>JAJNNQ010000006.1:36132500-37332500 GCA_027886175.1 Phylloscopus collybita
TGGAGGTATTGGAGAAGATCCATCAAATATGGCTAAAGACATGAAGCTGCTACGGAGCCCAAGGTTGAGGCCCCACAGTATTTTATATACACTAAATAATAACAAAAAAGGTAAGAGAGAAAAAGCTAGGAAATAACACAGCTTTCTTAGTGGAACAAGCTCCCCAGCAGACTCCCACAGGGACAGACTGTTACCCTAAAGACAGACAATGAGATTAAGGTGACAAAGTGACAGAATCCGCCGGCAATGCTCTGTTAACCTGGCAGAGTAAAAAGAGAGTTTGTCATAAAGCAAACTCAAAGTGTCTTGTAGCACTTTGTGATTACATCACCTAAATTATTTCTGGTAAATATAGTGTGGTATGTATGAGAAAACAATCTAATCCATGCATACTTTAGAAATAAAATGACATTCAGCAGAGATCTAAAATTACAGTATCTGCAAAATCCATCAGCTCAGTATACTGTGACAGACAAAAATTCAAATTATTAGGCAAGAAACAGAGTCCCGAACGGGAATTATCACTACATTACTCTATGAAGCAGAATGCTTAAATCTTGAATTCTGTAGGTCTGATGGTCCTATTTCAAGATAGGCATACAAAAGAGCAATCAGGACCATCAATGAGATAGAACAGACTCTATGCAAGAGAATAATGAATAAATTAGGACTCTACTGAAAGGAGAACAAAATAATGGGGGAGAACATGAGAGATCCCTACAAAACAATGAACAGGACAGAGAAAGTGAATAAGGAATGACCAGGTCACCATCACTTGAAATTAAAAAAATATTCAGCAGATATCAACTAAATATAGTATGTTCAAAACCAAATAAAAGGTATTTCATAAGAAGCTTCTCATGCACCTGAAACTCACTGCCACAAACAACTCAATATTAAAAGCAAACTTTGAAAAAAGACTAAAAATTTGTGGAGGAAGTATTGAGGGGTATTAAATAGAAAGATAATGTATCTGCCTGAATTATGCCTGAACCACAAGTTACAGAAGAAAACATCACAAAATACCTTCTCTAATCACTCACAGAATAAAGAGGGTTAGAAGGGACCACTGGAGGTTATCTATTCTAATCTCCCTGCTCATGATGTGTCCCCCCAAGCACATAACTCATTATTGTATCCAGACAGCTTTTGAGTATCTCAAGGGAAGGAATCTCCAGAATCTCTCTGGGCAACCTATTCCAGTGCTGTCATTCACACAGTAAAAAAGTTCTTCCTCATGTTCAGGTGGAACTTCCTGTGCATTAGTTCCTGTCCATTGCCTCTTGTCCTATTGCTTGGCACCACTGAGAAGAGCCTGGTTCCATCCTCTGATGCTTCCTGACAGATACTGATAGACAGTGATGAGGTCCCCTCTCAGTACTCCAGGTGTGCCTCACCAGGGCTGAGCACAGGGGCAGGATCACTCTCTTTGACCTTCTGGCAATGCTCCTTCTGATGCACACCAGGACACTATTGCCTTTCTTGGCCACAAGGACACTGCTGGCTCACGGACAACTTGTTGTCCACCAGGACCTCCAGGTCCTTCTCCACAGAGCTGCCTCCCAACACGCTGCCTCCCACCTGTACAGGTGCATGGGCTTATTCTTCCTGCATCTATCTTTGCTGAATTTCCTATGTTTCTTCTCTGCCCATCTCTCCAAATGTTGAGGTCCTTCTGAAGGGCTGCACAGCACTCCAGGGTATCAGCCACTTCTCCCAGCTTTGTGTTGTCACTGAACTTGCTGAGGAGGCATCTGCCCCTTCATCCAAGTCCCTGATGCATAAGTTAAATAATAGTGGAACCAGCACTGACCCACGGGGGACACCACAGTCAACCAGAATCTGTGCCACCAATCACAACCCTCTGACACTGCCATTCATCCAGTTCTCAATCCACCTCACTACCCACTTGCCTAGGCCACAACCCCTGAGATTGCCTATGAGGATATAGTGGGAGACAGTGTCAAAAGCCTTGCTGAAGTCCAGGTAGACAACATCCACTGCTCTCCACTCCTCCAACAACCCAGACTGTTGTTTCATCAGAGAAAGTAATCAGGTTGCTTAAGCACAATTTGCGTTTGGCGAATCCACACTGACTACTCCTGACCACTTTCTTGTCTTCCACATATTTAGAGAAAGCCTCCCAGGGTGGACCATCCCATCAGATTCCCAGGGATTGCGAGGCTGACTGGCCTGTAGTTCCCCAGGTCCTGTTCCTCCTCCTTCCTAGGTAACTGCTACTGTCAGCCAAGATCCTGAACAGACTGATTACTGGCCCTAAAAACCTCTTATTTTCTTAGATCTTTAAAATGTGCAACTAGCAAGGAAATTACTCAAGTAGTTAAAAATTCACATGAATGCCATCTTCTGTTTGGTTTTGGTGAAAGCAAACAAATACCACCAACCCCCGCAAGAGTACACAGCTGAAAAAACAAAAGACGCACAAAGGCCTGATGCTATATTAAAAAAAAAACTAATTAAAAGGGTAGGATCAAGTCTTACAATTCAGCATTAGAAAGCAAGCCAAATACTGCCTCCCTCCAAAAAAATTAAAACTCACTTGAGATATTTTTCTCTCACATACACATAAGCTACACTGCCTTACATACCTTATTAATTGCCCCACACCTCTGTTTTTGCATTATCAGGCCATTTTTTTACCAAATCTAATATTTTAATTTACACACAAAGGACAAGTTTGGGAATATTTATAACAAATAGTTGATGAGGAAGCCCTCAAACTCTTATGTTCCTTATAAACTCTTTGGCTTGATATTCAACAGTGTAAGGATGAAGCTAAACAGTGTCAGATAGAATAACAAAATAAAACTTTATTAGATATAACAATTTTACAAATTAAACATTAGCTTTCAGAAACTCACTGTATTACACTCATGGCTCAACTATTCAATGGTTAACAGAACTCTTTCCTCCTCTTGTGACAGCCAATTAACAAGCTCTCACTTTCTTTTAATCACAAGATACCACTGTTCCCATCTTAAATGCAAGAACCTTAAATGCATGAATAATCCTTGAGTGTATTATTACATTCTAAGTTGCCTTTTTTTACTTCAGTACTAATATTAACAAATTCTTCTTTAGGACATTATCAGTCACCACATCAAATTCAGCTGGATGAGCCACACTTATTTTTCTTTTGCTCCAACATTGTTGGCAATGCCATACTTTGAGAGCCAGATCCAAGGAGATCTACTTTAAAAATCCGTCAAGTTAGCTGGTTCCCTCTTTAGCACAGAGCATTGTCATCTTCTCTTCACCTTCCATACTCACCCTAGTAATTATTCTCCAATTATCACTCTCTTAACTAATAATTCTCACTTGGTATGATATTCAAATAAATCTCAGTTCATTATTATACACCCTGTATTTACTTTACATGATAGCAATCACAGTATTAAATAAAAAATAAATTATCAGTATCGAACAAAAATGAGAATGATCCCTTTTGTAAGGCTACAAAACACTTTTGTTCCACCTCCCCTTTCACTTAGGCACCTTCTACACTTTTTTTTGTCCTGCTGAAGGAAATTTAGACTTATTAAGAATAAATATGTCTCATTCTATTCTAATGAAGTGAATTTACTTCAGTAAACCTCAGTAACTTTATTATTCTGCAAATCTCAGGATAGTAAAAAAAATCCTGTCAGAACTTACAAATCTCTTTCAGTATAAAGCATTTCACTTCTTCTCCAAGACATGCAGTAAGATTCTGACATACTCACATAAGAGCAGTGTCACAAAAAGCTAAGACTGCAGCAATGGAGATGCCTATACGTACTGACCTACATATAACATCTGTCATCACAGATTTATTGTCTGTTTGGCATCTGAAGAAAACAAATCTCCTGACTCCCAAGTACCACTACTGCAATGTTGGAAACACACATTAATTTTTTACTGCCTTCTGCTCAGAACCACTTCACATGTACTTTAAAAGCTGCATTTTTGACATAGAAGAATTAAATAAAGACACATTTTAACAATCTGGAAGTTGATGAGTTGTGTGTTTGGTATATAAAAAGTAAAATAAAAAGAGTCAAGGAGGACCATACTATTCTATGTTGCTCTCTCAGAAGATTATAGGCACATATTGTATCAGAACACATTAAAGCTGCAAACATTTACTCAAACACAAAGCCACTCTGAACTTCCAAATGCATATACCTCCAAATTCTGACATTCCTGAGCCGAGTTAGTAGGTAGACCAATCCATTTGATTTCCTTTTTCTCCTTAGAGATAATGTTCATGGCCATAAGGACATTTAAGGCATCATAGACACGTCGTCTAATATTCTTCTGGTCATAAGCCTGCTGTAGACACAGTGCATTAATCAAACATATACCTGTGTCAAAAATATTTGAAAATAAACATATTACAGCAAATGCGTAAACTCAGTTAATATCTGAACTGTTTCATTTAGCAGCAGGAAAAACAGAAAAATCTCAAAAGAAATTTCTCTTCCCCCATTCAGTTCACATGTAATTGACTTCCCATATACTTACTGATTCATTTGGTGAAATGTGATTATCAGTGGTAGTGAATTCTGCAACCAACTCGTCTGCCACCTCATTGTATGAGGTGGTTCCTTTTCTTTGTACCTTCTCACAAACCTTCATAGAGAAATGACGTAAACCCTTGCCATTCTTCTCGCCTTTTTTGTTCCGCTTCCTAAATATACGTATAATATATATTTTAAGAAGATTTAAACTTTGGAATATTTGATGTCTCTTTCAAATACAGGCACACTGCTGTAAAAAATGCAAGCCTTCCCTTTTCTTCTGTTTCTTACCCTTCCCAACCTTCTCTCCTACATTTTTCCCCTACAATTTACAATATTTATAAACAATTCTAGTATCTTGATGCTAAAACACAATATAAATCTATTCTTTTGCCAACTTTGCTAGCTCCAGTAGAATCACAAAATCATAGAATAGTCTGGGTTGGAAGCAATCTTTAAAGGTCATTTAATCCAACCTCTTTGCACTGAGCCAGGGTATCTTCAGCTCAGTGAGGTTGCCCAAAGCTCTATCCAACCTCACTTGAAATGTTTCCATTAGCAGACAATAAATTAACAGGGATATTCCTTGAAGAAGTCAATAAAGAAAACCTTCCAAACTTCAAGACAAGAAGAGATAAGGGGATAAATACTAAAACATGAAAACTGAATCAGAGGAGAGAACTTTTTTGTCCTTTTTGAAAATTTTTATTTTTAATTTAAAGTAGCACATAGATTGAGCATTTTCTATGCAACGTGATACTGATAGTGACTGAAAAGTCTGACTGAAAAATCAGACTGAAAATTGGTTGAACTCACTAAACATTACACTACTACTGTAACACAGATTTGAAGTTATACAGTATATGAAATTGCTATTAGAACTTCAAAGTTACAAGCAGTATAACATGGTTTTCTGCTTTGCCAAGTTTTTAAATAAAAACTTCTTGTAACTGGAGGAAAAATACAAGTATGAACAAAATTAGCTTCAGCAAGAGGAAGTCTCAATTCTTATGTCTCATTTCACTGTATAATTCCAAAGCAGAAATCTATTTATGTGTAACAGGCCACTGATAATAAATTTAGCGTTAAAGCAACTACATTTAACAACATGCCCTTAAAAAACAAGCCCCATGAAAAAAACCACACCAAAAGAACGCATTCCTTGTATTTAATACTTTTTCTCAAATAGGGCTACATTCTTATTTCAAATGACACTCTGGGATACCCTTGTTCAATCGGAAATACATTGTGTTTTCCTGAAAATACATCAGTGTAAGAAATAATCACAGAACCAAGTCAGACAAATTCCTGTGTCCTCTTAGGAGCTAAATGCTCTAAATGTTAGTGATGTCAGAATAACTATCAGAGCTTACAGAAAACATTCTGCATTCTTTCACATGAAATGAAGAGGCACTCATTATTGTGTGACTACTCCCTATTTCAGGGCAACAGATTTCAGTGGTGAAATGCTCCTGATGACAAGGAAGAGACTTCCCCACACTGTTAGCCTGAGGATACATACACTAGCACAGCATTTAAAACAAAAGTTCCAACACTTCATTAATCCTTTCTAGCTCTCATTTTGCTCACCCAGCAGACCAAGGTGAAGAATCTCCAGTCTGGTTCTGTGATGCAAAATGTGTGTTAGGTGTATGGGGACTTCCTACCAGGATAGTATTTTGCGCTGAAGGTCTCTGAGGTGTACCAATAACCTACAGTAAAGATAAAATAATTCAGAAAATGGTCAGAATTCCAAGGCACTTGTAAGTGACACAACTGAAATTATTGTGATGACACTAGTACTTTACATACTTCTCTTAGATGCATCTAATTTATACACACTAGTACAAAAGAATTTGACTACAGTTAATATAGTTAAAGCATACCCTAAGTTACGAGCATTTATATTTTAACCTCCTTAAATCAGGTTTTCATGCTTGCCCAATTTCTTAACAGTGTTCAACACTAACAAGACCAAAACACACACACGCACTCCTCCTCCAAGGAAAATGGGGGCGGGGGGGGAAGAGGGAAAAAAAACACCCCTACCCTACCAAATTATGTAGAAGGATGCTGCAGTAAATTACAGCTAAAATACAAATATAAGAAAATCTGAAAATCAGTAAAACCAGAGAGAAAAGGAAGAGCTTTTTCAAGAACCCTCTCTCCTGGTGCCATTCTCTATCACTAGAGCCAAACCTACTACATTAGAGGTGAGAAAGAATAAGGGCAAACTTTCCTCAGCACTGCAGTGACATCAAGTTAGGCAAACCCTTTCCACTGCAAACACGTTAAGAGCATACACTTGGCTAACCAGAGTCTTCCAGCCTCCAAGTCCTGAAGATGTGTTAATTTGATGCTAAGTAATAATACATCCCTTAGCACATAGAACTGTACCCTCCTAACTCTGAAACTAGCTAAACAAAACACCACATTTGCAGGTAATGTTTTTTATCTCTGAATTGTTTTAAATATAACTTCCTAGAAAACAGAGATTTAGGAGAAAAAAAATTGTACCATATAGATTACTCTTTTGTAGAAAGATATGCCTACTTTTTTGGGGTACATTTACCTCCCAGTGGAAACAGTTTGTTGCATCCCTGACATCAGTAAATGAAAAAAAAAAAAAAAATCAAACAAACCTAAATCCACAATCACCCACAAGCTTGCCATATTTTCCTGCAGCTACATTCTGTCAGAGCAGCAAAACTTAATTTTTCTTCCTTGGGCCAGCTTCAACAGCTTATGTTCAACAAGAGTAAAATACAAAAACTAAAAATTAAACATTTCATATGTGAAAGTTACAAAGACAGTGCCAAAAGTAGTCTAGTGACTGATGGATGTCTGTGATTTCAGCTGTCTGTAAAGACAAACAGCTGTATTTTTTCCCAAATATTCTCTTTATATTATGCCACCTCTCTGAGCAGTTAATGCATAACTTTGTTACATCCACTTCTGACAGCTAGAATATCTTAGGTACTCCTTTCCAGCAGCACTGTACCATACTTGAAGTGTTTCTGTCTCTTATGCAGAGCCAAATAATCTCCTCTGCTGCTTTTCATAAACAAAACTTGTAATTGTAGGAAATGGCATTAGGGTGGGGAATGCTAGCACAGGACACATGAACCTGCTCATTTTCTCCCCATGAAAAAAAATACTATCAGTTCTGATACCAACTGATCTGGCTCACCAAATGTCTGAACAGTGTGAAAACCACTCGTGTGCTATTCAAGTAGACTATATGGAGTACTGAAGAAAGCTGTTAGTTAGTTCCTAGTCCCTAGGATGCAGTGGCAGGAGACTGCAAGAGATGATTTAACACCTTGCTTGCAGAGAGTCCCGCTCTCTAACTCCCCGCCTTACTAATTCCGAGAGCAGATCCACCACTGTACATCTAGAATTTGTATTACTCTGCAATAAGATGAAAGCCAAACCAGTACAGGGGAGGGGGTGAGGAGGATAGGAATTACAGCTGGAGAAAAAGCAAACTGGCAGCAGCAAACCCTGAACCTCTACTGCACTCAGGGGAGTCCCAAAATACTCAACACTACAAAGGAAGAAATGAAGTGTGCACAAATTCACAGGCTCATTTCTAGCAGGACAGAGAAGCCTGATTAACACCTATTCTACATGCAAAATCTACTTTACTGCTTTCATATCACAAAGAAACCCAAATATAAGACACTCTAGTTCAGATGTTACATGTTACAGTTGCTTTCCAGAAGATTGAGACCACTCAGATCACTGCATGTTAATTTTGATTACTGCAAGAATTACTATAACCTATATAAAGTATCTACTGCATTGTAAGATTCTTTGAAACATCAAATTTCTCACACAAAGCTCAAAGTAAGTATTTCAATAAAAGAGTATTTAAATTAAGCACTAAAATATAATTATGTTTTCAATTTTATTCCACCTAGCTCAAATCTCTGTAAAAATGTGTTTATGGACTTCATTTATGTTTCTCTATGCCAGATTTCAGAGCAGAATCTGAGACACTGATTTTGAATGGCAAAACTAACAAAAAATAAAGCCACCTGAACAGTGAGGTAACTTCATGTGGATTTGAGAGTCATCTTTGAACTTCTTTACGCAACATGAATTTTTTTTAACCTGAGTCTATTAAAATTAGAAACAAACTTATATTATCTGCCCATGAAGAGTGATACAGACTACCAGACTACATCAGATTTGCAGTACGTGTAAACAATAGTACAAGCAATTAAAAAATAATTAAAAACAAATAAACAAAAACCCAAACAAACAAAACAACAAAACACCCCACAAAGTCTCCTTACCACTTGTTGTGCAATGTTGACATTAGACTGTCCGAATGTTTTTGGCAGGAGCTGTTTTCCAATTGTATTTACTGTAGAAGGATGAACAGCCAATAGAGAAACAACCCCTAAAAAAAATACAAGTAGAGAGCTTCAGCACATTGTATTATTTTAGCAAATGGTCTCATTTATACTAACAATGCATATTAATGGAAACTAGCCCTGAAACATGTCGTCTCAATATAAATGTAGCATTTACACATTTGAAACACAAAAAGAAATTAGGATTCAAAGTATGTTCACCTAAACTTTCTTCTATGTAACCATACAGGTCAGGGCTTTATTATGAGTATGTTTTAGTTCCTTGTATTCAAATTCTTCCCTTAAAGCAGAGTAATAGAGGCAACCAGCATCTGACAAAAAGTATAATCCTCTCCTCTTCTACCCTTATCTTTCGTGGCTATTGAAATCTTTTTCAGTACCACCTGACAAACACGCCCAATGCCACAGCATATGGCACAGCCTTCTGAGACATGCTGGTCTACGGAAGATAAAATTTGGCTGGAACAGACCTTTCCAAGAGAATATTCCCAATTTGCCTCTAAGTGTCCTCTCCCAGCTGAAGGCAGAGAATTAAAAAACAAACATCTTCAAGAATCCATTATTGCAGAAAAATATATGCAACTCAGCAGGAAAGGTTGTTCTCTCTCACCCTGTTCATAACTTTTCACAATCAGCACTGGTAGGTAAAGCAAGTCTTAAGCCATGTAAAAGATAAATCAACTTACAAAAATAACAACCCAGGTATCTGCTAGCAGTTTGATGTTCCACAATACAGTTTAGAGGAAAGAAGCCCAAACTCATCAATTCAAAAAAAACAAAAAACTACCCAAACAACAATAAAACAAAGAAAAAAGATGCAACAAAGACTGACTACAGGAAGAAAATAATGAAAAAAATCAGTCTTAAAATACTGGAGACATTTTTTTTGCCGAATCAATTGTCAAGTGGTTTCAGGTTCAGCAGCTGAACCTGATGACTTCTCAAAGAGGCCAATGTGGTCGAAGGACTTGGTACAACTCTCATTCCTCTCTTTCTCCCATTGTCCAATAGAGAAGCAGTAAATAAGCATTTTTACAAGGGTTTTATCAGGAGGGCCAAACTGGTCCTTGATGCCTGTCATCCCTCTTTACACATTCAGGAAGTCGAGGACAATTCAAATCTTCTTTAAGCCCTTGCTTTCCAGAAGGCCTCCATTTCCCAGCTGCTATTACTACACCATGTCAAAGTGATAGCTCCACGTAAGAATCTACTCTTAGTGATCAATCTACTCCCAAACAGGATGCAGCAGCATGTCCTTCTTCCATTATTAACCAGCTTCCCAGTGCTCTTTCAGAAAGTCAGCAGCTATCCATTTTGTAATATAAGTCTGTTATACCCTCCTGCTCCTTCAAGTACACTCATCACCATCATGACCTGAATTGTGTGTGCTCTTCCTCTCTGCGGAATACAACAAATCAATATAAACTACCCTGGCTAGTAGTGCTTGTGTAGCTTCTTGTCAGCTTCCTGGAAGTATTTTTTTTTTAAACTTCTCCTCACTGCTTTAAAAAAATCAGCGCAATCTCAAGACTGTATTTCCAGTATAAAAGAAGAGTTGTAACTGCTTTCCAAGGTTAAAACACATCATCTATTTGATCATCTTCTCAGAATCACTGAATAGTCTGAGTTGGAAGGGACTCACAAGGATCATCAATTCCAACTCTTGAGTGAATGGCCTATACAGGGATCAAACTCCCAACCTTGGCATTATGTGCACCATGCTTTAACCAACCTTACCTCTGATGGTCATTGTTGCTCATGTTCTCCTGCCCTTTCTTCTGCAGATGACAGGCATCCATACAGTATTCATGACCAAGGAGTCCAGTATGTTATTTATGCCACTATAGCTTTTTTACTGTTTTACTCCCTGTTCCTTTCCAAGTAATTCTCAAGACCCAATGTGCTCATTCCCCACTAAACACTGATACCACATTTTCATTAATATAACCTATGATGATTTCAAGATTTTTCTTCAGTGCTAATAGCTCACTTGGGATACTCACTGTACCAAGCTCAGTTTTCACCAATTATTAACCCATGGGAGGACCATCCTGTCCTATTACACCTTAGTTTAACAGGCTGATTAAGGACCTCGATACTCAAGATTTTTTTTTATTATTTTTAAGAAATCCAAGGGCATCGCTCTGATTAGATAATCCTTATCCACATGGTTGTTGACTCTTTTAAAGCATGACTTTGAAAAGAAGTAACTGCAGACCCTCCCTTTCACCGTCCCTCTAGAAAAGCCCTGTTGAAGGCCATCACCACATCTGTCCACACATGAACTGCTTCTCTGTTATGCGCTCAACAGAGCTGCCACAGAAGTCTGACTTACTCATCTGCCATTATCTGAGCCCTTCACAAATTGGTGCAGGCTACGTGGCTCTCTTTTCTTCCAGTACTGTATCAATTATACACATACTGAGTTACAAGGATAGAAGATTCCTTTAAGAATTCAAAGGTAGACAGTTTTCTGACAACAAGTACCACTCATTCACATTATGAATTTTTTCCTACAGCACCTTCCAAATCTTACTTCAGTAGGACAACTTCGTAAAGAACAATACTCCCATGAGACCCCCTACTCTTGAGATTCACTCAAGAGACTTAATTATTCTGGTGTGTTTAAAAATAAAGTAATTCTTTATGCTATCGTGTCATTTATTAAAAAAATTACACAATGTACACAAAAATGTTGTGCAAATGTAAGCTGACACAAGAGCAGAGGTCGGGGTCAGTGGTTAGGATGCAGATGCTCAGGAAAGCATCAGGTGGCCTCTGGGCAGGCAATTAACTGTATGTGACCCAGAGGTGCTGCCCTATGCTAACAATGACTTAAACACATCCTGGGCTGCATTTGGAAGCATACAGCAATAAGTGATTATTCCCTTTTCTTTCAGCACTCCTTACACTGTCCCTGGATGACTCTGTTCAGTTTTGGGGCCCACAGTGCAAAAGAGGCCTTAGCAAACGGGAGAGAGTGCAGCAGGGAAGACACCAGCATGCCTCGGGCACTGGAGTGCATCCTGCACAAAGAGAAACCAAGGGAGCTGGGTGCACACAGCCTCTGGAAGAGAAGGTTAAGGTGGAGCAAAGGCTATTACTGGCAGAAATCACTGCCTTCAACTATTGAAGGGAAGTTACAGAGATGACAGAGGACACAATAAAAGGAGAAGAAAAAACAGTTACAAATTGTTGCATGGCAAATTCCAACTGGGGAAAAATGCCAAAGGCAGTGCACAGCAACAGCTGCATAGGAGGTTCCTTGGTGATACAAAACAAAATTCAAGAACTGAAGGCTCTGTGCATCAAAGCTGACTCTTGCTTTGAAGGTAAGGTTTATTAGATGGCCTCCAGCCTTTTGTTATTAATAATTTTATTTTCTGAACAGAAATAGCTATCTTGCAACTAAAACATTCATGTGAACGGAAGAGCACACACTATGTTTAAGTTTTTTTATTATGCTAACACTTCCTCTAGTGCTGTGCCAAAGTTAATTAATACAACTGAATCAACCTGGCTCTAAACAGAAACTACAAGGTCCACCTTTCTGTACAGCACAAACTGATTGTCAAGGAAACATAAATGTAAGTGAAAGAATAGTAACACGAACATCATAGTTCAAAGCAAAGTCAAAGTCCACTTACAAAACCTATCACAAAAAACAACAGAGTATAACTACTCAATTATACAGAAACAAAGAATTTTTTAAAGAGGATATTGTCAGTGTCTCTGTTCAAGTGAATTCTATTTTCTCATTTACCTCACATGCAAACACTTTACTCCTACTCATCTGCCTTCTTAAGGCTCATAATATGTGGGGAGGTTTTGTTTGTTAAGTACAAGCAAAAGTTATTTTATCAACTTAGATTTGCAAGTGACTGACAGCTCAGTTTCTCAAACATATCTTACTACTAATTTCTTAATTATTGTTACTCAGCAATCACTGCAATCCCAATAATCCTGTATTTTGCAGACAACATAGAGTGTACATAACAGCATGTAAAAATTAAAACCCTAAGTTTGCAAACAGTTTTGCTGGCATTAACTCTTTTTCCTTTTCAAAACAAATTATTAATACTGGTAGTACATCTTTTTTTTCCCTTGAAGACTTTGAGAAAGAACCACAGGAAAATGCCATGTAGAACAGAAAAAACAACGTATACAGAAGGATATAACTACTACTACTACTTCCATTCTCAGTGTCCCACATGTTTGGAAAACTACTTTTAGTAACTTATAAAGCAATCAGTAAACCTAAAGGGAATAGAACTTCATCAGTATGATGTTCAAGAACACCTCCAAATACAAGATAATGACACAGGCGGAATCAAGGAGTAATGGCATAAAAAATTTGCTGATCAAAAGAAGCAGCACTCTAACAAAACCTGCTATTTATCTGTCTACAAACAAGTGCTCCCTGGTTACTGGTTAACTGGACTCTTCCTTACATGTAAAAACAAACCGAAGAGCTTCACCAAAAAGAAAGAATCCCTTGTAGAATTATGGCAGTTTAAAGGGCAGGTGATGCAGTTAATTAAAAACATTTAAAATAACTTAAGATGACACAGAAAAGACACAGTACATCTAAAATCAAAGAAACTAGTGCCCTCTGCAGACAGTGAGGTACATCTCCTAAAAAGTTGACTGCTCCAGTTCTTGAAACAGTAGTGACTTTGAATTTGGTGTTCAGGTTAAAGAGGATGGGCTGAGGTACTCCTTATCTCAGGAGCAGAAATCCTATTCATTTTAGATACTCTACCATTTCCTGAAGTCATCTAACTTTATGTTTTCTTTACTTGTGAAAAAGAGAGTGGCCAAGAGAAAAGCAACTCAGTTCCCTCAAAATGCAGTCTCTAACAAACTAAGTTTTGTCATACAACAGAGGTGATGATTATATCCTGGGAGCTGATTCTTCACGTCACTCCTGTGACACTGCAGTTAATGTCTCTGTTGTAAACATCATAGATATTTTATGTTTTTTGTTAGTTATTTGTATGCTAATTTTCAGAAAATACTGAATTCTTTTTGAAGGTATCTGCATGACAACACAGATTGTCTCTAGTTGTCAAGTCTAGTTTTACTTGCCAAGTCAAGTAAAAGCACCTTTACTAAATGAACAAGCCACACCATCGTGTTAAGACAACAAACATGCTTACACAGCAATTCTGAGCTTTTGTACAGACATCCATCTCTCCCAGTGTGTAGTACTCACTAATTGCTTACATCAACTCAGACTTCTATGTGATTCTTACCATCCTCAGATATGATTAGTTCAGCTGTTACAAACAAGTTTTTCCAAGCTGTTTTTTCGTGTGTGTTGAAATAAACTGGGGTCAGCTTTTAGACTTCCCAAAGTTCCGTTTCTACTTCCAGAAATAGTTTTATTTCCTTAGCTTGACTTTAGACAATAATAATTAGATTTACCTCAGCTGCAGTAACACATATGCATTTTATAACCAATTTCAAGCATGTATCTGTTTGCTGAAGCATAATTCATAGGTTCTGAAATTGATCTCTAGTTCTATTCCAGGGGAACAATTCCAGCCACTGTTAAAAAAACAGGGAGTATGAATTTTCAAGTAAAAGTAACAATAACATTACACTGCAAATTTCTTGTCATATAAATAAAAAGAACAAAACAATCTTATAGTTAGGCAGTGTTGAAATATGAGGCTAAACATGCCTTAAAATGTTACATGTTTTACTTCGATTTTTTCAAATCCGAAATGTAAATATAATTAGCCTATAATATCTTTTTAAAGTCTAAGTGGTGAAAGGAGCTAGAGACATACCTTACAAGCATTTTCTGGTTACATACCAATGATGCCACCTACTGGCATAAGAGAAGATCCAATTTTTCTTTCTGAGTAATTTTTAAACTAAGATCTTTAATTTCAATACAGTATTAATACCACTGGTTACCTTTTCCCTCACACTCATCTACAGCAAATAATTTCTCTCATCCAAATCTCTACACAAGAGAGGGGCATGATTAGAATTGAATAGTGTTCTCTTTAATACTTAAATATCAACACTCATCTGAATATGTCAAGGACCAGAATGTGACAGTTTTCTTAAAAATATAGCAAAATTCCTCAGTTTCTAAAATTCATTGCCAAATACCAATAGAAAACACAAACGCATGAGGAAGTTTTACTAGTTCAACCCCTATTAAAAATCCCTTCAATCCTTCCAAACCATATGTATTTGCTAACTCCCAAAATTAATTAGCCAGTTGGAAACCACCTTCCTGGTTACCACATACCACGTACACCTTTCACAGTCATACTGTTTTTTCAGGACTGTATGGAGTGTTACGCACCAGTAATGGAAATACACAAGGGTATCAGAAAACATGGGCAAATTTATGGGCAACCTTTTCTGGAGATTGCACAACACTGGAGGAAACACAAGGTGCCATCTAATTTCTACCACATATAGGTTGATACCTCTTATTTCACACTAGAGATGGTTTTGAGGAAATAAATTTTTAGAGCATTTTCTAGAACAGTATTTTATGTGCATGAGTAATTTATTCAAAATTGCTTGCATTACTCATTGTAAACAAACCTTTGTGGGGTAGTTGTTTGGGTTTTGTGGGTTTGTTTTTGTTTTGGGTTTTTTACATACTGTTGTCTCATCTTAAAACAAATGAAGTCAGTCTCTGCTTTAAAATAAAAATCCTAATCTGGAGTTCATGGCTGAGACCAGTCTCTCCAAAATGAGCTACTGGAAGCATGTCCCCATTTGCTGAAGTAAAAAGTTTTTTCTACATTGGTGACCTTTTTCTGATAGTGGACATGAAATGTATGGGTAAGACTTGCATAGAGAGATTACTCCCTAGCATACCCTCTCTCTCTGATTCCAAATCTTTAGGACTTTTTGAGCAAGAGGTTGTTCAGCGTAACTGTTCAACCAAGATGGTGATGTCCCCTCCTCATTATCCATCTAAGAAACAACAGCAACATAACCCTACCACCAAAACTCAATCTGAAAAGAATTTATTCAGTTACCATATTTCTGCCAATGTAGATTCAAAATTTACAGAAGCTCATTCACAGCCTATTTTGAAAGCACTCCAACAAAGCTGTTCAGGCTGTGAGAATTTTTCTATCATAACCTGTTCTGGCCAGAAAAGTCAATCTTTGCTTTTCTTTCATAGTTGAGTCATATACCTACCTTACAGACTACTGATGACAATGTTATAGAACCGTTTCAGTAACAATATTCTGCTCTTTCTCTTTAACTCTGTTTTTGCAAGCATGTCCTTATGACACAGCACATGAGTCATTTTTTGTCCTCTACCATCCCCCTAAAAGCTTTTATTCCTGATAGTTGAACTGCTCCTCCTTTCACATCTGGCTAGCAACAAGTAGAAACTGAAGCAAGCAATAGATTTCTTGTTGGATTTTCATTCTCAATTCACTGAGTCTCAAAGTTGGACTTTTCCAAAACTAGGATGGAATGCGCCCTCTGGTATTACTCATCCAATGACATTGAGTGC
Organism: Phylloscopus collybita; assembly: GCA_027886175.1. Taxonomy (NCBI): domain Eukaryota; kingdom Metazoa; phylum Chordata; class Aves; order Passeriformes; family Phylloscopidae; genus Phylloscopus; species Phylloscopus collybita. The sequence continues at coordinate 36,148,910 of JAJNNQ010000006.1, forward strand.
TGTAGGAACATAAGGAGAATGAACTTCAAAAAGTAGCCAGGCTCCCGCATTCTCCCTCAAGAGCCTGCCCAATTACTGTTGCCAAGGTGGCAGATTGGGCTGAACAAACCACTCATCTGACACAGAAGGGGGATTTGATCCCATAACCAATATCAATCATGCCATGTGCTCTCAATCTCTTCTTGTGATTGACTTGCAACTTCCAGAAGAGACTCCTTCCTTTTAAGAAATATGAATCCAAAGGGGAAGATGAAGAAAAAAACCCAAACCAAAACAAAAAACCCCAAACAAACAAAAACACCAAAAAACCCCTTTGAATGATGACCACCAGACAAGAACAAAGACTTTTGTCCTAACCACCTCCAACTCACCATAAAAAGTATACCAGATAAACTTCTGCTACCCTATGGAAAGCTCAGTCCATGATTGTTCTGGACTGAATCCTCTCCATCGCGAAATTAAGAGAAATTTCGCACAGATTTTAAAAAATAGCAGAGGACAGCACTTTGTTGATATAACGGCATGCAATGCAGACACCTACAGTGTAGTACTCTTGTGTGTAGTTGCCAAAGTCAACATTTTAAGACTGCACAAAACCTCCTAAAAATTATAAAAAGTGGCACAGGAAGGAAGTATTACTTTAGTGAATGAGTACTTTAGTGATAATTATTTGCAAGTTTAAGCTCTCATTAAGACTAGAGAGCCTGAAAAACACAGACAAGCTAAAGACAAAATCTACAAACTGATGAAGCCAAGAGAAATAGTTGGTTCTTCTCAATATTAAGAATTAGTTACTGTCTATTAACTTCACATAACTCCCCTAAAAAGCAATGAGATGCAGAAATTGCCTGAGGAGAGTTTGCGGTGTTCTACATCGAGAGTGGAGCTCGACTCTCAAACTGGACAAAGTGCAGGGCTATAATAAACTATTTAATAACTCAAATTTATTTACAAAATTCTATAAGCAATAAAATTCCCTCCGATTTGTTTACTTAAAGATCTATGTAATAATGGAAGAGTCATATTTCCAGTTCTTGCAGTCTAGACTGCACTGTTTTGACTAGATCTCCACTGACTGTAACAGGGTCTAGACACCTATGTGGGTGTAAATTGTACCCTCCTAAAGCATCTGCCCTGAAAAAAAATCACTTTTACTGCCCACAGGGTTAGGACATATGGTACAGCTGTTAAGGATGAGGCACCTACTTGCACACTTCTTTAGCTCAGGGGTGTGTGACTGTGTTTACAGAAATACACCTCCACCTTTAGTGTCCTCTCCACCAAATGCAGAACAGGACAGATTAGTGGGATGCCCCTCTTCTGTAAAGCAATGTGTATTTTTGACAAGGAGATGTCCAAAACAGAGTCTAGTGAGATGTTAATAAAATACTTGCTGTACCTAGTGGTGGTGACAGAGTTCACCTGAACTGGACTACAGATTAATCTGGGAGTACTGGAGTATTCCAACAATGCTTAAAGCCAATAGATTAGTCAACAGCAAGGTTTAGGGGCAGTAAGTAAGTATATGTCTGTCCTAATATAAATTGCTTACTTCATACAGCCTAGCAAAGGACACCATCTGTCATACACAAGAATAAAGCAGACTGTCATTATTTGGAAGCAACAACAAAGGAAAATGGCCACTTTGCCAAAAGATATAAATTATGAGATGCCTATGAACCGAAGATGATGTTGCATAGAAAAATTATTGATCTCTCCATACAAAAATGACTGACATTTCACCTGGGAGTCACGCATCCTGTTTTAGTCACTTATATTCAAGAAAGTTGATGAAAGCAATCAAACAGGCTCAAATAAGGATACAATAAGGAAACCACAGAGGACAAAGAGCACATCTGATGAGCAATCTAGGAAACAGTGGCTAGTTGCCTGTCAAACTAGTAAAGACTGTTAACACACTCAGTTGTTATTTATAAAGAGAAGGTAAAAATGCTGGAGAAAATTAACCTGATAAACAATTGTCACCAGCAGAACACATAAACTGACAAGAATATACTTTACTGGAATTAGAGAAGAGTTCTACAGTCTCACTATGGAAACAGTCCTCCTGTAAGAATACATGAAATGTCTTCAAATGTAGCATCATCAGTTTACGGAAGAGGTTACATGACATAGCTGTCCAGAACTTCAGTGTAGCTTCTATTTTTTCCCCTAACTATGCCTACTGGGAAAGTGCAGCTCCTAACTCCCCAAATGTTTAGGTACTCTCAGCTTTTTAGCTCACATATCAAATTCAAGTTAAAATGTGTATCTTGTAGTTTATATATTGCTTAATGACACTGCATTATCACACATGCACAGGCATTATCTGCAAGTCCAAAACAGTTCTGTTCACAATATATTTTGAGATAAGCATACAGCAGAGTGGATGCACTTTCATAAAAACTGTCATAACCCATTTTAAACTTCTACCCTCCTGCATTTTTTTTTTCCATTTGCTAGAACACAGTTGCCCAAAGATGTTTCAGAACATCCTGGTCTTTATACACAAGCCACACTAATGAGATCACATATGGGACAAACCACCACTGAAACCACTGAACTGCACCTGTAGTTTTAAGATGTTTTAAGACAATCATAAACCATAGCAAATCTACAGTTGGCTTACTAATCATATAACTGAAGAAAAACCTTACAAAAACTATGCTAAGAAAGCAGTTTCAAGCCCAGCAAAAAGCATAACAACCAAAAATCAAGAAATGGAGAGTCTTACTAAGAATTGTGATCTTACCTTTTCCAGGACTTAGGTTTTGGTCTATAAACACCTTAAGCTCTCCATTGGCTTCAATTAGTCCAGCCTGTTAAAGAAAGCAACTTTTATTAAATTTACAATCACAGATAGCCTTTTATTGGTAAAGATGAAAGGTTTCTTACTAGTAATCTCTACTGCTACCACTCGCATTTTGGCACAAATCTGCCACTATGTATTGTTTGGGGTATAGTGCTTGTCAAATTTCAAGGTCTTGATTTTATAAACACCATACGCTTTAAGAGCAAGCAGAAAATCAGTTTACACCTACCTTGATATTTGTGTCCTAAGCTCTTACAGTGTGTATGCACTGTGTTAACAGACAGCTGAACACCCTTCTAATCTGAACCACTGACACCTGCAACTACACCTTTCTCTCTGCAGATCCTACTCACCTAATACATAAGGTAAAAACATTAAGCAAAAACAGTACAGGTGGTGGAGTGGTGAGCCATTTTAATCAGGAAAAACATCATTAATAAGAAGTATCTTAAGCTTTTCAATTATTATTTTTTTAAAGATCAGAATACAAGCCTCTTAAGTGAAAAAAGCTACAGGGTGACAAGGTTTACAAAGTCATCACAACCCTTTGAGAAACCTTAAATTAGTGATTACATTTCAAAATACTAATAATTTTTGAATAGGGAACAGGATACAGTAATTTCTTTGTATCTGCAGACAAAACAGTTTAGAAAAAAAAATTAATGAACACAGGACACAGTGTTTCCATTTAGAAACAACAGCAAGAAAATCAATACCTGTATTTAACCACAGTGTAGCATATGGTGTTCCAGAGGCTGAGAAGTCCTGAGCTGCATTTTGCGCTTAGCAGGTGCATGCAGGCTACTGACAATCCTGAGCAAGAATCAAGTGCTCTGCTGTCAGTCAGCAGCAAAGCTTCTCCCTTTGAAGTCTACCTGACGAGCCCTACTTGAGATCTGCCAGAAGTTTGGGTAAACAAGGAACCAACCACTAGATGATGCTGTGGAGCCATTATTATCCAGGTGTATCAGACCAAGGACTTCTTACCAAAGACAGGGAACTTTAAGAAACAAGAAACTTTCTCTCCTCAGTGAATGGGGAGAGAAGATGATGGAGCATAGGGGACACGCTGGAATTCCACAGAAGACAAATTTTGCTAAGGGAGGCATAAAGAGCAGGGGCCTGTAATAGCATGGCAGCAATGAGGACCCGGTCACACAGAGAAAACGTAAGTGAGCAGACAGCAGAAGAGATGGATAGAATGAAGAGACTGTGACAGTCCTGCCCTCCATTCCCCCTCCCTAAAAAGTATCACAATAGCATAGTTTTAGGGAGGCTGCAACAACTTTTCAGTTGTTTCAGAAGACTGCCTGTCGTTCTTGCCCACAGCAGAGATTTGTAAGACCCCGTCAAAAAAACAATGGTTTTACCACTCTATTCTCCCAGGCACCAGAACTCTTTATAAGCCTCACTCTTTATCACACTTAACTATGTAATTCAGAAAGGCAATAGACTACATGAGACACTTCCAAAGAAAAATATATACTCATCAATAAGATACCAGTACTGTGTTTTTAGATGTTATTAGAGCAGCATGATTCCAGAACACTAGAACCCCATGGGAAAATATGTAGGAGAATTTTTGGATAAGTGTTGCCTTACATTCCCATTCTACCTGAATTTCACAACTGAAGTGTTAAACCAGCAGGAAGAGAAATCTCATTGTCATAATTTCTTTCAGTGCAGTACTTAAGTTTGTATTCTACAGCAGAAAGAGGTTTGTACTCAGAACACTTGCAAATTCCTTTTTCCATGAGAATAAACATTATAAATGAGACTGGAAGAGTATTTAATATATTGTGGTCTTGATCAGAAAAACACCAAGAAAAAGGCCATTTTAATCTGTAACGTTTTTCTTTTAAGCACATGAATTTATCAATTTTGAACTATTAAATGCAGTTGTTGGTTTAATATGCAACAGCAAACCTGCTGAGTGCTCGTCAGTTACAGTGATATTGAAAAACCAAGTATTTAAGCTGTGATATTCAGAAAATTCAAGTATTAACGCACATCACTATTTCAGTAATTGGAAAATTAGGCAATTCGGTAATCAACTACTTATCGGTCCCTTCCATTTTCTATTTTTTTAAATTACAATGTCTCCAGTAGAATCTTTTCTATTGATTTTGAGTAAACAAACCAACATCATAGTATCAAATAACCTCATAAGCTTCAAGTCTTCTGTATAATTAAAACATACAATGAAAAATTACTACCCAAAACAATATGCAACTCCAAAAACCATAATTTAATCCAGCATTAAAAAGGCTCAGGTTAATGATACATGCCCTTATACCATGCTTTTCTGCGACTGAAATTATGAAAGTCACTGAAAAACTAGAAAACATTTGGGAAAAAACACCACACTTAATCGATCAAAGAAAAGAGTTTGGGAAAATTCAGAGAATAGCAATCACTGCAATAACAATAAGAATCCCCTCAGGGATATCACAATACTAATGACCAATATAGAAGTTACAGTTCCACCACCTTTCTACCAGTGTCTTATTAAAGGTTCACCTCTAGCAGTTAAAATGGCACATAAATATTCAACTCATTTGTAAGATAATGCCCAGAAAGACTCCAAGAAAGCTATTTGGAAAGAAAACCGTGAATCCCACAGCAAAATAGCACCTCCAGCTGCTATTATTCATAATGAAAATTCACTTCTAGTGAAAATTCTGTTAGTCCAGCCCCAGTATGCTCTTCACACTTCTGGATACACTTTTAATTCTAAGGTTAGCAAAACTTATCCCTGGGTGAAGGGAGAAGTTTTGGTCAAATAAAACTGAAAAGCAAAAATTGCATCCCATACAGAATTCTGGTGGTGTTGCTCTGAAATGGGAACACTAGACAAAACATCTCTCAGTGTGCATTTTGAGGACACTCTTGCTATTTTTCAAGCCAGGTTATTTTGGAGGAAGCATCAGGATTACTCCTCCGGGACCTACAAAGCATAGCACCCAAAAGAAAGGAAGTAGAGGAAAACATGACTATAGCTCCCATTCCATATATTATTGTCACAGATTCACAATGAACAAAAAACAAAACAAAACAAAACAAAACAAAACAAAAAAAAAAAAACAAAAAAAAAAAAAAAAAAAAAAAAAAAAACAAAAACCAACACCAAAACCAACCCCTCTAACATAAAAAGCCACCCAGGAAAAAGTACTGGATTTTCCCCAATAGAAAGGTAACTTTCTGTCAGGAAGGCTTCAGACATCAAGGAAATTCTATTTTCTAATGAGAAAATACACTTAGGTTTTAGGCCTTATCAATCTACTTGCAACAAGGTATTTGGATTTTTACTATTTTCCTTTATACTCTTTCAGTATTCCACAGTTTCTTATCTTCTCATGATTCTCAATCTCAAGATGCGTTACATCCTTTGATGGTGATCCTGGGGCTGCTTGAAATAATAATGCTCTTAATAACTGATTTTGAAAGCTTATGCTGCAAAGTGTGTGTAACTTCACAATTGAAGAGTTTTCCTCTTCAAAGACACATGTTGGTTATGTCTACTTCTCTACAGCTACAAAAAGAAACCCCTGAAATCCTAAACAGGATACAGATACAGCCTTCATCCATCACACACTACAACAAAGCCAACAATGATTTTAAAAAAATAGTTTTTGACATCCAACACAGCATCTAAACTGTAATAACTTAATATCTTCCCACAGATCACCAGGAAGGAGGGTAAAGCCCACTGGACAAATTAGTAGATCTGGCAGTATGAACTGCGGAAGCTGTGGTGGAGCGGAGATCTCAACCATCACCGAGGTTTGGTCTCCACTCATTGTTCAGAGCTCCTAAGGAAAAGAAATTAACTGCAGGGTTAAACACGTAAAAAAAGTCAACTAAAGTTAGCTTTGGCCTGCTATGAGATCATCAGCAGTCCTAAGGACTAGGAAGTCTATTTCTGTTTTGTTTACAAGTGAAAACTGAAAAGCACTACAAGTGCCCTCAGCCTGAAAATTGGTAAACTGGGAAGTATCTTTTTGTTGGGACAAAAATTAATCTGAAACAAAACTTTCTGAAGATGCAGGGAATTTCAGTTATTAAAAAAATCCCTAGAGATCATGAGAGAATAATTTAGTATCTTACTAACAAGCTACTATTTGCAGTCCCTTAAGTTATGCACTAGAAAATCAAAAATATGATTTCTTCCACAGCTTTTCAGCCTTGCAATTCAATTTGTTAATAAAAACTGGCATCAAATTATTCCCTAAACCTTTAAACTAAACAGGAAAACATGCAAGGTGAATTTAGACTAAAAGACAAAGAACCTATAAAAGCAGTAAGTTTATCTGACAAAAACAAGACTGAACGAGTACATGTGCTGTGTATATCAGATTTAACCCGAGACGCACGCTGCCCCACAGTATACCCCACGTACTTCAAATAAGTATGGAGAAAAGAAGGGTGCTTTTGTGCCACAGGAATACCTCTTCTACCCTGCTTCCAAGTAATGAGCATTTTAAGAACACCACCTGAACAAGTGCAGAAAGGAGAGCAAAAAGGGTAGAGATAATGGAAACAGAGGTACCTGCTACAAGGCTGTTTCTCAGAACAGAAATTTTCAGTTGTTAACTGCAGATTAAGCCCATAGAGCATGGAGACACAGGACTGAGTCTGATGAAGAGATACAAGTGCCAAAGACACTAGAATGGTTAAAGAATGGGAGTCAGAATGGGACAGTGTGAAAAAGAGACAATTTTAGGACTGGCTGGGAAAGACACAAAAAATGAGCTAGAAAATCAGACAGAAGATGGCAGAATTAGGAGCTGAGGTAGAGAAACTGTGAGTCGCTATAAAAGTACAGGCAATACAACCAATGAGAACCCAAGACAGCTTTAATGGAACAATGAGATCAAATCCTGTGAGAGGAAGGGAAGAACATGGGAAATGGGAAAACAAATACAATCTAAACTACAACTGAAAGGGGAAATAAGTTGGGACTCAGACAGAGAAGTTCAAAATAAATTAGGAAAGCAGTACAACAAAATCAGAAAATGGAGGAGTTGGGAAATAAAAGCACTTCCACGCGGAGCTTGTCAGAAGCATTTGGTGCTGTTGGGCTGATGGTTGGACTTCTTGATCTTGGAGGTCTTTTCCAACCATAACAATTCCACAGTTCCGTGACCAGAACTATGCCTCAGCTGTGTACAGGCATTTGCAAAGCCTACCAGCAAACAACCACCCATCCTGTGCAAAACTGCACCTAACTCCATCCATGATGATCCCCAGCCATTTTAGAGGCAACATGTCTAAGGGCTCCATGCCATGCAATTTTACTATGGGACAATGCAGGGTACCTTTTTTGTTTGCCTTATTTCAATATCAGGAAGCAACAGAAAATAAGCAAAGTTACAAAGTGGAACTGGAATAAAGCATATACTCAGAAATAAACAACCTTGTTTTAAGACTCCTTAAACAACCTTTATTCTTCTTTCACCCCTATCCATATGCAAATGTCATTTGTAACAAGATGATAATAAACTACTTTTCCCATTGGTTTCTCATCTCATGCAGGGACCAGAGCAAACATGCTCTGGGAATGAATTATTATGCAACTGCAAAAGATTATTTTTATGAGACATTTTTTGCAAAAATTAAAAGGCAAGATATTACGTAGAGGAATATTGTAGAAAAGGGCAAAAAGTTCTTAAATTTAAAACATTTGGATTTCATTTTGAAAATGAAGCCAGCGAGAACTATTATTTACTGTATAAATAACATAAAAACTTTTCAAGTTGGGCTACAGGAATCTGACTGTTCAAAATTCCCAGATGTGTTTACTGTGTTTCAGTAGCCTTTTTCTGAAACAGAGATAATCATCCTCAGTTCATGGCAGTATCTCCAAGATTAATGTGTCTGTCAACCACTCAGCAACAAGCTACACCATAGAAATGAGCTTTCCAAAGAGTATATTCGAAATTTTAGCACCTTAACTAACAAGGCATAGACAAAGCACTAAAATAAAGGTCTGGATACCACAGAATTGTGAAGGCAAAAAGCTAAATACAGGTGAGAAGCTCAGTCAAGCGTTGTCAATCTTTGTCTGAATACAGGCTCTGCTGATACTGCAGGTAAGCTGGACACTGAGTAACACACAATATGTCAATCCCATTAGCTTCTTGGCTGTTCTTTCTAATAAGAGCAACACATCGAGAATTCAGCAAAAATTAAACTAAGAACTCACTTTTGAAGACAAGTCAAATGATGGTCCTGTCTAAGCAGCCAACAGATCAAAAACACCTCAAAAGTCACTCCATGGTGCTGCTTTTTACAGTAATTAATTGCTCAAGTGATAACATATACCTGCAAAATTTAAAGCTGACATCCCCAAAACTAACTGTGAAGCTGTAAGAAACGAAGCAGAATTAAATACGAGACTCCTAGCAGTGAATATGACATCAAAGCACTGGTTTTCCACTTTTACCACATAAATTAATCAGAAAATAAAATCATCCTTAGTAACCTCCTGGACTAAATACCCATATGTGGAGCTACCAGCAGCAGCCACTTCCACAACTACGTTCTGCAACCATTCTAGTTTTGACCATAAGAGCCTTTTGTTTTTCCAGCCAAACCAAGACTTTAGAGCAGCTTGTTCACCAGCATCTGAACCACAGCGGAAATCAACATTACACAGGACCCTTCCAGAGCCATTTGCTTCACCAACATCCTTATCAGTGTATTACAAGGCCAGAGTGGCCCACAGTGTAACTTTCAACCAAGTCTGTGTAACCAATAATGCAATACTGGAATCCTTAGCTAACATAATTTAACACAAGACAAGTAGCCAGAAGCATTTCTGGAATATGGATCACTGTCCATCTTTAAAATCAAGTTATCTGCTACTTGAGGAATGCTTCCATGTAGACAACATTCAGCAAAGACTGATCCATTCTTCTTCCCACTCCTAATTAGCCATAATAAATCTCCATTAATAGATATGTACACAATCAAATACAAACATTAAAACAATCCCCAGCATAACTTTACTTCTAAAATCTGCATTTTTTGAGCCTGTTGCCATCACGGTGTAGTTATTCAGTAAAATACTGCAACATACCTGTACCATTAACTGGCACACACAATAAAGTTTAACAGTTACAGGGTACAAGAAAATGCTTCATTTAGACAAACAAATTGGCAAGGTGACAGGCAACTTCTGAGTTGCTATTTCCTGATTTTATAATACAAACCAACATAGGAAAAAAACAGCTCTGACTGCATACCCGGAATGTGGAAAAGAGAGCTTAAAGACCACCTTTCTTCTGCCTTCTTTGAAAAAGCCAATTAAAAAATTTAGCAACATTCAAAATCCCAAATAGAGATGTCTTTTTAGATGACCTAATTTCATAATATTATTTGATCACTAGTTTGCAAACTTCTGGACATATTAGAACTCTCTAAAGGCAAACAGAAGTAGATCAAGCTACTGAACTAAAATGATATCTAAGAAGGTACATGACCACTTGAGATTCCTCAAAGACAACTTCTCTAGTGTGCCTCACTGAAATTTCCAGTACATAACCCAAAAAATAAACAGAAAAGGAGAAATGCACGCTGGTATTATAAGAAAAGCCTAAAAAATGTTTTGAAGACTTCTCAACACTTTCTAGGGATTCAAAGTGCATCATGTGAAAAAGATCCAAAATAAAGTGTTTTTCCTACTTCCATTGGGTTCTTGTTTTTAATCCATCCCAAACTTGACTTTTTTAGACTCGGTCAAGATTGATGTAGAAAAGTCACATGGAAGTTATTAAAAAGTACAACTTTTGTGGTGTTCTGCAAAAAATAATACAAAAGCACAGATTTTGACTTTCCACAAAAACAGCAGCTCTATTAACCTATCCAGTAAAACTGTGTGAAGAAACCAGTTTGCTGTGGGTTTTTTTAAATATTCTTTGGGCAATATATTTACCAGTACTGTGAAATAAATACACTAGATTAAACTACATACCTGAATGTATTCTGAATACTCAACTAAAATAAACCACCAGAATTAATTCCTGCATCCATACGTCTCTTAAACTGTAATGTTAGATCAGGTGATGAACTTTTTACACTTTTTATGGTCTGTCCTCATATTTCCACATGTTCATTGGGCTTCCTTTGCAAAACTGGATATATGTGCCTTATCCACTACTCAGCAATATTCATGCAAGTACCATAACAAACTAGAGATACAATACTTTTTATGTAAATTAGGCATCAAGAGAAAAATCCCTCACAGAATAATTCAAGAAAAGATGCCAGTAGAGCATAATTTTCAAAAATAAATTTAAAAATCTAATTTTAGAACAAGCTGTTCCAAAGCCAACATCATTGTCATTTACCTATGAAACGGTAACTCAAGAACAACTCAAAAAAGGTATTTTAGTCTGTGAGAAATTCTGAAGGCTAACAGTGGTGCACTGGTTTAAAAAGTTACTGAGTTTTTTTTGTCAACTTCAAGTTCTCTGTGAACAATTAATTTTTAAAATGGTTTGAAGCAGCCCATCCACTAATGGTGAAAAACAGAAACAATCGCCAACAACAGGACTAGATAAGAATATTTCATTTAAGTGACTCATCTATTCTTGTAAGCGTAATTTTGGAGATCAGAAGGAATCGTACTCATTCCTTTTGTCTAGCCCCATCCTCTTCAATATTCACTGTAAGACCATGCATTAGACCACCCTTAATAACAGATCCAGTTCCTGCAAGTGGTTATATTAAAGAGTACAGAAATTTGGCAGAAAATAAACTCCACTGCTCCTGCTTCTTCTCTCCTATGTAAACCTGAGTCTTGGAGAAAAGATCCACAAGCTTCTCTTTCCTTATGGCTCCTTGAGAGGCCTCAACAGTTCAGCAGTGACAGAAGTAACTGAGGGGACAAACATGGTTCACCACAAGTTGGATCTCCAGCCAAGCTGGTAATTTAGTGGTGGAAGGTACATTAACCAATGCTACTAAAAAAAGTATTTATCATCTCAACTTACAGATAATTCTCAACATATAACCGAATACAAAAGTGGCCAGCAAGCAGTACTCAGTCTTACTCTAGAAGCTGGGGAAAAAATTAACCTATCAAATTTGCTTTCTTGCTACAGTAATTCCTTCTACTTCATTCAATACTACATCCTGCCTAGTTTTAGGCATGCCAAGGGTGGAGAGGTGACCACCGCACACAGGGAACCGCTTCTCCCCCACACTATTACTCCCAAGAATCCAGTAACAGAACAAGGAGACTGAGGACCTTGGCTGTACTATATGGCTCCCGCAGCTCTTGACTGGAAGGTACCACATTTGTAAATAATGGAAGAGTTCACAGGAGATGAGGCAAAACTCAGGGTGACACTGATTAACCAGAAAAAGGAGTTCTGGCTACAATGAAGTTTCTGGAGACTGCCCATTTGCAATGACCAAGAAATTTCCCACACAGTGCAAATGTAGGTGTAAAACTGTCCCGAAAACTACTGTCCTCAACTCGTCATCCAGCATCTGGAAAGCACTGCAATGACCCCACTCTCAAGGTAGGCAAGTCCTTGAGATATGGCAATTGATGATCTCCTGTCCACATGTATTTTTCAATTGTTTCTTTAAACTGCACAAACAGTAAAGTCTTCCAAGGAACTACAATGTCCTGAATTGAATGCGATTTACCACATCTGCCTGATTCTGAATGAGAAAATTGCTTCTCAGCTTCACACGGTGTTCATAAACTCAAAAATGGCTGTGCTTATTGCTATTACCAAATCATACTGGAAAATGAGTGTTCCTTTTTTTTGCCTTTTACTTTTACTGCACTTCAGAACCCCTATCCAAAATATAAATTGATATACCCATGGATACTTTAACCTTCACAAGCTAGTATTTGTTTTTACATTACTGTTTTTCAAGTTATCCAGCTATAACATGGTGATTATGCACTTAAACTCTACCTGCAGGCTCTTAATTAATGTGCTACTTATTTCCTGTGTATCTTTTTTCCCCTACATCATAGCTTCCCGACAAGTGTGAGGAAATCAAAGTATTTTGCATAAAACCCCAAAATACAAATGAAAAAAAATTAAAATCAATGTTTTGCTGCTTATTTTTTCTTAATTGTACACTCTAAAAAGCATTGAAGATATATTTTAAAGTAATACTCCACAGAACTTAGACCTGGACCATATAGTTCATAAACATTATTTTGCTAGCTTAACTGACCACTACTTTTGCAATTCTTTAATACTTTACAAAAACATTTCACTGGGTTTGCCAGTACTCTCCATCACACTCCCTCATTTGTTCAATTATCCAGTAAAGTCTCAGTCTGCAAACTCTTACAAGTATTGGACGTTTTTAGCAGGTCTTATCAAATTATAGTTTTTATAAAGAGGCATCAGAAGAACTGGAAGGGAGCAATAAAAGGAAAAGAGCTCTCCTGCAGCAGGCAGGAAGAAAATAAAGAAGGAGCGTGTTCTGTTGTGGTGCACTGTCTCCACACCTTCCCCTTCTGCAGGGCTCCCAGCTCCACTGTCACCACGGCACACCGGCCTGGCAGCACATCACACCTGCACTCCCAGGCTGGAGCACTCTGAACATGCCTGGCTATGGAAATGCCACCTGAAGCCCAGACTTGGGATTGTAGCAGCACAGCCCTTCCCACAGTTTAGCCATCTCAGCTCTGCTGAGAAAAAGGGAAAGAAGGGGCAGGAGCAATCATCAACTATGCCATCTTCTTCACCACTACATCTCACAGACATTTAGAGCACTTGATGGGTGACATGGCAGAACCACAAGCCATTAATCACAGCAATATTTTCACATCAGCATGTTTAAATTTATAGCAACACAGGTTTTCAGAGACTCAGTGCCTAGAAATTGAGTGATACTGCCTGTATCATGCTTAATTCCATTATTCTGCTTGAAAAAGACTTGGACTTTGAACAAAAATACGGAAATAAGTATCTTCCCTTCTGAAAATTAAAAAAGTGTTATACCAATTAACACCTCTATGTTATAGCATTACACCACAATTCATAGGACCCATATTCAGACCTAGAAATTTAAAATTTCTCAACACTCGCTACACATTTTAGGTGTCATGTAATGGTGGGTACAGTCTGCAAAAAGGTAAGCAGTTCATATTTCTTCCCTGAGGCAGGTTTGAAGATGTTTTTAAGAACAGGTTAGACAATATTAAGATCTCATATTCGTTCTAGCTACCCCATTCCAGTGCTCAAGAACACTTAAAATTTTACCTAAAACCTGACATAGATTTTAATTTTTCCAAATTCAGTTTACTACTTCTTTAATAAAGATACTGAAAGCAACTTCTTTCTGTATCTCTAGCACCTTCTCCCATTTTTTAAGTTTACTATAAGGTAGGTTATTCTTTCCTTTCTTGCTTAACTACTCTCTTTCCTAGAATAATCTAGATCTTTCAAAAGTAAGGTTCATTCTTAAATGTCTTATTCTTACTTAGGTCTAGTACGACATTCATCTCTATTTCCAGGTGCTAGCAACGCTTCACTTAGTTGATCTCGCTCCCAAAAGCTAATATTAAATAAACTGTACTTTGGTATCTCAATTACTTTGAACTGTTTCAATTTCATCTCCTAGTCTAACACTCCACTTTCGTTTTCTTCCCGCTTATATGGCCTATCATTCCCTGAACTCTGCTATCTGTAATGTACTTGGCCACCCTTATCTCTTCCAGGCAAACTCTGAGTGACTACGTATGTCTGGTTGCTTTTTCGCACATTAAGATGTTTTTCAGTTGAACTACTAAAATTCCCTACAAGATTAATTTTTTAAACCAATCACTCTCTCATGGAAATTCCCGCTATTTGAAAGCTGTAACATTCCACATTACGTTGCAACCTGCTGTTTAACCAGTGAGTTGTATCAGTTTTCTTTAGCTTGCATGCTGTTGTTTTTTGGGGGTTTTGGTTTTTGAAGGGGAGATATACTCTAACTTGAATACAGACTAGTATCTTGTCTTATTTTCAATAAGAAAATACGAAAGTCCAATTATATTAGGTATGGACAGTGACATCTTCAAGGCAGAATAAAATGAAGTTTTTTTTTTAATAATTACTGGAAAGGTTGAAGAGCAAACATGCTCCAAGAGGCAGGTCACAGAATCAAAGCTGCAAACCTTTACGACAGCAGTAATAGAAATCTATGGTGAAAGTTCCCAAAGCCTGTTTTTACAGACACTAGCGAGCATCTTTTGGTAGACAGAGATAAACAATGAACACATATGGAGAATGAACCATCTTTCCTCAAATGTTTGATGCCTCCTTGAACTCAAGAAAGGCAAAATTAGTTGACAACAGCAGTCAACGAGCCCCGCCATCTGAACAACACTCGCTGGGTTTTTCTCAATCCAATCCAAACCCAAGCTGTTTTAGTGTTCAATATGAATGCACACAATGACAACGGCCCACTGTTATTAGCATAGGGAATTCTCAAGATTAATCACTCAAAAAAACCAGCAGCAGATCTGAAGCTGGTTTACACTATCTACAGGAAAACAGCCTAGGCTTGATGCACAGTATAGATAAAAGTTTGACATATTCATTAATGCCAGCTATTATAAAGCATGACCCCATTTGCTTTTGTTAATAAAAACATTCTATGCTTCCACATTTTATGTGCTACACATATACTTACATCTTTTGCCATGTTACCAAAGACTAAAAACCAGTCGTCTTAAAATCTTGGCGTCTGCAGGACACAGGGACAATGCTATTTTCTGGAAAGCAGAAAGCAAAGACAGCAGCAGCTATAAAAAATGAAAGGAGGGAAAGTTTTTACAATTGAAATTATTGACTACTACCAAGTAAAATTTAGGTTTCCTTTTGAAAAAACCACGTTTATAAAAAGAGAAAAGTTTCCCATCACCACCTTTTCGTCCCTTGAGCCCTCACGCGTGGGGGGCACTCCTTTCCCGAGGGCGGGGGCGAGCTGTGCCCTGGCAGAGAGAGCCCTTCCCCCAGCCCGTGCCCGATCCCACGCGAGGCCGGTCCCTGTCCAGCTGCGCCCCTTCCAGCACCGCGCGCTGGGCGCGATCACGGCCTCCTCCTCCCCACCCCCATTTCCAGCAGCAGGCACAAGTAGGCCCCAGGGGCAGCTCCCCCCGGGGCCTTCCAGCCCCGCTTTTCTCCTCCTCCTCGCAGGCGGACGGGCCGCGGCCGCACCGGGCGGCACAGACCGGCGGCCGCCCCTGCGCCTCGGGCACTCCGCGCCCGCCCGCGCCCCCCGACCGGGGCCTCACCGCCCGGGCAGAGCCCTGAGCCCCGCGCCGTCTCCCCCCGGCAGCGAGGGGCCGCGCTAATCGCCTCGGCGGCGGTGGCGGGGGCGCGGGCAAGGGGGGACGCGCCCGGCGGCACCGCCGGCGGCCGGGGGGGGAAGGGGCGGCAGGCGGAGTGCGGGTCCGCGCCGTCCCCATCCCCATCGCGCCCGACCCGCCGGCGGCGGCGCCCCCCGCCGCCGTCCCACGCAACCCCCGGTGCTCCCATCCTCGGGCGCGGGCTGCCCGCACCTGAGCGGCCGAAGGCAGAGAGAGCCGGCTCCATCCCCCGCCGCCGCCCCGAGACAGGGACCCGGAGTGCGGAGCGGGAACACCCGCCGCCGCGCCGCTGCCGCCGCTTCTGCCGCTGCCGCTGCGGAGGCGCCCGACTGCACATGTGCGGCGGCTGCGCGGGCCTGGCGGGAGGGGGCAGGGGCGGGGGGAGGCGGCGGGACACCGACATCGGCAGCCCGGGAACAGGGGAGGGAAGCAAGGAGGGAGGAGAGGGCACCGGCAGGGACCGCCTTCCCGCCCCCCCTCCCCCCCCCTCCCGCGCTCCGGGGGAGGGGGTGCAGGGAGAAGAGGCGGCGGGGGCAGAGGGTCTCCCCCGGCGGGCTGTCACTTCCCAGCGCGCCTCTGCCCCCGCCAGCACGCCGGGCTCCCGGCCGGCCGCCCCCGCGCGCCGCGGCCCCGCACACCTGCCCAGCGCCGCTGCCGCCGAGGGGCTGCCCGCGGGAACGGGGGTGATGCGGGTAAACGAGCGGGGACGAGCGAGCGCAGCGATCCCCCCCCTCCCACGGACCCTGCGCGCGCGACCCCGCTACTCTTCCCCCGTCTCTCATTTATTTTTTTTTTTTTTAATAGAATTTAAAAAAAAAAAAAATTGAAACTTACACTTTTGTGCGTCCCCCTGACGCTGCGCGCTGACGTCACGGGCGCGGCGCGCCTCGCACGGGCACACGCGGAGCGGCCAAGCCAACCCGCCCGCCCGCCGCTCCAAGGCGCGGAGGGAGCCGGGCATGGAGCATGCGCGGGATTTTCGCGCCTTCTTCCGACTCCCCGCCCGCCCCGCGGTGCCGAGCGCTGCCTGCGGGCGCGGCCGCGCTGCCGGCGCGGAGCGGGACCCGCCGGGGCAGGGCCGTGCGGTTTCGTTGCCACAACATCCTGCTGCCGGTGCTTCCTCATCGCGTTTTGTCCGGCCGTTACTCGAGCAAAGTTTCGCTTGCAGCGATCGTTGCTAAAATTAGGGATTTTGTGGTAATCCAAGCGAGTTTTCCTTCGGGCGGTTGCAGCTCTTAACCTTGCGCCCAAAACTAGAGCACCTCGGGGCTGTGCAGCCTCTGCCTGCAATGACGACCGCAGGATCAGAACATCTTAGCGAGGGTTATATGATGTAATTGTATCATTGTCCTATACGTTTTGGGGAAAACCAAAACAAACAAAAGAACCACCAAAACCTGCAGCGTTGCCGGGGGGCTCCAAAGGCAGAGCCGTTACAGTGGAAACTGCGGGAAAGCAAGGAAAGCTCAAGAGTGGTGTTGCTCACAGGGGTGGATGTAAGGCTGTTGGATGGGGAGGAAGCTATAGACGGTTCTGCACGCAAGACCAAGCCTGCACGGTACAAGGTTGCTCATAACGCAATGAAGAGGGGAGCAGGAAGTAAAAGGCTCGTTCTTTCGCTAAAATCATGCTGCTTCCTGCGAAAGAAGACTAGTTGGGAATAGAACACGCGACCACGGGGCCACTACATTGCAGCAGCAGAAAAATCCAGCAGAGAGAATGCTGGAGAAGATGCGTTTCATGAGTCAATGAGATTTGCATTCACTTTTACACCTTTTTTTAAAAAAAAAAAAAAATTGTTGTGCTTTACAATAATAATGAAACACTGTGCGTTCATTTACCTGATAAATAGCAATCTTCGGAGTTTTTAATTAACAATACCTCCCCACCCCTGTGCTGCTCTAGGGTTATTACCCCATTTCTTCATTCCTTTTGATTAAGCTTGACGGACATCGAAGAAAGAAGGTGATAATGCAAACGTGTTTGTAACTTTTTAACTTTTCAGAAAGCAGCAAAAACTTTCACACAAAAAACCCCTAAGCCAGTTGCAGAAAAAAATGCTTCCTGAGAGACATCTCCAGTTGATAGTGCTGCTCTCCACCCCCCAGGTCATATATACTGTGCCTGAGGGTTCAAACCGTCTATGTATCTCATGTCCCTACCCACCCACCTCCCGCTCTTTTGTTTTACATTAATTCTTGTAGGAAAAGAGTCAACAGAACAAGCACAAACAAGAAGGAGTGTCCTAGTTTGCTAGAATTTATTTAGATACATACTAATTGCCCAAACACGCCCAGCTCTTGGGTAGTGGTTTGGTTTTTTTGGTTTTGTTTTTGTTGGGGTTTGTTTTTTTTTTTTTTTTTCTTTAGCCAAGGGTTGTTCACAACTAATTTGAAGTATTTGTACCGGTGGAAAAACTTTCAACACTTCTCTAATCTCTGAGCACACCTTTTTCAGGTATTTTGGAGCTTTAGGATTTTGTTTGTGTTCATAGTGGTGGAAAGCTATTCCACTTCAGTTTTCTGGGGAGTGCCTCTCCCTTTTAAGCGTGCACAAAAATAACTTTAAACAGCATCAGCACGGCAGGACTCCATGACAGATGCAAGGAAATTGTCTCATGAGGTCATCTAGTCTACAGGCAGAAAGCTTCACCACATGCCAGAGGAAATGCACACAAACAGGGAGCCATGCAATCTGAACACTGTCATCGGTGCAAACTCATGACTTAATTAAAGACCTAATGCCACCTGACCACCTTGACAGCACCTGGCCTTGTTGGGAGGTACCATCTCCCAATTCTCAAGTTTCTACACTGTTTTAGGAAATAAAAAAATACAGCTTGGTACCATAATGTTGAAAATTTTACTACTCTCTGATCTAGGTTTTGTCCCACAAGGCAGGATCAGTTATCCCTGTCACTCTTGTCACACCGTTGTCCCGTTTGTTGTCTCCAGCAAGCAGAAGGTTTTCCTAGTCCCACTGTCCTTAAAGTGTCAGTAAGTCCAACCCGGCAGTGGTAATTACTCAACAGAGGCGGTGGGAGAACCCAAGGAGCAAACTTCCTGGGCTACTGAGTGAAATTGATAGAAGCATGACTTTCCCTCCTGCCTTTAGGGGTTGAGTGGTCTACACATCTCCAAGCCACAAGGGCACCTCACTGTTCTTCCTTCTCCCTGCAGCAGTTGTGTTGGCTCCCTCATTGTCGTGTCATCAACACTGGATGTCTGATACTTTGCTGCTCCTTACAAGCTACTGCATTTCCCACAAAATAGTAATGCTGTTAGTGTGGCTTGCCTCTTGTCATTCAGGGATCCCATTTCCTCCACCTTTGGCACTGCCCACATGCTGGAACACTGCCAGGACTGGTTACAGAGCAGAACTATGGATTCCTTGCCTAGACAAACCCCAGGAGTGCTTTTGTGGTTAGATTGTTCCTGGGTTTGTTCCAGCAGGCAAGACCACACTAGATTTCTCACCCCCTCCATCAAGCATCATCATACAGCAATATTCTGTCATACAAGGCACCCCCACATCTTTCTGCCTGCAAAGCTGAGGATGTTCAATCATAAAACACGTGAGGTACAAGGCTTTGTGAGGACACTTTTCCTCATATTTGATTAGAGGAAGTATAAATTCTTACAGCTGTTAAAAGACTATGTAGTGTCATGGACTGACTTAGTCCACCATCACCACCTCACAGCTCCCACAAATACCTTCCTACTGACAAACTGAAGCCACCTGCTCTGTATGGGATAAGCCACAAGTAGAGTAGTTGTGGGTCATATACACCAATCTGACCCCAGGGCCAGGGAAATGGCTCACAAAGCACAACCCACACTACCAGGTTTTAAACTACTTTGGTTCCTTTATCTTCACAGAATTAGCAAGGATAGCAATTAAGAGTTAACACACAAGAACTCAAATTTTCAGAAAGCCATGCCAAACAAGCACAGCTAAATCCACCTACAAAATAACCAAACCCATCCCCCCAAAATAACCCCAAATCTCAGCCCCAAAATAAGTTAGCTGAATGAGTTGCAAGTCAAGCACAGAGCAGACCTTCCTTTTCACTCCCTTAAGTTCAGCTTGACTACAGGAATATCCTCTCATCACTTAATGAGGTTTCTGCTCTGTATCAGCTTTTCTGTATTCAAATGATGATGATCATTAGTTAATGAATGAGATAGAACCACTGTCCAACAAGCAGAAAGACCTTTTGTTTTTCAAGAAACCTTCAAGAAATCAGTAGATTTTCCTTTCAGGGCTTATGGAACTGCTTCATTTTATCTGCTTGACACAGAAAGAGAATATTCCACAGTACAAGCATAAGGTTTCCAAAAAGCTGCAATTATATCTTAAAGTGAACTGGTTATGCAATATTCTCCCCATTTTCTACACAGGAATCATGAGTGATCATGATACATGAATGAGTGATCATTCAGGAGTAAGGTCTGTTGCTCCTCTCCTAAGATCATATCATGAGATTACCCCATTTGGACATGGAATTATGCATGGAGCCATTACTTGCATTTCAGGAAACATTTACACTAAGTATCTCAATATGCCTCCAGATTTCTATGAGGCAATCTCAAATATCTGATTGCAAACAAACTTACCATATGTCTGTTAAGATTACTAATTTGCACTTACATCTAATATTGAGCCAGGCAATCCAAGTCTGTGTCAACAAAGAGGCACAGAACACTGGTACTCACACAAGGCTATTTATCTTCTTCCAGTTCTCCTAAAGCCTAGCCAAGTTTTCCTGGTTTTGACTAGAACATAGCTGTTTTCACAGTAGGCATGAGGCGGTGGAACCTGGGGTGGTGTGGGTATGTCAACCTTGTTATTCTACACCATCCTACCTCATTGCCAGAGGCGGGGAAAAGGGGATTCCCCTCTCATACTTCAGGAAGAAAGGTGGCCCCTTTGTCTGTAGTGGGATGGAGCACTGCTGTTGTTTGGGGGTCCTCTTTGTACACTTTTTTACTAATATTGTTACTGTTTGTTTTCTTATCTCATTGCTGTTTCCAGTAAATGGTGCTTATCTCAATCCACAATCTGTCTTTTGTGCTTCCAACTGGGGGGAGAGGGGAAACAACTGACAGTGTGGTTTTGGTGAGAGCACTAAATTGGGGAATACCATTCCTAAACCATGACAAAGTTTATTTGGGAGAGAACTGAGAGAGAAGAGGCAACCAGTAAGGTATCTAGATGCTTGCTTTCCTTTTTTGAACATGATACGAAAAGAGTTTTTCACCCAAATCGTTCAACAGATATTCAAGAAAATATTTTCTTTCCTTTAAGAGACACAAGCCATCAGGATTTCCTAGTCTCCTTCTTAAAAGTTTTCTGGAGAACTACAACTACCCACAGCAATTTATTTAGATAAAAGTTTTACTCATCACAGGTGCAATATGTCATATAATTGCTTCAAAGGCTGAGTGACATGATGGAAGCCATACAGACGTCTCTACCATGACCTGTCATACATTTTTCCCCCTGAAATGGGTGGCAAACTACATGTGAAATAAGCATCTTTCAAAGCCAAAATGAAACGGTATTTCATGCCGAAACAATGAGCTAGGTGAGTGGACAGAGTGAATAAGACAGTTAAGAAACAAATTATTTAAGTGAGGTACCTGGAAAAGAGTAAAAGGTCTGAGCTAGTGGACTGCTAAATGGAACCATAAAACTTGAACTGCTCCTCTATTTTAAATAAAAATATTGAAATACACCAACAAATCAGTTTTGAGGTTCTTTTCCATTATAGATTCATTTTATTAAAAAAAAAATATTTATAGGGCAGCTTTTTGCTCTGCATTTGTCTGTTTTGCGACAACTTTTGAAACCATGTGAGGGGAGGTGGGACTGCCATACATTCCTCCAATCTTTATGAAGCATTAATGCCTAGAAGGAAAGCCCCAAATCCAGTGAGCAAGAACTCATATATGATGATCTCTACCCTGTCCCACCAGTACATACACACTCCAGACTCATCCAAGTTTCATTTGGACAAGTCCAGCAGACATCAGAGAAAACACAGAAGAAACTGAGGCTTCTATGGGGGAAAGAAGTATAGAGCACAAAAATCCATCCAAAGCTTTGCTTTGCTACTTGGAGGACAATTTCAATTTTAATTGGCAATTTAAACCTCGTAACATGCATTTTTCTAACCATTTTGTGGGTATCAATGGTATTTCAGATGACACTGCAATACTGACCCGAAGTGTTAACGTATCTTAAATAGTATCGGTTTTAGCAGATAAACCTCAAGACGATTGTTAAATGCTTTGTCGCAGAGTAGACTATAGCCTATGAGTAAGCTTTCTCTATGACACTTAAAGAATGGGCTTTTACAAGACCTATCTCACTACCTACAACATTTTAAAGAAAAACCACATTTAAGATCACATTCAAAACACTGTTTTCTAAAATATCATGGTATTTTTAAAAGACTAACAATTTATTCAAAGTAAATTTAACTT
Source organism: Phylloscopus collybita (assembly GCA_027886175.1). Taxonomy (NCBI): domain Eukaryota; kingdom Metazoa; phylum Chordata; class Aves; order Passeriformes; family Phylloscopidae; genus Phylloscopus; species Phylloscopus collybita. Next base: position 36,171,549 of record JAJNNQ010000006.1, read on the forward strand.
AAAAGGTCATGGGGTTGCAAATACACATCCAGTCTGCCGTTTCTAGTTTTCTGCAAGTTAATTTACTTAAATTAATTTCAAATCTATAGTAGTGTCAACTAAGATCCAACCTCCAAGGTTACAGAAGTGCTATTTTTCACATGAAATGTAAATTGAAATGACACTTCCCAGTTTTACTGCATTTCTTTTTGATTTAAAAGAAAACGCCCCTGTATACCATTACTGTAGCAGCAGTTAGCAACAAGAATGGGTAACAACTGTCAGTCTGCAAACATAATTTATGCCCTTTCTTACTGTCAATTTTTAGTCAAATATGTAAATAAATACAAGAGCTAACACAAAATATACCACTATAGGAAAATACATTATATGCTGCAATTTGGAATAAAATATCATGCAGTACTGGCTGCATGATTTGGAATATGTAATTAACTGCTTGGAACTGATGCTAAACAGTTAAACCTTTTCTTTGTGTAGAAGATCACTCTTTTATTCACCATTAGAAATTTGTTTTGCAATTAATTTTATACTGCTTTATTAAAATCCTAAATGTGAAAATGACTCAAGTCATTTAGTGAAAGAAGATACCATAGGCACCATAATATATATATATATCTTTTTTTCCTTTTTGAACAAAATCTGGTGATGAACCAGCATTAACAGGATGAAAATTAAAAGGCACATTCAGGCAAAAAAATAATCAACATAGTTTGCATGATACTATATTTTAAAAAAATAATTTATGCTCTGAGTAACAGATTGGATCAGAAACAAATATTCTGGCAGGTTCCAATCTGTCCGAATTAAAGTAAATTTTGTAAAAGGTGTGCAATTCAAATGACACAATTATTTTTTAGTACTGCATTTTGTTTTGTTTTAAGGTCAGTATAAGGCTTATAACCAAGTGCTTGTTAAGAACACTGACTACTCAACAGGTCTTATTTTCTGAGTGCATAGAAATACAATGAGCAATGAAGATGTTTTCCTTGCAAGAGGACATAGTCTTCTATTTGTGCAAATCTTGATCAGGTACTTGAGCGTCTTTCAGGTCTTGGAACACATTTCATAATGGCAGCTCTCCACAGGGCAGGAGCAAGTAAAAGGCTAAGAGTAGTCACACTCAGAATAAGAAGATAGACCTGCAAAAGGCAAAGAAAAGCCATTACTTCTCTTGGTTACATGGTAGCACAAAGAAGTATCTAGAAGTTTGATGGATTTGACAAAGAAGTCCTAAGCAACTTTGCATATTGCTACAAAAGCAAACAAATGCAAACAAATCTAATTACCTACTATGAAGATACAATTGCAAAAACATTATGAGCTTATAGAAAAACAGTTGTTTTTATGTGAAGTGATCAATTTTGAAAATTCAGTATTTGTTAAAAAGTCAAAGGCCAATTATGACTTTATTTAAAAAAACAAAATGAAAATCCTCAAACAAACAAACCAAACCAAACCAAAAAAAAAACCCCAACCAATCAAACCAATCAAAAAAAACCCCACCACCACTCCGAACTATTCTGGTTTAATGATAAAATGGCAAAGTTCACTGCTAGTTCACTTATCAACAGAAAAAAGCACACAAAAATCCCTTTAAGTCATACTGTTCATCTACTGAAAAAAAAAAAAAAGATCGTTACATAGTCTGAATAAGTCTTAGAGAACAGTGGCAGGAAGTAGTTTTGAGGTCTCAAGCAAAAAAATGAGTTTAGGAAATTTCAGAGGTATACAAACCTATACAGTAGATAATCATGTGAGAGCAGAAAAAAATGAAAGCCTAAAAGCCTCCAAACTCAGTGGGTGGGCCCCTAAACTGGTTCTGTGATCACATATAGATATCTTGAAACTCTATGCAAACATGCAATATTTCTAACTCTTAATTATATGAAGGAGTGAACATGAAAGTGAATCACCTTTACCTACAAGTGAACGCATTGTGTAAGTTTTTCACATGTGCTTTATTTGGAATTGGTTCCAACACTATGCAGTCCATTGAATCAAATAATGAAAACCTCAGAACACCAGGAGTGCACTTTTTGTGAACAGAAGCACAGAGGATAAAACAGCTAGTACCAGACAGTGAGGTCAGTTGCTGTATCTCTACAGCCATAATTTACTTAATTTCATAAATAAGACTTCATCTTCCAAAAAAGAAAGTAACGTTCTCACAGGTTCAGTATAAAACTAAGTTTAAGGCTTCTTTCCTGAGGGACGTTTTTCATGACTACTGAAAACATTGGTTGGCTCTTCTGTGAAGGATTTAAAATGAACAAGCTTTACAGGTTAAAGAGATCACAAGTTTATTTCCTTGTTTAAATGTTAAGGCAATTTCACTCTAGTGAAGATTGTTAGGGCAATTTGCTCTCTAGTTCTTATTTACTGGTATTTCCTTCTTCAAATCCTATATTCTCTCTGTATTGTACATTCCTATTCCTCTTTCAATAGCTGTATCAAGATTTTAAATGCAAAGGCTTCTCAGTCTTTTTGACTTGGGTGCTATCTGCAACTCACTGTTCACATAAAGTTGTGAGAGAAGTTAAGGTAAAACATTTGTAATTAAGCTATTTAAAATATTAAAGTACAATATGAAACAAGTAAAAACCAGCACTAAGAACCCTGTCAGGGACATACAAGTATCCATTTATATAGGTTGATTCTACATTTTTACAGTTGAGAGGTGCCACAAAATTGGAGTATTGGTATTTCAGATACTGGGATTTTGTATTAGTCAGGTACAAAAAATGAAATTAATAACCACAGAACAGCTTACCTCCCGAGATATGATCCCTGCTCTGCGTGCTCTACTTCCCAGAACAAAAGAGAATTCACTGACTTGTGCCAGTCCTGCAGAGACAATCCACTTGATATATTGGCTGGTCTTTGGAAGAATCAAAGAAAGGACAAGCACTGCCAAGACAAACTTTAAAAACGGGTTTTTTGAATTATTGTGGGTTTGTTTTGTTTGTTTGTTTAAAAAGATATCTCTGTAAGATATATAGCATCAAATAGAATAATTTTGGACATAAAATAAAACAATGGACTTCCAAGTGTGTCTTCTGTATAATGTTAAAAGAGATGAATGTACCATTGCACAGTAAAAAGTAGCATCTTCTTTACTATAATAAAACACTTAATAACTGTCACAAATCCCAAGCTAGAGAAACAGATGCTCTGCCATGTGCAACTCACTTTTAGTATTAAATAATTTCCTTTTTAAATACCTGAAGAATATTTTATCAAACTGTATTCTAATCAGTAAGATTCCTCCAAATACATATTTACAGTAAGAGTCTCTGTTATATCAAATGTTCAGTTCTTGCTTAGAATTTTCTTTAGGGCATGCAGCACAAAGATTACTTAGATTATTGAAGATTAAAATCTTTTTAAAAACCATAAAAGAAAATACCTTCATTATGACGACAGACAATGTAAGGAATAGCAGGACTGTGAGTTCATATATTACAAACGTGGGAAAAACATGAAGTCCTAGAAGGCAAGAAAACAACATTGCACAGTTTGAGGCCAATATCTTACTATGATAATTTTCTGAGTTAATACATTCAATTGTAAGACTGTATTCTCAAAACCAATCAAACAAAAAGCCTTAACTTACCCACCAACCACTTGATCACTAAAACTCTTAACTACCTACTTGATCACAAAAGCATTTCCCGCAATATCCAGCCCTTCTTTCCTCTGGGACAGGTTTAGCACAGGCAATATTCCCAACTGAATTATGACTGATGCACAAGCACTTTAATTTCTAAAGCCTCCTGTCTTCCACACCAGTCAACAATAAAGAACCTGAACTGAAACACACATCTAATGAAAGCTACAAAAATCCTGCAAGCAAATAATTCCATTGTTATGCACAGTCATTGTAATATTTTGCTGGTCATTTAACCTTTGTTTTATGATATGGTAATGGATTATCACAGTGGGAGGAACATGATACTCAGTATTTGCATAGACTACAGCTACAACAGAAATCCAAACTGTTTTCATTCTACGATTGTCACTTCCAAACACTGAAAGTCACCTGAATTTGAAAAGTCACTTAGCTTGGGATCAGGTAAGGCCATAAAGCCCAGAGCATAGTCTAACAATTAAGCAATTATAGAAAAACCCATTGCTACGATGTTGATGGCATTTCGGGTTTGTTTGTTTGTTTTGGGGTTTTTGTTTGTTTTTTTTGTTTTTGTTGGTTTTTGGTTTTGTGTTTGTTTGTTGTTGTTGTTGTTGTTGTTGGAGTGGATTGCCTTTGGGGTTTTTTTGCAATATTTGGTGTTTTTAACTTGGCAATTATATAAAGAAAGGTAACAAGAACCATAAAGAACTCAGAAACATAAAACTAAATCCTGCAAATATTAAACATAAGAAAAAGAAATATTTGTTGGAAAAGGCCTAGAGTCACCAAGAAATAATCTTACAACTAAGTCCATTTTTATCTCCTGAAGTATGAGGATCTTGTGCAGGCAAACATAACTGCCTGTCTTCAGAAGCTCATTCCTTTTCCATAAAAGCTTCTAGAAAATGAAATCAAAATAGTGGTGGGGTTCCCCACAAATTCATAATAGTTGGCATTTCTCCAAGCCAGTTATTTCCAACAAAGAACAAGAATTTAGCTTTCTGAAGCATAAGGCATGCAAATCAATGCTGTAAATAACTTCTTATTTTAATGTGGGACACGGTTCCACTAATTTTCCCTCCCTATAGTGCTGCAGATCCGGGTGAGCTGTAGAGAACCAAGAGTTGTCATCTCTTCCACACTTACAGTAACTTCACAGGGTTTTGTCTGTATGCACATTCAATTGCCAATGGAAACCTTCTTCAATTACATCAGAGATCTTTATACAAGTGCCACCCAGTCAGCACGTACACACCCTGGTTTATTTCTTAATTTCCTTCCAACTACTGAAGCGCAAATGCAAAAGACTGTCAAAGTAAGAGGAGAGACAGCAGAACAAGAGATGTAAACCACACCAAAAAAAGAAATCCACATACAGATGAATGTGGAAGGGAAAGTAGCTTCTGTTTTCACTGTTTATCATATGCATGATGCTCCTTCACCTTTAGGCCGACCTCAGAATATACATGAAAATCAATCAGAGCAATACAGCCCATAGCAATGGCATGTTTGATACGAGGGACAGTTCTACCAGATCTAGAACTGAAGGTTTCAAAGGGAGGCTATAAATAAAGCCTAGTGCTCTCATCAATACTGGTGGCACTATGTGCTCAGTTCTGGAGCACACAGGCAGTCTGAAGTCCATTTGAACAGCTGCCCAGTGTTGAGATTATTGCCATATTCCAAAGAGCTGAAGCACAAACTACAGCAGATTTCTATACCAATCCTTTGGAGGAGAGTGTCTGCAAGGCGAAAACAAGCCTAAATCTGTCACATACACTATTCTGAGCAGAGAAATCAACATCCCAGAAACCAGATATTTTTTTGAAAGAAATAAATCCCATCATAAAGTATTTCTGTGGTCAGTACAGGCCTTTGCCTCATTCCTAGACAAAAAGCCAGGATAAGGTCAGAAGTGCTCACAGACTCCTATACAAGCCCAGGGCCCCTTCCTGACAACACAAACACCATCAGAAATATTTCACAGACAGAAGATGCATAAATATGCCCAATTATTGCAATGGTTTTGATCAGACTTCAACTAAGCTCAGGAATGATTTTGAAGTCATTCTCTAACATGGGAAAAACACTTCAAATAACTCAAAAAATTCATCAGTGTCATCAGCACATGTCACATTGGTGAGCAGTCAACAGCTAAGATGACACCTAGGTACATTTTTACAGAGCTGACCACAAACTACCAGACTTCAGCTCTAAGCAGTATTCACAAAAAGCTGGAACAGAGGCCTTGGAGTGCATCACTGTTAAGCCAAAAAGCACAGCTTACTCATAGAAGCTGGTATGTATTCCATGGACAATTACAGGCAAGATTTTGCACAATCTATTTAAAAGTACTTTTTTTAACAAGTAAACTCCCTTTTTTCCTTGATTAGACAGATTCTACCAATCTGCTGGATAGCTTCTAAACAGCAGGTGAAGATCCAAATGTCTTGACCACATCCCAGTTAGATCCAACATCAAAAAAGCAATCTTAGAGATCCTTGATGGCTAACAGGAGTACAAAAATCTGAACTCTGTGGGTCAAACTGGAGCAAGTAGAATTAATTCTGACAAATCCTCAAAACAGGACATCACTCAGAAAAATCACATTAGCTATGCATTGAGATGCCATGTCTACTAAGAGTCGTAATGACCCCAAGATCATAGCCAGCAAATGCAATAAATGCTACAGCCTTGGCTAGATCATTAAGCAGCAGAGGGGAAAGCCAATCTTCTTAACCTTTCTGCAAAGGGGAAAGTCCATTTCATTCTATTGTCAGTTCTGAGAGCACGAAACCTCCAAGTTTCACTGGGCTCCATGCAGAAAAACAAAGCAGTAGAGCTGAATGGTAAGGAGAAGCATGCCACCAAACGAATTCCAATTGGGATCTTCCTTTGATATTCTCAGATTCAACAGAAATGCTAAGAGGCTCACTGGATAATTCTTGTGTGAATGTTTGTTCTGGGCAGTGGTGGTGTTGGCAGTGTCAGCATCACCCATCTTCTGAAGAAAAATACTGAGCTGTTAAAGGGTTTGCAGCATCTTACATTCAAGGTCCAACACTGACCACAGGAGTTACCCAGAAGGGAAACGTGGAACCCAGCAGGTGGATACATCTGTACAGCACACTGAGAACGCACAACTTGTCAGTCAGTGGAAGTAATCTGTTACCTCACCAGTGGCAGAGAGGGTCTTGATGCCCAGTTTCAAACTCTATACTCCATAGAGTAGACTAAAAAAAATTGAGCTTTTTTAAAACAAAGAGTCTATGCAAAGATACCTGCCATCTTTCCAAAAGGTAATCAAAACAAAATCAAATGATGTATAGGTAAAAATCTGTGTACTAGGTGCAAAAACAAATGAGAAAGAAAGTGCCCAAAATGTGGCTCTAAGGGATTGGTCAAGATGTTCTCTCAAAACTACCAGTGAGGACAGAGACTAACAGAAACTCTCCAACTTCAGCAGGTGACATAAAGAGTCCCAGGAACCTTGAAGAACACCCAGAGGCCTAAATGACTGTACAGATAGAGACAGAGAGTAACTCAAAAGTGCAGCTGTTAATACCTAACTGCAAAGGTGCAGTATTCCCACAAATGCACCCAAGCGCAAATTTGAAAGCAGCACCATTGCACAGGTCAAGATAAGGGCAGGTCCACTGCTACAGATATGACATGAACAAGTACTATGCAGCTCAGCTTTTAGGCACCAGAAGGATTTCTGTAGTAAGAACAGGATAGCAGGCATTTAAGACAAGCAAAACAGGAATGAGCTTTTACAAATTACATACTTACAGTCACTTTTCAATTAAGATAATTTTTTCCATCTGTTCTAAAGGGACTAGAAATGATACTACTGCAGTGGTGTTCCTCAGGACCTCAAGTGTTTCTGCTCTCTATAAGGTGCTTGCTGCATATAGTAACAAACAAACCTTTTCTTTAGGCGGGGGAAAGAATCTTTCCTTGTGGCTTTTACATAATTTCACACAGTAAATCTCTATGTATTTATATATGCATATAATTTGCATGTATACATACGTAAGTAAAGAGCAAGCAAGAAGTCTTTAAAAAGAAATCTAGTAAGAAGAAAAATTAAGGAATACTTTTTGCTCTACTCAGGTTTTCTTTGCAATATCACATTACTCCTTTTAAAACATACCTCCTTTGCCACCCCACAGAATTTCCTGTTAAGCACAAAATTTTAGAGTAACTGAAAGTTGAGGGTGGGGGGCTAATTTCTATTTGGGGAGGAAGGGGATTTTGTTTGAGAGTGGGAGAGTTTTAGGCATTTGGGTCTTTTTTTTTTTTTTGGTTTTGGAGGGGTTTTTGTTGGTGCTTGGTTGGGTTTTTTAACAAGCAAGCATTATTACATTCTGTCAGAGGCCTATAACATAGTTCTGATTTTTTAGCTAATTTTCTTCTGAGGCAGAAATAATATCCGTTTTCTGTAAAATCACACCAATTTGTTAGGCAATTTTATTTTCTTCCCTTCTTGCAATTATAATGGCAACATTTGTTAAAAAGGCTTTTTTCTATTCTGTAACAGAATGACTAAAATAATTTCCTTAGAGTACAATGTAGGCTGTATGGACTGCTGCTAGCATGCCAACTGAGGTCTTGCTGTTTTCTTGTACTCTAGCAACTCTTATCTCTAGTCTTAATATATGCAGCCACAAGAGTGTAGGACAGGATTTTTGCTCAGTTCCTTGTAGAATTAACTTTAGGCTTATAATCACTTGTCATGTTTTGTATCCCTGATAACACTATCCACTCCATCAGCATCTTTACTGAAACACATAAACAACTAACATCTGTGAGCATTTAGCAATTACTCATCCAAGCTTGTCAGTTATACGGGCCCAAGTTTCATCAGAGCTCACCACATTCCTCCCATTATTAAAAAATAAGTTACTCAAATAAACATATTTATTACTAAGTAATCTGACTCATCACCAGAAACTATTATCACGGGCTGGATTAAAAAAAAAAAAAAAAAAAAAAAAGAAAGAAAATTAAGATAGCAAGCATAGCTATTTAATTTTTGTTTTGACAGCCACCAGTTTTAGTTTCTGTTATAAAACAATGAGTACCAAACAGGTATATAAGGAAAAATACTAAAATTATGCTGATGATGGGACTTCACTGTTGTCTGAATAAATATATGGAGATAAAAAGAACAATAAAAACCCATAAAATAACAGCAGAAGAAAACTAAGGGTGCTGTTCAAAAAATCCAAGCCCAAACCCTAAAACTTTCTGAGTATACATGGGTTGAAGGAGGTTGAATTGGTGACACATCCAAACCCCCTCTGAGACACTGCAATGTCCCCAACATATGGACATACATCTCCTGTACAATCCACAGGGAGAGGCAAATGCCTTCCCAGTGCCTGCCTCCTCACCCACTATAGCCAAGCACCTCTGTAACGTGTTCCAGCTTCCTTTAGACAAAGTGTATTGGGCATGCACAGATAGCTAGAGAATGTAGCAGTTCCAAAGGAAGTTACTGATTTACTGTAAGTAGTCTGAGTTAACTCCTTTTGGATATCAAGCATAATGAGTTACTCTCTTGTCTTACACCTCAATGCTGCATTCCAGTTGGCATTCAAGTAGTGTCTGAGATACATCTACTTTCAATTATTTTTCCTCTGTATTGAGAACACATAGATCACACCCTCCCAACTAAATTTCTAAAGAAACAAGCTATAAAATTTATGATATTATGACGTTCTGTTTCTATAGGAAACCAAGTCACAAAAATCTGAAATCTACTCATCAATTGACTCAAAATAGTAATACAATTTTAGTATAAATTATAAATACAGCTGCTGGGAAGACAAAAGAACATTCAAAAAAACCCCAATGAATCAACAACCACAAACCAAGGCCTTTTTATCTTAAAATATTTAGTTACATGTTTTAAGTAGGAAGATTTCAGAATTAACATTGAAAAACTGACACAAAACCACGACGTGGGAGTACAACGTCAAAATGGCTTCTGAAACTGAATGTTACATTTAAAAGTAGTAGCAAAGGCAAACCAATGTTGTGGCCAACTAACAGTACGGTATTTTAACAAAATAAAATCTATCTCCTCTCCTCACATACAGACACCATTTTTTTCTCCTCACCAACATTGTAAGCCACGTTTTTATATATTACATACATTTTCTCTAGCATAGATTTAACATTATTTAATATTACATATAAATATCAAATATTTTAAAGTAAGATTTTGTGGAAGTTACCTATAGATGCAAAGAAAATGATGGCAAGAAAGTCACGTATTGGTTCAATACAGCACATAATCTCCTCAGTAACCATGTGACCCTGAGAAGAGATCAGAGCTCCGGCTAAGAAGCATCCCAGCTCCATTGAAACATCCAACAGCTCTGTGATCTGTTAAGGAATAACAGAGAATCTACTGCTGAGTGACTTTATATACCAATATCACAGTGAAACTATAAAACTCTACATTATATCAAATTCAGGAAATTACTATGTCTTTATGCAAGTTCAACAACAAACAGAATTCAGTGTATGTGCTTCAATGTTCTGCCGTGTTGTATTTATACAGAAGATTCGCAAGTCTAGTTTCTCCCTTTATGTTACCTCCTTTCTCACAAAAACAAAAATAAATTTCTTAATCTACATTGCAATGCTTTGTGTGACCCTTAAGGACAGCATCTGATTTCACAATTCAGAGACTATGACAGCTTTGGAGCTGGGATTACATAACACATTGAGGCTGTGAAATAAAGCAGTAAGAACAAGGTATTTTCCAGCTGTCAAACAAGAGGGAAAAAATGAAAATCTAAGCTTGTATTTGGGAGAAGAGTCTCAATCTAGCAGAAGTCCCTGGCATAAATTACATTTTATTATTGTAAATTTGGTTCAAATGTGCCTATGTGCTTTACTGAATAGGGATTCATTTAAGTGTGCAAAGTAAACTGCTGAAATGAAGCACAATGACTGCTTGAAAGAATTCAGACTGCTTCATTCTTTTTTAATATTTTAATGCAGTACTAGAAGAAGAGATGAAACACATGTAAAGAGACTAAACAAAACACAAAGCAACTGCTTAAGGCAATGCTTGGAAAACTAGAAAAAGCAAACTGCACTTCTAATGTATGGTGTGGTATAAAGTATGTTTCAAAATCATTACTTCAAAATCACACAGCTGTAGATGGCCATCCTGCTGAGAAAGGACAATGTTATTAATATTAATAGAACATTTAAAACCAATGACTTATTTTTATTCTAACTTAATTTAAGCAAGAATACACTATAGTACATTTATGGACACCATTCATCATATCTTGAATGGTGTTTTACTGTAAGATATTTCACAAAAACTTAGGCAACATGAAACTAATGGAGGAGTGGAAAAGACACAATAAACAAGTCTCCACACTATGCATAAGATGCCACCTGAAATAACCCCAAGACCTTTGTGTATTGAAGTAATAATGCCTGAACGCTCACCACATAACTGCATTTGTGATAACACTGTAATTTATTGCAGGATGTTTAAGGTAATAAATTGGTTCTGTCAATTAATATAATTAGTTGCTGATCATGCAAAGCAAACAAGGTAATGTTATTCTCATTTTAAAACAAAAGGAATTTCAGTGCTTTTTAGAACAATTCAAAATATAAAAGGGAAGAAGGCAATATATACATGAAGGATTTTAAAATCATCAAGAGATGAATAAAATTAAGGAAACAGTTCTGAATAGGAAATGTTTAAGTTCTTCTCAATCATACATTAGTTGTTTTAAAAGTCATGGCCTCTTGTGGATGATTAAGGTCCAATACAGCCTATTCAAATAAAGTTGGAATTATTTTTACTACTCAGCTATAATCTCCCCACACTTAAGTGCTATCAGCTGCAACAGAGCTCCACATCAAAAGTTTTATAGCTAATATTTTAAACATTCCCTTGGACAGGATTAGGTTACTATAAAGAAAAAGATGTAGCATATCTTGTACCAGAATTGCATGATACCGCAGTGTTGTGAGAATCACTCTTCAAGCAAGGAGCAATTTGAGTGTGAAAGAAACATGTTTATTCAGAAAGCATCAGACATAACTGGAGCAAACCACATGTCTAACTGGGAATTTGGTCCCACAGCATAAAAACTATATTACATTCCTTCAGTTCATGGCAAGCCAAGTATGAGCTCAAGGGCCTGGTAAAAAAATAGGCAAGTTTTACCATTTCTTGTTTAGTCTCTGGGTACTACACAACTTCAGCTCTACAAAATCCATAGGTCACTCTACATACAACAAAGTGCAAAGTGTATCAGAGAGCACGAAAAAGAAACAAAAATTACATCATCTTCTTGACACTCTCTCCCCTCCTCCAATTTGTTCTTCAGATTTACAGTATCAACTAGGTTGCAAAAAAACCTTTGAGATCATTGAGTCTAACTTTTATATGTAGATTTATACAGATACTAGTTTTACAATTTCCATCTTGGTTGCTGGTTGTCCCATGGTATTACCTACAAGTGTACACATTTCCTCAGCTAAAGCTGTACTATCACGGTTTATTATATATAATGTATGGGCACATGTGCATACACATACTGGAGAGGACTTGTTTTACTGGCAGGAAGGCATTTGCAGCAGAGTTTTTTACATAAGCAAAACCTGGAAAGTATTGAGCATTTAGTATTTCCTCTCTGTTTGCATCACTTCTAATGTTCACCCTTTACCAAACAGGGCTTTAGCATTACTAATCCCTGGGCTTTGCACTGTCCTCTTCTCAACTCTTACGTTACAGAAAGCTTTCTCAGTCAAAATGACATGAAATTTTTTGTCAATTCACGTTTTTCTCAGAACAACTTAGTTTTCAGTTGTATTCAATGGTCTCATTTTACTCCAATTCAGAAAGGATTGCTTTGCTTTCACTAGAATATTGGATTTTTACGTTCAAATGTTCTACCACATCAATAAATAAAGAAATAAGCATTACTGCTATAACATGTTCCGGGCAAATCTCAACCATCAGTTCAGCAGTTGTTTTGCTTACATTCTCTAATGAGAGAAATATTATGTCTATCCTATTGCTACTCTTTAATCATCACAGAAGCTTAATCAATATGGCAAGCCAGTAAAATTAAATAAAATTTTGGTGGAAATAAAGGTATTAGAATTTCAGTCTTTAGTAACTTAAATATGCTCAAGAGTAAAGAGGTGAATTTTAAGCTTTTATTTCACGAAAGTGAAGCTGTAATGGAAACTGGAACAATTTTAAGTGAACCTTGTAAAAACTCTATCTCAACTGTATTTTATGAAATGATTAACTAAAATACCTGAGACTACAGTTCATCCTTGATCTTCTTTTAATTGACAGAAAAGAGTTCATAAGCAGGTTATAAGCCACTGAGAAGTACTTCAGACAAACAAAGAATGATATTCCAATACTAGTAATGATATCCATAAGACACTTCAGAAAAACCTCATACATTTTCATATGTAAAGTACTGCAATAACATCACTGTATCTTCTTTTCAGTATATAAAGCAAACTGCCTCCACTTGCTGCCACTATCCCAGGTCAATCATGGTCAATCATCAGGCAGTGATACTAGAAGGCACTTTTCCCCCTGTGTATGCACAGTCCTATAAACATGTAAATGTAACTGCTGCCCTTCTTGTCAGGTCAAGTTTTATATTTTTCCATTCCACAATTTCACTTTTAAAAAACAATAAATCTGACTGTTGTTCTGTAGGTTTCCAATACAGCACTTCATTATCAGGACAGTGTTTAAAACAATTTTCCTTGTAATGTTTCCATACATATAGAACATGAAAAAGCAACACTACACCAATGAATGCTCAGGCTGACATATTCTTCAGCTCATTCTGGTAAATATCTTGACTTACAACTACCAGTTTGGCCATTGATCCTGAATGGTCATGTTTAAAACTGTAAGTTAGGTTTGTTCCTTATGTTGCAATTCACGAGAACAGTTCATCAATTAAAACAGGCAAACAAACGAACAAACAAACACCACCTGCATAACTCAAAGCTTGAAAAGGAGTTGCTGAAAGTACAATAATGATCTACTGAACCTTTGTTACTGAAGACAAAGTACATGATTCTGAGATGCACAACTTCGTCTCAGTGTCATTTACTATTACAGGACTGGCACTTGACACAATCCTCACCTCCCAGCCCTGATGTGCCTAACTAACTGAAGGAAAAAACGGAGGGGAAGCTCAATTATTTCTGAGAATACCGCAAACAGAAAGGATATCTTAAGCTCCAAGTCTTATTAAAATATCTTCAGGCCTAACAAGTTGCAGAGTTATCCCAGTTAGTCAAGTTCAGAAATGCTCAGAAGTCACAACTATACTCAAAGCTCCTCAACTGACATGATAATCCTTATACGAAAATTGCTTACTCGCACTGCAGTATAGGAACCTCTTCTGTCTCATCTTCCTCTTGTTCTCCCATAGAGAATTTGCCCTTAATGGCAGGGAAATGGTAATTCTTGTTTAATTAATCATCTGAGATTTTTCAAGCAGAGGAACCAAGCAAAATAAATCAAGTTTATATATAATGAGCATCACACATGCTGGTGTTACACATTAATCCAAATACAAAATAAGCTTAGCTGGACCAGGGAAACCCAGCCAACACTGAAGCACCTAATAAGTAACCAAATGCATGAGGCAGGAACACCATATAATTCTTAGTCTCTTTTTCGTGTATTGGCAAGGATGTGTCCTGCAGAGTAACTCACAATGATAGACAGTGACTTAAATTATTTTATTTATAAACATATCTCAAATTTTCTAAATGGAGCCAGACAGTTGTCTTTGGTTTAGGACACTAAAATAGGCACTCTCTTATTGCTCCTCTACAGATTCAAAGGCTTTTTTAGAATTACACCAGTACAAAAAAATCAGTGTTTGCAGATTAATTATACAATCTCCTTCAATATTTAGGCTTGGCTGTCCAAGGAGAAAGATCTTTACAGAATCCATGACAGTTTAATTGTTTTCCTATCTGGCACCTAAAAACCTTAATTTAACCTTTCCAAAGATATGCAAGATTTTTTTCAGCTTTTTTCAGACTGCAATCATTCTTCCTATGTTTGTACTCCTGACAAAGTACAACATTTATACCAATTAAGATCAGTTTTCCAGAAGATTTGTTTGTTCACCTTTTCAACTCAACAGGCAAACACTTCTCTACTTTTTCTTATTTTTTTAAGTTTGTGTGTTCAAACTATAACTTGTATCATTACTATAATGAATCTGTAATTGTCAGTGAATATCAAGCATCTCAACTGGTTCACTCTAGTTACCCGCAGCATCCTTTGTATCATTCCCTTTGATAAATTATTCATCAAGTTTAAAAGGAAAGAATTTTGAAATGCTGAAGAAGTCTTCTGAGTTTGCAGTATAAATTCAACAAACTCAAAAATATTCTCTCCTGCCACATTTGTGTATGCACATGTATTGTGTAAAGTCACGTAGACAAACTCCTTGTATATTTGAAATGCAATTTGGGTACAAGAAGCCCAATTTTATGTAGGCCATGGCTTTAATTAAAGTAAAATTGCTTCTAGATACCATAATATTTTACACAACTTCAGTGGTTTCTTTGCTGTTTTTTATTAAAGTTGTTCTACAAGTTTCCTTCTCAGAAAGTAAAAAGGAGAAACTAGTTCTGTTTCTTCTCTGATTAGAGGACTCATTTTCAAATATGAATAGCTGTTTGGAGCAATGGCATTTTTAACTTATACAACAGAAGTCACTAACTAAAGCTATGGTCTCACTAATTAACTTCCTTTTTAACCTTCCTCCCGAAGAAGGTCAGCTGTTCTGCTGGACTGTAGTAACTAAGCAAACACCCATAGAAAACAGGCACAGGAACTTTTTGGCTTAATTATTCTCAGGGGATGTAACAATCTGCACATTCAGGATAATGGAGTGTCAAAGCCACAACATTATCAAGCAACTGTCACATTCTGCTCTCCAGCAGTATAGTTTTTCAGAAGGCTGAAACATGAGATAGAAACAAAAAAGGAGAATTCAGGGGAAAATGAACTACACCCAATAAGGTTAATCAAAATCTATAAACCTTAAGGCATTTTCTACTTTTTTAACTTCATCCCAAAATGTGTCTCTCACACAAAAAGAAAATTATTTTATAATAAAAACCATGTTGAGAATTTGCTATTGAAAAGAAACTTGCAAGCAATGTCACAAACATCATTATCAGTATCTCAAAACCCATCCTGAATGATTTTCAAATGCATGAAAGTAGCCCACAATTACAACTCAGATCATGATTCTTAAATTGGCTGTATTAAAAGCTAACAGCAGAATTTCAGCTGATGCACGTTCAAATTGTATCTCTTCTTAGTCATCTGTGCTACGTTGCAGGAATCATCTGCACATTTGGGGGTTGTTTTAAAACAATTTAAAACCAAATAATTACAGAGGCACATGCATATTCAATGACACTAAGTGTGATGGCTTTTGTGATACTGATGAAGCAAACTACCGCATGTATAAAAATGTTTTGCAAATTTAAAAGATTACCGTTAACATAAGGAAGGTGAATGCAGTTATTCCCAGAATGAGGATTTCTTTATTCCCTTTGCTTTCTGTGTGCAACTTGCGGTAATAGGGTCCGATGAGATAAGTCTTTATAACAAGACATAGAAGAAAAACAGCAGCCAGAGAAAACAGAATTTGACCAATCAGTATCAGTATTCTCAGAATTTCCTTGAAAATGCTGGAAGAGAAGAACAAAGAAAAAATTTCTTTCAAGTGTTCTCATACTTCCCAACCAGTTCCCCATAAATGAAAATACCCAATTCCATAAATGCTCAAAACTGAGTAGCTACAGGAAGGTATTTATATACATTAGTAAACAAGACTAAGACTAAATCTGCAGAGTGCCTAGAAACCTCTTTTACAGTCTAGAATTTACTTCCATGGTGACTCTGAAAGATTTTCATTGACTATCTCCAAGGTAAGCCATTTGGCACAATAATACTATCGCTCAGTCTTTGACAAAAACATGCCCTGTGGGAATAAACTAAGTGAAGAAATTGACTTTTTTCTTACAGCAATGAACTTTTCACTAAAAAATTTAATTACCACACAGGACTAAAGCTGCTATAGCAAAGAGATTATTTTCATACAACTACTTTCATATGATTACTACAAGTTTCTACTTCACAACAAGTAGGAACAGTAAAGGAAATCTCACTGAACAGAGTGACTATTTTCCATGGAACTGACATTAACTGTAGTACTTGTACATTCATATTGGCAATCTACATACTAATTGCAAGGGGTAGGGAGAAGAGCCACACAATAATTTTTTTTTTTACCTGGAATATGTGCTCACTCCTGCTTGAATAAGTGTAGGCATGACAGCTATAAATAAACCAAGCTGCACATCCTGCATCACCAACATGCCAAGCAGTACGCTGCTGTAGTCAATATCCCCTGTATACCAGCAAAGTGGTCATGGAAACAGTCATCAGAAACTATGAATGCTTGCAAACACTCAGAAATCTAGAAAAGACTTAATCAAAGGGAAGCCCACTACAGCTCTTAATGGGCTGAAGGTCATTCAAAGCAGTCTAGGGCCTTTTTTCCCCACTAGTAGGTAAATTAAAATGTATCTATAAAGACATATTAAAATACAAACAGAATATTCATATGAAGCTTTTGTTACACAATAGGAACATAGACTTTGCTTAGCAGTTAAGCACTAGTTATGCATTTAGTGAAACTCCTCTAGTGAAAGTACACAGGATTTATTCTGAAGACATACATTCAAGCCAGCGTGTGTAAAATATACACTTTCAATTTTGGCATTAGAATGAATATGCTAGAGGGTGAGGAGTACTTTAACACAATTTGTATAAGGGAGATTTAAGTGGAAGAAAGCATGATGTCAAAACTTTCAAAAGGAAACGTTTAGAAGTATTTGAGATGCTAGAAATATGGCCCTTGAAGGCCCTTATTTGAAAAGCTGTTAGCTATGAAAGACCATCTGAACTGGTTTCTGTTTCCTGAAGAAGGATGTGAATTTTTTAAATTAGCCTTTCTGCCCTGATGACAGGTAGCAGTGGGCTAATCTGGTAACCTCTTAAAAAGTTCAAGGATTCCAGACACTCAATAAAGTCAGCTCTCAATGGAAGGCATTAGTTGTACTACACCGCCTTTGCCCAAAGAGGACTGGCTATATACCAGTCAAGTACACTTCCTAGCAAAAATACACACAACACTAGCCAGTGTAAAATAAGGATGACTGTTTATAAATCAGGCTTAAGAGTGAGTTTTGGTTTTTTAACTAGCTTCTCTTAAAATATTACAAAGTCAACTTCTTTCAAATTTTATTAGATACTGGAGCAGTCCATATTTAAAGTCATATTTACCTTCCTTATCTCCTCGAACACTACCTGCAAGAAACCTGGAAACCAGTGGTGTGCTTGACAAAGACAAACAAGTGGAAATGAAGACACTCTGTGTTGGTCTAATTTGGAGCAAGTGTCCCCATAGTAAACCAAAGGCAATCATCAGAACCGTCATGTAGCAGGGTCCTTGCAAAGATATTTTCCATACCTTGGGAAGAAAACAAGTTCTTAAGACACTTTTTTCACTGCTAAGTTACGATGTTTTTCATTGCAAGTAAGCAGGTTAAGATGTGTGATTTGGGGCTGTAGTACTGGTGCACAGAGCAATGTACTGTCACACTGTATCTATCACCTAAAACTCCCAACTTACTACACTGCGTAGATATTCTACCCCAAAAGATTGCCTACCAGAAACCAGGTGAATTTCCCAAAGCTCATGGACAAATTAAGGGCCAAATGGTACAGGGTGGGTGGAAATACATTAAAATTATCAAATGAAAGACCAGTTATTTGATGTGATTCTAAGATGAGGAAAAAATGGGTGTGGCAAAGGCAGTCACCAATACCAGTAACCTGCTCCAAACTAGTGCACAAGCAATTCTGGAGCAGCAATTTACCTACAACAGTTTAGGAACCCTTGAATTACTCATTTTTATCTTGGACTTTAGATGGACAAGAAATAGCAGACTAAGCTAAATGGTCATAAATTGTAACATATTTCAGTTAAAGCTTTTCTAGTATCATCAATTCACAACCATCAGTTTAGGAACACACCACACAGTGCAATTCTTTACATATATACAGTCTTCACATATTTGTAGTTGTACTTTCCACTATCAAAATTCTAGCTGGTTTATAACTTTTGGTTTTTAAATTAAGATGAAAAGAAACTTGTCGTTTTTGCTAAATTCTGATGGCCACATAACTTAGTATTACAGATTGGGTTAACATACTTGCTTAATCAGTTTATTGGCCAGTAGAGTATGTATTATCGATTCAGTACACAGTACTTTCTGATTTTTTTATAACAGGAATGGCAAACATCACTGACACTCCATAACAGCAACTGCACATTACTGCATGTTAAAATAAAGCAGAGATGGACTGTCAAACTGTGAGAGGTTTTTCCAGTAATCAAACTGTTTTACTCAAATAGGGAGTAAATGTAGCTTTTTTTGAGACACTGAATAAATAATGCATTCCATTCTTTCTGAAGTGCAGAAGCAAATGTCACATTTGTCTTTTCAAAAATATACAAAGCTACACCAGTGTATTGTAGGAAGTGTGTAAAAGTCAAAATATAACTGAAATCTACAATTTCAGTAATTAACAATTAAATCCCTTAATGCAGAGATATTATAAGAATATACCTTTCTTAATCTTTCAGGAGAAAATTCCAGACCAACT
The DNA here is from genome assembly GCA_027886175.1 of Phylloscopus collybita. Taxonomy (NCBI): domain Eukaryota; kingdom Metazoa; phylum Chordata; class Aves; order Passeriformes; family Phylloscopidae; genus Phylloscopus; species Phylloscopus collybita. The sequence goes on from JAJNNQ010000006.1 coordinate 36,190,982, forward strand.
AGAAAGAGAGTGAAGAATACACCAAACTCTCCTAAAGTCTCCACCTGTACAATAGACTTAGGAAAAAAAAAAAAAAAAGAAAAAAAATCAGCGCACAGAAGTCAACTTATAATACAAAATTGTTAAGTACACTACAAAACAAATTGATTCTCATGATGTTTTCACAGGTAGTTCACTTGCTGCTCATATGACATCAGAAGTCCCCAGAACGCCTTTAGAGTGCAATTCCTTTTCCCATCACCTCTCTGAAACTGGCAATAATTTGGTGGGAGAGTGCAGGTCACCCAATGTGCACATGTCCATTGATCTTGGTAAGCGTTAAGGAACATATCTGATCCAGGTGGCTTGGCTGGCAAGCTGCAGATTGAGATGGAGATTCCCAGTGGGAGCCTGCAACAAGTGTCAGTGAGCTACCAATCTTTGGGATAACCAAAGGCAAGAAAATGAAGAAGGCAAACAGCCTTGTCAATAGTCAGACTGGGAAGTTTCCTTAAGAGTAAACTTACTTGCTGGTTGAAAAAAATAGTTAATGTTTTATGCATGTACTATTAAATCTTCAAGGCTTGCATTCCAGAAGGTACATCTTCCTAGTTATTTTATTGGTCTATTGGTATAATCTTTCTGTTTAACTGTGGTTGCTGCTCTGTTCTCCATCCTATAGGCTCCTACACATCCATCTCTCAGACCAGCACAATTATCAGCCTTTGTGCTACAGAGAGAGGGATCCAACAGCAAGGAAAGTGGTTGTCTTCCTCATCACAACAGAAGAATGGGGATACTTCTGGCTGGCAACTAGTGTACCTTCAGGGTTCAGGTCTCAGGCCAGTTCTGTTCAAGAGATACATACATATATCAATTATCAGAATGGAGGAGGTGAACACACCACTCGTAAGTTTGCTGGTGATAACAGACTGGGAGGGGCTGTTGACTCTTTTGAGGGACAAGTTGCCTTGCAGAGGGATGTAGATACACTGGAGCATTGGACAAGGATTAGGGAGAGGAAAGGTAACAATTCAAAATGCTGGATTCTGACCCACCTAGGATGGGGTAATGCCAGGCACAAGTATGGATTAGAAGAGGAATGGCTGAAGAGCAGCCCTGCAGAAAGGGATCTGGGAGTGCTGGTGGACAGCAGGCTCAGCGTGAGTCAGCAGAGAGCTCTGGCAGCCCAGAGGGCAAACCTGAATCAAACAGCATCACCAGTCACTCAAAATTATCCTGCTGTATTCAGTGTTGGTGTGGCCTCACCTGGAGCACTGTGTGCAGTTCTGGGCCCCACCACAGAAGGAGGATGTGAAGGTCCTTGAATGCACTCAGAGGAGGACAAAGCTGGTGGAAGGCTGGAAGAATGTCCTGTGAGGAACAGCTAAGGATTCTGGGTTTGCCTAGCTTGGAGAAAAGCAGGATGAGGGGCAACCTCATCGTTCTCTACAGCTTCCTGAGGACGGGAAGTAGAGAGGGAGGTGCTGAGCTCTTCTTACTGGTATGCATTGACAGAATGAGTGGGATCAGTTCAAAGCTGCCTCAGGAGAGGTTCAGACAGGACATAAGGAAGCATTTCTTTACTGAGAAGGTGGTCAAACCCTGGAAGAGGCTTCCTAAAGAGCTGATTGATGCCCCAAGCCAGTTAGTGTTTAAGAAGCATTTGGACAATGCCCTTAACAGTATGCTTTAACTTTTGGTCAGCCCTGAAGTGTTCAGGCAGTTGACTGGAATAGTCTATTCTATTTTAAAAATCTAGTATTTCTTTTCTATGTATTTACAGGCCAGAGTAGAAGAAAACAATGTTTATCATCAATTACAGAAGTGGGGATGAAAACCATCTATTCTGCCACATTAGAATCTGTCTGCCTTCTCAGTTCCTCAGACATTCAACTTCTTTAGGAAATGGAGAAGAGACCAAACACAAGAGACCCAGTCAACATGAGTATTATAAAGATGAATAATGTTTTATCACAGATCCACAAGAAAAAGCCATGTCACTTAAACTGTCGTTAAGAAACTTCTCTTATATCTGTTCTGACCACATAATCTTCCTCAATGTAAGTCTCTTGAAAATTCGTTGTTGGGTCTCTTTCTCATGCCAAGTTAACAAATTTGTTTCTCAGTCCAAGTAGTCAAACTTTTCAGACGTTCTCAACTCAGAAATTATGTACAACACAGAGACTGAGATTATATAATCTCTTCCAATACAAGACCAACAAAATCCTACAATTTCTACTAATCCCTACTTGGTTTTGAGCTCAACAATCATTTTCAACAGAAGCCCACATAGGAGCAGATGTTGCAAAGACAGTAAGTTCCAACAGTAAGTTCCAAGTGGTTTCATGGCTATCAATGCAATAGACACATGCAACTTAAGCAGACATTACCGTGCAGCCTAGCATGTGTTCTGTTTTGCCTGCTGGCTAAACAATCTGTTAATGCACACCAGAGCACTAATCAAAACATGTCCAGCCAACCACAGCTCATGGTTTTGCAGGAGCCAGCAATCAGAGTACACGTGATGGAGCTAAAAAGGTTCAAAAGACCTCAGGAATGTGGGCAGGGTACTGGGAAAGGAATAGGGGGACTAGGGTGGATGAAAGCACTACAGAGGTGCAAAATAACTCTCTAGAAAGCCAATAGTTCCTAGGGGAACTATTTGTTTTAAATGTTTCCTCCACTGTCAACACTGATTTTTTGCAAGTTTCTGTATATTTCATGTCATTAAAATAATTTATTATTATGATTATAATTTATGGTTAAAATCAAAAGAAAGAAAGAAAGAAAAAAACCTGACATAAAACTTCCACAACATACAACCTTCAGTTTTCACTTTCAGCAATTGTCATAATTTTATAGGAGAAAAAAAGATTGAAAACAAAATGATTCAAAGACTCCTCTTGTAAAGTTTCAGGTTTGGAGATATCTCTTTTTAAAATAAATCTGAGGATGGCAATACTGTATTCTTTTAAAACTACTTTTAAAGATTTCAACAAATTAAATCAGTCAATAAGTAACTCACACACTTACCTTGATACTATTTAGTCCTGAGGGTCCTAAGAGTACTCCACAGATAATATATCCAAACATGGTTGGCAATCCTATAGTTGTGCACAGCCAGCCACACGGCAAAGACAACATTCCTATTGTCACAATATCCTAAATACGTAAGATTTACAAAGGCATTAATATAAAGGACACATAGATTTAGGATGAATTGAAGACTACTATCTTTCAAAAGATAAATAGCACTGTGAAATTAAATATAGAATACTTCCCGTGAAAAGAAAACAAAACTTCTGTAAATTAACCTCAGTGCTGTTGTAGGTATAAGCACAGCAGTTTTTCAGATGAAGAAGATGAGGTATTGACCTTAAGCAACTGGGGGATTTTAAATCAATTTATAAATATTTTAAATATATTATAGAAAGTAGGCAATTTCCTGGGTGGAATGATACCTCACATTAAAACAAGATGGTGAAAAAGAACTGGTTTGGGTTTTACAATTAAAACAAAAATCCCAATCCAGTTATTCTATATGAAGCACAAATACAATCAAAACTCTACCATGTCTATATATTTTCCAGTATCCCATTTTTCAGCACAAGGCACAACCAGATAAATTCTCTCTACTGACAACATGCAAGTGGCTTATTGAGCACAGCAGTAGCTTTAACACTTTGTAGTCTGAGAGAAGGGGCAGTGCCCCAAAGGTGCAACAAGAGAAGCTGAATAAAAACAAGAGAGGATTCATGTGGCATCATGATCAGTCTTGTGAAGACAAACTTAAGAGTAGGGAACACATGACAGAATCACCATAGACAGGGGAGTCATGACTGCTGATAACTCTGATAACTTCAGAGAGACAAACGCTGAAACTATACTCACTCCAACCAAGTAGTACTGACACGCAAACTAGTGGGACTAAATCCAAAAGTCAATGACAAGAATGTCTCTAAAATTATTACCTTTATGAAATGATGATCAGCACGAGGAATGGTTGAATCTCTAGGTTTAGTAAGGATATACTGATTGTTCTGAGAATCAATAAGCATACTAAGACCTAAGTCATCTTCTACTTCTCTTTTTGAAGCATTTCTTTTGGAGTTGGCTTCATCTTCTTCCACCCTTAAAACTGCTTCAAAGTTTACACCTCTTACCTTTAGGAAAAAGAAAACAAATAGTCAAACAAAAAAAAAAAGGAGACTCAAGCGTATCATAAAAAGGGAAAACCTATTAGCTGTGCTTGAAGTTTCTACAGAACTTGTTGACACCAACTAAAATTACTGCAGGTTTCTTCTCTAAAAATCTTCCAATCTCTTAATCAAAACTTGATGTCTTTAAAAGTAACATTTTATTACCTTGAACAAAACCAATCAGAGATTACAAAGTGATACTCAATTCACAAAAATCTGAAGTAAAGACTGCATTTCAAGTCAAGAAAAGGTTACTATCCTGTAAATTTGAACGAGAGATTATAAGAACTGTTTCCACCTAGTTGTTTTCAGGATTTTATTTCTCAGAACAGCAATTCTTGAACACAGGTTATACTGCCGATTTTTTTTTTTCATTTTTACCTGCTACACTTCACAATTTGGCTATATTTTAATAGAAGCTTGTGTATCTTTACCAGAATATTGATTACTGTATTCAAACTTCTCTATTCTAAAATCCCACTGTTTTAATTTAAAAGAACGTTCCTTGCAATGATGGAGAAGCACACAGTCCTGCAGGTTGCACTTTATGATTCCTTTTCTTTAACAGATGGAGCTGGGAGCAGAAGAGCAGGGAGCTAGCTGCGGGAGAAGGCGGCAGGCGCCGCAGGAGAAGGCCCGCTGGGGCTCCGGCAGGGCCAGGAGAGGGCGCTCCCGCCGGCCCGGCCCGGCCCGGCCCGGCCCCTCCGCCCGCCGCGGGCGCTGCCAGGCGGCTCCCACGGGCCACGGCCGCTCCCGTCTGCTGCACACCAAATAAAAAAAACTCTTCTTATTTTCTCTCGAGTCGAGTACAACTATTAAAAAAAAACAAACAAAAACACTCCCCCCCCAAAAACAAAAAACACCAAAACAAACCAAACCCCCCCAAAAAAAAACAAATCCAAAACAACAGCTTGGCTCTCTGCTACAGAGAAACTGGTTTTTGCCTTCTCAGCAGAACTCGGAGAGCTCTGCTCACCTCGGGAGTCAACATGGAAATCAACAAAAACCTCCCAAGAGCAGACGCCAAGTAAAGGGTACCCGTGTTTATGCAAACAGGGCCAGTGTAGGGAGCCTGAGGACACCAGAATAAATTGTCATATGCCTGGCTCCAGAGACACACAGCCTTACCTGAAGGATACTGTCCCATCATGCAACATAAAAACAAGGATCAGTGCAGGTAGGCCAAGGTACAAAACGCAGAGGAAGTCAGATGTGGAAGAAAGTAGCATCACAAACACATTTCAGGTCTTTCCTTTGAATAGTATGTCTTTTCCCAGGCTGTGAAAACTAACTGCAAGGATTCTTGCTCTCGCATAACTTTCTCAAGGAAATGAAAAAGTGGAGACAATACTTAACATGGTAACTCCATATCCTGCCAAGTCCAACCATCACAGTCACCACCATCACAGAGATGCCATATCTCTCATGGGCTATATCACTGAGATGAACTACACTTGTCCCTGTCAAAGTGGAGCTGCAGGGAGGGCTTTCAAATCAAAACTGCAGAAATCACTAGCAAAAAGGAGCAATTACTCCTGTTTGCTCACTCTAACAATCACTAAAATCCTAACAACTATATAACACAAGAGAAACACACAGTGCAAACACCAACTATAAACAAATGAAATGACTGAGTCTAAAGCATCACTTACAGATTTGTTGTCATCAAAGGCATGCTCCTCTATTTCCTCTTCCAATCTATCAGCTGCCTTCCTGACATCTTCCAGAATTTCATCAAGCATCGACAGGCTTTTGTTTTGGTGCTGCATGTTCTTAAGGGCTTCAACCTGGTGTTTTTCTGCTGCTAAGAGTTCAACATATTCCATTTCCTCCTGTTGAATTTTACAACACACAGATAAAGTGTTGGTAGGCCTTTGAGCAAAAAGAATTTGACATAAATGTGTGCTTCTTTTGACACAAAACATTTTATCAGTGGAATTGCAAAGGCAATATAGACATCACGAAGATATTTAAAGATTGCTTTTTCTTGTGCCAGTTTTCATTGGGTAAGTGGGTAAGAAAAAGAACCAAACAAAATATCCACCAATTGTCTTTTCTATTACATTAAACAGTAGACCTGCCCCAAGGTTACAATCCAGAAAATACAGGAAAGGATTCACTTTGAGAAACTCTAGGAAACATTTCAGAGCCAAATAAAGTTTAGAACTCTGTGCTTTTGAAGGGAAGCATAACACCTTGAAAGCATAGCTGTACTATCTACAACACACAAACAAATTAGATGTAAAGCACAATGAATCTTACTTTATAAGCCCTTTTATAAACATAGGAAGAGGTCTGTTTATGGTTTTCAAAAATTACAGTAACTCGAAATAGGAAGAGAAAAAGAGCTGGGGGAAAGATGAACAGCCAATCATTCTAGCCATGCTTCCTGTTCATGTTTCCCAAAAAGCACTTTTCCTATTAGAATTAAAACATGCAACTTATCCCCCTATTTCAGTTTGGGCCTCCTAATCAACTTGCACTGACAACTTCTAAAATTACTAGGTTTCTGAAGTAGAAAGAGAAAATATGCTCATACGGTTTGATATGGTGTGAAAATATTTCAGTAAGTTCCCGATAAAATGATGATGTTTCACTTTTCTTTGGATGTTTCAGGTTCGAAAAGAGAACTAAAAAGCTAATTTACTCACAACTCGGCCTAACACCTTTTACATAGTTACCATGACAGTAACCAAACAGAATACTTTTGTGTTTTTACAGAGAACAACTTGAGGGTTTCGGGGGAAAAAGATTCTTTCCTTTACATGCCTCTATTCTTTTAAAGATTGTTGAGAGAATAGTAAGGAAACATACACAAGGGCAGTGCTCCTTTCTTTCAGGTAGATTCAGGTTTCTGAGAATACTTGCATGAGAGAAACCCTTCTGCTCTTTTAGACATCCAATATTATTAAAAAGGAGAAAACAAACAAACAAACACCACAGGCAAAAAATGCAAGCAATCTATAGGTTTGACTCAATGCCCAGAAAAGACAAGTTTCTGTTTCCAGATGCCCTGCCCCTGCCACACCCAGTTCGAAATCAGAGAATATAGGTCTCCCATAGGTTGTGTGTTTTTATCTGCCTACCCTCTATAGATATCTTCAATAACCTGAGCTTAAAAAATGGTCCTAAACACCTATGCTTAAATAACAGGAGTGTCTCCTCCTCTGTTGCCATGCTCTCGTGCCTGCATGTTTTGGTTTTGGGAAATTCTATTCCCAGGCACGGTCTTGATGCACAAGGTCATATTCTGTAAACTACCGAAGTTCCCACATCTGTAGCCAGAGGAGGGGCTTCGGTAATAGTCTCTAGAAAATGACCAGTAGTTCCCAAGGGTCCCACCTCTGGGGTGGACACATCTGTAAAATGTACAAAAAAAGTCAAAAAAATAAAGGAGGGGTCTCTTGCTTGCAAGAGCTCCACGCAGCCTCATCACTCCCTGCCTCATTCCTGTGCGCCCCCCACAGTGATACTCCTCCACATATTTTCAGATGGACATTTTTCCCCTTGGAATCTGCAAGAACACACACATAATTTAATCAATTCCTTGATGCCAAGACAAGAATATGTTCAGTACAACCAGTAACTGTAACCAAACCCTTTAAAAATCTTGACAGTCAAATGAATGCCTCTGATTGTGATGAAACCACAGTACTGATGTCTGTTGGTGTTTAGAACTAACATAGTTACACCCTCACGGTGAAAGTTACCCAGATCCCAAAATAACTGGAGCTGGGAAGAATGTAACTATTAATGTATTTGGCCCAATGTCAGCAATTAGTTCTTATGCAACACCTAAGTAGGAGACACAGTCACTCTCATACAGCCTCAAGGAAAAACATTTCCTATCTGTTGCTCTCTGCTAGCAGACATTGCTCGAAAGATGTAAGAAACAGCCCCCATATGAGCTGCAGATTCTCTGCTAGTTCAGCAACAACTTAGAACACAAGATGAAATTGAAAATGATTAGATTCTTTCCCCTCAAAAATGGAAGAAGTTTTGGGTGCAAGGAGCCCATCTCAGTCCTTTCCGTTGGCCAAGACAAACAGGCTGAACAGAGCTACAGGTAAACTACATGAAAAATAATTCTCTAATTTCAAAGAAGTTAACTTTCCCTGAATAGCAAGGTAGAAAAGCTTTGAAGAAATAAAGAGTTTAGTTGCAAGTTCCTTCAATTAATGGAGATAAAAGTTTTTGTAGTCCATTAAAGTGGCATCTGTTTCCACCTAGAGACAAGTGTGATAGGAGTAGACCAGGATAACAACAGGCAATGGTGTCCATAAAAAGCACAAGTTAATTCAAACAACCTGCTACGTGCTAAGCAGAAGTGCATCACAGTACAAACACTGTTCTGCAACTCGGGCTGGGATTGGAGACACTTGATCACGAGGTACATACCAAGCAACCTCTTAAGCAAAGTAATACAGATAAGGATGGTGCACTTAACAGGAACACCCAAAAACACATGAGCAAAATGAAATAAGATTAACTAAGACTTTGGGGCAATGCTGATTCAGAATGCAGTGTTGCTGTTGCTCTCTACTATTTAATCAGAGATGACAAAAGCACATGCAGAAGAGGCTGCATCTTTGCAATACTTGCAAGCTATTTTTTTCCACCCGTATCTGATTAGAAGGCATCCAAGAAATTAGAAGCTAATTAAAAAGTAGGTAAGATTTCGATACTTTTTCCTGAACTTCTAAACAGGATCCTGGAGTAAAAGAAGACAGAAACCATCCTCAGTGCTTCTTTCTTACTTCCCCCTGCCCCACACCATGAATGAATCCATTACATCTTTTCACAGCAGCAGAACCAGCAAGAAATGCATCAGACATACATATATATCCCAGCACTAATGACTTCCAAGCACTTCAACTCAACAGAAATAAAATAAAGGGAAGAGTCCAGCACCGCCTACAGTAATTTCTATTTTCCATTCACTCACAGTTTAAAAAATAGATGTTCTATGAGTAGTATACCAACAAAATAATCATTACAGTAAAATTAAACTGGGACAAAGTTGGACCTAATGTGTACCTTATGAAGTAAGAACAAGTCCAAAACAAATGTATCCCATGCAATTTTCGCCTTTTGGCATGCATTTTTCCATATCCTTTGCTTCCCTTTATACAACAATAAGGTTAGAACCACAAATATTCTGTTTGAATAACCACATGCATGGCATAAGAAGGAAGGTGCAAAAGATTGCTCACTCAAGTAAATATTTTGACAATACAAAAAAAGCCTGTACAATCCACTTCTGCGAAAGTAAAGTTTTGACAGGACACACCTCTAAAACACATCATTGTGCACAAAGGCTGTCTTCTAGGAGAAGCACAATTCTCAAGCTCAAGGGTAAATTACTTCATTATTTTACAGTAATATTACCAAGAATTAGGTAAATGGGAAAGAAGGTTTTGGACACCCTCAGTGCTGCTATTTTGCAAGCTCTGAGAAAGAAAAAAAGGTGGAAAGTCAAAAAAAGCTCATGACAATTTCTATGACATTTCTATGCAGCAGAGGCTACCACTACCATAAAGTATCAATATACAAGTCATATAAAGCAGTTCACTGGAATACACCTAGATCCAAATTACTGTCTATTCAAATTTGTTGTAATTCAGTCATTTCCACTGCAGAATCACTCCACCCTGCCAAGTTTACACTCTAATTTCTGCTTCCACCAAGCCTATCTTGGCACAATTCACTGGACACCTTTCCCGCATGTAATTTCTTTCCATCTTCACCTGTCAAGATCTGCACATTTCTTAGCACAAATGCCCTTCAGATCTCACAATTCAAATGCTAAATGCCAATTACATTTTGCTCCCTTGTGCAAGGGCAGCCTCTTCTTTTGGAAGACAGAAAACAAAACTCTTAATATATTCCTCCAGTGGATGAGGGGTAGAGAAAGGAAAAGAGCAATTTCAATACCAAATACATTAAATTACATTTTCTCATAATGGGAGACTTTCAGTCTGAGCACTTCCAAGTCCTGAAGACAGTGACAGATTGTGTTCAACCTAATGGGACATAGGAACTCCAACTTTCCATGAAGCATTTGAGTTCAACTGTTACTCATCTGTGTTTTTTCTTGGCAAAGTTATTTCAGCTGACTCTTTCTTGGAAGCACTGCTTTTCAAACCTGCACTTCTTAGGCTAGGAGTGCAATATGAGTTTACTAATCTAGTCACCTACTGTTTTGCATGTCCATTTTACCCATATCTATACAAACATGTAAATGAAAGGCAGCAAGTCATTCTGTTTTAACTGTGGACTTTGGTTGAGCAATTCTCATTTAAAATGGGTAAAAGAGTTAGTATATCACTATCTGATAGCATTGCTTCCAGTCAGCTAGTGCCTCTGGCTTGTCTAGTACAACTGTGCACTGATTCACTCTTCTTATTCCTCTCCCTTTAACATTATATTTGCCATAGGTCTTATGATTATGCTTAGCTTTGAGATAAGAACTATTGACTGCTAGTAAGTTTTAAGCTCTACACCAAAATTACTTGTAAATTTACTAATGAAAACAAATACTTCATTAAACAGTAAACATCGCATGTTTTATGTAGATAACCTTTTTTATTAAAACACACAAACTGTGCCATAATAAAGTTAAAATCACAAGTAGAATATGAATACTCTAGTAACAAACACGGGGAAACCAACCTTAATTGCAGCTTCTCTCAAGGCCTCCAGTCTCTGTCTACTGCTTTCTTTCATATTTACAACATCTTTGTAATCACCCTGTAGAGCTCTCTGGAGGCCATGGATTGCCTGAAAGACTGAGTTTTCACTTTCATTTAGCTCCTTTTGGAAAATTTCGAAGGTGTGCACCTGAAAAAGTTTCTCTTCATCAGACAGTCCTGCATCCTTCTCAACTGCTCTGATGGCATTTTTTAGTTTGTTGAGAACAACATTCTTTTGGCGAAGAAGACCAGACAGTTTTCTGCAGCTCTCCAACACCCACTGCTTCCTCTGAGTGATAACAGCTCCTTTCCCACGGTGCAGCTTTATTGCATGCCTCACTACATCTTCACGTTCTGCAGGGTTTGCTAATGGGCCACAAGGCAGCGAAACCAACGTCCACAGGGAAATAAATCCAGTTGCCTTCATTCTTCACTTTATATTGCTCTTGGGAGAAACTAATAATCCACAGCTGCTCAAAGCTTTCTGCTACATGGTTTCTGCATCTCCAGTATGCACACCAGGCTGCAAGACAGTACCAATCAGTTACCAAACATCGTAATGTTGGGCCATTAGAGCAAACAAACATAGAAAATAAATCCAAGATTGCCTCCTGCACCACAAGCTTTAACAGAACACATATAGTCTTCTTCACTCAACATTTATGAAAACCAAGAAACAGTCCAAGGTTACTGATTGATTTTTGTTCTCCCCTTGACTATTTCCTAGATAACATCTTGTTTTAAAAGCAGTGACTGGAAAGCTCAGTCACTTCACATGGTACTCATCTGCACTGCTCGCATGTAAGGAAGGCCTTTAAAAATATCAGGCCATGATGTCATAGGCTGCATTTCAACCCAGCACTAGAACTCATTCTTAGCTATCAGGAAGTCTCCTGTCTCTTCTCAGACCTATCCTAAAACATTGTATCATAATCATTTTTAATTTATAAAGCCTCAGAAGCATTAACAAACTCAACTACACACATTCAACAAAACACAATAATAAAAAAGCTTAATTGAACCAGATTACATTATAAATCATAATTGTGGAAGAAAGAAGGCAAAACTTCCTGGACTTCTGAGTGGACTTCTAGTGGACTTCCTGGACTACTAGTTTGGATCAAAGACCTCCTTCACCTGAAAGGCTGCAGGGCCTTGAGGTACTCTACTTCAAAACCTATTAGGGATCTCCAAGATTTCAAAGAAAATTATAAAAACATGAAATAAATTAGTAAGTTCATTTCCTAGCAACTACTTGAAGATCTAGACTTAAACTGCTTTATTTAATTTTAACACCATGCAGAACAGAATTCAAAAACTAACTTCCTTCCCTCAGAACCTAGAAAAAACTACTGATATTGCTGCACAAAATAACAAGTATATTTTCTTTTTAAAAAATCCAAACAAACACAAAACCCCTCAAAAAAGCCCTCACACCACAAAGTTACACATACCAACATATAAAATTTTGTACCTGGCAGGCTAAAAGCTTCCATCACACACATGTTCATAGATCATCAATACAGCATTGTATTTCCCTAAAAATGTAGTTACAGTCTTGACTATTGAGCCAGCATCCTTAATCAGGAACCAACACACAGACACAGTCATCTGGAAGCAGTCTACCTAAGAGAGATTTTCTTTTCCTACAAGGCAGTAGCAGTCACAATCCCAGATAACCACGCCAGCCATCATCAATACACATAACAATCTGCATCATCAATCAACGAGCTCTGAGCAACCTGGTCTAGCAGAGGATGTCCCTGCCCACGGCCAAGGGGTTGGAGCCATTGGTCTTTACAGTCCCTTCCAACCCAGGCCATTCTGTGATTCCATGGGAAAGGAAAATGGCAAGCATAGTCGTGCACTACCTTCAATTTTAAATGCCCTCCCATCTCTGTTTCAAAGAGAAATGAGAAAATCTGTCTGTGGGTTGGTTTATTTCTTTTATCAATGCATGAAATGCAAGCCAAAATATTTAGTTACTAATAGTTGACTGTGGGCTAGTGTTCAACAACACAAAGAGCTAAAACCTTTAAAATTAAGAACTGAAAGTGCAATCAAAGTAGCAAAAGCATATCACATCAATCTAATGTCAATAAAATAATAAAGTATAAACATTTCAGAACTGTGATAAAGCTGAGGGGCTTACCACTTTTAAGTAATCAGGAAAACAACAATCTGCACCACCTGGCAAAGTTCTAGAGTGAAATCAAAGGAAATATTTCTTCACATATACCTCTTCATGTACTTCTTCATATATAATGCTCTTCCTATTTAGTAGGCTTGGGGCAGAGATTTTGCTAAATATATATTATAACCTATTTCTGCAATAAACAGGGAGGAGAAAACACCAGTGTATATCCAAGCTGAGTAAAAGACTCTATTGCATGTCTTATGTGGTACATGAAACCACAAAACTAAATTCTGAGCAGAGATTTACACCAGCAAAGCGCACTCACTGCTGCACTGTGCAAAACTTAGCACTGTGGTTCACACATGGGACAGTTTTGTTTCAGTGCTTTTTACTTGGCTAGCAAAAACTGTTGGAGGAGCGACACCTGGGGCAGTGCTCAAAAGCTCTTAAGGGAATAAAGACCTCACGTACCAAGATAAATGATGTGATGCTGAGTAAAAAAAAAAAAAAAAAAAAAAAAAAAACAAAAAAAAAAACACCAAAAACCCACAAAGGTAAAAAAACCTAACTCGTCTCTCCATTCACCACCAGCAAGTACCAAGTCGGAGGAAACTACTGTCGTTTGGAGTCCTTATTTAAGCAGCGTTTGCTTCCTGCAGGATTGCAGCTCATCTTCCCGAACACGACACTGTAGCACCAGGTTTCATCAAGCTGATAATACCGGACCGTGCCTCCAGACCCCTCTTGCGGGTCCTTCCACATCTGCGGGTTCGCCTGCACTCGGCCCCTCTCCCAATCCCAGCTCGCCCCTGGAGCCGCAGGGCAGCCGGGGCCGTGCCCGCCCGGCACCTCCGCCCCGCTGCGGTCCCACCTGAGCGCGATGGCAGCTCCCAGCCGCTCCCTGGGGCAGGCCGGGCGGACGGCGGGGCGCAAGGGGGGAGAGAAGGAGATAACTGGAGCGCGGAAGCGACCGGCCCGGCTCCCTCTCCCTCATGGCGGCGGAGGGACGAGGGAAAAGAGGCGGCCGCCCCGCCCGGCACCCTCGGCAGCAACACTCACCTGAGGGACGGAGGAAGGCCCGCAACGGGGCGGGAAGGGCGGGATCGCAGGGCGGCGAGCACGGGTCTAAGTGGGCGGCGGCCGCTGGCGGAGGGCAGCGAGGAGCCCCGTCCTTGCGGCCGCCCCTCGCCCCGCGCCGGTGCCCGAGCGCCGGGGCGGCGCCTTGGAGCGCAGCCGGGCGGGACCCGCGCTCCGAGCGCCGCCTCGCGGCGGGAAACGTCACCGCGGCTTCTCGCCGCACGCCGGGAATTGTAGTCGGAGCCGCGGCCCCGCAGCTGCCCCAGAGGCGCGGCCGCCACCGCTCCCCCCGCCAGCGCTGCGGGCTCCGCACCGCGACCCCGCGCTCCGCCTCTGCGGCCCGTGCCCGGAGCGCTCCCCGGCGGGAGGCGGCGCGGGCGGGCCGGTGCGCGCCTGCGCGGGAGGCGGCGCCGGGCGGTGAAGTTGGTGGGAGCGCCGGTGATAAAATGGTAGGTTGTGCGAGCTGGGGGGGAGGGGAGGCGGCGAGACCGGGGAGGGGGAGCCTCGAACAACCCCCAGGCACCCCCCGGGCTGACGAGCCGAGTGCCTCCGCACCTCCCGCGGCGCCGAGTCCCGTTGCCCTGTCCGGGGAGGCTCCAGGCAGGGGGCACAAGCGGCGCGGGGACACGGGGACGCGCACCCCCCGTGCAGAGTCGCTCTCCCGCCGCCTCCTCCGCCAAGCCAGGAGCCGGGAAGGTCACCGGGAGCGGCGGGGGAAGGGGGGGGGCCGGGCCCTGCCGCGGGTATTTCGAGCGCAGGCAGCCGGCGCAGCGCGTACCTTTGCCTTTTTTGGGATTGGGGCTGGCGGGGCAGGTCACCGGAGCTGCGTGTCCCTCGCTCCCACCGGCCCCTTCCCCGCCGCGGGACGCGGCAGGTGCAGCCTGAGGCGCTGGGAAAGGTGCGGTACAAATTCCCTTGCTGGCTAGGGGGGCGGGCTTGGCCGGGGCTGTTTTTGGGAAGGAAGGGCTCTCCTGGTGCCTCTGCCGCAGCTTCGTAGCTTCCCTGGGGTGTGCGGTACAGTGTCATGAGCGCTGGGAGAGGGCTCCAGGAACGTGACTGAGCTGTGCCTGGACGCGAGGTGCGCATCCCTGTTCGGGTGCCAGCAGCGAGGGGTCACGCTGGGGACAGGAGCTGCAGAGCCCCCCAGGGAAGGTGCGCGGGTGCCGCTCCGCCGCAGGGCACTGGCTGCGGGTGAGCGCTGGGAACCGTGCTACGTGGCAGGGTAGTGGGCTGGGGAATGGCCTGTTTCTTATCGCTTCAAATAATTCAGTGTTTCATTAAGCTAGAAAATACCCGTAAACGCCTGGCGTTAACTAGGCTTGAAAGAGGACGTGGGGTTTGCTTTGGCGTTGTTGGCAGAGTCCTCTGTTTTGAAGTGATTATCGCTAAGTTTGTTGCCCAGAAGTTTATGTAACTGAGGAAGATCTAGGTGCAGAGACTCCCTTAGCTAAACCTTCATGAAAATTTGGAGGCAGGCTGGAGCTTGCAGCCAAGGGATTATTGGTTATTTACTTACCAATACCCAAGGTATGCAGTAGTTATATTTTGCACGTTTTTCTGACCGCTGTACACATTTCTTGTATAAAAAGAAACCCAGCACATTTCTTCTTATATTACATTGAAAAATCTTGTAGGAAAGACCAAAATCCTTATCTTGTTTACATGATGTGTTTCTTATCTCGGGGCCATCTATAGTCAAGATGTCCATATGGGTACAAGAGATAAAAGGTAAACTGAAAGATGGTCCTGTGTTTACTGCTCACTGGATCAGGATTCAGTTCTCTTTCAACAGACCTGTAAATTTTCCATTATACCTGATGATTTAGGCTGTAGTGGGGCATTTATACAAATTTCTCAGCTTAATTGTTGGCCCAGAACATGTGTTAAGTATGTTTTAACAAAATTGGAAAGTGCAGAATATAATAAAAAAACAGAGTTTGATTTAAGCTATTGCCTTCTGCTTCCAACTTCATTCAAAGAATAATGTTGAAATATGTTCCTAGCAAATTTTCTCCCTCTAAAAGGCCCATTTTTACCTCTTGGGAGTTCCAGAAGTTTAGGGATATTGTCTCAGTATGGTTGCTGCAACTGAGAGAAACATCATATTAGTTCCTGTAGACCACTACAATAGGCTTTTTTGTTATTTAGTATATTAGTAGTATAAACATATTTTTCAAAGTTTAATTAAATTTTAGATCACGTTTACAGCAATCTTATAGTTTTATTGTAACGTTCAGCAGTTTTCGATATGTCCACTTCATCTATTTTATTTTGGCCTTATGTCTTCTGTTGGCAATGTTTTATAATTGTTTGAGAAATGCTTCTGCCTTTTTCAGCTGAGGACTTAGAATGATTAAATTTTGAATTGTTAATTGTTGCGAAGAAAATATTAGGAAAACTTTTTCTCCATGTATGAAGGACTTATACAGAATTTGAGAATCTGTAAGTTGCACCTCTTTAATTTCTCTTTTTTATGACCACTAGGCGTATCTTTCAGAAGATAACCATATTGTAAAATGATGAAACTTGTGTTTACTGCTGTTACAGAACAGAAAAAACGTCAGCATATGTGAGCAATAAAGCAGAAATACAAGTTTGTTACTGACAGAATATGTGCTGCTAAAATGTATATATAGATGCTGTCATTTCAATTTTCAGAAGAAAATGCTGTCTGTTTAACTGCAGAAGAACAAGGCTTTGTCTTCCTGTAATTCTGAAGTGAAAGTTGTCATCAACAAGAAAACTAAAACCTTTAAAAGATAGGCATTAGTAGTAGAATGCTGAAACAAACTTCTGGATTAGCTTCATTGGCTTTCCTGCTTCTTTTGCATCCCAAAGCATAAGCTTAAATCATCCCAGAAGGACAAGGTCCGCCAGTTTATGGCATTTACCCAGGCTGGTGAAAGGACTGCTATATACTGCTTAACACAGAATGAATGGAAACTAGAAGTGGCAACAGACAACTACTTCCAGAATCCAGACTTGTACTACAAAGAATCCATGAAAAATTCAGTAGACAAGAAGAAATTAGAACAATTGTATAATCGATACAAAGGTAAGGTTTCATTTTCTGGGGAGTTTTTGGTTGGTGGGCTTGGGTTTTTTGTTGCTGTTGTGGATTTTGTTTTGGTTTTTTCCAAATTACGATGTGTGGGCTTTTCTGCTTTTCCCTCTACCATTTTTAAGGAATTTTAAGTAAAGCTTGCTAGCTTTTGCTTCTCACTATGTGTTTATAGTAATAAGATAAGAAGGAAAAAGGGTTTTAAATTCTCTTAATGATCTGTGCACAACTTCTGTAGAAATTTCTGTAGACTTTAAAAGTAGGAAATTAAACTTACAGTGAGGAAGAAGTGCCAGCTGTCAAATATGGTATCAAAGTTTATTATGCAACTTACGTGGTTTTTTACTGGTAGTTGCTTTTAAATGTGTGTCATGGTCTTTCCATGGCAAAATAATACATATTGTTCTTATGCTAACATTTGGGGGAATTAATTCTGTTCAGAGACAGTAATATTTCTATACTATATTAAAATCAAAAATGTTTCAGATAATATTACAACTAGGAGTGTGACAAAACAGGTAAGAAAACTAAAAAACTAGAAACTACACCCTTATTTAATTCCTTCATGCTGGCATATTGCAGCAAAAGTGATGTGCCTTTTCAGAGAGACTTGGAGGGAAAACCACAGGAAAGTGGAGTAAAGGCAGAGTAGCTTCTTTTCCAAGTTTCATTTTACATCATTGCTAAAAAAAAAAAAAGAAGCTAGGCATTTAAATATAAGACTATATGCGATGCAGGTGACAGTGCTTGCTGAACTGTGGCCATCTGACAAGAGTGTGCATTGCTCATGTTGTAGCAGTGCAGGCTGGAATCATTGCTAGCTCCTGTTGAAATCTGTATATCACATGTTTGAAAACACAAACTCTTAACCACTAAACGAGGATTTTATGTGCTTTTCTAATTGAAATATATGGCATGCTTTGTGTACACTTATTCTTTTTTTTAATGTTACTGTTTCCCCCATTTTTGTTCTTCTTTACATAGTCTGTTCTATTTTATAGGGATTCTTTTATATTTCAGCATTGTGTGGTAATGAATTGTGTATGGACAAAGAGGCAGCACTGCTATAGCATTTCTTTGTGAAAACAAAAACCCAGAGGCAAAACTCGGAGAACCATATTTTGTTTTAGATATGGCTATGTGTATACTTATGTTTTATATATAAATATATATATATATCTGAATCTTTTGTTTGCTCCTCGAATGTCAGTCTTGGAGATTGCTGGGTCAAAAATATATATTCAAATTCGTGAATGCTGTTAAGAATATTTAAAATGGAAGATGATTATCACAAATGTTATTTGTTACTTATAGATTTCCAGCAGTGGCAAACTGCACCATCTTACCTTTGTGAAAGCAAGTCTAGCCAGTTTTTGTCAGTATTTTAGTTAGCAGTACACCTTTGCAGTTCTGGCTGACTTAAAAGCTGAAGTTGTAAACGTTAAAAACTTTCACAAGACTTGACAGAAGACTATAAAAGTTTTGGTTAAGCACCTTTCCTTGATTCATATCTGGCTTAAACCTGAGTCGCTGGCCTCTCAACAGTAAGGGATTCCTTCGTTCTCCAAGGCCTGTAGGTTAGTGCACAATACCTGAAATCTGAAACGTCTTTTTCTGTGCTGTCCTACCTGTTTATCCAGCAACTCTGTCAAACAAGAGTTTCATTTTTGTTAACAGTTGCCTGGATGATGTGAAATGTGATAGGGATGAAAAGTCCTTGTTGAAATCCACCAGAATTTTTTCATTGATTTCAAAAGAGTGCACATCTTGCCTTCAGTTCTTCAATTACTCCCTAAATAGAACACAAGAAATATGTTTTAGATGTCTTATAACTAGTTGAATAGATATATTTACTTGTTATTTGGGATCAAACATCCATGACTTATATTGTGGATGTAATTCTTGGTTTAATAGATGTAAGTCTGTTTGCCAAATTAACTTCCTCCCTGGAATTTACAGTTTCTTTCAGTCTTGTATTGGCTGGAAAAGTAAAAGTGATCTTAGCTTAAGAATTAAAATAAAATTCAAAAGGTTTTATCTAGGTTTGATTTTTTTAAATCAACTTCTTCTTGGATCAGGACTTGAAAACAGCATGGCTGAAAATGGTAGCTGTTTAAGAAGCTAGTATTAAATCTACTCTAGAGATGAGATTTCTACATAGCCCAACTTATGATATTGAAATGTCTTTCTCTCAAAAGCTGGGAAAAACAGTTTTGCGGTTTGTAAAGTTTCAAGCTTGAAAACTAGAGCTGTGGGTTTATCTTCTGTTGTTTTCAATTGGATGGTTTTGTTTTTTTTTTCTTCTCCAGTTATCTAAGTTTACATTCAGAGGGTTGGGTTGGTTGTGGGCTTTTTCAAGAAAGAATTTTGTTACAGAATTATTATAAGGCATCTACTGACATTCAGAAAGGTATTACTGGGGAAATACTATGTTTCACTTGTACTAAATTGCATTAATTAGCTTAAGACTCTGTTATGCTAAGGCAATGTTTGAACAATGTTTTGGTGATTTCCCTGACTTGCAATTAAACCTCCAAAATTTTTAAATGTGGTCTTTAAGTAGATATAGTGGATATCCATATGTCAGTATCAGGAAAAAAAATCTGGGGTCTAATGTGGTAGGTGTATTTTTCTTGGACTTGATTTTGGGTTGCTTTTTTTTGTTAAGCTTAATACATGCTGACCAATATAAATACGTTGTACATTTTGATGTGTTTATGACTCCTACTGTTTCTGAATGTAGGCAGCATCTCCTGAGTCAATTCAAATATTTTTTAAAGGTTTGTGGAAGGAAAACAAAATTATTTAGTTGATGTTAGCAGATAACTTCAGGAGAAGTTGCAAACGAATTTCTTTATAAGTTTACAGAATACTTAATTTGTTTACTGATTCTCTTTTAAAAATATCTAGGCTTCAAGTGAAAACATTTGTGAAATGGCTATGAAAAAATGAATACCTGTATTATGCAGCACTGTATTGTGTGCATCAGAGCTGTCACATGAGTATTTGTTAATATGTTTTGTAAATAATTGTAATTCTTCTCTTTGTATTTTGAACCGCAGACCCACAAGATGAAAATAAAATTGGCATTGATGGGATTCAGCAGTTCTGTGATGATTTAAGCCTGGATCCAGCCAGTATCAGTGTTCTGGTTGTGGCATGGAAATTCAGGGCAGCTACGCAGTGTGAATTCAGTAAAAAGGAATTTGTTGATGGCATGACAGAGCTGGGGTGAGTATCCATTTCTGCATAGTTTATAATGTAAAGCCCAAACCGTGTTTCTGTTCAAAACATTTTCAGTTAAATTGCACAAAGCTTACAAAGCTGCTGAGGCTAGTGCCAAGCTTAACAGGTGCAAAATGTCTGTAGTGTCTTGTCTTCCTTGAATTGGTGCTTTACTGCAAAGCCTTAATGACCACAGTAGGGGAGAAGCAAAACAATTCCTACCTGTACAGCAAGGGAGCCAGATGGATGATTCACATATCTTTTTAAGTAGTTCATAGTAAGCATGTGCATATTTGTGTTAAGGATTTGAGTTGGACCTCCTGCTGTTAAAAACTGAAAGTCACTGGAGGTGTGTGAAGGGAAGACAAGTCAGTGTTGCAGCAGAAAAGGAATAGAACAGAAAAGAGCCTTCAATTCTCTCCCTTTACCCTGCCACCAGCAAATGAACCATCTTTATTTTTGTCCATTTTACCGTCCATACTTTCTTCTCTTTTATACTAGAGACTTCATTAGTGCAAAATATCTATGAGGAATTGAAATAAAAATGAGGGTATTCTAGTAAAAAAGATTAGTCCAACTGTGATGTAACTGATAAAAATTTCCTTCCTGGATTATGGAGCTATTCTGGATAATAAACTTTTATCATAAACATTTATCATAAAATACTATTTTGTGTATAACTTCTTGAAAGAGGAGCAGCATTTCTAATATTTAGAGATGTCAAATGATTTTTTTTTAACAGATTGCATTGAATGGGTGGATAAGTAAAGTTTATTACTTATTCCTGTTTTTTGTAGCTAAACAATTTCTTTTGATCTTAAAATGGCGCCTTATCAATACATTCCTCAGACAGACCCACTTAGGAAATGTGGTGGTTGTTTCTTGAGCAGAGGTTGTAGCAGTCTGATGTTACTGACCTCATCAGTTATTGATTTCGCTTTATGCTTTCCTTTTTAAGAAATTTTGATGAAATAACTTTTGATACCATTTGAAGTTCACTGCTTTATTTTGTCCCATTGGGTAGCTTTGGGTAGAAATTACAAGAATAACTATGATTTTTCAACCATGGACAGAAATTAAGTGCTCATGCTATTATATTAAAGGTTGCCAGCATTTTTTTTTTCTTTTTTCATAAAAGTGATAAAAAAGATTTTGCTAAAACACCTGTTCTTGCAACAACAACTGTTCTTGGTAGCATAATATGGCTGTGCCTGCTTGCCACAGCACTTACTGAGAATTTGGAATGATTTTGTTACATTCTTGGAGGCACAGTGCCTGTGGTTTTTAGCAATGAACACAAGTGAGCAGTGGAATGGAAAGAAATTCCCTGAGGCTTAGATCACATAGCATCTTTAGGATGCATATGGAAAAGTATATTTATTGACTAGATCAAGTCCCAGTGAAACTGAGCTTCTCACTTGAAGACTGTTGGCAGAATTTTTTCTTTTTTCCACCAGGTGCTGCTGGAGGCCAGAAAGGTACTTATTTTTATCTGTACCATGCCAGACAGTTAAAGCTCCATTTGTGTTTTATGGATGTTGTTATAGTTACCCATCTTTTAATAGATTTTTTCTTGAATATTTAGAATAAATACAAACATTTAACTATGGAGAACTTTCAAATACAGTGTTAGTTGTGATAGCTGCTTCTTTTGAAGCCTGTTTGCTTCACTTTGAGTTTCTAGGTACAATTCAAGATATTGGTAATGTCCTGTAAACATCAAATATTCATTTGATGCCTTGTGGCTGAAACACTTCCCCTTTTAAAAGTGTGTCTTGTCAGCTTAGGTATTTTCACTGAAAGTGCTTTGGTGGTATTATTCAGGGATGTGTTTGTGTTAGAATTTCAGTACCTTGGTTCTTAGTTTACCTGTGCCCGGCTGTTAAATAGTTTGCCAGCCTTCAGGCTATCATTCAAGGCTCATTTTGTTCCTCAGTTGTATTCTCAAATGTTCTGTGATGGGGAGAGAATGACTGCAAATAATAGTTCATTTAGTTGGAAAACTAAACTGTAAAATCTTAGTGTGAAGCTCTTTATTCAGGAGAGCAGGGGATAAGCAACGTCTGCCTAGATTAAAGCAAAATGTCACACACTTGAGTTACAACATCTGTCTTGGGGGAAGGAATAACAGAGGTTTGGGTGTTCTTTAAGAACAGATTAGCATGTTTTCAAAATTTGTAAAGTTATATAAAAGAAGTTAAACCACTGAATCATGTTTGTGTTCTGTCTAATGGATGCCTGTATACAATGTTCTACTTAAAATTCTTTAGTAAAGACACACGAGCATTTATATTTTTCAGAATGCTATCCACAAAGAATAATCTGTTTTTGTCTTAACCACTGTTTTGTTTTGCTCTTAAACTAAACCATAAAAAAGGTGGGGCGAAAGTAGGAAGAAATTTTAAATATATGTAAATAATGTAATCTCTTTTGAACAGGTGTGATACCACAGAAAAGCTAAAAGCTCTATTGCCAAGACTGGAACAAGAGCTAAAGGATCCAGCAAAGTTCAAAGATTTCTATCAGTTTACTTTTAACTTTGCTAAAAATCCTGGACAAAAAGGTCTAGGTAAGTAGAAAAAAAATGAGAAAATGTCTGCAGTCAGTGAAGTCTTCCATATGTTTCCAGTACTACAATATTCTCATTGGCAATTGTGTAGTAAATTCATTATTGATTTCTTTTACTGACTTCTTTCCCATCTTCTTCCATTTAATCTCTTCTTACTCTCCGCTTGGTCAGATAATTTAGTGAAGTTCTCTGCCAGTACTGACATTCTCTCACCTCTTGTCAAAAGAAGCTCCTGCAGTTCTTTGAGACCTGTCCAATTTTTTTTTAAAAAATACTGAGCTAGTGAGCTTTGTGTGTTAAGAACTACTGAAACAAGATGTCTGTATCAGCTCAGGAGGAGGGAGAAAACTGGGCAAAAGTTACTGTTCTTAAAATTTTTAGTTTTATCTCAGTTTTTTTGTGAAGTTTAGACAAAGGGTTTTATGGACTTGGTTTAAAACTAGTGAGTAAAAATAAGCATAGTTTATATAGCATTAAACTAATATTTTTCATAAAGCTTGAGATTTGTCCCAATCTATAGGAGTAAAACTGATACATCATTTAAATTCTATTTTTTTCTTCAAATCAAAAATCTCTAGTTTGGGAATAGATGAAAAAAATAGTAAGATGAAGTCTATTCTTTTCAGATTTATGTCCACTTTCAGAAGATACTGTGTAGGAAGAAATTAACGTTTTGTATATAGAATAGTACTGTGCCATCATCCCTGTTCTTTGTGCTGTGTGAGAGGAAGTGGTTTGTTGTTTTTTTAGATTTTGGGGTTTTTTTTCTTTTTTTAGCATAGCCACATTAAATCTGTGTCTACGTTACATGGAAAGTTAATAAATGTTTTACTCCGGAGCTGTTGGGAGAGCAGAATGTCTGTTTAGACCTCAACCAGGTGTGTCTGTTCCACATTCTCTACTTTGTATCATCTCTATTGTCTTTCCTGGTGTCTTTTTTTCCTTTTTTTTAAACTATGGACAACTTTTAGCCATTTTATATTTTTCTTCCCTTTTTTTTCAGCAGTCTCATTTTTTTATTTCATCTGTCGCTCTCTCATGGCTCACGTGCCACTTTCACTGATGGGAAAACGAAGAAGTCTAGTAGTGGCTCTGTGAGGTTGGTTAGAATTCTAGGCCCTCACCTAGTTGTCCTTAACAAAGCTTAGTATTTCAAATTGCAGGAAAGGTAAGTCAGTTGCAGACAGCCAAGGTTGGAATTTATGGGATACCTAAAGAAGTATTACAAATAGCTTCCTGTTTTAATTGGGTCATTCCAACATGAAACTTATGAACTTGTGCAGTAGTTCCAAAAGGTTTTCACCTAAGCCTGTGTGAGCAGTGGAGGAGGAGAGGCAGCCCTACCCAGATTTGGAACTGAATGTGCTATTTGTTTGCTACTTCTTTTTATTGGGTGTTGGGGGTCCTTTCATTTGTAAGTCTGTCTTCTCTGTTGTGTAAGGAAGTGTTCTATTGCCAGAAAGTACCAAAGATCCTTCTTGCACTAAGAATTGAACTATTAGAGGGAGAAAGTAAGAAGTGCAAAAACTGAAGTAAAACTTAAACTGTGAAATGAATTGATGGGAACTGTTGCTGATTTCAGTTTTCAGGAATTTTAGTAATTTTACAGTCTCTTAATTTCTAGTACTTAGTTCTTACATAGCAGTATATTGGTGGCATTTTTCATCAGACTTTTTCTGCTTTTGCTAAGATGTTTCTAGATAGTAATGAAATATAAACAGATGCCACTTTTCTTACTTCAGTGGAGATACACCGTATTTCTTGGATCACCATGGGTGGAGTAGAAAGAGACTAGTGAGCAAACATATGGGCTAATGTGACATTTTTGAGTGAGTGAGGCCAGTGATAGCTTTCCCCAAAAAAATGACTGTATAGGTTTGGAGTTGGAATCCTCACAGGGATTAACAATCATAGTGGAGCAAAGAGGTGAAGGAAAAAAGTAAGTTTACAGGTAGGTGTTTGTAATAACCACAGAAGGAAGCAGTATGTTGTAACCAAGGAAGAAAATCCCACCAGTTATTTTTACTGGAGTGCCTGTATGAGCTGAGAATTCTAGTTGCTTCAGCTACATTTAATACAGGTTTAGGGTTTTTTCTTTCTTCTTTTATTTCACATCCTCTTCTCTGTATACATTTACATATTTTCTCCTGTGAGAATGAGAGTGAGAAACTGTCCATCTTTGTTCCCTGTCTCCAGGGTTGTTTGGTATTTTTGTCCAATGACTATGTGCCCTATTGTCAAGGAGATGTAGGAATTGATACCAGCCATGTACAAAGTCTGTTGCTGTCTAGCTCATTTTGGAGCCTTTACTTTGACTAAGTCCAGATAGTTAAACAGAATGAATAATTAGATTTGTTACCATCTGAGCTGTTAGAAATCTGTGCCTGGCTCTGTCTAGGTCACCTTACAGTGATGACCTCTGCTTCTTCCCCACATGCACATTAGATGACATTCAGTCGGTATAGGATGCTTCTTAGCTCCTGCCCAAGCTGCTTGCCTTAAAGTCTTTCTGGTGACTTGTAACTTGGAGGAGACTCAGAAGTCTGTAAGTTTATGTCAAGTAAAGGATAAAAGTTTGAATTATTTAAGTGGAAATAATCTAGGAATTCTTTCCTAAATTTCAGTTGCAGAATATTTCAGTGTGATTTTTCTAGAGTCTGAAGTATTCGGTGTTTTTTCTTACTTGGCTGGGAGCTTAAATCACCAAGTCTGGTAATTGTACTCATTGGTTAGAGGACTGATCTGAAGGCTAAAAGAATATTATTTGATTCTTGGATATACACATGACCTATAAATGCGCCTATTTGAAAACTAAGCAAGTTTGACACAGTGCCAGTGACAAATGAGGAATTCATATTCTTAGCAGATTGTTAAGAGAAACCTTTTATGAAAAAACATATCATTAAACTCCTTCTGTTGTGTCCTTCAGGCTAAGTGCTCAGACATCTTTTTTTTTCTTAACAGAAATAGCTCTTGAGACTAGAGCTTACCAGAAATCTGCCTGTGATAGGCAGACTGACTTACACAGTTGTTTTTCATTTTTTTTTTTCTTGTTTGTTATCTTAGCATATTGAAGCCATAAGAAAGGAGTGAAATATCTCTAAAATGTTCAAATAGCAATGCTTTGGTTATGAGTCATGTTCATTGCTGCATCATTTCAGATTACTTTTTTTAAAATCTGTGTCTGCCGTTTTAAGAAGTGATATGCAACAGTTATTACTTTTTTGTTATCCCCTCTCCTCTGAAAAACACCAGGAAAGAGTGATTTATGGGTTCCTTTTTAATATGTCAGGTGGTCTTTAAATTTAATAGGTAGAGAAATACTTATATAGTATATTCCCTTGTGCTAGACAGAATCAGCATCTACCTAAACCAATTCTTGCACACACTTTTCTAACCAAATGTTCTGTGGTATGCTACAGTATGTACTAAATTGCCTTTTCAGTTTCAATAGGTATTAATAAGATTTGAGGTCTGATTTGTACTGGTCCTCTGACTTAAAAAGTTTGAGAGCCGTTGCTTTCACAAAATAGAATCTTAAATTTGATGGCAGGTTCCATCAAATTTCCATACATCTTTGTCCATGTTTGCTTAAACCTATCACTAGATTTTTTTTTTCTTTTTCTAGCATATAACTTCAATCTCTGTTTCTGAGTTTTCCAGCTTAATACTTTAAGCAGCCAAAGTAAATATGCAGAATACATTTCCTTAGAGTGAGTACCAACTTCTTACATAGTTGGTGATTATATATATGTGTCTTCGCTTAGTCTCTGGACTGAGTAAAACCAGCTACCCTGATAAATTTTCTCCTCTTGCCTTCTGGTACTGGAATTTTGTCTTCTGACTCATTTCCTTTGCAATCAAATTGTTCTAATTTTCTCTTGTCATGTAGTACCCAAACAAGCCAGGTACCTTCCATGTGTCTTAGAAATTTGGCTTCTTGTTTTGCATCCTTTTGAGTTTGCTTAAGTTCGATACTGTCTGCAGTTTGCACTCTGTTTTACTATTGAGTTTCTGCAGCACTGCAATGTACCTAGTTAAGTCTGATCTTTCTGATCTGATATTTCTGCACTTTATTGCTCCCACTAGCACTATGACTTTGCACATCTCTATAATGAAATCTTTCTTATTTACTTCCAAGTGATCTTCCAAGTTTGTCCAAGTAATTTTGAATCCTAATCCTGTCTGCTATCATGTTAGACTTTTTTGAAGTTTTGTCTAAGTTGCACATTTAACAGAAGCTTTCTTTGTTGTATCATCTAAGTTACTTAAGTATTGGGCAGTGTTAGATACAGGACTGACCCACTTGGATGAGTTATTTTCTCCCAGTTTGGCAGGGAATGCCTGAGGTTCTTCCAGAACTTCTTTGATCTTTATGAAGTCTCAAACATGGTAGGAAGCAGTTTGAGATTGCTTCAGCATATTGGGGTGAATTTCACCACATCTGGCTTCACTTTGGGGAGCAGTGCTTGAAGACTGAAGTTCTAAAAGTTTTTTCTGAAATAACTGTCAGTTTTCATTGAATCTTTTTGCTTGGAGCAGAGCTTGGAAAAAAATTTCTGTGTGTCCCAGACTTTCTGGAGTTATTATCAGTAGGACACATTATCTTTTATCACACCAGCTGCCATTTGTAAGATGGGGAGGTGGAGAGCACAGATGCCCTGCTTAGACTTTTTTTTAGTGATAGAGGAATTTGGATAATACCTGACACAGCTGTCTTCATAATTCAGAGGGGATTTTGCAAAATGGTCCTGGAGGGTAGCAATGTGTGTGTAGTTTTGTGTTTATTTTTGGAAGAGCCTATCTTCCCTTGCCTTTTAATCTCTTCTTCTTCTCCAGTTCCCCTCAAAACCAATGCAAGAAATTCTGCCATTATGTAATTAGATGGGAAAAATCCTCTCCAATAAATGAAGTTACATCTGTTCTGTCATTCCCTAAAATAGACACAGAATTCGGTAGACCGATACTCATTCCTAGAAATAGGACTGCCTTTTATAGGAGTCTCTTTTCCACAGTTCATGTGGTGACCGTAGGGAGTTTTTATTTCTCTTTGTATCTGCAGGACTTCTGTTGCTATGGTCTCATCCAACTCAGATGCTCACATTTACTTTTATTAGCTCAGCCTTACCAAGTAGAATGCTCCAGTCTGGACACATGCTGTTTCAAGAAGTGAAAGTAATAGTGGTCCCCCAGGGTGATATCTTGTGTGAGGAGTGAGATACAGGAGGCAAAAACTCAGTGCATAAGATCTGCCATGATGATCTTGAAGCAGAAAATGATGTTCTGGTTAATGTTACTCAGCACCCAACTGTCGAGTGCCTTTTGAATACATCTGAATAGATTTGATCATTATCAAAGAAGAGAATGAATGCTTATAATTGTTAAGACTGTGACTCTCTAAGTGCTGGACAGAATTAAGGAAAAAAAAAAACCAGCCAAGTTTCAACACAGCAGTACCATCTCAATGGCTGCATATTGGACCTGGAGTAGATAATATAAAGGGAGATAAAGTAGATAATTATAAAGTATATCAAACTTAATTTGCATTTTGTCTTTATATTTTGAAGGTGCAGTTTATCAAGTTATCTGGTTTGTCAGGAGACTTTAAAAAGAATTATTATGGATAACTGTGATTCTGTCTTTAATCTGCTTTCTCATGTTCTTACTACTGCATATAGTACAATAAATCTTTAATTTTTGCATGGTGCAGATTTGGATAGATTTATTTTGCCTTCTACCCCCAAGGCTCAGCTTTTCTACTGCAGTCTGAGTGAAGTTTTGTATCCTAGCTCTTGTTGGTAAGTGTGTTAAGGAATAGGATTATAGGTCTTTTGTCATGTTGTCTACAGAGCAGTTCAGTTTTCTAAGGGCACTTTCAAGCTCAAAACAAGACCTTAGTTCTGTCCCTTTTTTTTTTTTTTTTTTTTTCATTTTTTGAACCTGATACTTGCTGTGATTCTCCTACTGGGTCTCCCTTTGAGCCCCAAAAAGACGTGCTCAGGAGTTTGTTACAGTTTGTTTCAGCCCCAAGGAGGTGCTTAATGCATTCTTTCATGGTCTTCACCTTCCAACATGGAAACAAAAAGCCAGTTTGGACCTTCATCACTTCTTTGTGATCCCTTCATCTGCTTGCTGGCTCAAAAGGTTGTGCTTCCTTCTCTCTGCCAGTTGCCTGGGATCAAGCAAGAGATGAAAGATGAGGAGGGCATTCAGACTTGAATCAAATATTACCTCAAGACCAGAAGAATGACTATCTTTGCATCCGGTATGTGGACTTCAAGGAGGTTTCCTCTCCTATAAGCAGATGAGTATAATGTACTCTTTTTAATTGAAGCAACATCAACTTTGGATTTTGTCATAGCAGTATCTCAAGATTCTTTGAAGAGATCTTTAGGCATTAGGGAAGGATATTTTTTCTTTCTATTTTGTTTTCTTTTTTTCCTCCTGCCCTCCCCCAACCTAGTTATCAAGGTGTCTTCCCCTTTCAGTGAAGAATTAGATTCATAGGCAATTTGTAGGAGTCAGTGCATGGAAAAAGTTGAGTGAGGTGTATAAATGAGTTTTACATTTGTTTTGAAGGAGGTCTGTGAATGCTGTATTTTAGGTGTTCCAGTGACTTTGATTTGTGTATGGTTCTTGCTTTATTTTTGTTTACATTTTCCATGTTGAAAATGCCAGCAGTTTAGGAGAAACTTGGTATAGAAGAGATGCTCTGATCAGTAAAAGTGTGGCATAACTGCCAGTTCTTCTAACGCCTCATTGATTCTTTTACTTGTGTTTGGCCTTGTTTGGGAAATGCACATCCAGTCAACTTTAAGTTATCTGCTGTAGTTTATCTGAATGGTATGTGGAGAGATTTGCAGAGGCAAAAGAATTTTTGAACTGGCTAGAGTCAAGTTTATTAGGCTGCACTCAAACTGGTGTTCAGACAGCTATCTCCTAAGTCTAACTTGCATTCCAAAGCAGTTTAGCAGTTTTTGTGCTTAAGATGATAAATAGATAAACATGAATGGAAGAATGGAATTTCTGCATGGAATCAGGCTGCTTCGGCATGGCAGATGCTGAGGCAGAGCCAATGAGCACAGCCAGACCCTGCTGGATTCCTGCAGTGCTCCTCTGAAGTCCATGTGCTCTGCTTCACCATTCCTCCTGTCCACCACAGGCACTTCAGCCTGACACTGCTTTATCTGTCCCCTAAGACAGGGCATTGGGAAGCTCTTTGCTTACATCTTTGCTGGGATGAGTGGATCCAGCTCAGCTAGATCCCAAGTTTAGCCATGATCTGCATTTGTATCACCTCCTTTACTTGTTTTTTTCTCTTCTGCCTGTCTTCTCTGGGGGAGCTTCCAGTTGCAGCTACAGGCTATATTGCTCTAAGCTTTTGGCAATTCAGTTATTTGTTTTTAGGTTTAATCCTCTTGGTATATTCTTGTTATTTTGCTGATTAGGAAAAAAGAAACTAATTCTCGTGTCTATGTTCTTAGCAATTTGGAGGCCAAAGAAGACTCTTAAAAATCATTCAGAAATGAAGAAACAAGGAATTTATTAACTCAATGAATCTTGCAAGAATTCACTTGATGGTTATTGGTCAGGCAGGTATAATAGTCTTGTTGTTGAGACAGATTGACACCAGTTCCCCTTGTTCTTACCTGTGCATCAGTTTCAACACAGTGTTGAAAAGTTGTATTAGTAATTCAGGTAGATTAATGATTATCTATCCATTTCAAACATGAGTTCAGGAACAGATGTTGTTGGTAGGGCAGACTGAGAGCTGGAAGGCTCTGTTTGGCAGCAATCAATAACGAATCTTTTTCTTTCTTAGCAAGATCAGCATTTGATCAAATCTCAAAAGTAGACACAGGCTGTATTTCTCCTTCTGCATTGATTGTGTTGTTTGTTATCACTCCAAGCTTTCTGTTCAATCAGGATAGAAGAGGCTGAGGTTTTTTTAAAGCAAGTTTAGAATGAGGTGTTAATGTTTGAGGATAGATCATACTGCGTACAAAATACTATTTCTGATTGAGAAAAACTGCTTAAGGGTCTCCATGACATACAATTCTCATTCCATATTGACACTGAAAATATTTTTGGTTGAAAGGGAAGCTCAAACTATATAATGTACAGTATATGATGTGGTATTTTTATGATGATCTTTAACCATTTGCAGTTTTATGCTTTGGATATGAACAGAGATGTTAGCAATGAAGTCTCTTTTAAACTGATTGTTGTCTAGGTGTTTCCAGAGAGCCATGCATCTGTCTTTTTCTATTTATAAAGCTTACATTATTGGTCTGTAATGTGGGTAGAATATATTTTGGTATAAAAAACTCAGCATATTTTATAGTTGTAGTTTGATTCTTATTATAATGATGCCTTCATATCTATACAGCATTGAAAGAGGTATTCCTAAGACTGCCTGAGGAATTTTTGCCTTGCAAAAGCATCTTCCTGTGGGAATGCAGAACTCTAATGCCATAAGGGCTTTTTTCTTTTTTTAATATCTATCAGTGCAGCACTAATTCTAGTAGATCCACAGCATTAAAGTTTATTGATACTACTGTCAGCATGCTAATGGAGAATTCGAACTCTGTAACTAGGTCTTCCCTTTAAAGCAGAAAAATCCACTTTTTTTTGTCCTCCAGTGCCAGATTTTTTAACCTAGGTAGGGAATTGTCTTCAAACAAAAGTGTAGACCTGTATCCCCTGAGATTGTGGCAAACCAGGCCCGATTTTCTCATGTACTCTAAGACTGCATAAACTGACACCACTGCCAAAAGTGATAGTTCCATCTAGTCCTTGTGTTCAAATAGTGCTTGTGTTAGTTGATGGCTTTGGGGGATTACAGTGAACCAGATGAGGAAGACTGGACTTTTTTTTTTCTTTTTCCTGCTTTAGCAAATTTTACTGAGATAAGAACTTTCCTCCTTGTGCCTATTGGGAAGAGCAGCTCCAATGTGCACCTGTCATCCACTACAGAGCAGCATCCTTGGTGGGATATGCATTTCTCATATGTTACAGCAAATAACTTCTGCATTTTTGTGCAGGAGAAGTCGTTGGCAGACACATGTACACAATTGTCTCTCAAGTGTCAAGACAGCATTTCACGTGCATTGTGTTAAATACAATTTTGCAATAACCAAGTTCACCTTAACATAATACTGACTTTGACAAAAATGAAACAAGCATTCTGTCTTCTTTCCCTTGTACCTCTTCTTTTTGGCACCTCTAATCATCTTTGTTTCCTTATTTGTACTTTCTTTGTTTTTCCAAGGAATCAGAAGTATAAACTTTTCAAGGTGTTATTTCTTCAAAGTGCATTTTACTTGAAGTAGTCACGTGATAGATTTGCAATGATAGGTTTGCTTGGAGATGTTGAGTCTTCATAAAGAAGCCTGAGTAAGTGGGATCAAAGCCAGCTACTTCACAGTGAAGTTTAGAAACTGTTAAGATTTTTTAAGTTTCTCCCTTTACATTCTTTTTGCTTTTCATTTGGGATAACAGATAAGAATAATTAGTCTGCTTATCTAAGCAGGAAGTAATTCTATTAATTACTCTTTTCTACTTTTTTTTTGTGAAAAATGAGCATGGTGGCATGGACAGGAGGAACTGAAGGAAGTTTATTAGAGTTCAGGTTCTGTACTGAGGAGCATTGATCATAGTAGGACAAACACTGGTAGCACTGTCCCTGTGTAGATAGGTAGAGGCATATTGAATTTCTCTACATCTTAACTGCTGCACTTCATCCAGGCCCCAGCCCTGTCTGAAACAGGGACTCTAGGGGCATGGCTGTGTTAAAATCTGGAACATTTCTTTCAGATGTGAAGCTTGATTTCAGGTGACAGAGTGTCCTTTGGTTTGTAATATGATATGTACAGTTTCAAAAACCATTCTTCTTTCTTGTA
Source organism: Phylloscopus collybita (assembly GCA_027886175.1). Lineage (NCBI taxonomy): Eukaryota > Metazoa > Chordata > Aves > Passeriformes > Phylloscopidae > Phylloscopus > Phylloscopus collybita. Next base: position 36,223,826 of record JAJNNQ010000006.1, read on the forward strand.
GGTGCAGGTCAAGCTTCTGTTTTTTCTGTGCAATCACTGTACTTTCTTGAACTTTAGGGTTCATGTTCTTTTCACACTTCCTTTATTCTGACAGCACAAGCTGAAACATTTCTGTGGTTTAAGAAAGGCTGTGCCTTATTTTATGGTTGCCCAGTAGTAATCATGCACTTAGTGCTGTTACCTGTGGGAGAAGCACCAAAGACATTAGGTACTGTGAGCTGCTGAGGATGAAAACAGGCCTTCAAGGAAACATCCTTTCTACCCTTAAGCTGCATCTAACATTGCTTCTGCCTTTCTGCTGGAATATGTGGCAGTGCTGCATTTCCCTTGAACCCTGCTCTCAGATCACTGGTCATGATGAGGGCTGATTTCTTGGACTTGTATTTTCAGTACTGGGTGTAGATGTTTGTCTATTGAATGATGCTAGAAGAAGAAAATTATTTCTGTAAGGGGTTCTGTAGAATCATAATACCACAGACAAATGACTTTTTTCATCCCCTCATGTCCTTCAATTCCTTTCAAAGTCAAGTGTGTCCAAAATGTGATAAATTAATAGGACTTGACATCTGTGGATTTAAATGTTTGTTTCTATCAATATTTGCTATGTTTGTGCATGTGTGTATATATTTTTGGGTTTTGATTTACAGGGAGATTTATCATTAAGGGTTCTGTTCTGTTTCTGTAGATTGTAGATTAAAGCCAGTAGCTTAAATCTGGCACTGGTGGATGGTGACAAAAATATTTTAGTTTTATCGATTTTGATGTTCAATGCAAATTTTTTTTTATACTGTTACTGCTTGTCTTCTGCCTTTTGGGTCAGGGAGAGTAGGAAACAATTCCTTATACTTTTTAAAGTGATTTTAAAAGAGTGTCATTTATTTGTATCATAATATACTAGAAGTAGCTTTAATAGTTTAACCAGAAGGGGTTTATTGCTTATGATGTGCTGCAATATTTACATGTTGCTTAATCTCTTGCAGATCTGGAAATGGCAATTGCGTACTGGAATTTAGTCTTGTCGGGAAGGTTTAAATTTTTAGATCTTTGGAATAAGTTTTTGTTGGTAAGTATGTACTTTATTCCTTTCTGCCTGTCTTATTTCTCAGTAGTCTGGCTTTTGTTGGCTGTGTGCTTCCAGTAAGAAAAAGGTGACATATCTCTGTACTTCCTTCAAACTTCTTCCTTTTTGAAAACAGATATAAAATAAATTAAATCTTCTCTTTATGATTTTCTAATTTAGAAGAATGGAAAAACATGAAGCAAAGAGATAGAGTGTTCTGCTTGCTTAATCCTGTATCCTCCTACTTAGTCCTAAGTTCCTGCATGAAAGGAAGTTTGAACTTCCATCTAATTGTAGAAGGAACTGGTGCTGCTGATTTTTAGGACAGCCGTGATTATTGTCAACCATGTATTTTACCATCTTCTGCCTTTTGCAGAACTGTTGTATAAGCTGGGTCTTTTTAAATCAGTCATACCAGAATTTAAGAGACTTTCCATTTTCAACAAAATTTCTTGCCTGAATAATCATGTTGACTAATGTTTTAGCTAATAGTTGTGAACTGATCTTGACAGTTTTCTTATTACTACTGCAAATCTGTGGGCAGTGGAGTAAAGATACATAAATTAAACCTTAGAAATTAAAAAATACTCTTGTGAAAGACATGATTCAGTCATCCATGTTTCTACATTTGCATGTCTATATAATTACAAAAAATAAAGTTACATAATATATAACTTACCTTGATTTTCTTCTTGATTTTATCTTTTTATCTGTAGTTTAGGAGAAATAAAAAGTTTTTCTGCATTTTTGTCCCCCAGTGCTTAATAGGGAAGGTGTACACTTACTGAAATATTTTTCTGTGGTTTTTTTCTAATTTTTTGGCAGTATATTTATTTGAATCACCAAATAATGTACCAGTTTTATCAGGAGGGCTTCTGAAAACATTTCATGTTTTAACTGCCTTAGTACACTTTAAGACATCCAGATCCATATCTGTAAATGTAGCTGAAGAAAAATCTGCAAGTTACAACCTAGTAGTGAAGTGTGTTACTTTAAAAGAAATATTTAGCCTGAATGTTTAGTTGAGAAAAGTACTTAAATTAAAAGATTTCAACCTAAGAAGGAAGCAAGCTGGTGCTCTTTCAGATGGGTTTGTTTTTTTTTTTTTGGTTATTAGTTTTTTAAGGTAAAGAAGGTGGAAGAAGTGTTTGTAATAGGTATATTTCTGTATGTCTTAGTATAAAATACTGCTGTGGAATTTGAAAGTAGTTTGGACTTAACAGTACTGTTATTCCTCTGTACAGGAACATCATAAAAGATCAATTCCAAAAGATACTTGGAATCTTTTGTTAGATTTTGGAAATATGATTGCAGATGATATGTCCAACTATGATGAAGAAGGTAAGCAGTACCTGAATACCTTCAAAAATTGGTACAGCAGAATTAAAATATTGCTATAAATGAACAAGAGGACATGTTGTTACCTCGTGTCCTAATTTATTTGCCCTTAAAGTTTCAACTGCCAATACAGTGTCATACTTAATGCCAAAATAGCAGTGATAAAAAGGTTAACTGGTTTGCTGTAATTTGAAAACAGAAGATACAGTCACACCATGTTAGAGCACATTATTTGGATGTGTTATGCTGCAGACTTCTGAGTGAAACAACGTTCTGTACAAATTTTTTGCTGCCCTAAATGCAGTTTACTCTCTGTTACTAATTTTGTTTGGGAATGTGTGCAGAAGTAAGTCCTAAGATATGAATGGCCATAATAAGAATGCTGTGGTTTTGCTGTCAGCTAATGTTTCTATTTGTAGTGTGGAGTTCTGTGTTTTATATACATTTTGGTTGTCTTAAAAACTTACTGCTGCAAGAAAAGATTCAAATGTGGAAGGTATTAGTTAGGTGTTTTTTTCAAGTATTTTATCATGTTGTTACTGTTAAAGCTAGACTAGGCCAGAAATGTCAAGATGAGCTTTTAACCCTTTGTATTTATAGACTACACCAGTTTATTGCTGATAATGGTAGGCTAATTTCTGAATTTCTTGATTTCTCTGTAGGAGCATGGCCTGTTCTAATAGATGATTTTGTGGAATATGCACGACCAGTAGTCACAGGAGGAAAACATAAAACTTCCTAACCCCAGATTTGTCAATATGGACTAAATGAACTGCACTGGGTAATGAGGATTTGTTAGCTGATAACTGCACCTTGGTGCTGGTTTCAGTGGTCATGATGACGTTCTGCAGACAAAACTGAAATTCCTCTTTTCTGCCTAAAGAAAATGACGACTGACATGTGGGCACCTCAAGAACAAACTCAGAAGATCCAAGCTGTTTGTAGGCTATTGGCTTCAATTATTGTACTGGTTGTATCATATAGGATGTAGATTTTGCATGATTTTGTACTTTGGAGAAGTTTAACTAGAGACCATTTTATTAAAGTTTTGACAGCACAGCATGCCATTCAGTTCATAATCCAAAGTGAACACCAGCAGTTACATAAATAAAAATGTATTATATTGTACTTATATTAAAAGCAGTATTTGTGGTATATAAATTAAATCCATAAATAAAACTTATGCAGTATGTTGTATTTTTATAAAAGTTAGTTCTGTGGATCTGTCTTAATACAGAATTGTAAAAAAACCCCAAACAAATTGAACGTATGCTTTTTTTTTTGTTTTTAACTTATTACTGAAATTTTAAATTTGTGTTTTCACATCCTAGATGTATACAGTCATTACATCCAGCCTTTTGCTTTCTCCCAATGAATTTGACTTCCCCATTTTTCTTCTTGAAGTGCTTGGACATATAACAATAGCATTGCTGAGGACAGGCTGCTGCTTTATGTTGTGTTGCAACTCCAGCTTTTTTTAGTAACCATTTTGAAGTAGACATTAAACAACCAAAGGTGCATTTATAATTCATGTTTAATTACCATAATTCAGTTAGTCTCCAATTATGTGTTTTATTTATTTTTAATAAGGAACTGGTAGAATATGGATTTGATTTGTAGCTTGAAACATATCATAATTCTAGCTAAATGCAACATAGTTGTAAATTCATTTCCTGGCACTTCTCATGGAAAATAGATGTGAATAAGCCCAAAAACTTAACTAGTTGGCTTTCATGGTGGAGAAATAGTTAGGGGTAAGGAGACTTTATATTAATGAATGTAAGTATTCATGCCTGTGGATGTGTTGTGCGTTCAACTGTATTTATTTAAGGGGAGAAAAAAGCAAATTAATGCAGTTTCAGTGATCTCAAGATTAGTGAAATTGAACCAGTTTTCACCAGATCTGAATTTGTTCAGTCACTTGTTTCTCCCCTTTTGCCAGCCACTGATTATGAAGTGCACAGAGGTGCCAGTCTTCTGTTTCTTTTCAGTGTCTTCTGCTGTCTAAGCACAAAACAGTTTTACCAGACTCTTCAGCACATCTTCACACAGGGCTCTCGCAAATGCTACCTCATCAAAATGAGTTTGTCATAGCCACTGTAAAAGTTTGTTAAAATGAAGAGTTGCTAAAGAGTATGTACAGCTATGATCAGTATATTTTTTGTATTTAAGGCTAAATAGATGCAAGAATTTTGGAGAAAATAGTGCATTAAGTTATATAAGTTATATCTGTTTGGATCGTTGAAGTGTTGCATGACAGCAGACTATTTTATTTTGTAGTTGCCAGGGTATAAAAGCTTACACTATTCTCTTAAACTCTAATATTTAGAGTTTCATACAAGCAGTCAGCTTTCATTATGTCAACACAACCTGCAAGGACAAGTGTACATGCTGTGTACAGAGACTGCCTTCATTCTTCCACTTGATAGAATTTCAGTTTTGCATGATGTTTAAAAAGCAGGACAAGGGAAAATTTGAACAAATAAGTGATTTTTCCTCTTAGTAAGAGCCTAGCAAGCAAGTTACAAATGCCCTGTGAGAGATTTGTTATGAATATTTGTCCTTTTTTTGTGAGTGTCAGCCCTGGCCAAGCAGCCGCCAGGTGTCAGCGTCTGAGCCTGCTGCTGCCTGACGCTCTTGTGCAGAGTTACCCACTGAGGTAATGCCCAATTACTGCTTTCTGAGTGATCTTTTTAGAAGGGCATTTGTGTACATAACTCCAAGTATTCTACAGCAGTCAGCAGAGAGCTAGAAGTAGTTATGCTCTTTTTACTGTGTTTGATTTGTCTACACCACCTCCCCAAAACAAGCCCTTTCTGTATCTGTCCTGCAGCCTTTGCAGAATGTGTAACATCTTACAGCATCAAGTGCATTTATCTAGCCAGAAGCAGTGGAATGCTTGTTACTCACACAATGCCACTTAAAATATATAGATAAAATTTAACTGACCAGAAGTAGCTCAAGTTCTATTGGTATGTGATGTAACTAAAGTTTCTTAGCACTAGAGCTTGTGAAACATTTGCTCATGGTAAGAGCTCCATCAAATCATTCTGATGAACCTTCTACCTTTTAAAATAAATAGAGCATAAAAATGCAGGTGGGTTGAGGGACTTTTTCCTTGTTAATCTGAGCAAGAAGGAAGGTACTTAGCCCAGGATTCAGAGTGTGTGTGTGTGTGTGTGTATATATATACACACACACACATTTACTCTTAAATCTCATTCCGGGAGGATCCTTCAGGGGTGACAGCTTCCAGCAGATAAAGACTGGGCAAAATACTCCAAAGATAGTAGCTGGTCCTTGTCAACCAGCTTTTGAGGTTTGCTACAATTTCTCCTTTGTTCTTCCTGGTCTTCTACCCATTTTAAACCACATGTGATTTTTACATTTCCATACATAAATAGCATGAAGAAATGCCTTCACACTTGAGCAGTCATAAAAAATGCAAATAAACTGCTTTCACCTCACAAGTTTCTTACATATTTTAATCGTTTGCTGCTGTCCACAGTTCCACTTTATAGGGTACTCTGACTTCCATTTTAAGTAAGCTGATACAGTGGTAACACCTAGGCTGCTCAATTTATAATCCTAAATGGTACAGATGTCTTCAAGTTGTTCAGTGCATACAGTATTACTTCACAGATATGCCGTATGTATTTTTAAACTTGGTGCCAAGTTGTTTGGTTTGAAACTGAGCCATAGGATTTGTACTTGCCAATTCTAAATTTAAATGTAATTTATCATGTGTGTCATGCCAAGGAGAGCAAACCTGCAGGCATCTGCTCATTCAATGCACCTGGGAGATTTGCTGCTGAGTAAGCTGTATGTGTGTGTATATTTTTTGGCAATGGAAAAAGGAATAAATGGACTGTCAAAGGATTGAAGTCAAGCCACGTGAGATGTCTGTATGGTTCTTGTCAGTTTTCTGCTTTGGAAGTCTTGGTCTAGTGGGAGTTTTTTGTTGTTGTTTTCTGGTTCATTTATTAGGTTCTTGTGTTACTACTCCATCAGACAGAAGAGGGTAAGGATGTAACTCATTAATTTTTAAATGGCCTTAATAAATGTTTGGTTTGGTCATCTGTGTCACCATTAAGCTTTTAAGAGGCTTGACATGTTTAGCTGCAGTGCTGCATTCTGCGTGTATCTGCTGGTCACCAGACTCCCTGCAATTTGTGTCATTAGTTTGTACTGGCAATGGGAGCTGTAATTGCAGGAAAGTGTTCCTCAGTCCTGGCTCTGAGCTCTGTGGGAGAAGCAGCATGCTCAGAAATCTGTGCAAAGACCTTCAGAGGTATCCATTCACCCATTGTTAATTCTCTTCTGAAGGTTTAAGTCAAAATAAATAAGTTGTCCTCTATCTTCACCCAGCTGCCATCCTTCTGCAGTGCTTTCACCAACCACAGGCTGCTTTGGTGTTGCACAAGCCTTGTCTTCCTTTTCCTGTGACAGTGAATCTGTGGACATTAATACTTGAACCATGGCAAGCCTTTTCTCTTTAGAGTGTCAGCACCAGTAACTTCCTCAGCTGATGCCAACCAGCATCTCAATCACCAAAAGGTACAGCCCTTCTGAAAGAGAAAAAGTGTAATGTTATTACAACTATAAACCTGTTCAGAAATACACGTTTTCTGATCTTTTTGTTACCTGCAGTGTGCTGGTTAGAACTAGGTGACACACCTGTAAAATTAACTTTTTTGTTCTAAACTGTTGACAGGTGGCTCTGCAACTGCAGCTGCAACCACCACCACATGTAAAAAATACTTTATTTCAGACAAGTGGGTGCAATGTTCACCTCTTCATGAGAAGAGCTGGGGAAGTTAAGGGGCATTCACATTTGAGTATTGGGATACCTCCTCTTGTTGGTACATATACTTGAACAATTCCCAGGGGGGCAGGTTGTGCCTCCTTTTCCAAGCAGTGAACTACTCTATTGTTTGTCAAACCCTACAGGTTTCATGTCACAACCTCAGTTTTCTGTTAAGACAGAAAAGAAGTCCATCCTGTGGTATTAAGGGATTTTTTTTTTTTTCCCTTCAAGGCAGTGGTGTAAAGCTGTATGGAAATAATTCATCTCCATTGTTAAAGAATTGAGCAAGGCCAGTGTGGTTTTTTTCCTGGATCTCAATGAATGTGTTTTAAAGGAATGATCTGAGGGCTCGAGTAAAATCCTTCACTTCAAGAGTTGTAAAAATGCAGCTCTGACAGAAGTCTGGCACCCGTCTGGTATCAACCTTACTGTTCCAAGATATGGCTCTGTGTCCTTTGGATGGGTGAACTTGGAATTAAGAGCATTTCTCTGCCAAGTGTCTTTGAATGGCAAAGGGTCACTCACTCATGAGGGAAGCATTTGGAGTGTAGTCCTCTTTTAACTTAAAAAGGGCTCGTGTGGACACAGTGTCAGTCCAGCTCCATTGATTCAGGGCAGAGCTCAGTACCTGTAGCGTGCATGGGCTCTGTCCTGAGCCTGGAGCCCATCCATGCTCGTCCCTCTGCTGGAGGAGGCTGGAGCAGCCACGTTTGCCAAAGGCTGCTTTCATGTTCTCACCTCGGGTTTCAAACGCAGGTGAGCTGAAATGAAACATCAGTGTGCTGCCACCCATACAGACAAGCCTTTTCTCTGTCCTGCCTTCCCATTCCTTTTTTTTAATGGATTCTCCCCATCTGAAAGCCGTTGTATGTACACAAATGAAAAGACACCAAAAATGCATTTTAATAAGATTTAAGGAATAGTTCTGCCAGCTCTGTGGCTGTGTAAAAAAATGTTTTTTAAGTTTTAGTTATGAATGTAGTATAGTTTTTTTTTTATATTGTAAGTTTTAGTATAGTAGATACCCTGAAAGAGCCCCTTTGTTTCAAGGTAGTTTGATAAAGTTTCTAAGACAACCAGAGTCTCTGTACAGAGTCTCTTCCCTATTGGTTCCCTTTTTGTTACATCCCTGTTTCATGTATGATCTTTTCCCTTTGTCCATCATAAAACCTTTATCTTCAAGGTCCAAGAGCTTCGGCCCGTGGTTGGCAAAACCCTGAGAGACCACCCCCTGACCTATTCGGGATTTGTTAGTGTTTATGTAATCTAGCTGGCATGTATCGTTTTAATTGTTTTATTGGTTTAAACACGTTGTACCCACCCCTGAGATTCTTTGTACAAAAATGCCCTGCAGCCCAGGTCCGGGGTCTTTTGAGAGGCACTGACCTGAGGCTGGGGGAACCCCTGACTCCCCCACCAAATAAATCCTCTTTTTTCAAAGCCTCTAAAAGTCCCCTCTTTTACCACCGCCATGTCAGCGTGAGCTAAGCTGCCTGCGGGCCAAAAACCCCACCAACGAACTTTACTGAAGCGTATCCAGAAAGCAGCCGGGGGCCCAGCCTGAATATCGAGCTGGGCCAAAACCAAATACGCACTGTCGCAGCACCCAGCGCCCTGGAGCTGAGACGCAACACAGCTCTGCTCAGGTCTGGGGTTTTTTTCCTATTGTGAATAGGAAAAAAATACCCATCTTCATGGAATTACTGTCTTTTATCTCTGTGTAAGACATGTACGTATGATATTTTACAAACAATTGTCTCCTTTGTGGGGAGTAGGGGTAGTTTAGTGTGTCTAGCCTACCTCTGCCCAGAAAACTCACAGTAAGTAGCTGGAAGTACCACAAGAAAAGGAGATAATATGTAATTAAAAAGTTAAATAAAAATGTCTTCGTTGCATGTTCTGTTTTACAGAGTTGAAAAATAGAACTTCTCTGAAATTTTCTCTGGGTATTTATCAGAGCCTTATTCCTAATTTGGGCTGTATTCTGAGCAGCCAAGTGTGTTGCAACAGAGTGAAGTCTATGGGAGGCAAAAAGGCAGTGCAACTGCCAGCCACATTCAGAAGAAAAAGATAAATGAAAACTAAGAATAGCTTTGCTCATTTTCAGGGAGAAACCTTCCATCTGATGAGGCCCTTACTAGCTCACCACAGTGCCTCAGCAGGTGATTCCTCCTGTCCTTGCTTTGCAAGTTCAAATTCCCACGTGCCTGCAAACCGTGATGCTATGCAGCAATAGAGAGCAGGTGTGTGCCACAGAGGGGTGGATGGACCTGTAACAGAGACGTCAATGTCAGTGCTTCTGCCTGGTGTCTTCTGTAAGCTCTCCTGGCCCTGGTTTTTTCCATTTTTAGTGTTTGTTTTCAGACACGTGGAACATGAGGTAACACACACTGCAGGGGTGACTCTAAGATTACCTCTGTGTTGCGTAAATGTCCTGGTTGTGGGAGATGATGCCTGTTCCCCCTGCCCCGGGCAGGGCAGTGGGGCTGGCATCCACCACTTGTGGCAAGCCAGCCCTAGAGCAGGCTGGCTCTGTGTGCCCCACTGATACTTGTCCCTGCATATCATCTGGTCCCTAAGGCACAATTGTCCTCCTTTTCTCATTTTTCTTTTCTTTTGCTTTTTCAGTGTGGAGCTGTTACTGTCTAGCAATGAAAACACACTCTCAATGTCCTTTTCAGCATTTCTGTGCCAATCCCAATCTTTAAAACAAGAGTGCACTGACAAGAAGCCACTTTCACCATTTGGGCACTTTATCTCTTCTAATGTAGAACAGGCATGGCAATGCTTCTGTGTGTCCTGAAAATCCAATAAGTAAGAGATATTTCTACACAGGTCAATAACTTAGACCGTGATTAACTTACTGCTTATGAACTTGTTGCTTCGGGTGCTAGGATGATGCATCCCTTACATTGCTGGACTTTTCCATCTGAATAGCAATCAGTATAGCCCTCTGAAAAAGATCAAAGCAGACAAAGACCTTTCCCCTGCTATCAGTTATCAAAATTACAGTCAAGTCAATCAATGTTTTCTGTTTACCTCTCTACATTTATATTTACATTTCTATTTCTGTCTGTAAAGTAGTAGTAATTTGTGAGTCTTTGGGATTTTATTAGACTCACAGGATGCCGTTTCAATGCATCTTTCAAAATAGTTTCCTTCCAGAGTCCAAGTGTGGACTGACCTCAGCTTTAGGAAAAAGTGACTCTTTGCCAGAGAGTAAGAGGCATGGAAGTTGGTGTTTTGCTCACTGTTTATCCAGGGGTGCAATTAATTAGCACAACATTCTTGTACTAGGTGGAACAGAACAACAAAGCTGTTAACAAAATATCTCTGTGGGGTGTAATTAGAAATGGGAGAGGTCATCTGCATTTCACTAGATTTCTTACTGCTTAATCCCTCCTTCTGAGTGTGTACAGAGCCTGGAAAACTGCATTTATAATTGCCTTTGCTTCTGACTGGTCCCTGAGAGGGAGGCTGACTTCAGCATATCAGAAATGGGCAGAAAAAAGATATTATTTACAAGTTGTTGAATAAATAAGCACCCCTGTGGAGGCATCTGTTTTTCTGGGTGTAGAGTTACTTTGGCTGGGTAGGGCTAAGGATCTCCTGGCTTGCTTTAAGCTGGGTTGCAGAAACAAGGCTTTTACAGGTCTGCTCTTACAGTTTCATTGAACAAAGCCACTGCAAAATCCCTGGGTTATGAAATATTTCCTCTCTGTCGGGTCCCAGACAAGAGATGGCATCTGCAGAGCCAGAAAAGGAAGTCCTTGCCTTATAGAGAGAGCTCTTGGTGTGACACAATGGCTGATATAAAGTGTCGGGGGAGCTGAGTTGAAGGCAAAGGAACAAAGAAGATCAAGATTCGGTGGCTGTCTCAGGCAAAAGGAAAGTGGAAAGTGTCTTGGGGATGGATAAATTTAAGGCTGCACTTGTTCTGGCTGGGGTAGGGGATGCTCTTGGCTATCGCAATTTCTCCCGTGAAAACAATGCCTTAGGTGCAAAAATCCAGCAGGAGCTGAAGGAAATTGGAGGGCTGGAGAACCTGGTGCTCTCTCCCGACAAGTGGCCAGTAAGTGACAACACGCTCATGCACATGGCTACAGCTGAGGCTGTCATCACAGGTAGGTACGGCGGGAGCAGCCAACAGTCTGCACAGGAACAGAGCTGTCGAGCTGCTGCACTTCTTAGAATAAGCCTGATTGCTGGGGAAATGATGAGAAAGCATGTCAGAAATGCTGCTTATGTGAATGAAAATGTGCATTAGTTTGGCTGCTCCATGAGCACAGTCCTGTGACCATCTCACAAACCGGGGGGGTACTTGGTTGCTGGAGTGTGAAGGCGCTCTTCCTATATTTTCCCTAGAGATGTACAGTTGGTTAAAGCTTAAAGACTAAAATACCACATGCCCAGCATAACAAAAATAATGGCCAAGTAGATTGTCTGTATGCTGGAGTACATCAGGGAATAATACAGCCACTACAGTGTCTTCTGTAACAGATAAGAACTCTTCTGAGAGCACTGTTTTTGTCCAGAACTCCAGGCTGGAGTAGAGTTACCTTAGTACCTCTTTCAGGCTAAAAGCACTAGTGCTGTTTCCTCTTTGCTGCCTTTCAGACAAAGGGTTGCATCTGCAAAAACCTATTTGTTTTATAAGGAGATCTCCATGTCATTAGTCCAGAAAGTAGCCTAACTTACTGTATTTATAATTAAATCTGTCAGAATTGTGGAAGTTATTAAGATGTCTTCTAAAATCACAATGGTTTGACAGAGAACATTTTTTTTTCTGAAGGTGGGGGTAGCCTTTTTAAGATGAGAAGTGTTTGTATCAACACCTTACCCATCAAACTAAAGCTTTCTGAGTCTGGCAAGATCATAGAAAGTACACTAGAAGCAGTGATCTCTCAAGAGTACTTTGCCTCTTCAGAATGGTTCAATTTTTTTTTTTAAATCTCTGTACAAGTATTCCTGATTTTTCTTAAAACTCATAACACTGCATAACTAACAGTAGCAGAAGCTCCCAATGTAGCTAAGTATCCTTCACATCAATGAGATTTCCTTTGTGCTCATGTTTCATTCCTTTATCTGCCTGCTTCCAATCTGCTCTAAATTTAGTAGGTAGAGATCAGTTGAAGAGTGTGTAGGACACTTCATACTTGGCTATTAGCTAACCAATGGTTTAAGGGGTAGCTAATACACTAAAGATAAAGGCAAGATGTCAGCCTATCAAGAAAAAAGATGACTAGCATATTTCTGAATATAGGCTATGATTAAATACGTAGTATCATATGTTTCTTGTTTATTGAACCCTCTAAAATCATAACTTCTAGGTAATCCAGTCAGTTAGACCAAGAGTAAAATAATAATTCTTTACCTAAATATAGCAGCCTGTTAATTGCTCTAAAGAAAAAAGTTCAAGCTACTGTTTCCATTGACTGTGTTTATCCTACACTCTCATTTCTTTGACCTGATCAGACAAGCATTTTAAAAAGGTGCTTTCATGGGCTGGAGAGGAAACAGCAAGACGGAGTAGGGAATTTTAGTAAAAATTCTTCATTTCACAGCAACATTGATGAGTGGGGTCAAACAAGTCCTTCTCCCTGCTTCCCACAAGGGAAAGAAAAACCTCTCCTGCTGGCAGCAGTGTCTCCTGACAGGGGGAATGCAAAAAAACCCCATGGCTTGCCCATGGTCCAGCCTAGGTGCCAAATCACCCACATCAACAGAGAGAAGCTGAAGAAGGTGAACGTCTGTGAGGCTGGAGGCATCTGCCACCAGCCTTGGGGACCTGCCCTTACTGCTGTGGAAATCGACTTTAAAGAGCAGAAAATAGGCAATAAAAATGTCTCTGCTGTTCACTGCCCTGCTCCCTGCACATCCTGTCCTGTTTGCCTGGCTGGCTGCCTGCTGGCCACAGCATTCCCCGACACTCACCTGCGGGCAGTTGCGGGGTACTTGTAGGCTGGGACAAACATGCCCACAGCTTAAAGCCATGGGGTCCTGTTGTCATTGTCGGGGCACTGCCCTCAGGGGAGCTCCCAGCCTGAGGCTGAGGCACCAACCAAGCATGAGGTTCAGGCTTGTTTTAAGACAAAGGCAGTTCTCACCTGGGGAGGGGATTTTGGCCAGCACCTTGGCAGCTGCACGGAGAACATCCCAGCAGGGGCATGGCAACGAGAAAACAGGCCTGTGGGCACTGCTGCAGACTGAGCTGGTGCTCCTCAAAGCCACCATGTTCCCTGACTGCAAGGCTGATCTGACAATGAAGGATAGACAGACCATCTGCTTCCTGGAGGAATCTGTCTTATAAGGGAGGAATAAGGGCAGCATCATCAAACCCAGGGAAACTATCTCTGTGATGACAAAAGCATCGTTGTTTTCATCTCTTGGGTTAAAAAAAATAAGAGGTCATTCCTAAAGAAAAAAACTGTCCTATTGATGGCTGAGACAGCAATCTGGCCCCAGGCATGGGAACCATGGTGGGTTTGAACAGCCTGGAGGTGCTGGACCACAGAGACTCTGTGCTCTAGGGACAAGGATTCTGCAGGAGCTGCCAGGCGGTAAATCCCTGCTCCTGGCTCCCATTTGGATAAACTGTGACACCTGACTCCTAAATCTAGAAAGAGCTGGCAGCTTGAAAGTGTCTTATTTCTTTAGGATTACACACTGAGATGGCCAGTGTAACTGCTAGGGTATTAATTTATGTGAAAGAAGAGTTTCACATTATTTTATGTGAAAGAAAGGTTTGTTTTACCCTTCGTTTTCCTTTTGGCCTGCCTCCATAACTGGTACTTCAGAATGTCTCTTGCTTCTGAGACTCCAGACTTTCTCTGAAGATAAACAGTGGATTTCCAGAATTCACCATCTCTGACAAAATGAAGATACTTTTAGAAGAACTTCCCCTGCTGTGTCATTCAACCTGTGCAACTAACCAAGTATTAAATGGGGTTTCTCTAAGTATGTAGAAAATACATAAGTGGATAAATCCCTTTGGCCTGTGTTTGCACTGATTCCACAGCTGTAATAGATGCCAGTGGAAGGTTTTCCTTGACACGAATCAAGGGAAGGACTCTTCCAAGACCAACAACAGACAACACCAGCCAAGAGAAGCAGAAGTACTCAAAGAAACAGTCAATGTTTAACAGGGGGAAGGCTCCTCCTTAGGCAAGACTGTAGGACTTGGTAAAAATAATCTATAAACAGATATCATTAGTGATATTACTGAGTGAAATTTATGTGCTGGAAACTGCCTTCAGGCACTAGGGATTTACTACTCTTACTGATATTTATACTATTTCTTTTAAAACCTCACTGTTCATAATATGTTTGGATCCCTGCATGAAAGACCTACAAATTTTAGACAAAATATGTATAACATACAGATTTTAAAAAGGAGGTTGATAGTTTGCTTTTGTATCTAGTCATACATACCTCTTAAAGTGATTCTGAAATGTGGCAATTTAAAAAAAAAAAGAAAAAAAAATGCTTTCATTTTTAAATTGGAGTCACATCTGTAAAGGCAGGGGCTGAGCCAGGCACAGTTGGCTTTATCCAGACCCCATGGCAGCCCATGCTGTCACCTGACAGTTGATCATCTCTGTAATGACTTCACACCGACAGAGCTTAAATAAAGCAGCTACTATTAATTAACAGAATGCTTTGTCATTCTAGTGAAGGAATTAAACATAGAAAGGAAAGGAGGGAAAGATGAGAACTGAGAGTCAAGACCATTCTCCCTTCAGCCTGCTGTCATGTTGTGTAAAAATGTGACAGTGGCACCAGAAACATGACTTGGTATGTTTGAAGTGGAAACAGAATTATTTCTCAAATGCACAGTGAGCTTGCTTGCATGTTTTCTGTGGGTTTTTTTCTCGTCTGCCTTCACACAGCAACCTTCTCTTCCCTCTTGTGAGCAGATTACTGGTGTTTGGAAGACCTGTACCGGGAGCTGGTGAAGCGCTACGTGGATGCGGTCGACAAGCTCTCGGGCCGGCGGCCGGACCCCGCCACCATCGAAGGCTGCAGGGAGCTAAAGCCAGACAACCACCTCCTGGCTTGGCACACGCCCTTCAACGAGAAGGGTACGGTACCGCTTTCCTTACAGGGCCTGCCTGGAATAATGCATGCTCTCAGTGTTTGTGGCTATATGGAAATTGTTTCCTTTTCTCCCCTGACATCAAAGGCCACTACCCCTGAAACGTTTCCATGTTCGCCTGAGGATGACAAGAGAGCTGCCAAGAATTCCTTCTGTAGGGCACTGTGTCCTCTTGTAAGCAAACCCCTCCCTCTTTAACATCTATTTAAAGAGACTTTGTCCTTGGCTCTGTGCCTCAGGGTCCAGATCTTTGTCCTTGAGTTTAATGGTTATTTTAAGAAATATTTTCTGCCATTTTTCCTTTAAACATTTGCAGACTTGGATGTTTTCAGTGATACCAGATCTGAAACAAAATGTCAAACCTGTAAATTGCTCTCAGCACCAACACGTTCAATGGAGGGAAAGCAGAGACTTTTCTCCATTTGGATGCCCTGCTAACAACTATGATTGTTTTGTTGACAATCCCTAATATTCCTAGCCTGGTTTACCTATGCCTGACCCTCTCTTTCTTTCCCTTTATGATAATTCACTTTCGCACTGAATCAAATTTCCACTTCAAGTTAAATAACATGCACACAGCTATGTGCACACACATACACACACAGTGCAATTAATCTTGAAAGCCTGTAGAGACACCCCATTGTCAGAGGAGAGAGACCCAGCCAGCCACAAAACAGTGTCAGCTCACAGTGGTGTTGGCTGTGCAGGTGACACTCAGCCCCTGCATTGCCTCAATAGAACTGCACATTGATGCAACACCATGGCAAGGACCCCGTGGCACAATGCCACCACTATTTCTGCGTCTCTGCAGCCAGTTTGACAAAAAAAGCATCTCTCACTTGCCGCCTGGTCCTCACAACAGCTGCTGGGAGTGAAAAGGGTGTACTCTTCCCACCCTGCTATCAGCCAGCCAGATCTGAGAAAGCGCCCCTTTGGCAGTTGTCATGTGTTTTGTGAGTGACAGTGGATAAAATTTGGTGAAAATAATTGTGGGAGCTGCTCTTGGCCCCAAGTAGCTCTTAAAATTGTTCAACAAGAAGTTGAGTATGGCTGTTCCCTGGTCCACTGCAGAGGTGGAGCTACCTCTTCTCTTTCAGCCTTCTTCCTCCTCAGCTTTCCATGATGGACTATCTGTTCCCTGGTCCACTGCAGAGTTGGAGCTACCTCTTCTCTTTCAGCCTTCTTCCTCCTCAGCTTTCCATGATGGACTATCTGCTTTGGGGATATTCTGAGTTAGAAGAATCTAAAATTAATTTCTGCCTTGAGATCTGGCAGCTAAAAGCCACCTTCTCCATCTGGTCTGACAAATAAGCATCCAGAACATTTCAGGATCCCTTTTTTTCACCCTGAAAGCAGAAGAAACAGTGACCTGAAGTGGAGATGTTCTGTCTTCTATGGGACCTAACACTGCTATGGACATAATTAACTTTTAATTGAATTTGCACAAAATTCTTCTTGAAGCAAAAACATGCCACAGGCATTGAACGCCTGGGATTGAATGCCTAGCAGTCAGATTATATTTTGGATGGGCTGGAACCAAAAGGCTGATTTGCTGTAGGCATTCTATCTTATCTTGCTTCCAGCAATAATTCATGTGCCAGCCTTCATGCACTTATCTTAGGTAATTTTGCATTGCTTGTGGATACTTCTCTGCTCAAATTCTTGTGAGTTTAGTCAGCACACTGAACCCCTAAGTCAAACTGCCCTGTGTGTCTCTGCCACCTCAGGTCGTGCTCATTGCCACACTCGTTGCAGAGATATGTGGATTATGTTAGAGGCTGGTGAGATTCCTGTGACCACCTGAAAACCTGCCCAAGATTGTCTAACACCTTCCATTTTAAGAGCTTGTTTACAATTTACAACACTGATTAGCACAAGGCTAAAAATCTCTCCATTAAGTGTTTGCCTCTGTTTGTCTGTAAGTATTTGTTTAAAATTTTGATGCAGATGAGTCTGCTGTTTCTGAGACATGGTAAAAATGTTTTGACCCATTGCCAAAACTTCAAGTTGCTCAGAAGAGATTCATTGATGTTGTAGAACTGGAACCAAAATCTATACCCCCTAAGCCAGAGATTTTCTTTTGGAACCACTGAACCACTGCAAAAGGCCACCCAAATGGTGGGTCAAGTAGCTGGGCTCTACCTGTATCATACATATTTCAGGCCAAGACTGCAGCATCCAACCAGGTCTTGGTCCACCTGCAGCTGTGGAAGGAACTCCTAGGCTTCCTAGAAACACTTGAGAATTTTTTGCTGGTGGTATTGGCAGAGGAGCATGAGGGAAAAGTTTGAGAAAAAAATGCAGAAAGTTGAGGGGAAAGTTGAAGAGAAGGTTAAGCTGCAGATGCACAGGAGATAAAGGTGCTGGGTTCTAAGTTTTCGTGCTGAATGATCTGCATGAAATGATCTGCAGAATGATGTGCAAAAAAGGCACATCCTCTTCAGGGCTTAGCAGCCATTACCCTAATCTTTGTTATTCTACAGGTGTAGAGTGAAGAAAATCACACAGAGGCATGACATACTAAAAATGAATAATGTAGTGCATGAATGAAAAAGAAAATAACTGGGAAACATTGATAGGTACAGCAAAAATTCACTGTCTCCTCCAGGACAGCAACTAGGGACTTCAAATGAAACTAGGAGGTCATGATCTCAAAGCAAGCTAAAAAAAAGGACTTCTTCACACAACACCTGCATAAGCTGTATATCTATTTTCCAATACCAATTTGCAGATGCTACAGTTCATGTGAGTTCCAAAATGAGCTGGGCAAATTTGCCCAGGGAAAATCCTTCAAGAGTTTTTAAGCAGAAAGATGAATAGCCAGCTGCCTCCTGGATCAGGGAGACAAATTGTCAGCAGCTTAGTTAGTACAAAGGGATAATGTAATTGTACTTCTCTTTTTCTTAAGTATCCTCTTCATTGTCAGACATGGTGAGCTGACTTGACCTTTGGTCTGATCGTGGAGGACCGTCCTTATGTTGTCACATGTGTCACTCCTGTTGCTTGGCCTAGTCTTGTTCTCCTTTGTGTCCTTATGGACACAATCAGTGGTAGAATTGAGACATGGGAGTTAGCTCCCTGAAGCTCTCTCTGGGTTTAATGTTACTCCATATAATGGAATTTTTTGTTACCAAGTTTACCTGTCTAATTATGCAGAAGGTTTTAATGGAACTTCCCAGACTGTTGGAATGCAGTGAAGTAGGAAAAACAAGCTCCTCCAAACCAGCAGTCAGATTACTGCAGTACATCTTCCACTTTGGATATACTGAGAGATGTTATTTAATTAGCAGTTTTGTGTAGTGCAAGAGCTTGCCCTCTTAGATAACCAGCATGGACTGTTTCTCTTTTGGAGAAACCAGGTTTTTGTAGTGAAGACTCATCTGCTACTCTATGGCAGCAGATGGTTTAATGAAGGGTTTGGTCTTGCAAGCAGTAGATATTTTCTCCCAGTTGAGCGGTGCCCTGAAAGACTGGATTTCCTTCCTGACTCCTCCTTGTGGTTTCTAGGTGATCTGTGGGATAGGCAGACAATTTTATCTGCTCCTGGATAGCACTCTCAGGGGAGAAGAAAAACTCTTTTCCTAAGAGGGAAATTTGGATATTGTACCTGGAAATGCCAGTAGGTTTATGTTAGTTTGGATCAGGCTTCAGTTTGGCTTGAAGTAGATCTCACTGCCACCCTCACTACCCTACTTGGATCACACTCATAATTTTAGGACATCGGAGCTGGAGCCACTTGGGATGAGACTTAATGGCAAGAGGTGTTCCAAAAGAGCCCCTGGTGCTTTGCTCTCACAGGAGACAAAGCCCAGTGGAGCAGCTGAGGGCCCTTCTCCAGATAAGTGAAACCTGTGACCCTGGCTCCTTGGCATCTGCTGCTTCAATTCACTCTGACCTCTGAGTTGTTCCTACTGTGCCATCATACACACTAATGGACATACAGCTTTTGTCCATGCTGCCTGTCTGGGAAAGACAAGGAGATTGGGCTCCTAATGCAGGTTCACATGGGCTAAAATTAGGTAGCATAAATATGCCACTTATCTTCCAGGAGCTAAGATAAATGCTGATGGCTTCCATGCTATTCCCAAGGTCACTGGGAAGTGTGATTGAGCAAAGACAGTGCTGAAAAATGCCAAGTACTCCGAAAAATCGAAGCCTCAAGGTGGTTGCCTGCAATGAGTTAATGCTTTTTTGGGCATTGACTCACCAGCTGTAAAGAGGAGATAATCACCTCAGTGGTGCCTGGTAAAGATAAGCTCATTAAAACTTCTCTGGGATCCTAAAATTACTGTGATAAGTACTGCAGAGAAACTCATTATTAAGTTTAACTCCACTCAATGAAGTGTTTAAAAGTTGAACACCTAGGATCACACTTTAAGTGATAAGGATTAAAAGAAATTCTGAATTAGCTGTTCAATAAATAAATTCAGTGCTGTACTAAGCAAGTACTAAGCTTAATAAGTGTAGGCTGTAGCACAACAAGCACAAATTTCAGGTTGCATGGGAAACGTCAATTCTGACATTGCCTAACTTTGTAGGATTTGGCTCAGTAGCCTTTAGTTTCATTTGGACACATTATTTTTGTACGTAGCAGAAACTGGTGAGGCTCTCCAGGATGAAACATTGAGAGGTGAACTGTGAAGCTCATATGAAGTGTTTTAATTGTGTGCTTGCAACTATAAAATAAGGGTGTGGGAAAATGTATCTCTTTCTCAAAGTTCTGTTTCTGGTTTGGGTACCTGGAGCAAGCAAAACAGCAGTGTCAGCCAAAAATGAGTAAAGATGGGTTGAGAGTTTGGATCAAACAAGTCCTGTAAACAAGACGGCTCACAGCTTTCTCAACCCACTATGCTCCTCATAGCACTTGATTATATTGGAATATACCTGTAAAAATAGAATGACTATGTAGGAGCAAAATTCCTGGCAAGAAACTTTCAAAACTTTCAACTCATTTTGCACGGTAATTTCCCATTCCCGGAGAAGTTCCCTTCCCACACATGAGCTGAATTAATGGAGTGTGCTTGTCTCACATTTTATCATATTTGTGTGAGATCAGTCTCCTTTTAAATGCTTGGTGTTATCCTTTTACTTTAGGTTCTGGATTTGGAGCTTCCACAAAAGCCATGTGTTTAGGGATGCGATACTGGAAGCCGGAGAGGCTGGAGTCGCTCATTGAAGTCAGCATTGAATGTGGACGAATGACTCACAACCATCCCACAGGTAACACCTGCACTCTGACATCCCTTAAGGCAGCTTTCTTCTTCTGCAGGGACTGATGTGGCTCCTGTGAACTCCCCTGGTTAAACCACTTTTACTTCGCAGGCTTCAAGGCCTCAGTTTGAACTTTGCTCGGTTAATACATACATGTGTATATTACTTCTATAGGATTATATATTTGCTTCTATTTATATATAATATGCCGATAGCATCCTCAGGCATAGTTGTTTTCTCTCCTAAAATCTCAATATGTAAACATTACCTGCCTTGTCCAAAACATATTCATATTATTTGCCCTGACCAAATTTTAGGATTCATGTATATCTAGATGACTCTGCACTGTTACCATGCAAATTCATGGTTCAGGGGGTAACAACATTTTTCTCTTGGCAGGTTTTGTCATATCCAATCACTGTAGGTAAAGCTAGTAAGCCAAAAAACCCTAACTCCACATATTTTAGGATACAATCTGAAACATTTTCTAAATAAAATCTAAATAAGCAGACTCAATGTTGCTTTTAATATTCAGGTCTGTCATTTTGGTAATTTTATGCTATGTAAACATGTATTCATTCTGTCTGTTTTAAACAGCAATAAATAAAACCATAATGAATGGTGACATGTTCAACACGCTCAGCACTGCAATGAAGCAGTCAGAAAAACCATCAGGATGCCACAAAATTGGGGGAAAATGGTTCAAAACAAAGCAGAAAATTAGGCTGGTATGTGAAGTCTGTGGTGCATTAGCAGCCATAAGACTGCTTGTAGTCTGTGTCTATCATGTCAGAAAGGGTTTATGAGACCCAGAGAATGGCAGCAAGGAGGATACAAGTTGTCAGACACCTTCCATACAATAAGAAGCCACACCCAGAAAGAGTTTTCAGCTGGGAAAAGAAACAAGTGGCACAGCATGGAGGCAGGAAGGAGAGGGGTGGAAGGGCCACATGCGCCTCACTGCCATCCTGAAATGCATCAGGGAAATGCCAGTTATGATCCTCATAACTCAGACAACCCAACCAGTGTGTCAGCTGGGATGAAACAAGCAGACAAAGGAAATATTTCCCCATGCACAATGAAGCCTCAGACCTTGCTGCTACAGGCAGCTGCAAAGTCCATGGGTATGCCTGGGTTCAAAGACCAGGCAAAGAGGCTGTGTTGTCAAAATCAATCAAACTGTGTAATTAAAATGGCTCCTAGAACTAGCCTAGTTGCTCTGGGGAATGGAGAAGCCAAACCACATTGGAGTTCACTCTGTCTTGCAGAGGCAGACACCTTGGCCAGGGTGTGCCTATTCCCCCAGTGAGGAGGAGCAGCAGGCTGTGTGAGGGCTGCCGTGGGCAGGGGGAGCAGGGCAACAGCAACAGGGGGATGGGCAGCCTGGGCAGCGGGCAGGAGGAGACTGCCAGCCCTCACAAAACCTTCAGGGCACACCCCAGCCTCTGCCACCCTCTGACTGAGGTTGTCCCACTGCTCCCAGCTAGTCCTTTGATTCACACTAAACTGTCTGCTGCCACCCTCACAGTAAAGGTGGCACTCAGGACCTTTATGGCATCTGGGCTAGATGCTGTTTATCTGAGTGAGACCCTTTGGGCTGGGTCTACACAGGCTCTTATTCTTTGTGAAAACATGTACGGGACTCTAGTTGGATGTGCCCTGGGCCTGACCCAGTATTGTAGGTCTTGTAGCAGAGGGAATTAGTAATCACCTCATCTGGACGTGACATCTCCTAAGATAATTTTGTTTTACCTTCAGCAAAACACACAAAATTCATTATTATCTCTATGTATGAGTGAACATTTTTGGACCCATGCACTGAGAGAAGCACCTGCATCAGTACTTTGCTCACCTGGGATTTATTTAAATGACTGACTGGTTTTCTTAAGCTGCTTTTTCACACTGCACCAGGTGTTTTTTTGCCCTTGGCAGAATGCCAAGAGCACAAGCAAATATAAGAAATGAGCTGACTGTTTCTGGTGTCATGGAAGTGTTGAGTGCCCATCAACATATTTAAAATATTGAAGTATTTGTAACCAAAGTAGAAGACCAACATGCCTTTCTTGGACAATTTCTTCTTTCCTTTAAGAGGACATGGCTTTGTTCCCTTAGAGTCAAATGAGCCAGAAATAGTGTTGGGCTATCCACCACTCCTGGGCTGGATGATGCTGTAAACAAGCTGATACAGCTTGTAATTGAATCACTTTGTACAAGTCAATTATTTCATGTGACTTCAATTAGAAGATTTTCAGTAACCCATTGGTAGATGATGTTTATTTTTGACCCCTACCTCAATTTCTATCACATTACACCACTGAGAACAGAAGCTCCCTCCTATGTAAGATAAGATGCGAACCAATGGGCAGCACTCATTAGCCCATGATCTCAACATGCCACAAGCCAGGCTGCCAACAGGCCAAGACAGGTTGTGTACATTTGTTAACCTACCTGACAGCCATGAGGCATGCCACTGGTGATTTTTTTAGGAAAAATGAGGACAAAAAGGATGGTACCAGCACAGATGCACACTGGTAATCCTTGTTGTTTGTGAATTGCAGGTTTTCTAGGGTCCCTTTGCACAGCTCTCTTCGTGGCATATGCAATACAAGGGAAACCCCTTGTGCAGTGGGGAAGAGAGATGATGAAGGTTGTGCCAATGGCTGAAGAATACTGTAAGAAGACCATTCGTCACATGGCAGGTACCGAGTCTGGGTCAAGAGTTTATTTTCTTAAAGCTATGTTTAGCTTCAAGAAAATAAAGCTAAACTGAAGAATTGTTGCTCCCTAGTCTTTGCATCTTGCTGCTTTTCCCCCTCTCCTCCCTCCAAAGGTTGCCCTCTTGCTTTCTGTTCTTAGAGAAGTAAGCTCTTCACAGGTGGTGCCACCTTCTTCTACCACCAGTTAGTTGCCTGGTGTATTGGTGGCAAAAATACAGAGCAAAATAGTAATGACCGTGTCCTACTGCACAGTTTTATTTTTAGGGAATCTTCAGAGATTGCTGGGCAAGGGGGAGGAAGGAAATTATATTTAGCATGTCATTAGACAAACTGACTGCTGAGATTAATTATTCAGCTGCCTTCCATCAATTAGTGCAGTTCAACATCTTCCAGAAGAAAAACCACTGGCACTCCTCATCCAGCCAGGAAAATTTCACCTGCAGATGCCTCCTGAGCAAGAGTTAGCTTTTGACCACAATTCAGATTTGACTTGTTGCAAAGTCAAATATTTAAGATATAAATATTGAAGATACAACCTGTTGTATCCTTGTTTTAAACAAGAGTCACCCAACTACTGAACTTGATACTACTACTTTATTATTCCTATGCGTGTGGTCTTTGGGGCAAAGGTACTTTCATCCCCTCCTGCCAGGATGTGATGTCTGTAATGGTGAGACCTGCCATGGACAGACAAGTGTCATTACATTGAACCACCAAGGAAAGAAATTAAAGGATAGCTGTTGAGAAAGACTGGATTCAATAGGAGCCTTTACTCAAGAGCACTCAGAAATTAAAACTTACCCCTGAAGAAAAGCTGCTGCTTTAAAATCTGAAAGAAGCCCCAGGAAGGCTTTCCGAAAGACCCTGCGTTTTCATCTGTGCCTCATTGCAAACCAGGATTTTTTTAGCAGAGACCCATGAGGAGCAGGTGCAGGATTAATGTGATTGAGCGTCTCTCTGAGTGGCTTTGCAGCAGGTCCCTGTCACTCCACCCCAGCAGGACCCCTCGGCGTGGAGGTATGCGTGCTGGACTCCTGAGGCATGCCCTCCAGCCAGTGCCTGTATTGTTGAGTTTCATCCTATTTTGGTAGCAGGAAAAGTGTCCTGCATTAAAGTTAAGCTCCTTGGCTGCTGAGATGCACTGCAAAGAAATCCTGCCAAACAGAGTCCTCCAGTTTTAGAAAATCCTATTTTAGCTATATTATCCACCATGGATAACAAACAGAGAGCTTGTTATCCATGTCACAGAGTTTGACTCTACACCCCTCTCTGATATCCAGTTGCAATTAGTAGCCAGAGAGGTCCATGGACCTGAATGTGACCATCACCTTGGCTGGGCTTAAGGGATGGTGCAGAGCCCTGCTAAGGTTAGTGGCATGGGATTCTACATGCTACAGGACCATGCTACAGGTCCACCCAATAAAAATCTCCTTCAGCTGCTGATCCCTCTATTTCTGAAACTGTGGAACAAGCACCTTGCTTGTTAAGGTGCTACATAGAAAGCATTCATTTTTGAGGCATTTATGGTTAATTGAGAAGGGGGAATTAGAGAAAAAAATCACACAAAAAACCAAAAAGCCAACAAAAAAGAAAGAGATTGGTCAGGTCACTCATATTTCTAAAAGCTGTCATAACCAGCTGCTGTAGTGGATGTTGATAGTTTACATTTGTTTTGCTTATATGTGTTTTCCTCTAGATGCTGTAGATACATCTAGATGCTCTCCTTGGCCTGATGGCTGTAAAGGCCTTTTCACTCTGTTTTTGTAAACACCTCCCCTTTTTAGGGTTCTGGTAAATGGTTTATTTGAAATGAGACCAAACTGGGTCATAGAATCAGAAAAAGGGCAGCTGACATTTCCAGGTGTCTCAGGCATGTGGTTGAATGCCCGTCACCATCTGGGACTGGGACACTGGCAGTTGACAACTTTGTGAAAGTTGTATCAGGGTCTACAAAACAGCTTGGGTTTTTACAAAAAAACCCCTACTTAAAGATCTTAACTGCCAAAGAATCACTCCTGTGGCATACTAGGAAAAGAAACAAAATAAGGTTACATCCTTGAGGTGACTGGTTTGGTTGTTTGTGTGCTTCTCAGCCACTTGCCGCACACACCACTGAGAAGCCAAGCAGGAGAGAGACAGGGAAAAAGTGGGAATGTTAAATTTTACTTTACACCCATAGTCCCATCCCAAACTGTTAGTTTGCCTTGGCATACTTAGCCATCTGGGCCATCTCACTGTTCTCTAACCCCTTATCCCCCTCAGCTTGCCAGCCAGGGTTTCCCTCAGTTCCTCAGGCAGGTGCACGTGAATGTGCTGAATAGTCCCGTGTGACTGGTGCTTTTTTAAGCCTTTATAAAAAGGGGGAACCAGAGCATTGGCTTGAAGATAAACTAAATTTACTAAGTTTGTTTACATGGGACAGAGAAAAAGGAGAAAGACATATGGTTATTTAAAAAAGCTTATTTCTTATTAGCAGATGTGTGTGTTATTTATCCCTTTGCTACATTTGGTATGTATCATAATATCTGCAAATGGGAATTTTGGACTTTCCTATCTGTTTTTTCCTGAATGATCATACAATAAATGCAATGAAAAGAAAACAGGAATACTGGAGAATTTATGCAATTAAAAATTCATAACTGAGGTAGGTGGCAAACTGTATTTAGGATGTGGAAGCATTTTTAGATATTCTTTAATCATAGTAAAGGAATAAAAACTGGCAAAGAACTGATTATTTTCTTTTTTGTTGATTCTTATCTTTTCCTTGGAGTGCTCTTTGGTAAATTCTTGTAAAGTGTCATCTTAATCTTAAATTACATTAAAATAACACAAAATTCTGAAAATATTTTCTTCATTGCTTCCCCTATTTTAAATTAGATGTCCCACTCCATACATACTTAGTATATATGCAATACATTACTGTAAAATACCCGGGGTTTCATGTCAGTCAATACAGTCATTATCCTTAAAATATGTTAAAGTAGAACTGAAAATATTCTCAAAATGAAATACTACATCATTAATTCTTTTGCCTTCAGAATATCAAGAGCACTGGTTTTATTTTGAAGCCAAGTGGCAGTTTTATTTGGAGGAGAGAGAAATCAATGAGGAAAATCAGAATCAACCTGTCTTTCCAGCCAACTATGATGCAGAGGAGAGAGAAAAGGTAAATGCAACTTCTAAAAGTTCTTGGGATAGCTCTGAACCAACAGAGGTGTTTTCAAAGAGACACAATGCTATTTTTCAACTGATTCCACTGCTAGAGTAGAGGAATTTTTTTTCTGAAATTTCAGAAAAAAAAATAACAACTCCCATTCTCAAGTCAGGTATGTGTTAGCTTAAAAAAAAAAAAAAAAAAGTGGTTACCACCAGTCCTGGGTTTGCTGCAATGGAAGAAAACAGTGCAGAGAGGCAGACGTAATGGTCTGGTACTCAGAGCAGGTACAAAACACGGGCCATGGGTATCTGAGGGTGGAAAAGGCAAATATCCTTCCTGGTGGTCTCATTAAAGCCTAACAGAGCTGTGGCCAGAGCCCCACAAAATATCCCCAGGTATTAGAAGCTGGATTTGGTCATGTTTAGTGGAGGGTGTCCTGGCCCATGGCAGGGGATTGGAACTCAGTGGTCTTTAAAGATCCCATCCAACCCAAACCAGTCTATGATTTTTTTGTCCTTCGAGCAGAAGACAGACCTCTCAAGTGGTCAATTCCCTGCCAATTTGGGCTGTGCCAAGCTAGTTTTAAGTGTCTTGAGAGATGGTGTTTCACCACATTCCAGGAGATACTATTTTACAATGTACATGATCTGATCTTTGCTGGTTATATCTTCTTAACTCTAGAGAAATAATGTGTCTTCTTCCCCACTGTTTACAGCTATCTGATATGGGCTGGCAGCCCCCAAAGCTCTCCACTTAGCAGCTAAGCAATAAGTATGTGGTTCTTGTCACCTTTTGCCATAAATCAATCCTTTTTTTCCAGACTATTTAAGCATAGTTCTACGCTGAGAAGTTACTGTGTGTATTTTTAGGTGATTATCTGTGCAGTGAAAAGTGCCTATGGAAGTCTGATTGACTGTGGATAAAAAGAAATTGCTCACTCTAAATATAACGAATAGATTCCCTTCCAGGTTTATTGTACTAATTCAGTGCTGTGAATTCGCTACTAGTTTTATATTCCTTCCAGTACTACTGGAGTCTCAGCAAAGCTTTAGGAGAGATTAAACCAAGCAGTAATTTCCCATGATCATTTCAAGAGAGAACTGTATGAATTCCTAACACAGAAGCAAAATTTACCTTCATTATCATAGCCCAACTATTTTAGCCTACTGAGCTATTTATTTTGATGAACAAGAAAGGAAAAATGGTGCTTGACCCTCAAACTCCTCCACCAGGCAGAGATCATAGCCTGACAGAAGTTGAGACACTTCATTAGTGTGCTAATAGCTATGGAAAGAATAGATGAGGAGAAGATGACCATTCTGCCTGGTCATCTTTGCCTTCCCTCCAGACTTGCTGTCCCCTTGTGTTTGGGAATTAGCCCATTGCCTTTCCACGTGCAGTTAATGAAGCACCAGTATCTGGCACAACCCTTGCCCACAGGTCACCACATGCATGTTCCTGCTTGGCCAGGTGCATCTTTCTGCAGGCACAATACCAGCTGCATGTGAAAGTGAAGCCCTCAAATGTGGCTTGGGTTGATCCAAGCATGTTTCAAAGGCAATTTTCCTCCCAAAAAGAAATCACACCTTGAAGTGCTTAGCAGCAAAGGCCACATTCTCTATAAGCTGGTATACATAATTTTTCAGTGATGCACATTTGGAAGACGTTAGAGATGCGGTGAATGGGCAGACATTGCTCAACACGTGGCATCAACCTTGATTCTGCAAACAAAATACTCCCCTAACTTGCTTTCCTGTGATGGACACAGTCTGCTACAAAACGAGGGAGGAACAAAACCAAAGTCATCCAGGACAATTAGACTAGAAGGACCTTGTTTCCTTAAGATGGAGTTGCTTATACCAGCAGCAAGAAAGAACCCAGAAAGGAGGAAAAAAAAAACCCAAACCAATGGAGGAGTGCTAGCCAGCAGCAGGTCAGCTCCTGAAGGGTGAGGAAGTCAGAGGCAGCTGTAATTACTGGCAGCAGGGGTTAACAGCAAGGAGGGGACATGTGAATTACCTCCTGGGCTTGGCAGCAGCTCAGTGTTCAGCAGGAGAGTGTATGCTGACACCCCATCCAAGTCCTAGGTCCTTGCTGGCCCACCCAAGGGAAGCTGGGCTGGTGCCACAGCACAGCACAGCACAGGGCTGCACAAAGGCACTGGAGCTGAAAGGAGAAGGAAGCAGTTTGGAAAGTGCTGCCTTGGGGTAGTTAAGTCCTGCCAGGTTCAGTCCTAGGACAGCTATCCCCCATATAAAGCTGTTACAGCAAGGCAAGATGACATCGGGTGTGTGCAGAGCATCAGGGATGAGAAGGAATAGCCAGAGTGACACTGGAGCTGCCTGGCTGCACACCCAGAATAGCCCCTCCTGCCTTTGGTGGCATTGCATTGTGTCCATGCTGCTCCACCAGCATCCAAACTGCAGCAATAGGGCTGGAAATTTGTATGGGGCAGAGAACAGCATAAAGGCATAAATAATCTCTCTAAATTGTAAAAAAAAAAAAAAAAAAAGAGGAAGCAGTAGAGTGAAGCTGAAGTCTGACTCTGCCATGTTTGATGGATGTGTAGATAAGCCTCAACCAGGTATGAAACAGCTCAGGTGAAAATGAATAGAGAAAAATGCAAACCCTTCATACATGTTACAGAAGCCAAGAGCCAGCCAATCAGCAACACTGAACTTGCCATGATGTAAGTCAAACTTCAGGAAATAAAGCTGCCCATTTCTTAATAGGAGGGTATTTTTTAACTATAAATTTATTAGTGTTGAGGTGATTTGGGGATGGAGGCACCTGCTCTAGAGAAAATCCAATTTTCCTTTGCAAACCTCACTGTGGGTTTGGAGTTCTTTCTTCTTCCTTCTTCTCCTGGGGAAGAACTGTTTCTTACATTTGCAAATTATTTACCCTTTTGTTCAAGTGCTTTTAGAAGAGGAGAGAAAAGGCTTGGCAAGAAAAAGACAGTGAAAGGGGCTTGAATTACATAGCCTGAAACCAAGGCCCTAAAGAAATTACTGGATCAGAGCATTTTCACCCCCCATTAAAACCTGGCTAATTGAAACATTTGCAAATGTGCAGCAAGGGGAGTTGAAAATATTCCCAGAGGCAGGAAGAGGACTGATGAAGTATGTCCTTACCAACCTTAATTTTTTTCTACGATAAGGAATGTCTAGGATGTGAACTTGAAATCTGTCTTGATCTACTTTTGGGCATTTCTGGCTGGCTTAAAGCAGCCTCTTGGCCTGCCAAGGGCTCGGTGCATTAAGCTGGACTGCGGGCTGGTACCGGCACCTCAGGCCTCACCGGGGCTGCTGGAGCGGCTGCTGTGCCTGGTCCCGTGCCGCACCAGAGCAGCCCAGCGCAGGCCCTGCCGCCTTTCCCAGCCCTACCAGCCATTCCCACTCGGCAGGGGAGATGCCAGGCTGGCGTGGCCAATGCCCCAGGCCTGCAGCTGCGTGCCCTGCGCTGACAGCGCTGTCTGTCCCACAGACCTACAGGCGGTGGAGCTCCGAGGGCCGGGGGGGAAGGCGAGGCCACGACGCCCCCATGATCGCCTACGATGCCCTGATGGGCTGCGGCGGGGACTGGACAGAGCTCTGCAACCGCTCCATGTTCCACGGAGGTGAGGGTCCCCTGGGCTTCCCACCCCTGCTCCCTCCCAGGGCTGGCATCGAGCCCTCCTGGCTGCCAGCTGCCTCTGTTGGCCAATCTGCCATGTTGTCTGTAACATTCTCATCTCTGGTTTTAGCCTCTAAACCCCATTCTTGTGGCAGCAGCTGCCACACGAGGCACTTTTCAAACGTTACTCTGTCTACATCTCATGGTTCTGCCAGAGGTGCTTGAAGTCCAGCACAGCTTTCTAAAGGGCTGACAGATACTTACAGAACACAAGCACCTTTTACAAAACAACCTTTAAGCTGCATGCAATGAAACAAGTAAGGGAGAAAAATAGTACAGCAGCCAAACAAGTGCCAGCCATATAAAATCCAGCACCTGGAGGCACACAATTAAGTACTTCTATAGCTTTGAGAGAGAGAACTTTCTCATTAGCAGATGCATCTTGCTGGGCTTTTGGGAGGGCCGGCTTAGGTGGAGTATAGGACCCCAGCCCTGAATCACCCATTCCCTCCCTATGTGGTGTGGGCCCTTTGCAGCGGCTCTGGGTCTCTCACCTGCCCCAACACAGTGGTGAGAGCTCACAGTCCCCCACTGCAGACCCTGGCAGGCACAAACCCACAGGCACTGCATGCAAGAGCATCAGTACTCTTCAGCAAGGCTGGGTGTTTTAGAGCCTGCACTGCACTGTGCTGTGCTGTGCAGAGGGAAGGGACACTCTCCAGTCCAGGACCTTTGTTGTATAGTAGATACCCATACAACTATTTTTCCTTTTGTCCTTAGCAACGGCTAGCTGCCTGCAAGAGCTGCTGTGCTGGGGTAGATTTTCCAGAAACCAAGTGCGCTCCCAGACCAGGAGCGCACACCACAGTGGCATCTCCATGTGCTTGCCTTGGCATCACTCTCTTACTTCGGCATCCTTAGCCTTTAGGACTGACCCAACACGCTCCCACTGAGCTCCATCAGCGTGGAATGCTCCCTTCTCTGCTTGGTGCAGTTTTTGGTTGTGTATTGTGGACACTAAGAGACCACTGCAATTGTGCTTAAACCCACAGGGGAGAGCGCGGCCACCGGGTCCATCGCCGGCTGCCTGTTCGGGCTGGTTTATGGCCTGAGCAAGGTGCCCAAGGGCTTGTACCAGGACCTGGAACAAAGGGAGAGGCTCGAGTTCTTGGGCGAGAATCTTTACCGGCTATCCATGGAGGAAAAGTAAAGCAGTTTCTGCCATTTTCTCTTTCTATAAAGACTATATCAAACCCTGTAGATATCTGACTGGTATTCGTAGTGAAGGAAGTAGTTAGTCTGAAGAGCTCTGTGTACATCGCATGCAAGTGAAGATAGCTGAGTTATTAGACTGATTGGAATTATTAGACTGATTAGGTATACGTGATATTTGTGGGTTTTTTACAGCTGTAGGGACTTCTAAATATAAGGAGTGCTGCTTAAACCTCAAATGGCAAAAAATAAATAAAACGTCTTTGACTGATTTCAGTCTAACTTGCTATAATGCCACTTCCTAAACAGCTGTTTCCAGTAATTACATGTACGAAATTAATTTTCAGAACTAATGCTTTCTTGCAAAACTAATGGTAGTACCCACTCACGGGGATATTCTCTGTATATTTGACAATCCTTTCACCACTGTGTCCCTCCTTGTTCTCAAATCTAATGTGTCTGTGACACTTGTAAACCTAATGTCTCATGGATTAGCTTTTAATGAATCACTGATCCCTGTATCAGCACTGTGGTGTAAGGTATTGTTACATTAGAAGCTTCCAGAAAAGGAAAAGCCAACACTAAAAATACCTCCAAGGAACAGCAAAGCATCAGTGTGTCTAAAATTTCTGATCAGTGTGTCTAAAATTTCCAAATTATGTTTTTATTCTTCTTCAGTCTTCAGAACAAAAGTTTCTCTAAAATATAACTGGCTGAAATATTTGTAAATAAATTAATCTTGCACTATTTTCTAAGTATCAGTCTTTATTTTTAGATTGAACAGATTATATGTTGCTGTATCAGTATCAGAATTTTTGGCTGAGGTCTTCAAGCAGTTGTAATAGGTCAACAGTTAGGCTGTGATACATTTCACAAGTCTGAACACCACGAAAACCCCAAGAAGAAAAGTTACAACTGCTTTACTTTTTTCCTTTTTTTCTCCCCTTCCCTTTATTATCTTTTGTTATTTTTTGCCTTTCCTTGCCTGTCTTCATCTCACCTCTCCTCTCCAAGTTCTTCAACATTTCTTTTTTCTTTTTTCTTTTTCCTTTTTCCTTTTTTTCTTTTTTCTTTTCTTTTTTCTTTTTTCTTTTTTTCGTTTTTTGTTTTTCTTTTTTCTTTTTCCTTTTTTTTTATTTTTAATATTTTTTTCTTGTCCTTTTTATTCCTTCTTTTTTCTTTCCCTTTTTTCCTCCTTTTCATTTTTCCTTTTTTTTTTTTTTTTGTTTTTTTTTTGTTTTGTTTTGTTTTGTTTTGTTTTGTTTTGTTTTCTCATTTTTCAAGAAAACCAGCAAACTACAATTGGGTTAAAAGTTGCATACCACAAACAAAGCAAACAGCATTGATGAAGGAGATCCTAATGCCCCCAGGAGCAGCACAGGCACAAATATGGAATCCTCAATGAGATAACGCAGAAGTGAATTCAGAATTTGTTCCCATGTTTAACCTCATTTTTACCTTAGAAGTTCAGAAAGTGAAGTCCACATAATACCTTCTAATTTCCACCGTGTGGTGTTGGTTTCTCCTGTCTTTCTCCAGCTGCTGAACTGTGTTTTAAAAAGATAGCTAAAAATACATGAGTACTTTCCTACGCCTTTTTCCATGTAAGCCATTGCTGGGATCATCACTGGGATGTTATGTGTCAGCCACAGGAGCAGGTGATGCCTGTCAGTAGGAATAGCAGCCTGCATGACAATGTCCGTATGAAAAGGTTTTCTGTAGGATGCGTTACCTCTCGCACTCTTGTTCTAGCATGTTTTCTCTCGGCAGCTTCGCAAGGCGCTTTCTTGTTTGCTTTGGAGATGTGTTAAACCAAGGGCAGCAATTGTGTCAGTAGCTTCTGCTGCCAGAGAATACCAAGACTTTCTGAAAACATTGCTTCTAGTTTAGGATGCCTCTAGCACTCCTGTAATAAATTCAGCAGTAGAGAAGAGAGAAGAACATATTCTGCATAAGGTAGGACTTTCTCTATACTTTGGCTTTTCTTCTTCCTTTAGGAAAAAAATAATCACCGACAAATATTAATATTTTCCCACTTTACCTTCCATCTTACCTGGCAGGACCAAGTTTTGTTTCAGAGATCAGTAAGAGAATCTCATTGAAAAAAAAAGGCTGAACCTATAAAGCACCATATCTGCAGCTGTTGGGGTGAGCAGTGCATTGGCCATCATTTCACTGGACACACTCAAAAGGCCTGTGCAGTGTTTAGAGTGGGCAGAGCTGCTCCTGGTTGTCTTTTTTGTCTAGGGTCAGGTCATTGGACCAAAGAGCACACAGTGGCAGGCAGTGATGGGATGCCCAGGGATGAGGAGGCTATGAGATGGAGCACTTTGCACACTCCAGCTCATGGCTATTTCCCCAGAGCCTACCAACAGTAAGGCAGACCATTCCATTGATCTCTGACAGCTTCTGCAGGTTGGACAGTGTTTTTTAATTTGTTTCTTGTTTTTTTGATGAGGCCTCCATAGTGCTACTTCCTTCTGCCCATGCCACTGTCCCTGCAACAGCCAGTCCTTTGGCTGCCAGAGTGTGTAAAATGGTGATCAGATATTTAACATGAAATTCAGGATCAGGAGACAGGGCCTTCTCTTTTCCACACCAGAGACACTAAACCAAAAAATCCTACAGCTGTGTGCTTTTAGCAAATGACATGGGATGCCACCAGGCCCTGCTACTCAGCAGCATCTGGGCCTCTAACAGAATGGAAAGGCTGGAGTGGACTGGTACAGGAGGCAGCAGGCAGGTCTGGGAGAGCGTGCCAGCTCCTCTCCCTTTGCCTTGGCACCTCCGCTCTCCCCTGCTTACACCACAGGTCTACTGCAGAGGTTTCTCTGGGACAGGCCAGCCAGGATAGGGTTGCACTGCTGCCCATTAGCATATTAGGCTGTTACCACTCTGATGCTGCCTATGATAAGTGTCCCCAAAGAACCTATAAATAAGTAACTAAGCAGACTGTCTTATGCATCTTAATTATTTGTGGACCAAGAAGACAGGAAACTTTTGAAGGTGGCCTTGCCTCCTCTGCAAGTCCAAGCAGTCTGTCCTCCAGACACTGAAAACCATGCAGCAGCACTTCTGTAAACCAGCAGCACACCGAGGCACATCACACACATTAAAAAGAGTGGAAACCAGCATCTCCAGAGGAAGAGAGGGGTGAGGGCGATAAAGTACATGTGAGGCCATTTTGCAGGATCAGGGAGAAGCCCAAGTACCTGCCTTGTCGTATAGCATGGCTCACAGTGCTGGGAAGTAAATTCTGCTGGCCCAGGGTTCCCCCTGTGCATGAGGACTACCTGTCTGGATATTCCCAATGGGATGAGAACTGACTGTCTGTAGTTGATATAGAGGTGACTATTTTCATTGATAGGTGGCATAGTTTAAGAGCAGCAGGATGCAACTTGGGAAAAGACAGTAAGGAAAAATTAGGGATGATGACTTAGCCCTTTGAGAATGACAGTCATGCTCCCAAACATGAGAAGCCTCTTACTTAGGCCTCTTTCCTTGAGGAGAAATCATGGTGTTTTCCAAACACCAGGTTAAAGCAGACTCATCACTACCTCCATTTTCATGGTGGTCTCAGAATTCAGTGTCATTGTACCACTGCCCTTGCACAGAGTGCATTTCAGATTTACATGGTCACAATGATCATTTGCAGGTGACGTCATCTTGGAAGAACTGCAGATGCCCTAAATAGGTGCCATAGCTGTTTATTCATTTTCTGCTGCTGGCTGGTGAATACGGATCAAACACTCAACCCATGCAACATGTCTTGGTACTTAAGGCAATGCAGTATTCCCACAAATGCTACATTTCAGATGGCATCCTGTAATAACACTCTAACATGGAAAAGGAAATCCCTGAATAGAGCTCACTCATAGTATATTTTAATGAAGTTGTTTGAATTTTATAGCTCATACGTGATTAATTACTGTGAATATTCCTAGCAGAGAGGGTCTGGTCTTCTTCCCTTCACAATCAATAGCAGTTTGGTTATGCTGAAAGCAAGACTTGTCTGTATTTTACTGTGGCCATTTATAGCATCCTAAGCAGTCCAGAAGCGAGGGGTAAGTAGAGCATCTGGTTCCACTGCTGTTCTGAGAGATCAGAGATGACCCTAAAGCACATTGGTTGATGGCCCCACATGTTTTTCTGAATACACCAAGCACTAGTTAGGGAGGGGAGGGCAAGCTTGCAGTTAAAATTTCAGCAGACTTGCTAGGAGAGGGAATGAACCTGGTTATTTTTAGCTAATTACACTCTGAATTCCAGTTCTTTCTTTATTCTGAAAATTCCCATAGTTGGGATGAATGGGCTTCTTGGTGTAACATAGAAACTTTGCCTTCTTGGTCGTGGTCAATTTGGTAAGGGAAAGGGTGGATGATACCACCTGTGTTATGCTGAAATGTGGTTATTCCCTATCAAAACCTACAAGGTATTGTTTGTCACATTAGACATGGGCCAGTTGTCAGGCTTTTTTCTTTTATTGGCCTTTAAAAATACCTACAAAGTCATTATAAATAGACCTTCTTCCATTCAAGATGGCAAATGCATCCCTCTGCTGAGGGATGTAATTTTCGGTATGTGCATTTGAAATGCAGCCAAGTGGAATCCAAATGTCACAACCCAACTGGACAAGGACCAGCCCCTCACTTTGCAAACAGCCTCCATAATATTGCAGTGGGGGCCCTTGTCCAGTTTCTTTCAGAGACCATGGCATGCCAGCTGCTGGGACACAGCTGGGCCTTTCCCAACCTTCTGAGCTTGACACTCCTAAAGCATGAGCCTCTTTGCAGCCTTTCTTCATTTTCTACATGTGGACTCAATTTAAATAATTTTTTATTCTACTTCTGCATATAAAAATTAATCCCCTGTGGGTATGCAGGCTGCATTCTGTGCATGAAGCCATTTCACTGCACGGTGAAGTAACCTTCCAGGTTTTCATGGTGTCAGAAAGCTGACACCTCTCGATTTTCCCTTCCTAGACCCATCTATTGTTACTGGCTTCAAGCTCCAGCTTTTGTGCTGAGTTCAGTATTTTATTTAGTAATAGATCCACACCAATTAAAGCATTGCCTAAATCCCCAGCTGTCCAAGGGCCTGAGTTTTCAAACAAGCAAAGATCCAACATACCATCCTTCTTCCTCCAGATTAAAAGAATCACGGGGTATTGACAGGGTTGTTGCTGTGGTGATACCCTTCACAAAGCAGATTTAAGAGCATAGTCCTGATGTGGGATTTGAATGCTATCAAAAAGCAAATAACAACAACCGTGTTGTATTTTAATTCTGGGGAGGTATCTACTGACTTCTAACCTGTACCAGTAGTAAAAGCCATCAGTGACACATTTGGGCCCCTCAGCCATGATGTTTTGTTTTAATGGTGATAAACCAGAGACAGAACCATGGTTTCCTGCTAACTGGCATATTTATCTTTGCCTACACTTTATCTAGCAGGAAAGGTAAGTACCTTCAGTGTTGCCCTCACTCTAGGACAAGGTAATTCTAAATGAGAGACTAGTGACACAGAGGAGATGCAGTGACCCTGACTAGCATTGCTTGCTTCCCTAAGTGCTTCCACTGCCCACAAAAGAAAGAAGCAAGAGCTGACAGTGCTGTGTGGGACAGTGTGAAGCCCTGACACTCCTGCTACACCATGCCTCATGAAGCTTGTTGAGCTCTTTGCATGCTTTTTAACAGGCCACTAATATCAACTCTCCTGAGAAGTTCTAAATTTAAGTGCTTTTTTTTCCATTTCATGCATAGCAGCATACCATTAAAGCAAAGTAAGAAGGTAGTGCCAATGTTGACAATTTGAAAAGACATTTATGTTTTCTCTTGCACAGCACCAAAAGCGCACACTTCTGTGGAGATAAGATGCTTATAGACCCTCTGGTGCTGAAGAAGAAGCTCGATAGGATGGCAACAGAGCAAGGAGCCTTTGCTGTTCTCAGCAGCCTGCTGCTATACGTCACTGAACTCGCAGCTGGTGATCCACAGATCAGCAACAAGAGGACAAAATGGGCAGAAGGTAAAGAAAACCAGGTGAGCTCTAACCAGCTATGTCCAGATCCAGTTAGGGTTCAGTATCCAACCAGATTTCAGCTCTTGCGCTCCAGGTTTCTAAACAACAATCGCGAGCCGTACACCAAGAAGAGAAGGGAAGTTGGCAAACTGGTCATTAAAGAGAAGATGTGGGTGAGCAGGGCTGGTAACAAGCTGGACAGAAGTAGAGACAGGAAGGGAGACGGAAAAGCAATGGATGAGGATGCAGACACAGCACCCAGTGAGAGGGCAAGGTGGAGTAATGTGACTGGAAAAAACACAGTGAAGAACATCCTGAAGAAATTTTTAGCTGCTGAAGAAAAAGAAGCCAAGGAGAAGTCTCCCAGCTGGAAAAAGAAGGGAGCAAACAGCAGTTTGCCAAAAATAGTCAACAAGAATTCAGTCTTTTCCAAACTGAAGGAGCAGTTTGAACAAAGCACCCTCTGCTCACCTGCAGAGGTGAAAGCATCACTCTTGCGCAAAGGTGAGAGAAAGACTAAAACCTTCCCCAGCAGAAAAAGTATTCATAAGCCTGAGGTCAGAGTGCTGCGCATGGCAGCAATGACAGCCACAGGTATAAAGAGCCCAGAGTCCCAAAATTTAGTGTGTTCCATGGTCCCAGTGCCCAGACTCAGCATGGCTACCAAAATTAACCATCCTTGGAGCTGGTCGAAAAATAACGCCACAAAGCAGCCTTTTGGTCATGGCACGCTACTGAAGGAGAAGGATGGATCCAACAGAGACCACGGAGAGAACAAAACACTGCCAAATGCAGCACAGGACAGGGAGGACAAGGAAGAGTTACTGGTGGCACCAGAGGCCATGGTAGATGCAAAGGACTGTGCTGAAGCTAAAATAGATTCCACAAAACAGGGACCCAACTTTCATCCTGTTCTAGATAACTCTTCAACTACTCACAAAAACAAAACTCTTGCAGACTGCATTCCCCCCTTAACTGAAGGTGGTCTAGATTGTGACAGGACTAACATGGCAGCTGGGCCTGACACATCTTCACTATTGGGAATTACCAATGCTCTGCAACATGTTAAGGAGGACAGCCCACCTTCTGATTCACCTGACTCTAGCACAGCTGAAGGATGCCATGAACAAAGTCCTCAGGATACTAAACCAGGAGAGATTCCTGAAATATCTCTGTATGTGTATGGTTCAGATGAAGATGACACAGAGCTCACAGAGCCAGAAAAGGATCCTTTCTTTGCAGGCCAAAAATGTTTTCCAGAGCAGAAAGTACTGGAAAACATTCTGCCATTTTACTCTCCAAAATTTTCAGCATCTTGTGAAGTTGAGCCTTCAATGGATGATCGACAGCTAACTGTCCTAATATCAGCTTCTGGCACAAAGCCACCAATAGAGGCACTGGATTTAAGAGGCAAATGTTCTAAGGAAGCCAAAAAAGAAGAAACATTTCACAGTGAAGACAAAATATCTTCTAGCAAAAATTATAGTGATGTCCCAAATATAGAGGAGGAGGAGAATAAGACACCCAACAGCCAAATGCAAAATGAATTAAAAACCATGCAGCCTCAGCCTCCTCCAATGAATTTTAGCTCACAAAATAACTTTAATGTTTCCAATGGGGACATGCCTATTTCAGATGCAAATCAGAACAAACCTACACTCTCCTCAAATGAGAGCCTGGAGCCAAAGACTGGTGCTGCAGCAGAAGAGGACACCTCTTTTCCTCCGGAAAAGACAGAAAGCCCTTTGCCAGGTGACCTTGTGAAGCACAGTTTCTTTATTTCAGAAGATTTTGGGAAGGACAAATTATCTTCATCAAATGAAGTGATGAATCACTCAAACAATCAAGCCCTGCAAAGGAGTTCCTCAACTGACCTGGAGACCTGCCACGAGCCTTCTGAGTCTTTCATTGAGCATGAAGAGGACAATGCAGATGAGATGCCCTGGCCGGACTGTCAGGCATGGCAGTCACCCTTGTCAACCCCTTTACCAGTACCCATGAGTGGGATTGCAGGACAAAGTATCCATCACACTCTTGGAAATCCTCTAGCACTTCAACCCATTGATCTGGTGGGACAGGGAGCTGGTGCTGTGGAACATGAACATGACAGCCATGGCCGTGAGAAGCATCCACACCCCTCTTCAGATGAGTTGACAGATCATGGGAATGACACAATGGGGGAGAAGAAAACTATGTGTGATTTTAAGAACCAAGCACTATTCCCGGATCATGCAACAGAAAATGAAAATTCTATAGACAAAGAGACAAATACATGTCAGAGCCTTGAGAACTGTCTTTCACATTCATCCAGAAAGCCAAGAAAACATGAAAATAAAACCCTACTAGCAGGAAATCCCCTATTACCCTTGGAGAATAGCCAAACACTAAGATTAGACGATACCAAAAAGCAAGGATGTGATATGCTAGAAGAGAACACAATTCCTCCATCAACTGAATTGGTCTCAGACCAAAAGAAGTATGTTAAAAGTAGAAATAAAATCTCTGAACACACGAGGGATAAGCTCTTCTCCTCAGATGACGACATGAAGTATGAAAGTGATAGGATGGAGACAGAGGAGAAAGAAGAGAGAAATGTCTTGCATAAATTTGAGCAGGAACAAGTATTCACACCAAATGATACTGAGGACCATGATAATAACTCTTCAAAGGAGAATGATGTTCATAGTCCTCAAACATCCCAATTACCTTCATCAGAGCATGATACCAACATTCAAGGAGTGAAAAATACTGGACAGAGTTCAGAGCATGTAGCATCTCCAAGAGATTTTGTGAAACACAAGCATGATATGACAGGAGATGAGAACTTCTATTGCAATAATAGGAAAAACCACCTGGACTCATCAGATGAGCCAATGAAACATACAAATGACAATGATGGGCTAGAAAACATCAAGTCAGATTTCAACAATTATTCAATGCCACCAGAAAACACAGCAAGGCAGGACAATACAATGGCTGATGAGAACAATACCACTCTGGAGACACAGAAACAGATATCACCAGGTGACCTTGTAAAGCCTGAAACTAAGCCAGACAAAAAAGAGACTAAACATACCTCTGAGAAGTTTCAGTCACCTTCTTCAAACAAAGTGCCAAATTCTCAAGACAGAAGCTCTTCAGGAGAAAGGAAGCAAAAGACACCAGCAGCGGAAGACACTGGATCACCTGAAACAGAGGTAGTAAAAGAAGATATTGAGCAGCAGTTTTCTGGGAAGCATCAGCTGTCAACATCAATAAAATCAGAAATGCATGAGGAAAATATTCCAGGAGACAAACAGCAAATGACATTTGAAGATTTTCTGACACCTGATACAAATACTGCAAAAGAGAAAGACAAAATTCCAAGTTCTGAGAAGTATCCATCAGTATTACCAGAAACATTGGTTAAGCCTCAAGAAAAAATTACTCCAGAACAAAAGAAAAAAACATCAGATTCTTCAGGTTTTAAGAAGCCTAGTATTAACTCTGTAAAAGATCCAAATTCTGAGAAGCTGCCTTCTTCAAAAGAATTGCCAAAGCCTCAAGAAAAAAGCCCTTCAGGAGAGAGGAAGCAAAAGACACCAGCAGGAGAGGACACCAGGTCACCTGAAGAAAAGACTACGGAAGAGAAAGATAAATATCAAGGTTCTGGGAACCATCCGTTACCTCCTTCAAGTAAATTACTGAAGACTGATAAAAATATTCCAGGAGGAGAAAAACCACAAATTGTATCCAAAAGTTTTACAAAGCCTGATGCAAATGCTGTAAAAGATAAAAGCAAAGATCCAGCTTCTGGGATGTGGCAATCCCCACACTCAAATTTGCCCATTAAGTCTCAAGAAAATAATACCACAGACAAAAAGGAGCATTTGCCACCACCACATGATGAAAAACCCACATATAAAACTGGTAGTCCAGAAAAGAAGAGTGAACCTGAGAGAAGAGAGCAATACCAGCTAGGCTCTTCAGCTCAATCAGAGAGGCACAGCAATGATGGCTCAGGAGAGGAGGGCCCTGTGAGTGATTTCAGAAGCTATCGACCTCAATTACCAAGCAATGGCATAAACTGTAAAACCAGTGCTGTCCCAAAAGAGACCAGTTTGCTTAATACAGAGAAATCGCCCAAATCATCCTCATCATTACATGTTGCATCAAAAGATGAGGTAAATCCTGCTGGAAACAGAGAAAAGCAGCCTGGATTTAAGAAATACAAAGCGCTCTCATCAAAGACTTTGATGAGGCATGAGAAAGATGCTGCTGAAAGGGAGGGGAGCAAGCAGGCAGCTGGCAAAACAAGTGAGAAAAAAGCAGAGCTGGGGGACTGCTCTAAAGCAACGCCGTTCTCAAAATACACAGCGGAAAGCTACGGTGAAGGATCCTTAGATTCGGCTTTCAAACCATTGATCATTAGAGTAACTGACACATTTAAATATCACAGCTAAAAATTATGGCTACAGCTTAGAAAAGAACTTACAGCAGATCATGCTACCAATTCAGT
The DNA here is from genome assembly GCA_027886175.1 of Phylloscopus collybita. Classification (NCBI taxonomy): domain Eukaryota; kingdom Metazoa; phylum Chordata; class Aves; order Passeriformes; family Phylloscopidae; genus Phylloscopus; species Phylloscopus collybita. Next base: position 36,265,557 of record JAJNNQ010000006.1, read on the forward strand.
TGATCTTTCTTTTCTCCTTTTTTTCTCCAGGGCATTATACTATAATTTTTTAATCACAAGGAGATTGATGTGCGTCTATCAGAGCTCGGGTTTTTTTCTTTCTTAAACATTAGCCTGAAGACATGAATTAAATTAATCACTGCAAGTGAATTAGCTAATCACTGAATTAATCATCAGTTTATAAATTAAATATGAAAGGGCTTTGAGATCATCATGAATTCAGCCCTGCTTCAAATTCTCCTTGCTAACTAGTGGGCTTTGTTTGTAACAAAGACAACTGTTCAGGCTGAACTCTATTTCTATTTACTTGTTCTAATGAAACTCTGCTAGTAATTCTTCCAGAAATAGTGGTAGGCAGTGTAGCTTTAATTATGTCAAAAAGCACTTGTTTTAAGATCTGCCTTTTCACAGATTAGCAGGAACTGTTGATCTATTGCTGCACTGAGTGACACTGTTAGCAGTGTTGAGGGAAGGAGGGGAATGCCTCATTTATCTGCAGAAAAATCCTCAAAGGACATTGATACTACAAGGGGATTTACCACAAATGCAAATGGTCAGCCTCATTAATATTAATACTAGAAAAAATTTGATTGAATCTCCTCTGAAGCTGTTTGCACTTTGGCCACACACACTATATGCATTTGTAAAGGTACACCATTTCAAGGGGTTCTTAATTACTGCAAATGAATATGCAACAAGTGTAAGAGCTCAAAAAAGCTCAACGCTGAAAGGCCTTGAGGACAAGGTAAGCCAGAGGCTCTCAACACTCTGACAGAGCAATTCAGCTTTTCCTGGGACATCTGTCCCATTCCAAATGCTGGGGCACACAGACATGAAGCAGGTGCCTCAGCTCACATTTAAAGTCTTAGGAAGTTTTTATTTTACAATGCAATGTGAAACAGAGCAGTAAAAAGCAGCCAGTGTCACTGAATCCTACTAACAGGGTATGAAATTTTGTGTTTACAATAATAGCATTTTCTGCAAAAGGCCTGCCTGTGATGAATGTTATTTTGGAGAAATGAGGGCAGGGTTGCTGCCTGGGGTGTCTTACTAAAGCTGTGACAGAATGTCTCACAGTGCCAGCTCTCCCATACACAAGTTTATCTTAGCATTGTAACTGCACATTCATATAAAAACTTACTGTGGAGGAACCCTAAAGGCATATCTTAAGGACTCAACTTCAGCAGGAGGTTTCATACAAACAAAGCCCTGCTTCCCCATGGCAGTGAATTCCCTTCCATTTTTATGATGCTCTCCATGACCACACTCTGCAGCCGAGGGCTGGCTGTTCCTTAAGCCCAGGTTGGCAGAATGCCTCCACCCACTGCCATCAAGAGACTGAGGAGAAGAACAGGCTGGCAGCAAGCTGAGATCAAACCCATTTGCCAGCACAATGCACATGAGTCACACACATGACAACTGGGCTGGCCCAGTCAGGGACCTTGCTGGGAGGAAGCGAGAACATGAACACTGTGTTTCCTGACCACTGAAGAGGCTTAAACTTTGACTTCTTTTTCCTTCCCAATCAGCCAAGAATTAGGCTTTCTGGCATGTAGAGGCTCACAAAATGAAAATTTTATTTGTATATCACACCAGTCCTCAAAAACTAAAATAGATTTTATTGGAGATACAACACTGCCCTTACACACAGGGGTTTCTTTCACCCACAAAATTTTATAAGCTGGTAACTATAAAGGCCACTTTGTACTAAACTAAAAACATAATTTACTTTTTATTGTCCATTATTTCATTTCACGTTTGAGAAAACAAATGTGAAATGAAACCGCACAGAGCATTTGCACCAGACATGCTGGCTTCTTCTGCCTGCACAGGAAAATCACAGAATCATAGAATTGTTGTGGTTGGGAAAGATTTCTGAGACTATTGTGTCCACTCATTACCCAGCACCACCAAACCACCACTAAACCATGCTCCTAAGCATCACATCCACGTATTTTTTGAACACTTCCAGGGAAGGTGGCTCCACCATTTCCCTGGGCATCCTGTGTCAATGCCTGACACTCATTTTGGTGAAGAAAATTTTCCTAATGTCCAATCTGAACCTCCCCCAGCACAATTTGAGACCATGTCCTCTTGTCTATTGCTTGTCACCTGGGAGAAGAGACCAAGATAAACCTCACTACAACCTCCATTCAAGTAGTTGTAGAGAGTCATGAGGTCCCTCCTCAGTTTCCTTTTCTCCTGAGGCTAAACACCCTCAGCAGGTCCTCATCAGATTTGTATTCCAGACCCCTCACCAGCTCTATTGCTCTTCTCTGGACACACTCCACCACCACAATGTCCTTCTTGTAGCAAGAAGCCCAAAAGTGAGCACAGGATTTGAGGTGTGGTCTCACCAGTGCTGAGTACAGGAGGACAATCACTACCCTCATCCTGTTGGCCGCACTATTGCTGATCCAGGCAGGATGCCATTGGCCTTCTTGGCCACCTGGGCACTGCTGGCTCATGTTCAGCCCCAGGTCCTTTTCTTCCAGACACTTTTCCAGCCTCCCTGCACTGTAGTGTTGCCTGGGGTTGTTGTGACCCAAAGACAGCACCCAGCACTTTGCCTTGATGAATCTCACACCACTGATCTCAGGCCTTCAATCTCAGTCCAAAACCCTCTGCAGAGCCTTCCTACCCTCCAGCAGATCAACACTCCTGCCCAGCTTGGTGGCACCTGTGAACTGACTGACAGCAGGCTCAATCCTCTCATCCACACCATTGATAAAGGTATTAAACAGTACCGAGCCCTGGGGAACATCACAGGTGACCAGACACAAGATGGATGCAACTCCATTCACCCTCATCCTCTGGGCCTGGCCATCCATCTGGTTTTTTACACAACATACACTTCACCCATCCTAGCCATGAGCAGCAAATTCCTCCAGGTCAATGCTATGGAAAACAGTGTCAAAGGCTTTATTAAGGTCTAGTTAGACAACATACACAACCCTTCCCTAGCCACTAGACAGGTTACCTTCTCACAGATGGTATTAATCTCACAGATAATTAATCTTATTAGAATTTAATTATTCTAACTAGAAGCCATCTCAAATATTCTTTTGCTAACCTTTTAAAAGAAATTGGGGGGCGACATTGCCTTTTATTGGCATCTGGAAATACTACTACTCTGTAATAAATTGAAGGAGTTCTTGCCTCTGCCAGAAAGACAGACAAATGTTAAGTAGGTGCTTCTCAGCAGAGCTTGTCCTTGGGCATCAGGAGGCCCTCAAGTCTTTCAGTTTACACTTGCCTTGTTTGCTTTTCTCAACAGAGACACAACATTAGCAGACTAAAATGCATCATCCTGTGTTCAGGGTAAGCCAGGCAGAGTCATCTTGTGGGGGTCAGCTTTTAGGTTGTTGCATGCCTTAATCTCTGTTGATAAAATAAAACATCCATCCAAGTTAAATGACCCTCCCCAATGTACACTTAAAACCTGACATAGATTGGCATGATGTGAATCCTTATGGGTAAAGCCTCACTTAAGGAAATCACTTCATTCTGGGAGTTAGCACACTTAATCCTTCAGGAAAAAAGAGAGCAAGGCCATAAAAATTCCAGTAAAGATGGAGCAGTAGAAGACTGCTGTGCATTGCAGTAAACAAGTCACTTCAGACCATGTGGGCAGGAAATTTAGCACCAGTGATAAGCAAAGAAATGCCAGAAATTAGTATTTCAGAAAGAAAAAGAGTTTGATAAGTGATATATTAATTATGCATATTAATCTATGCAAATGGTGCCAGGTGTGCAAATGGCCAGATTTGAACTCTGATGAGACCCTTTCTGACACAACAGAAAACAGTTTCATTCCCAGTGTCCAGTAGTCCTTCACAAATTTTTTACCCCCAAGAGCAGAGGCCTTCTGCCCCTTTAGGCACATCTCCCAGTCCATCACAGGAGAGGCAGTGAATGGAGCCTTCCCAGCTGCTGTTTCAATTTGTCTGACCTAATAACAGAAATTTTTGAGGCATCTGCCAGCACATGTCTTTGCTTTTGTGACTCTGGACAATGGGTGTAATTCTGTGCAGTTCTGTTCCTTTTCCATACTACAGCCCTCTGTTTTACTAATGTACAGTTCTCAAGACAAGCATCTCTCAAGGTCACTGGACGAATGAGATCCTTAGCCTATGCTAAATGAAGCAGGATTTTTTTTAGTAATGATTCCTTAAAGCCCTGGCTTAGCTATAGACACAGATACACAATCACCACCAGGGAAGAGGGAATATAAAAAAAAACCCCTAAGCCCAGGTCAACAAGGTTTTTCAAGGTTCCCCTTTATGGTGACGTATTTTGAAATTTCATATTCTTATGGAGTTAGACTTTCATGTAAAGAGATTTTTTTTAAGGAGACTGGGCAAAATTAATGACAATTATTGCCTCAAGCATAGTCCATTGCTTTGGAGTCTCCAATGTGAAGCTTTCCAGAAGTTTCTGAAACCCTGAATAAAAGAGGCATTTAAGGGGAGTCCAAACTCTGAGCTGAAGCTGGGGTAGCTGAAGGGTCCCATCTGCAGAAGCAGGTCTGAGGGGACTCAGTAGTTAGTGGTGTGTAGAGATGAGGCAACAGAGAAGCCAGGCAGGCTCCCAGTGCCAGCCATCAGTAAAGTTCTTCAGGCTTTTTATGTCCTCTTTATTTAGTCCATAGTCAAATCTCCCCTAGCCCTTCCTCTTGACAGGACACCTGGTAGATGGGCTTAGTAATACAGAAATCCCAAAAGGATTGATTTGGGGTGATTTGGATAGTCAAGCTTGGACCTGGCACAACAGTGTGATAGTACAGTCCCCTTTGCACTGCTGGACAAGTGCCCGCCATCTCCTGCAGCTCCACTCATCCTCCCACATTTCTGACTGAAGGACAAACCTCTGCCTTTGGGGCAGTCTCCAGGTCCCCAAACTCAGAACAAGTTAATTGCCCTCTGGATGTGCCTCCCTCCCTCCACCTCCTGCACCAATGCAGTTCTTGCTTAAGGCACTTGGGGCTGACTGGGACAAACCCAGGCCTCAGAATCCTGGGTTTGCAAAGAGACCATCACTTTCTCCAAAAGTTCTGTGAAATGAAAGTAATGCCTATACTTCTGGGACTTCAGGTGTGAGGGGAGCTCAGAGGGTCATAGGAGAGCTCCCTCTCTCCCCAGTTCAGAAAGGGTTGTTCAGCCATGCTGGATGAGTATTGTCTCTATATAACAAAGAGCTCTTCATTGATTTTATTTTTCAAATTTAAAAGGAGCACATAAAGCATAGCTATTCCCAGAAAAAGAAGCCCAAACCCTGTGAAGGTTCACTCCATGGAAAAACAGAGGCCAGTGCTGTATCATGAGACCTGACTGGTCCACTGCAGTGTCAGGAAATATGTCACTGCTTTTACCCAGACATTGAAACCAGGAAGAAATGGTTGTCCTGGCAGTGCTGTCTGATTCCAAATTGCTCAAATGAAATGCAAAGAAAATTAATTAGTGCACACTTTTGACTATGAACTGTGTAACTTAGTAATTGCTCAGCATCTACTGCAGTTGGATAACTTTTAACCATCACACATGACAAAAAAGATAGAAACCAAGACCTTAAGGCATACCATTTGACTCAGGTTCCCATCTTTGTACTATTTTGGATGTCAATGGACCTGATAAAAGAAGAAAGCACTAAAGATAACAGAAGAGACCTCAAATCCCAGCACACAGGACTATTCAGCATCTGTCCCAGGCACAAAATGCTGCAGAAGAAATCTGGGTTGCTGACAGTAAAAATGCCCCACCTAATGGTTGAACTTGTAAAGAGGATGCAGGCAAGCAGTGGTGAAAGGAGAGGAAAAATAGTGCCAGGAATAGTAGGAAAATTTAGGGAAACCTTTCTTCTCTTATTCCTGTGCCACTATGGATACCATCCAAAAGAAGTTTGTCTGGTTGATCAGAGAAACCTGACAAGTAATACCGGGGATCCTTACAGATTTTGGGGCAGAAGGTTTCTCTGGAACACTAAAGTAAATCTCTGTTACCTGAGAAATGAGCACAGAGATATGTATTATCAGCAAAACAGTTTTAACTATTGCACTCACAATGTGGTTTCCAAAATGCATTAGGTCCTGTGAGCTTTATTTCTCCTTTTCATTTCCATAAACATCTTTTTATAGAATTGAAACATTCTTCACTCCTTGATGAGAATTTAGGAAAAACAGGAGGGGAAAAAAAAGCTTGCTAGGTATGCTACTTTCCTGACAACTGAAAGACTTTTTGTATACTGAATAACCAAAGAATCAGCAGGTCAGTATTTTACCTCTTATAACCTGAAGGACCTGAAACAATTAAGGGAATTGCTACACACGTCCTGTTACTGCACTTGGCAATAACCTCAATGTGTCCTCAGTTGTAGGTGCAAAAACAACTGTATAAAATGGTGGGATTTTCATTTGGCAAACAAGCACTACAGCAGGCTCTCAATGGTGCTTGTCATGCAATAGCAGAAATGAACTGCCAGAGGGAAAAATCACTGGAAAATAAAGCCATAAAAATCTATAATGCACTGAACTGGTTATCCTCAAAAAGCCACCAAAAAGCTGTCATGGGCTCTATTTTAAAAAATTGATAGTGGCCCCAAATATCCAAAAAAGGGCAGCTTATCACAGATCTGATTTTTGGGAAATGTGCTCAGCATTTGCTGTCTGAAAATCAAGATTCTTTCATAAGATGCCTCAGGTAAGGCAACTAAAGCCCCTTCTAAACAAAGTGCCATAGGTTCTGGAAATTCAGGAGAGTTTCATGGGCACCTCACAGACTAGCCCCTGCACTTACAAAAGAAAAACATGTATTCAAAAGATGTGCAGAGATGGCCAGCTCCCTGCAGCCCTGTAGGTGAATGCAGCCAGTGCCTTGCTTTTACCACAAAGAATTTCAACTACTTTCTGCAGGCTGCACACCATTTTGACCTGCACAGCACCATTTGTTGCAGTTGCTGGTTGAGATGCAGTCCAAATAGCAGGTGAGTCCTTCCCATCACTATACTTCCCAAGACTTCTGGAAGGAATCAAATAAAGAAGATTTTTAGACACTCTAGAGCCAATCCATCTTTCTCAAGAAACAACTGTGAAGTCAAATTACAACATCAGAGTGAAATCCTTGTGCCCCTTGGGATTCATACCAGTGCAGCAGACTATCAAAAGGCAGCTCTGGATTGCTAACCCAGTTACTGAGATCTCTCATTCTTCTCAGGAATGGGAACAGTGCAGGCTGCAGTGATCCAAACACCCAAATAAGGTCCCACCAAAAATATCTCTAATTGTCTCCAAGCTCCAGAAGACCAGAAATCCCCAAAAGACATCTTCTTTATTAACTCATTTAAATTACACACATCATGTGACAAGAAACTCTGTACCATTGTCATGCCATACAGATTTATCAATAAAACTCTATTTCTCCTCAGAGGGCTCCTTATTTGTACCCATGAGTCTTATTTGTGTGTTGAGAAGATTAAAATTGTAAAAGCATATAAAATAACAACCTTGTATTCATTCTGTCATTATCAGGGAAGGAGCATGAGAAATAAAGACAAACAGCACCTGTAAATGTCTCATCAGTATACAAAGAGAGCTGACACATGCCAAGTTTCATGTGACAGCTGGGAATAGGTAGAAAATATGGAACATCAATTACACAAATGGTATGGCTTTGAAAATAACTCAGCAAACTACATTTTCTGCAGCTTGTTCCTTGCTGCCTTTTCCCTGCTGGCTCCTCAGACATGGGCAATGGGAAAACTGTGTGTCAGGGAGGTGACTCTGGCTACTGAAACAGGAGCAGTAATGGGCTAAGGACTGGGTTGGTTGGACCAACTTCCTCCTATGCTGCCCATTGATGGGGAGTGTCTGGCCAGGGCTGCAGGACCGGACATGACTGCCTGCCTTGCCTTTGCTTGGTGAGGGCAGTTTTTAAATGCACACCTGAGACAAACCTGGTGCTGTGGCAGGGCTGGATCAGGTTTGGCTACCTGTGATTTAAGGCTGGCAAAAGAGGTCAGTAATCTGGTGATCAAATCAGTATGTTTGAACTGTGCAAAGGCCTCAGGCAGCTACTCCTTCTCATATAACCTTTGAGGAAAACAGCTTTTACTGTTGAGATTGCCAGATGCTGTCCTCCCCAGAACAGGAAACTCCAGCAAAACCGAACCTTTGAACATACAGTTGTCCACTGAGTAGTCCAGTGTGACCAGCAAGCATTCCAGCCCTGCCTGCTGCTCAGCCAGAGCATTTGGGCAAACCTGGGGCTAGTCTGTGAGGACCAAACCCTGGGGAGACCCCCAACACTTGCTCTGGGCCTGTCTTCTGCTCCCACAAATGCCAGTGAAGGGAAGAAAAGGATCTCGCTGAGGATTCACCCTGCCCCATCTGAAGATATTTTGGAGGAGCCAAGTTCAGTTATGTTCTTTCTTGTCACTAACTGTGAAATCATCAGTAATTAATCCATTCATGCATCCTGCCTGCAAAGCAGAAGATGTACTTCACAGGCAGCTGAGGTGAGAGCTCTAGGCAGGCTGCAGCAGCCACCCAGCCTGGAGCCACTGCCTGGATATGAACAGCACAGGGAAACCAGGACCATTCACCACTGTGCCTCTAACTCCTTCCCAAAACCCCCACCCCACTGTTCCTCACCTCTCCCTTGGTTTTTCCAGTGCTATTTCTCCAGGAGGCATACATAGGTGACACTGAGTGGACAAGTGTGGTGGAGAGTGAACAGAGTTACAGGGGGAGACAGCCCATGTGAGCACACAGGTCATCAAAGCAACCTCCTGCAAAGGTGGCACGTTTTTAGCTTTAGGTTTAGCTGAGTTACAACTCCCCTGTTTTTACCCAAACCAATGCCAGCAGTTGCTCAGGGACTTCTGATATCCTCTGGTGCTTTTCTTCACAGACTATACAACCCATGTTTGAAAAAGGTACAAAGGGTGTGTGTAAACAGTGTGGGAGCACAATTTCCAGAAGGAGCATGTATGAAGCTGAATGCCACTAAGAGTTAAAAGAAACAGACTTGTGTAAGTACCCCATGAAACCAAACACTTAAGCCCAATGGGGTCCTGAGAAAATATAATGAAAATATGGTCTTGATTAAGTCTTGATTTCCCCCCTCCCCAGTGCAGTAAGGCTTTCTGATGTCAAAAGAATCAGCCTTGGTCTATGCCTTGCTTCTCCCCCTGTGTAAGGGGAATGAATGACTCTTCCCCCTCACTATGTCTCTATACACTTAAGTCCTTTAGGTCATGGCACTCTGCAACAAGCATCTGTATGCAGACGTACAACCCTTCTGACTGCAGCCAAGAGCTCACCTGGTGTTTCCAGGCAATGTGAAAACTCAGTCTGAATATTATTTTCTATTAACTTCAGTCCCTTGTTTTCAGAATTCACATGGTAGCAGATACATGGCAGAGGTACAACCTCTGGGTGCTTCTCTTTCAAACAAGCTAACACTGAGACTTAGTTTTGAATTGAAAATTTGGTTCAGTCTTCTTTAAATATTTTTTTAAAAATAAGTGGATGCCGCTCTTCAATATGTGCCACCAGTGCCCAACTCTAGGCAAATAGAAATGCAAAATCAGGTCTTTCTCGATGCTTTCTCCTTTAGAAACCCAGGTTTAAATGAAAAAGCATCTCAGAGATAGTTTTTATTCAAAAAGGGGGGAAACTGAAGTTGTTTCATTTTCCTCTTGGGTTTTTTTTTGGTGGGGGGGTTTGGGTGGTTTTTTTTGTTTGTTTTGGTTTTGGTTTTGGTTTTGGTTTTTTTGGGGTTTTTTTTTTGAGGGCTAAATGGAAACATTATTATGAAGATGAAACATTTTCTTTAGATTTTGACTTTCTATGGTTAATTGGATGCAACTGACATTCAAGAGCACTACAAAATAACCACTGAAATAAGGTAAATATCCTCCTAAAGATTTATTTCAAATAGAAAAATGCATTCCAATAATATTCTTCCAGCCTGACAAAGAAAGCTCAAACTTCCTGAAACACTATGTTTTAATATCTTTAAAAATAAAGCATGTTCTCATAGCAAAAATATGCTTATGAAACATTGTGTTCTAATCAAAACTGTGTTTCATGGGACAAAACAGTGCTGATTTGTAGTAGCTGGGGGAGGGTGTTAAGGCCTGGGCTGGGAAGCCGTGCTCTCTCCTTGCAGCTGAGACCAGACATGAGTCAATAAGGGTAGGAGAAGCCTTCTGCAGAAGACCATCAAGTCTAATTTTTTTTTTGTACATTTTTAAGCAATCCACTGGGATAGGATTAAGCTCCAGAGACAGACATTCTAAACTTCTTTGTGATAACACCCAGAGAGATATTTCCTTTTGTTAAATGGGGCACAAAAGAGGAGGAACTCATAAGACCACCATAAGCAAGGTGTCCCTGACTTGTGGAGCTGTTTCTTCCCCATCCCTGGCGAGTTATCTCATTGGCCTGCAGATGGCGAGTTTGCCATGTGGAGATGTGCCTTTTTGCTGACAAGGAAAAGCCCTGCATCCTTAAGGGAGTCTGGAAAACAAATTCCGCCTGAAGATGATAGCTGAGAGTTAACTCTTTACCCTGCCCAACAGTTCTCCCACAATGCTTCGTTTTGTGTGCATGACCAGCTGTTTATCAGGCACGAGGGAAGATGGTAATATCAATACTTCAGCTGATCATTAAACATTGCTCTTTGTAATGGAAACAGGGATCTTTACTACACACTTCAGCAGCCACAGCCCACAGCACAAAATCACTAAGACTGCTCTTCCAGGAGGTGAAGCAACATTACTTGATGAACATCTGATCATTTTCTGGTCCCCCCTACAGTCTTTAGTAATACACAGACATGAATTAAGAGATGCCCATATTGACTGACTCCAAAGGTCTCACAGCAAGGTCCAAGATTAATACTTAAGCAATGACTTGCAATGTTACTGATCTCTGTGCCACATTCTCCAGAGTTCAAAAATTTTGAGTCTGGGCCCCATGAATCATGACATCTTTCTAGGAAAATGTTTTTCATATTTATTTTTTCAAAATCCATGTTTGTGTTTAAAACTCATTGGATTCCTTCACCAATTCACAAAAGAAAAGTTATGAATGCTTCACAAAAGAAAAAAAATAATGTTGCAAAGTGTACTTTTAATAGACAAAAGAATATATGTTTTTCCTTCACTGCTCACATGGAAACTCTGCTAAGCTTATCCTGTGACACATGCATTTCCTATAGCTGGCTTCCCTCTCTTCGTTTCCATTTCCCTACTTTTCCCCTTACATTTCTGTCTTGTTTAAGGGCTACAAAATGAGACTGGAACATGAATCATGTGTTTCCAAGAAACATAGAGAACTTGCTATCTGGGTCAAATTTTCCAGTTATTGTTCAATAAAGACTCCTGAGCCCTCCCAAGAGCCTCATGAGAAAGAATTTCTTTCCAACATGCAGCTGCTCATTAATTCCTGGGGAAAGCCTGAAAACAGAGTTTTCAGTAACATAGTAATTTTTCTATTCTGAAGTTTCACTGTTGTTTTTTTTAAAGACAGCACTCATTGACATTAAAAAAACACTCCATTGTTTTGAACATGCTATTTTGATCAGCTACACAGATGCACACATATACTGCCTTCTGGCAGCAGATCTCAAATTTGGTGACAACTGGGTGCTCAAATAACTAAAATACTGGGGGGACCAGAGAAAGCATTTCCATCCCTCCTGTGCTCTAGGGCAGTACCCACTCATCCTCAGATACCTTGGGATTTTCCCCTCTGCCACCACCCGAGGAACCTGGTAAGGAAGGCCAAGTCCTCTGCACCTTGGAGCCCTGGGCAGCACAAGGGACAGGCAGCTGGTGCTACTGCTGCAAAGCAGGTAGCAGCATCCCCTCCAACATTTCCAGCATGGCAGAAGGATATCTGGCACTCAGCTATCAGACCACAAGTGCACAGCAAACAAGGCAGGCCTGTTATATTTGCACTGGGGCGTTCTGACATCGTCTTCATCTCTACAAGCCACAAGACCACGAGAGCTGTGCTCTGTAACGCAGCTCCGACCCAAAACCTCGTACAAGCACCAACCTCCTCTTGCTCTGCCACTGCCACCACTGTCCCCCACTTGCCCATGGGAATGGGTGGGTTTTGCAAGAACCTGGACGCATCCATGAGTGTATTTGCCCATGGCTTTCCCTCTGCTCATCCAACTCCCAGCGCTGCAGGGCTGCTGCCATGACAGGAGCTGTCTTGGGGCTGCTGTAGGGCTGCTCTCCATGACAATGAGCAGCTGTGCAGCACAGAAGGGCGTGGAGGCTTCCTACAGTACCAGGGAAGGGTAAATGCAGAGTAAAGGCTGTGGTAACAAAGAGGAAGCTTTGATTTATGATCAGAAGAGCATGTTGCTGGCAAAGAGCAGCACTTGGTACCTCCTCCCTCCAGCAATCCAGAGACACTATTTCATTCCTAGATTTTATTAGTTTGTCTTTGACCCCACAACAGTTTGTGAGTCATGTGGGCAAAGCAAAGGGGAGCAGAGGCAATATCTCCACAGCATATTTCACCAGCCTGGGGGCATTCCCTTTGCACACACAGCACTTCTTGGCTGATAAAATGCAGCAATTTTATCTCCTTTCCTTGCTGCAAGACATTTTATGTCATTACCCCTGCCTTTCCTGATGCACACGGCTTCCAGGCCCAGCTGAAAGTGAAGTTGTCACAGGGGTTTAGATGTATCAGATCACGGTGGTCTTAAAGCCCTATCACCAGTTGGCACAGGGTGTACTTTTATACTTTATAGAATGGAAATCCTTCAACTGCTTTTCCAGGTTACTGTGGACAAAAATAATCCCAGGGTTAGTTGTCATTTAGATGATGTGGTTGTACAGGAAGACTGCAACACTGTCAATCTCTCTTTAAGAGCACTGGTTCCATCACCTCACACAAGCCATTTTTGAGCCCCCCCCCCCCCCCCAAATGGCTGGACTCAATGATCTTAAAGGTGGTTGCCAACAGAAATTATGCTCTGATACTATTGTTATGTGTGGATGGCAGGATTTCAGTTGCACACCTTGGCCAGAATAAAGTAATGCCTGATTCTCTAATACTTAAAATATGGTGTTGGAGAGTTTCTTTGATTCCCACGGTTTTGGTGACATTAGGATTCTGTGATCCTGTGTTGTGTCTGCAGTGGGCTCAGCACCTGCACTGAGCACAAACCAACAGCAAAGTGGCTTTGCCCAGTTGGAGTCCCTGCATTTTGTAGGTTGTGACTCTTTCCATTTTCCACAGCTGACAAGGTCTGGATGGTATTTGGCTGAGATCAGCAATCAAATCCTCCACTACTTACTTCAAGGCCCTTTTGACATTCACTGATAGTGTCTGCACAGTGATTTCTTTGGGTGTTACTCTGCTGCAGGCACAGATGAAAGTGCTCTCTCTGACTCCCTGCTGCTTGTCACTCAACTTGCATTCCCCAGCCACCACAACCAGTCGAAACTTTTCTAATGAGGCTGCTTTATCACTTATGAACATTATCATTCAGGACCGTGGGTAGATCTGTGAGTGAACAGCTTGCTAGTAGTAAATAGCAATAAGAAAGATGCCCTTGGCAAAGGCAGACTGAATTTTGCCCTGCAATTGCTCCCTTATTCTGGGCCAACTCAGGATGCCCCTCTCACAAATGTGGGTCCAAATGGCAAATGTTTTTGCATGTCTCCTGTCAGAGATTACAGAGTCTTCTCCGCTTCTCTCACCGTTCAGTAATGAGGGAGACAGGTTTCATTGTAGGGATTATCTGCTTCCCAGAACCTTAGAAGGATCACAGAATAGCCATGAAATGAAGGCAACAGGAAATCACGGTTTCTGTCCATAACACATACAAAACATAAAAAGTCAGAATTTTGTAGAAAAGTCATTAACTCCATTAGATAGCAAGAACTAAAGGTTGTAAAATTACTCTCAGGACTAATTACTGAAAGGAAAAGAGAGGCAAAATAGAATCATAATTCAATTTTATGGAAACAAAAAGAATTAATTACTATTTATTACTATTTGCCAAACACATGCTTAGTTAAATCCTGAGAGCTGCACATGATGTCACTGGCTTTAGGAACACGGTTGTCTCGTCTGGCAGTCATTAGTGTTGTTGGTATGTACAACAAGTCTTCTAAAAATAGTCATGTTCAAATGAGAGCTGCAAAAACCCTGATGCAGTGGTTCTCTGTGGTGTCCTGCCTCATGTCTCCTCACATTTGTCAAAGACAGATTCTGTCTCTTCTATACATTTGTACTCATCTTTAATAGTACAGACCATCAATACAATTACTGTATTGCAGTATGTATGGTTCAGGGAGGAGATCCAAGATGCTTTTGTTTTATTAGCTTAATTAAAGGTAAGTGGTAAAATAGAAAGATAAACATCTTGCATGTCCTTATTTTCAATATTCCAGTGTTCACAGCTTTGTTCCTTGCAATAATCTGCTGCAAATTTCTCAAATATTATTTGATATTACCCCACTGGTATTCAAAGTTGTTTAGCAAGAAATGTTAAATGCAGGCTGGACCCAGACAACTGATGGTAGCTCTGTGGATCAGGGGAGTACAAGTTGCCAGTATGTGCACAGGAGGATGTATTTACAAAAGGTACTGAAGGGTGCTGGAGCGGCAAGTCATACCATTGAAAAGCTAAAGCCAGACATAGATTCTTATGTAAGTGTTACTTCTTCCCAGAAATCAGTCCACCAGAGCTGTCTTTTGTTTCAGTACAAATGACCCTTTGTGAGGACCCTTGACAGCAACTGTGAGGTCTTTAAGTACTGTTTATTATCACTACATAAGCTTGACTGCAAGGACCAGCATTAGCTTTCTCTCCTGGGTATATGAAAGGTATTGTCAGGGACATACTATCATTGCTGTGGGAAATACAACACCTTGCTAATCCTGCATTTCTTTCATGTAGAACCTACGCTGTGAACTCTGACCACCCTTGTAGTAACCACACAGCAGTACTCTAAAACACAGCCAGTGAATCAAAAGAACTACAGAACTTATTCCACACAGAATAAATCCCAGCCATGCTCATGTGCACTTTGAAAGCTGAGTCTTCCCTAGAAGGGCACTTTCAAGAGTCCCCTCATTTTTTTTGCCTTTTATTTTCTTGATGTCCTTTTTTATTTTTTCTTCTTTCTTTTTTTTTTTTTCTTTTCTGAAGCACTGGGTGAATCTGAGGAAGTTCTCAGCAAGGTGTCCAATTTCCCAGTATCTGACTATTTGATTCTCAGCTTGCATAGGGATGCTAGATTTGCAACTTTGCAGTGAGAAATAATTGATCCTGTAATGTGCAGGGGGGAATTCTGCACTGTTCTGCAAATACCCAATGCACCAGCAGATTTTTTTTTCTACCAGATGGAAGGCTGAACTTGCTTTTGTTCTACTTGCAACTCCTTCATGTTTATTTTCCCTGAGTACTCAGGTATGAAGTAAAACTGTGACTACACCTTCACATTTATGATCTGGCCTACTTTAATGTATAGCCCCCACCTCTACTTTTTGCAACACAAGCAAAGAAATGCCATGTGAGAGACAGAGCAGCCACATGTATATATTTCATGAGCAGAATATATGTTAATAATAATGTAGATGTTACTCTAACATGGGAAAGAACAGTGTCAGAAATACCTGAAATATAAAAAAGAAAAATTAAATTATTTCCATTTTGACAATGTACCAGTTTGTCATAGTACTAGGAACACTTATCTGCAAATAAAAACAAAATGAGAAGACATTTTTCCTCCAATATTAGTCATGTGATGTAATTTGTAACCTGACAAAGTAAGCCAGAAGAAAGTAATAATTTGATCCTAGATGTTGCAATCACAGTTTCTTCCCTTCCAAAGGAATTTAAAAACATGATACTTCAGCTGATATCCTGATCCCATGTAAATACTGAGGCATGTCTGTACTGATGGTTGTTGCTATAACCTTGCAGTTCCAAGAAGCTTCACTCACTCTTGCTGTCAAACCCAGTTTTAGGTTTTCACAAAACTTCTTTTTCTTTCAGGCTGTGAGTTTGAAAAATGTGTAGGGGATAAACATGCTGAAAACTATGGTGAAGAACAACCTCCTTGGGAGCACATTACCTTTTGCAGAGTTCAGCACTTCAAAGCTTGGAACTCACAGAAAGGGAATTTGCTGATCTAGCTTAAACTAAGCACCCCTGTATGTATGCATTATAAAATAGTACTTAATTATGGAAACTTCATATCTGTGCTCCTGTAAAACTCATCTTTATTCCAGGTGTGAAATTGATGTCTGTTCCTGAGTGGGTAGTGTCCTGGTTTAGGACATTTCTTCTCCTTACACAAAATCATGTTGTTACTTCAAGAATTTTTTTTTTTTTTTATGTATTATTTTTCGAGAAACCCCTTACTGCATAGAGACAGCTAAGTGAAATGGTTAATGTTCTTCACAGCTAAGACCGTGTATTTACATGCAAATACTGTATTTAAAGATCTGTAATGATAACTCTTCCTGTTTCTTACCGACTGGGATACTACTTGAGACAACTGAAATGAGAGCCCTGGCATAGGAATTCTAATGCAGAAGCCATCAAAGGCCAGGAGAAGGTGTGCCTTAACTTTTCTGTACTAGGACCAAATGTGAAATCAGAGTAGACAGAGAACATCCAAATTAAATCCCATCCCTAATCAGTAGATACTTGAGCTACCATATTTGCTAGGCAAGGTACCTTCACAATTGAGGATAAGAAAGAAAAGGGGATGGACAAGTAAGGAGTTAATAATCTCCAATCTTGCCTATCATCTCTCCCTATGAAATTTCAAAGTTCAGTTATAAGCCTTGTGCTCATGCAGCCAGGAAGGTAAACATCATCATTGTGATTTAAGGGCTTTCAGCACACCCCTCATGATCATTCAAGTAGATAAGGAAGAACAAGATAAACAGAAAAAAGCCATCTAGAAAATACTTCACTTTGTCAGTTGAATAACAAACACGTTTTGCAGAGTTGCATCTTGACCTAAGGTAGATTCATTAATTTCTCTCCTGCTCTACGCAGTTCCACGCTGTTGGGTTACTGATCTGTGATAGCTACTGACCTTTTTCCTAAGGACACCCTTGTCCCTGCCTTAGGAATGCTTCCTGCTAATAATGTTTAAGTGTCTTTCCCATACCACTTTTGACATATAATTTTGCTGTGTTTTTCACACCAAAGGCACTACCATATAATTTCTCTTCCCCTGCTGTTTCCAGTATTGTCACTTACAGCCTTGAGCCTTTTTTTCTGACGCAGCTGGAGGATGGCAGCTGAGTGCAGAAACCTTTCTGCAGAGGTTTCCATGGGTAATGTTGATTCTCCAGGCAGCTGCAGTGCTATGCAGCAAGCTTTAGAACTCCTTTTTATAGATGCTCTTATCAGTATGCTTTGACTCCCGGGGCCACAGTCATACTGAGAATAATCAAAATACTGGCGGTTCCCACTACACATGGATGTAACTTGTCCTAACAGCTAGTAACCTTCATAGACATGGAGCTGTGAAGCCCTTAGGGAATAGTGGAAATTAACTTTTAAAAATACATTTCTGTCCTTGCTATGCAGTCTGTTCTAAAGTTCAGTGAATGCTGATGGTACAATTCACGTGAACAGGTTTAATCAGGCTTGCAGACTTCAATTATGTAAGCATGATGCAATTTGTTGGGACAAAAACATGGAGCAAGTTCAGCATTTCATTACATTTCATTATGGATTGAGAGCCATATGTAGGTGAGGATTGACTAAACTTGGTAGGTAGCTAGTTGTAACAGGAACTAAAGGTGTCTGGATGTGAAGGTTGCATTCCTTAACCTAATTTGTCTAGTCCTGGAACACATGAGGTCTGTGTTAGAATACAGACAAGCAGTGACATACATACACACATATACACACACACATATGTTTACTTCTTACTGGATATTC
The DNA here is from genome assembly GCA_027886175.1 of Phylloscopus collybita. Lineage (NCBI taxonomy): Eukaryota > Metazoa > Chordata > Aves > Passeriformes > Phylloscopidae > Phylloscopus > Phylloscopus collybita. The sequence continues at coordinate 36,283,502 of JAJNNQ010000006.1, forward strand.
TATACGGCCAAATCTACTTAACCTTAAATATTTTCCCCAAGTATGGAGCGGCAGATTTATTTCAGGTCATGGGAAAGTAGCTCCAGCCAAAGAGTAGAGTTCCAAGGAAGCAGGGTGCACTTGTGTGGTGTGGTTAACTAAGTACAGGCACAAAGATGAGTGGCTGTAGGGAAAATCACATGAGCTAGGGAAGCCACGTATGCTGCGTGAATTTCATCCCTTACTTAGGATACTACAGCACCCAGCCAGTAGTGAGGATTATCTTTTCATCCATTCTTCAGTGTTGCTGCATTCATACTAAATCATCTTGTAAGCAGTTAAGGGTTTTTTTAAAGTTTAAATTCCTGTCTGGATTTGAAAAAGCAGAGCTGCTACCTTTTCTGGAAATGGTGTTTCTCACTGGTATTCCTTATGAACAGATTTACCCACGCTGTTTTAAAAATATTAGGCATAAAATATCCATGTACACCTATACTCACACACACCTTATTCTTTCTCGGTCCTATAGTGCTATTCCCCTAACAATTTCTATTCTTCGGTGTCCCTGAAGACAGCAAAAAAGAACCTCAGGGAGAAAAAACCAACAAAACCATCACATATCTGATACTCAAAATAATAAATATACTTTTTTCATTCTTGAATGAACAAAGATTCCTAATGGTTCCCACAGGCCGTCACAGAAATACTTCCAGCACAAATATTATTAAGGAATTTCTCCTCATGCTCCTTCTCCACTTCTGGCCTTAAGAGTAACAATGGCTGTGGGGTGGGATGTAAGGAGCTGGACCACATTTCAGCACTGCTGATACATCAAACATAGGTGACGTAGCACACATGTCACAGCATTAGGAACCATAAAGCCACTCCAGAATAATTCCCAATAAGGCTGAGAATCATCCTGGTATTGTTATTTAGCAACTGCTCTGCAAACACAAGAAGGGAGGCCTTGCTCACTAAAATGCAGGGTATGAGACAAGCAAAGCTCTGAATGCCTCAGCCAGTGAAACACTCATCTGCTGTCTTCATCTGCCTTTGCAGGGAACACGTCTAAATGCCTACCCTTAAAGGGAAGTCACTATTTTAAGAAAGCCACTATTTTACTCTGGGAGCAGAATGATGAGAATTTCTATCAAACACATTCACCATAACATAAAAACTTCAGGGATAAAGTTCAGATGCAAAAAAGGGGTGGGGGAGAAGTTATGTAAAGTATATTTCCTTTTGCACCAGGTGGCAGATAGGAAGGCTGTGAGCTTCACTGGTCTGAACGCCAACTAAGCCTACCCTTTTGCACTCTGCCACAGTCACCAGCTCCTTCAGAAGTAAAGGATCAAAAGTAAATAGTATCCTTTTCTGCTGATCAAACCACCAAAGCAGTTTTCAGATTCGAGGGTTTATGCTTTAGTTTCTTTGAATGCCTTTAAAAGCAACATGATATCCTCTGCCCAGAAGAGAGCAGCATTGATACTGTCCCAGGAAGGACAACCAAGGTGTTCTTTCTTGCCAGACAGTGGGCTGGCTCCTATTATCAGACAAAATATGGGGATCCAATTATTGTGCTGAAATTTAGGAATTATTTCTATTAATCAATTAATAACCTAAGGACTCTTAGTGGGAACTTTTGTGTGTAACAGGCATAAATCTGAGTCAGCCACATAGTTGTGTTTGTGTTAGAGCAAGAGAAACTGTTCATAACATTTGAGGCTTGAGTAAAAGTACACTGTGCTATAGACAAGGCTATCCTTGATGCACAGCAGATGTACCTTCATTAATCACAGAAACAATCTGCTGTTTGCAGGGCACTTTTGATGCATCCATTTTAAAAGGCATACACACCAAAGGGCCTGATGTTGACAGATGAATTGTAAACTCTGTTACCTAACAAGCCTATGAGTTCAGGATTTAGAGGAGAAAAGGATATTCTGCTAAACTGAGGCTTCCTTCTTTTCTTCCGTGGGACAATGTTGCCTTCTATTCACACCTCTGCCAAGGGTTTTCTGTGAGACTGTGGCCATCTCACTGGGCAGAGCTGTTTGCTGAGTGTGCCTCTGCCTACGCTCCGCCAAGGCAACGCTGGCGGCGAGTCAAGCCTGGCTTGGCACCGGCCCCGGGCGGCTCTCCCCGGGCTGGGCTGCAATCACGCTCCAGTTCTGCCAGAACCCGAGCGAGTTCGTGATGCTGCACAGTAATTTGAGCAGGACCACCCTCCTGCAGGAGCAGCCCTCTGCCCGCTGAAGCACAGAATTCCCTCCCGGCCCCCGTGAAAAAAAAAAAAAAAAAAAGGTAATAATTATGTTTTGCTGAACAATCACAAATTTTCACAGCACTGCAATGGCAGTTAAACCAAGTACAAACCTCTTTATTTTCTTTTCCTTGCCATTGGAGCCGAACTACTTTTACATCTCTGTGTGGGTGATTGCCTGTGATCCCACCGAGGGAAGGTAGCTTTCCTGAAGAGTGTGCTGGAACAACTGTTGATCTCCCTTGTGAAATCCCATCTGTTGTCTGCAGCAAGTCTTACTTGCTGGCTGAACAAGATAATGTTTCCCCAGCAGTAGCTGTAATTTTCCAAGCACTTTGCTGGATGCAAAGTCAGAACTTGATTCAAAAAAGGACAAGCAGGGGTATAACTTTGCTCTCTCCCTTCTGTTTTGCGGAGTGTTATGAATTAAGCTGCTGGCAGTCAGGTAGGGCTGAGTCCTTGCGGGCTTCAGGCTTTATTCGAGACCTCTAAAGATGAAGAATAGTGTGCTAATTTTAGAGGTGGATTCTGGAAATGGGGAAGCCAAATTTTTTTTTGGTATAATTTTCTGTATTATTACTCCACATTTTTTACAATCTGCCATTTATTATTTAAATCATATCTAAATGAATGTTAGTTTATGGTGGAAACTAATCAGCAGAAGTTGGCAATATTTCAGTGTGTTGGGAAAAGGTTCTTCACCCAGAGGGTGATTGGGCACTGGAACAGGTTGCCCAGGGGAGTGGTCGCAGCACCAAGCCTGACAAAGTTCAAGACGCGTTTGGACAATGCTCTCACACACATGGTGTGACTCTTGGGATGTCCTCTGCAGAGTCAGGAGTTGGGCTTTTTATGATCCTTCTGGGTCCATCTTTCAACTCAAAATATTCTGTGATTATGACTGTATTGAACAATTTGGGGATTTTAAAAAGAAGACTGTTTGAGGGAAAAAAAGTCCTAAACCAACCAAGCAAACTTAAACAATAATGCAACCACCTCTTCCTCCTGGTTATAGGGAAATTCCTTGGGTTTGAAGAGCTGTACCTGAAACCACTCTTCTCCCGTACTAATAAGACATTTCCCTCGCGCTAAAACATTTAATTTTTTTTTTTTTTTCCCGGGATGTGAGCGCAATGTGAAATGCACAAATCCAAGCCGGGATCAGCATCAGACCCGCGTCTCCCAGCCGGGCCGGCCGTGCAGGGAAGGCGGGCGGGCCCCGCGGGCGCGGAGCTGCGCTGCCCTGCCCTGCCCTGCCCTGCCCGCTGCCGGCCCGGGCACGGGGCGGGCCCGGCGGCCGCCCCCGCCCCTCGCAGGGCGGCAGGGAGTTGAACTGGGGAGTCGGAGCTCGGCGCGGGGCCGCGGCCGCGGCGCTGCTCGGCCTGGGGAGCGCCCGCCCGCCGGGCACCAGCGGGGCGGCCGATGGCGAGGCGAGAGGACGGGCGGGACTGGGCGTACAGGTAGGGCTGCCGACAGGGCTGAGCTGGGCTGCCGACAGGGCTGAGCTGGGCTGCCGGCCGCGCAGGGAGGGCGAGCTGTGCCTCCCCGAGCGCTCGGAGCCGGCCCTGCCGGGGGCTGCGGCCGGGGGAAGCCCCCACAGACCGGCCCGGGCGCGGCTGGTGGCTGAGGGCAGCGAGCGCCCGCCGCAACCTTCCCTGCCCGAGGGCAGCCGGGGAAGGTGGCTTCCCTAAAACCCTGCCTGCTCCCTCTTTGGTTTTGTTTTTTTTTTTTCCCCGTTCTACATTAGGAATGGAGTGGAGCATGAAATTAATCTGCGCTTGCTGCCTGGGCAGTCGCAGTCGTAAATAAGAGATGTGTGTTCATGGACGTGTGAGGGGGTTTTGTGTGTTTGTGTGTGTGTTTTCATGTTCTGTGTCTTCAGAGAAACCTGTGTTGGAGGTCTCATTGCTTTTTACACCTGTGGTTTTTGTGTCAGATCTGAGGAGTACATGAGTACTAAGGTGATTCTTCTGAACAGCCAACAATGTAATAACAATTTGGAGTCTGAATATTTAATTGTTCCTCGTCTGATTCATGCTTTACTACCTGTGACGCTCCCGTGAGCCAGTTTTCCCAGGCTGTGCCAGTGCTGCTCCATGGCCAAATTCCTTTGCCATGAATGAAACAGGCAGTGTTTTGGGAAGTTAAATCCTGGAGTCTGTCTTGAAACCTTGTCTGACTGGACAGATCCCTCTGCCTGCTTAACTTCTGCAAAGCCCATTAATGTCCTGTACTCAGGTGGGATACTGCAGGTGTGGAGCACCCTGGGAAGTTGCCATAAATCTAATTTAGCAAGTTAAGTTGATATGTCAGAACAGAATCAGCCACGCAGTTCTGATACTGTCATTATTGTGCTGCCTGAGATAAGGTGCTGTAACACTGAACAATTGTAAAAGATAATAAAATAAGCATTTTGGTTCTACATATGAAGAAGGTAGATTGACAGAAGGATTTGTCTTTTTCCACATTGTATACTTTCATTAAGATAATTTCAGAAATTACCCATTTAAAAAATAGCCTTTGTAACTTGTGACACTTGTACTTTTGTTGTCATTTTTCTGCACAGAACTGTCTGGAAAGAGAATTCAGGCCATACTGGAGCTGTTGTGCTATACCTCATACTTTTCAACTGTTTGCCTGTGTTGTGGAGAAAAATACCTCCCAGACTTTTATGTGGCCATAATTTTGTGCCAGTTTTGCACACAATGGGTCCTTTGCTCCAAAAACACCTTACTTAAAAAAACAGTGAAATCTGTGAAACTGACTGAACAGTGCATGTTTAAATTAATTTACTTAAACAGCTTTGATATGCTAAATGGAGTGTAACAGTTCGTGTAAAGTAGGTTTTTGCTGGGAGGAGGGAGTCTTAAGCTGCTTTTAGAAATAGCAACTGGAAGTTATTTAAAGCATACTTGGGTTTTGGGTTTTTTTTTGCTTCAGCTGTAGGTATGTGGAAACATTATTCTTATTTTATTTTGTAGGGTTGATCCATATGGGTTTGAAAGGCCAGAAGACTTTGATTATGCATCCTATGAAGCATTCTTTTCCAGATACCTGGTGGTGCTCACTAGAAGAGCAATAAAATGGTCCAAGCTCCTAAAAGGAAATAACAGTATACAGAAGAGTTTAAAGGGTGAGCTTCATGTCTCTTTATAGGTATAAAAGTGCATTATGTTAGGATTCAACAGTTTGTGTTTTTGAATGCTGAATACTGTTTCTGTCTTGAAAGGAAAACCAGTAGTATAAACAATAATAATGCATAAGCAAGTATGCTTATTATTATTATTAGTTGTTAGAAGGATTTAATTTAAACCTTCCAAAGGAGTAATCCCTCTTCAGCAGAGGAATATCTTGTTGTATCTGTAACACAGCTATTGTGGCCACTGGCACTCCAAGATGCTGTTTTGCAGCTGTTAGCTGTGCTCTCTTTTAAAAAAGACATGAGATTATGGAGAAGATGCTGTCTTGAACCCCAGGGATTAGGATGTTAGGGCTCTCAGTTACTGCTTCTTTAACAATTCTCTAGGCTGAGATTTTCTAGCTCTCCTTATCCTCATTTTGTAAAATGACGTTGACCATGCAGCTAAAAAGGTGTGTACTAAGAACTGATGATAAGTGTTTTACAAAGTGAAGAAAATAAGATTAATGCAGGGCTAATGCAACATTGGACAAAATGCTGATGTGGAAGTGTTAATGTCTGCTTCAAAAAGCATGAAAATCTCTAGTGATGTTTTATCTTGCAAGAGATACAGGTAGAAATAAATGGAGAGAGTCAGAAGGTGTTAGAAGATCCTGTGAAACTAAAGGGTGGAGTTTCCTCCTACTCTCTCTCTCGGGTTATGTTTTCATATAAGCATCTAAATTTTCCTGTTTGCTCTAAGTGGTGCTAATCGGGTTGCTTTCTCTTTGGGTGTCTTCTGGAGCTGGGCAGAGTTCGCTTAAGTTCTCTTAAGTTAAGGAAAAATTGAGTAAAACTAAGCAGATTATTCAGATGTAACATAGGTAAAGTATTTAAAGCTGTGCTCCAGGTACAGCCTTTGGCTGGTGATTCTGATGGTTTTGTTGTTTTGGGGTTGTTTTTTTTCCTTGGCACCAGGAATGAGATGAAAACTAGTGAGACGTTTTAAATATAACAGTGTATTTTGTGTACAGATGTCTGTTTTAAGGGTGTGAAATTCCAGAAAATGTAGGTTTGAGATATAGCTGCTAGATGATATGCTGCTAAGCAGAAAGTATCTACTTCTGCTGTCTTATTTTTCTCACAAATGTAAAGATGCTTTTGCTTGGGGTGTCAAGTTTGAATGTAGTGATAACTTTGTGCCATTTTGAATTAATGAGGATTTTGAGATTCTGCAGAACTTCTAGTTGTGGAGAAATAATCTCAGTTTTGATTCATACCTGTGATATGTGAGTGGTAACAGTGGCAGCTCTTAGCATTTTTTTTTTTTTAGTTAATTTCATTTCTCTCTTTTTGTGTTCCCAGTTCTAGCATTTTAGAAACAGAATGTTACTGTGCTACTACCAGTGGGAATTCCTTTGGTCTTATTTTGAAGCCAAAACTTTGAGCAAATCTCTCAACTTGTCTACCAGGCTTCAGAACCAATGGTCATGCTGCCCCACTGGGCACATAATGGCAGCAGCTTTGATTGTCTCCAGCAGGCTGCTCTTTGTGGAAACTGGGATTCTGTACATCCACCCAGGGGGCACAGGCAATGGCTCTGGACTCTGGAGTCCTTGTGGGCTGGTGTATCATCTTTGATGTTACTGACTTCTGCTAAAGATACTTGGACTTGTAGGCTATGGATTCTCACATATACGTGTAATGCCAGGGAGAGTGGCAGGAATATGTAATATTGAGGAAATGTAGTCTGAGTGTAGATTCAGAGTTGTTACAAAAAGTTTTCTGCACTAGTCTCATCTGATACCTCAGAGGAGGAGAGTGAAAGGTTGACCTGTGCAATTACTGATTTTTAAATACCTTATTTCTCCTTTCAGTATTAAGATTGAAGTCTGTGACATGCACATGGAATTGTGTAAGCAGGTGTGTCCTTTATCCTGCAAGATGATTATGCAGTGATTTCCTTGCAGGCAAATAGCAGAAGCTCTGCTGGTTATCCACTGAATTTCCCTCCTCCTCCAGAACCTGAATTCATTTCTATGAAGCTTTGCTCAGAGCTGCTGGCTCTGCCATAAGCTAGAACTGAGCAGAATATTTGATTTGCCACTTCCCTCCCCAAAAACAGTGGCTGTGAACCAATGTTGTATGTCCTGCTGTGAGTAGATATGAGAGATACAGTGTATGTGTGGTATCTCAGTAGTTCCACACCCATTTGTCTACACACAGAGAAGCTCATAATTTCTGCCCAGGTGAACAGGAAGAAATGATGACTTGCCTTAATTTTCCAATTTGGAAATGTGACATGTTCACATGCTACTGAGTTTGCCTCATATCTCATATGTTCCACTATAAAGAAAAATAATTAGACTACATTTTAACAATGGTAATTAAGCAGTGCATTCTGTCATTCTGTATTGTAGCCTGCTGGTAGGGTGGGTCATGGGAATTTGGCTGACAGTTCCTTTCACTCATTCTCCAGTGTCTTCTGTTTTGTTATTTTTTGGTATTCTGTTTCCCCCCTCACCCCTATCTTCACCTTGTTTCCACTGCACATGAGAGTTCATAATCATTGTTTGCCACTTGCCATCTTTCTGTCTCTCTCTCACTCTGCCACTACTGAGATTCTCCTAATTCTTTTTCCTTGCTTCATTCAGCTCTGTCTTTATGGGACCAAACTACATCTTTCTGCTCTGTTTTGTTTACAGGTGGGCAAAAAACTGTCTGACATAGTTGCTCAAACTATCCTAATTCTGACCAAAATCATGCTACACAGAAGAATTTGGCTGTTGGTGTACTAGCAGCAGATGATACTTTCTGATCTTTGATAAAATACAGTGAAAGGGAAAAGTAAATGTATTAAACAGTGGTTATAACACGAGCACTTCTGTTCCAGCCCAGGGCTTGGTGGACTGAAAGTCAGATTGACTGGAACTTTAACATTTGCAGTGCTTATGTGCTCTGTTTCTTCTGTTGTGTATTCATGAAATAAAGCATTCAGTTCCTTGTATGCTGTTTCCAGCTCTTTTATAGAATTTTTCTTCTAGGGCCCAAGTTTATTTCCTCAACATTCAACAGTAATTGTTGAAATTACTGGGTTGGCTTTTTTTTTTCTACCTGAAAAAGCAGAAGTGTAGATGCTTCTCAAAATCACATTCTTCTATTTTTTTAAATGAGATAATGTTTGGTTTTAAATGTTTGGGGATTTTTTGCTCATAAACTGAGTCGATGCTGTAGAGTGAAAAAAATGTTAATGGGAGGAAAAAGTCAATGCAACACCTACTTTGAAGCAGAAGTCTCCAAAATTTTCATATTCTACCATAGGCAGGATAGGCAGGTTGAAATTACTTATTTTTACATCTTATTATTATAAGTAGTGTACATTAAATGTTATTATAAGTGTACAGAAAAATGTAATTTTCTGCATATTTTTCTCTTGAAGTTGCTTTGGGTAATTATCGTCAATGTTAGACTGCAAATCAATCAGGTAGCTGTTTTTTCTTGTAAAAAGGAGACCACATTCATAAAGTGACTCTAAACTTGTGAAACTGGCACTAAGTGTCAGAGGCAATTGAATTATTAAGGGGGGGACAGTTTCTTAAAAACTGATGTTTCATATTTTGTTAATGAGCAGAGGCAAAGAGTTTACATAAAGGTGTTTCTTACCTATGTATGTTCTAGAATTTAGATCACATACTATGATTGTCCTGGGAGTGATTCTGTGTGTAGTCCTTGGGGCTTGAGGGTGTCCAACAGTGCTACATTTGAGATCAAGCCCTTGGTTTACAACTGGCTTTGGATGTGTGGGTGGAGACCCATGCATGATCTGGCTTCATCTGGGAAAGCTTCTCAGATGGGAAGCTTTAGTTACAGTGGGAGTGTGAACTGTTGTTATGGGCTTCTTAGTTCCCAAGGATAATGTGGAAAAGAGCCTATATATATATATATTTGTATAAAAACAATTTTATATATAGAATATATCTATTTCTATCTACATATATAAATGATATATATTAAACTGCAGCTGTCCTTCTTTTCTAAACTACTTTGTGCTTCTGAATGCCAGCTTGCAGATCCTAGCAAGTATTATAATGGTGTGAAGAAAAATAGCACAATGCAAAGGGCTTTTGCATTCCTCAGGGAGTGAGGGAGCTGGGTCAGTAGTTACTTGGGGTGATAGAAGCCCCTGGCTGTCTATTGCCATGAGAACGATGATACTGAGGAATAATGAATGTGTGCTGTGCTGCAGGCTGCTTTTCCCTTGTGCCACTGTCATAGGCTTGTCCATGCTTCTCTTGAATTTAATGTGTGTTGCTGGATATCAATGTTGGCTATGCTTAGAGAATTTACAATTCTTCCAGAAAAAAAAAAATACGATTGGCATTATGTGTTAAAATGTGATAATCCAGTATTTGAGCTAGCAAGTTTGTTTCTAGGCTCATCTGAATGTCTCTTGTCAACCTAAATAGGACTGGTTCTTGATAGTAATTTCTGTATTTGCTAGGTTAATTTATAGGATTTCTTGAGCATTAGGGTACAAAATCCTGTAAAAAAGATGAAGTGGGGATTATTAAACCACCATGGAAACAAGTGAATTATTTCCAGTCTAAAAGAAGGTTGTAGTTAAGGTAATTTTACAGCTAGAACTGTAGAGTCTGTAACCCATAATATAAATCTTCATTGAAAAGCTAAACAAAAACTGTACCCTGAAGACCAGGCATTTGTTACAAATATGTTTCTTTGAGAGAAAACACCAGATTTTAGGTGGGTGAAATGCACATTATATCTGCAAGTTTATGTTGGGTGCACGGGGGAGGCAGCTTTGAGTCCTAAAGGATAGGCAGCTGTAATTAGGTGGAATGTATTTAGAAGGTGTCTGGCTGAGTTGTACAACCTTGCTTCACTCTGCTGTTTTTAAGGCCTTTAATTTAGGCAGCATTTATTACAGAACTGTGTGATTCAATAAAACCTGGCTAGGTAGTGATATTGTGTGTGATAGTGCGTGGGTGAAATAAAAATCCCCACTCAGATTTGAGTCCCATAAAATTTAGAGAGGAGAAGTTGGTGCTTTTATTGGTACAACATGATTCATGTGGTATGAAATGTCTGTTTCATTTGTAATTTTCTTTTCCCTGAAAAAAGGAGAAGAATCTCAAACATTCAGCTGTCTTTTTGGTCAGAAAAGGTAATGCTGATTTAGGATTATGTACCCAAAAGCAGCATTGACTCCTTATCATATTTTTCATACCATTCCCAGGAGGAAGCTGCTTTTGTTGTCATTAGCCTGATGCTTCTTCCTGTAATCTTGCATCATAGTTATTTACACTGAATCATCAGCTTAAAAAAAGCCCTGAAGCACACCCTTATGATGAAAATGATGCAGGAGATAAGAGCTACTTTAGATTTGAAAAGACTTCCACAGCTATTCTAGGAAAAAGTCATCTGCTGCTCACTCACATTTCCAGTTCTTCCGGGACTCATTTAGACAGGAGGCACATATTTCATATTCCTCAGTTTCTGCTGTATTTCAGTGGTCAGGTGCTAAGCTGACCCTTAGGGTTACAGTAATGTGGGCACTGATGTTAGAGCTGAGTGGGCAGAGCCATCTTGTCAGAGGCCACTGGTGATGTAGGAAAAGTCAAGTCAGTGCTTGTCTGAATGAAAAAGGATAAAGATCAAGGGGGAACATTGCTGCTTTTATCTCCATCCAGAAAAGTTCAAGAAGAGGAAAGGATTCAAAATTTTAACAAGGGAAGAGAGGAGGAAGGAAAACCTGAGCCTGAAGATCTGAGGGGGGAGTCTGAGTGACAAGAACTTAGGAGTGAATCTAAAATATACTATGCAGCTAAGAAGTAAATGCTTATCCTAAAATGGTAGCATAGGAGAGAAGATATAATTTCCAGTCAAGAGTTTTTCTATGACTTCTTCAGGCTGCTCATTTAAAAAGGAATAATACAGATGGATTTTTTAAAAATTTATTTTAAAATGAATAAACAAAATGAAACTTCTTGTCTTGCAGTGAAGAGATATATCAGGAAAGGGATCCCCAATGAACACCGTGCATTGGTCTGGATGATTGTGAGTGGGGCTCAAGCCAACATGGAGCAAAACCCTGGATATTACCACAGACTGCTTGAAGGAGAGAAGAATGCCAAGCTGCTTGAAGCAATCAAAACAGGTTATTCTCTTGATAATGCTTTTATCTGTATTTATCCATCCTATGTCCTTAAGTGTTAGAGATCAAATTATGTCATGGAAAACTTAATGTTTCCATAGTAGTGGTTTAAGTGCTGAATTAACACTTAAATTAGATTAGCCATAAGCTCTTTAACAGCACAGATCTTTCCAGGTTCATCATGTGGTTAAAAGCATTAAGGAATGCTTTTAAGGAAGATCAGAAATTATTTGAGAAGGAATAAACTAGAAAACATTAGTGTCATCTAAGTGATTGAAGAGTTGTAACTTTGAGCCATGACAATCTGCCTTTGAGTCTGTTTCTCCTAATTCTGTCCCACAGGACACTGGAGAAGCAGCAGGGCTGGTAGAAGATGTGGTACGGAGGCCCAAATGAGGCAGGTGAAGTATGCTAGGATTTCAGGCTGAGTAAGAAGACTGAAAAGAAAAAGCTGTTGATAGGTTTAAATGAATTATAAATGGTGCAAAGAAGGTGAATGAGGAGCAATTGTTTCTTGTAATATAAGAACCAAGGGCACTGAATCTAATTTGCCATGCTGCAGGTTTAGAAGAGTTGTGGCACTTGTTACTGTGCTGCAGAGGTTAGAAGGATGAACTGGTTTAAAAAGGAATTTGATAAACTGAGAGGTGGGGGAGTCCACTTGATGCATGAAATACTAAATGCTAAATGTAAAAATCCCTGGGAGAAATGTAGGAGGTGAAACACTCCTCCTCTACTATTCCGTTTTCATGTGTGCTTTCTGTGAACATTGATCAGTGGCCAATACTGATGGCAGGGTATAAGGACAACCAGACCTTAGGCTGGCCCATTGGGAGGAAAAAGGCAGTATGTGAGGACAAACAAGTAGGAATTTCGTGTAACTGATACTTGTCCTGAAACCTGCTACAGCAGAGCCTTTGTTGTGAAGCTGATATTGGCTGAATTGCCCAATTAAAATGTCAAGAGGTTGGGCTCTGCTGTGGAACAATGCTGAGGTTATTTGGTTAGAAAGGCAGGTTGTCTTTTTCCTCTTGCGAAAACCCAGGTATTTAAAGTTTGGGCTTCATGGATTTTTATTTGAGCTGGATAAGCCCAGAAACACTTTTGGTTCATGCAGAGCTTCTTCGCTGCCTTTCCCTGCAACAGCAGTACTTTGAGCTTTTGGGACTACACGCCTTAGTGAGGTATTTTGGAGCATAAACTTCATGCTCCTATGAATATGGACACTAGCCAGAAATGTGCAGGCTTATATCCTCCTAGAACTAGAAACAGTAGAGCTCTTACTATGAATAAAGAGGGAGCTAGTAAAGCTCACCTTGGTAAGGGTCTGGAGAAGTATCAAACTATTCAATTGGGGTAAAATTGCTGCAAGAGAGACTTGAAAACAATTTTTTCCTGTAGTAGACAAAGACGTGAAGGGTCAGTAGGTGGCCACACAAGTCAAAATGAAATAAAAATATTTTTGTGGGGGAGGAAAAATACTGGGAGATGATAAAGATCTATTTGTGAACTATGGAGGAAATAAAGTTTTGGAAGAGCTACTGCTTTGATTGGAAAACTGCAGAAGAGAAAATTAACATGGAGCAAGTGAGGGGAGAGATGAAGAAAAATGGCTTGGAAGACTTTATTGGAGGTGAAAAAATATAATGAAAACCTCAGACACTCCTCCTTCAGAAAGGAAGAACCAATGCAGATATAGGAGGGATGAAAGGAGCAAAGTACTTAAGGTGAATGTAAACTTTGTGGTTAGTGTGTTTAATGAACTTGTGCTCCTGTTGACTGTGCACATTTTGTAGTGGGCTTTGGCTGAGGACTCTTTCAGTGTGAATTGTTGCCTAACGTCCATTTTGTTTCTTCAACTGTTGTTTTCCCATTACTGTAGTTGTTTTTAGTAATAAAGCAAGGTAAGATGTGGAATCATGTGCTGTTCACTTTCATGTTTGCAGTTTCCAGAATTTTCAGGCAACTGTGTGGTATTTATTCCCACAGCTGTAAAGTTACAGCCCAGCACAGTGCTGGGGTTTATAAACCAGAGAACAGCAATCTCACTTTTTTCCTTCTTTCTGGGGGAGGTTCAGGAGGACAAGGCCAACCAAAGACTTTATTTCAAATTCAATTTAAAATGTGAAAAAGCTAGTGTGTCCTCTTTATTTCACATGCCCAGAAGCTGCAAACAATTTTCATGTATGTTTGAAACTAGTTTTCATATGGGAAAGTCTTTAATGTGATACAATCAGGTTAAAAAGGACAGGTACACTGTGTCAAGAAATGGTCTAATCTTTAAAGAAAAACCTGATTAGTAATAACAACGGAAGTCTTTCAGCTAATAAAATCTGTAATCTGCTTGTTCACCGTTTTTGCCCTTTAACTTCCTGATTCTGAACTGATGAGCTTTATTGCTATTTTGTTTTATACGTTATTTGCTGTTTGAACATTTTTTGGTTTTTTAAAGAAAAATGTAGGAGGGAACAGTTTTCTTACTCTAACCATTAAAAAAAGAGCTTTAAGAATGCAGGTGTTTAAGATTTTGTGTCTTAGTTTATGTACGCATTTAGAAGGGCATACAGTCCAACAACACGTTGTTTTTCATGTTCTATTATAGGAAAGTTTAGTAGGACAAATGATGTTATAAGATAAAAAGTGGCTGTCGTTCTAATGCAGAGGATACATGCTGGATGCAAAAAGACTGGAGTGTAAGTTGTAGCTTTCTTGGAGTAAACTCCCCTTAGGTTGGGCCATTTTGAATTTTAGCTCTTGTATCTTCTCACCATTGAAAAAACACACTTTTGGACAGAAGTGTGTCTGTGTCTGCAAGTGCGCAGGCATGTACATGCAGCTGATCTGTGTTTCCACTCTTGCATGTCAAGAGGAGGAATTGTAGGTGCTGTGAAACCTACGATTTGATACTTACCCAGTCAGTCCCAGAGCCTGAGCTGTGCTCTGTGACAGCTGGCATAAGGGTCTGACTGTGGACTGGATGATAGTTGCAGGATCTTAATTGAGTTTATGGTGGGTTCAGAAAAGCAATTCAAACAATGGTCATTGCCATTTCACTGGAGACAGGGAATATTTTGCTATCACTAAGCACTAAGAAGCTTCTCTGAAGCTTCTCTGAAACTGTGAGTGGAAACTGGGAATTTTTAGGTGAGTATAAAGCATTTAACCATGCAAGAGGAAGGGGAGGAGCGTTGTCAGCTCTTGTGGCTCTCTGTAAGAGGAACCCTATCAGGTCATATCCAAGCAGCTGCCTGATCTGGTCTTTGGTCAGCTGAAGGAGGAGTAAAGTGTGTATTGACACTTCCTCAGAATGTTTTTCCTAGACTCCAGTTATCTGCTGTTGGGAGAGTTGCCAGAACATACGCTGCATGTTTGTACCTAATAATGCTGGATGGGAAAAAAAAAAAAAAATCACAAAAACCCGTCTGGTTGTTCTTTTTACATGTTGTTTACCATGCTCATGATTTTGCAGATTCGTGCTGTCTCAATGCTCTTAAGCATCTCCCTCTAAACTAAGGAGCTTTTATCCGCCTGGGTTTATACACTATGTATGGTAGCTATTTTATATCTGTGGTCTTCCTTGTGACTGTACTTTTCTGTAATTTTTCTAGTTCTGGTATTATCTTTTGGAGATGAAGGAGACTGGAATTTATGCATGTGCTTCTCAGATTTATACAGTGGCAATATTGTTCTTTTGTAGGAAATCCTCACCCTGTTGGCTTTCTTGATTGCTGAAAGCTCTTGAGCTGTTACTTGGTCGTGGGGGTTGTGAGGCTCAATTTTTCTGACTTTTGTTAATGACAAACTTGGTCTTAACTTACACAAACCCCCCAAGCCTCCAAAGCAATTTGTAGTTCCAGGTTTGTAGGGAAAAGCTTGAGGATAACTGCTAAATACCCAGTTGTAACAAATCTAAAATACCCTTTAAGTATACTGTTTTTACAAGTTGCAATTTATGGGCTAACGTCATTATTCTGGATTTGCAATGGAGTTTTTAAGTGCTTGTAGTTGGCAGTTGAAGTGAATTTTTGCTCTCCTCTCTACTGTGTAAAAAACCAAAAAAATTACCTGCCTGGAAGCTCTTCAGAGCAGATACACATCACAGATGTAGCAGTGGCAATGAAATGACCTTGAGTAGGATATGTTAGTTATAAAAATAGTTGTGTAATTTACTGACCACCTGTGTCTTGGAGTGGGAAGCACCTGGGTGTGAAAGTAAAAGTGCCATGTTTTAGGAAATGTATTCTTGAATTTAGCACTCCCACTATAGTGCTGGTTCCTCTCCCCATCTCCAGCTGGAGGGACAAAAGGCAAAGATCATGGATTGAGATAACAACAATTTACTGGAAACAGCAATGAGATACAAAAATGAAGAGTAACAGCAATAATATTAATAACTAAAGGTATACAAAACAATTCACATAGAAAGAAAACAAGTGATAATAGACAATACCAGGTGGCTCCCTCTACCACTTTCCCAACTGGATGGAACCCCTTTCTCCCTAGAAAACAGTCCCTTTCCCAGGTCCCTGGCAATGATGAGGTGGTGTAGAGCAACCTCCAGGCCCTATAGCCACACCCCCTCCCAACTGCTGCAGAAATTAACTGTCCTGGCTGGAATGAGGACAAAAAGGAAGGAAGAGAGAGCAAGATGAAGAAGACTTGGGGGGTTTGTAGATGCCTGCCTTTTGAAGTACCCTAAGTAGGAAAAGCACGAGACTGGTTTCAAAAGCATTGGTTTTCTGGACTGCTCTTTCAAATATCTTTGCTCCAGAAATAGCATCAATGGCTGTGGTTCTTGGTACTGAAATAGACATCTGTTTTATAAACTGAGGCTAATGTGTTCTGCCTGTTTGTGTTACTGAATGAGGTAGAAATACTGCAGACTCGTGAGAGGGAAAAAAGAAGCCAGTGGTCTCATGGTTGCTGCACAGAGATAAATCAGCAGGAAAGCTGGTGGTTGGTTTTGTTTCATAGCAGCATAAAACTGCCAGCTCAGAGAGCTGAAAGACTGTAAAAAAAATTGCTATTGGGATTTAATCTGAATTTACTACAAAAGAGCAGCTAGTCTTTGCATTGTGACCTTACTGGTTCTGTGCTCCAATACCTAGTTTATTTATAAGCAGCAGATCTGCACATAATGACAAGATTGTCATAGTTTTGGGATTTATCTAGCAGTATAAGATTCTAATGTTCATTTTGCTGCTTGAGAAGAACCATGGTTTTTTGTGGTTTGGGGTTTTTTGGAGGGTTTGGGGTTTTTTTTCCCCAAAACTGGACTAGTTTGAGGCTATGCTGCTTTGGACAGTACCTGTCTATTAAGAGCAAAGCAGATCAGTGGACAGTAGGTCAGAGGGTAGGCTGTGCAGAGCATGAGAAGGAGGTGTTTGGATGTCTCCCATGGAACAGATGTATTAAAGTAAGTGGTGAAGCCAAGTGAACAGCCCTTGCCTTCTCCTGCCAGTTGCCTCAAGTCGTCTCTGACCCTCATCTTGTAGCATGGTAAAACATACTGGCTCGTGTGTGCCTGTGGAGTGGGTTGAGTTCCCTCACCTTGAGTCAGAGGAGCCTCAGAACTGGAGGAGGAAGGAGAGCATGCAAATGGAGCAGAAAGGGCAGGATGGAGAGGGAATGGGACCCTCTGCTCTTGTGCTCAAAGTAATAATCTGGCACAAGGAGTCCTGTGAGACCATGCTCCATATCTTCTATTAAGGGTAAAGCCTTTTGGCTCCTGTATCTTGTTTTTTCTCTCCATCCACTCACCCTAAACTAAAATATTGTTACTAAATATAAAGGAAAGTTCTAAATCCTTCATAAAACCAGGGAAGGCTTCCCCCAGTCCTTGTGGAAAAAAATATGCTCTACAATCAGAAAACAAGTTGCAGCTGATTCTCTCAATTGCAGGTTGTGAAATTACAGATGGGTTCAGTTTGAGTAGTCCCTGCTTTGTATGTGATGGACTTTTCTTACTCTCCCCTCATCCTTTCTCTGCATAGCCGAGGAGAAGGGCCATGTCTAAAATTCAGCATTAATCTTTTCTTGTAACATTCAGCGTATACTTTAATAAAGAATAAATTTTGATTATGCATATACTGTGCTGCATAATCTTCCTACCAAGAAGACACGAAAGAAATTTATTTATCCTGTAACTGTCTGTTGTTCAGGTCCTCTCAAAAATTGTCTTTTTCCTTGTGTTTTTCTTCTCATTCACATGAAAGATGAAGTGAAATGTTTTCCTGCAAATGATTTAAAAGGAAGAAATAGCGATTAGTGTGATAACTTCTTCATGCATGTGACTTCCACTACACAACTCATGATTTTGGGGAGCTTTCTTCCTTTGGTTGCTTACAGCTGAACTTTGTGTCAAAGCTGTAACAGACTTCTTCCTTTGTGCCGGAAAAGGCTGATAAAATGTGATAATTCTTAGGACATGAAGATCTGTACAGAGGTGCTGTTACTGAAGTTTGTTTAAAACTTTAACCCAATTTGTTGTTAAATATAACCCAAACAGCTACTCATATTTTATGAACACGGGTTTTGAAAATCTGTGCAGTTACTTTTAGACTTTTAAGCTGGAGAGAAAAATTCTATTTAAAGATCAGATGCACAAGTCTGTGCATGTGACCTTGGGATCTCTCTTTATGGAGTGAAGCAGGCCAAAAATTAACTTTGCCTGTTTCTTTCCAACAACTAAGGGCTGTTTTGGGGTGACTAGCTCAAACTTGCGTGTCTAATTCTTAGACCTTTGTAAGGAGAGTTGAGTCCTACTATTAATGTTTGGTCTGAAAGAAATTAATGGTTGGAAATGCGAATAATTGCATACTCTTTATTTGGTTAAGCATTGAGTTTGAAGCATGTGGGAATGTGCTCTGTTGCTTGATGATCAGAAACCACTCCCATTCTCGATGATCTTGCACCAGTGGAGAGACAACTCTTCTCATGATCACATCATGGAGAAAGTTAAATTTTACGAAGTGATTTTTAAGTGGAAGTCAGCAGCTGTGGTCTGGAGTTTTTTGGCTGCTACTGTTTGGTAGAAGTTCACTGAATAAGTCAATTGAAAGTTCATCTGATTTGTTACGAGAATATGGTTTCCTAGAGGCACAACTCCTTTCATGCCACTTGACTTGATACATTTGGCATGTCTTGTGTCTTATCAGTCTAAATACCTGGTTTGCTTTCATTTAAGCCTTTGCAGTCAGACATGGACAGAGTCCAGTCTGCAGGAGAATTTCTTTAGGCCTGCTTGGAATTGGTTTCTGTACACTAATAGGTTTATTCTTTCTAGGAATAGATTATCCTTGAATGCAAGTGCCCTTTTAGCCAAAACGGAGGTAAAGCTGTTTCTTAAAAATTAATCCGCTGAAACAGTTCAGTGAACCATAGTGAAGCTACAGTTGTACTTCAGAAGACTGGTAAATGTTTCTTTGGAAAGTGACAAGGAACAGCTTTTAATTTTGGTCTTTTTCTCTTTTGTCTAGACATGAACAGAACATTTCCAGATAATGTAAAATTCCGCAAAACCGCTGATCCGTGTTTGCAACACACACTCTACAATGTATTGGTAGCATATGGGCATCATAATAAAGCAGTAGGGTATTGTCAGGTAGGTAATCATTGTTCTGTAAGCAATGCTGCATTTCACTGGTGGCAACTGTTCTTGTCCATTTGAATGTGTGTTCCTGGAGAGCAAGAGGAAGCAAGCTTGCCTTTCCCTCCTCCTGTAATTTTTTCCCCAAGCAGTTCTTGGTAGGTATAAGGCATCATGAGATCCCAATTTCCTTTGTTTTCACTGTCACATTTTTCAAAGTACAGAAAGACGAGCATTAATGTGACATCATGTACTTGGGGGCTGATAGCATTTATTTAGGGCTATCTTCTGTTGTCACTGTCAAGTACTGTAAGGTTTCCTGTGGGATACAAGGAAGATAAGGTGATTTCATGATAGTCTGAGAGTCCAGAAAAAAAGCGTCTGTCTTTAAGAATCTTAAAGAATCAGGCACTGTCATGAGCAAAATATGTTTTCTTTTTCACTTATGAAGTTCACTTATTAAGTCCTCTCCTGTCTCCTCCACTTCCTGAGCAAGAATGTGTATGCTAATGTATAGCTCATTTTAGTTGAGAAAGTTAGTGTAGTAAATACAACTACTCCGTAGCTGAAAGAATATGAACAGTATTTTTTTAAATCTTGAGAGGAGAAGACTTAGAGGGGCTTAAACCTACACTGAAGTCTAAAAAAAATTTTTTTTTAAAAAAACCCCTTTTTTCTTGTTCTAGTACAGAACTTATTTACTCCCATTCTTCAAAAGATGAATGATTTCTATTATTTTCAGGAATATGTATTTGTTAAAATACAATTTTAATATTTTGATAATAACAGAAAGGATAGAATTACCAATACTCACTTTTGCAAGTGTCAGGTTTCTCTATAGTGGTGATCATACACAACATAACACAATTTCTAAAGCATAGTAACTGCTACAAGTCCAGTTGTTAATAAAACGCTTTGGTACCTTTACTGTTTAATGGGCTAATGAAAGAGGAACACTTAAAAAAAACCCCTTGTGTGGATTCTTTGCATGTCTGGTCTCCTCACAGGATCAGTGCTAGTATATGTATATGTGGAGTACTGGAGATATTATGGAAGAAAATGGTTTGTACACAGCTTTGCATGAGTTAAGCAGCTTGTAAGAGTTGCTGGAACTGCAACATTTTACTTAGTGTGTTTGGGTCACACATCCTCCTCCTGCAGCCTGACTGTCTGGCTGCAGGTTTGTTGTGCTTGTAGGGCTCATCTAATACAGTTGTGTTTGGGTTCTGAGCAAAGCTTTCTGTTTGACTGGGCTTTGGAATTTAAAAAACAAACAACCAAAACAAAACAAAAACCCCACCAACAAACAAACAAACAAATTGAAAGTATATACTGCTAAGCTTTTTCTTTTAATTTTAATCTCCTTGATACTTGTTAATAATTCTTGTTAGCTGTTGTCATGCAGGTTTAGCAGGTTACTCAACCAGTGGCCTTCATTACTGGAATTGATCTAATATGCACACTTTGTAGAACTGTAGTAATTTAGCCTGTAATCAAAAGTAAGCTAGAAACTCTTAAGATAAGTGTATGCATCTCAAAACCCTTCATTCCATTTCAGGGCATGAACTTCATTGCTGGATACCTGATTCTTATTACAAAGAATGAAGAGGAGTCCTTTTGGTTGCTAGATGCGCTTATTGGAAGAATATTGCCTGGTATGTTAAAAACATAGTTTTATTCATATATTGGAGCTTGGCTTTTATCTTTGCGTTCTTCTCCAGCTGTAGACAATATCTGCATCTGGTCTGTTCAGTAGCTCTCTTGAGTTCCCTTGTCTGGATCCCTGGGTTTGCAGGACGTGTTTACACAATCAGTTTTGCCCCGTTTATAAGCTGAACCTCATTGCACATGTGAGGTAGTTTAAAACCAGCAGACAGAAGCAGACACAGCTATAGCACAGCTATAAAAAATATGGCACAGCTATATTTTTTACTCCTGTGAAATGCATTTGGGGAATTAGCATTGCACAGGTCTGACTACAGATACACCTTTAATGTAGATGGAAGGTCTCATTGGAAGACCAGTAGAAAATGGAGGACTAAGTCCTTACTGGCCTAGTACAGTAAATCTGCTTTTGTACTGCTTTTGTACAGATTTTTTGTACAGATTTTTATCTCAAATGGTTGGAGGTGGAATTCAGTATTATACTGTCAACTAGGTACTGGTCAAGGACATCAAAGTTGATTGAAACTTTCACTTTTCCTTCTGTCCATGTTTGAAGATGAAACAAACAAACAAAAAAATTGGTTCCCTATTGAATAGAAGGGAAAGACCTTGAGAAATAAAGAAGAATAACTGAAAGATTCTTTCTATGCTTTTGAGTGACTGTGAGAAATTATTTTTACACTGAATGCACATGTAGGAAATGGTGGTTGGACTTTGTTTCCAGACTGAAAGAGTAGAGACAGGCAGGGAATGTCATGAGTTGTTGAATCAGTCTGCAAATATTTAACATTATGCAGCCTTGAAGTTTACTTTCCAACTGTAAAAATAGTCTAAAGAAATCAACTGTCTGTTGCTTTTGTTCAGCCTTGAGAGCTGTAAGCTGTGCAAACAGGTAGGAGACGTCTGCTGTCTGCCATGGGATCTACCACTGCCTGGGATGGGTGGATGTCTGCCTTGGCATCACCATGTTGGGGATAAGGCACTCTGGAAAAGGCAGATTGATTGTGAAGTGATGTGTGGAAACTCCTGCTGTTAATCCTTTCAGTAGTCTTACACACTTTAATTTGAGTCAAAGGAGGTAGAGACAGAATTTTGTATTTGTTGTTTTTGGTAGGAAACATAATTCACTTTATCAGAAAACTTTCATTTTTATATATCCTTCTACACTTTACCGATACTTGTGGCAAAAGTTGTTCTTATTTTTCCCTATTAGCTGTTGACTTTATTTTAGGTAGGTAGCATTGATGATGTAAAGAAACTCATAGCGTGATATGCAATTACTGTGTAAAAAGGAGGTGTGTATTTACTCAAGTTATAGGTATATTTTTACTTTTCTGTAACAAGATTGTTGTTACTGACTTTAGCCTGTGTCCAGTTGGACAATATGAATCTTCTATATAGTACAAATATTTGTATTGAATAATACAAGGCTTTAGTGACAGAAAACTTGTTGCTGATGCTCCTTTCCTCTCCCCAGACTTTTAAAAATATTTTTATCCCTTCTATTCCCACCACTCTCCTGTATGGTTTAATTTGTATATTTATAAAAGTCAAAGCACGACAGATAAAATAATTGGCATAATTTCAGTGAAGTACTGTGTGTGCATATGTGAGAAAAAGAATCAGACAGACCATATTCATAAAGCAACTCACTCAGGTAAATAATTACTGCCTTTCTGTTAACAGTGCAAGGTATTGCACATTTCAGTTTTAAGCCTTATAATTACTTGTTAGGGAAGTAGAGAAGCACGGTACCTTTCAAGATCTTGTAGATCTTGTATGTTTTCCAGGTTGTTTCCCTTCTTCAGAGGGAGGACTAGGAATCAGTTTTGTTGGGTGGTAACGGTTTGATTAGCCAACATTTTTCCATTGGTTTGGTTGCTGATTTGGTTTTCTTGATTTGTTTGCATTATAATATACATGTTTCCCCCCTATCGTTGCACTAAATATGCCTCCAGGTGATGTCCTCATTTTTGAGTGTGTCCTGTCACTGCCAGTTAAATCAGTGGTGCTCTAGGACAATTTAGAAATCCATTCTCTGCCCTTTGCCTCTGTCCCTGTGGGTGCTTCCTCCCCTGCCCACACTTGTTTAATTACATTAAACAGCTGCTCCAGAACCGTGATGCTGACAGTGGTTTTCTTGGTCAGCAGATGAGCTAAGCCAGCCACAGATCAATGCCATTGATTGAAAAATGTACAGTGTAACAGATGGGAACATTCTGGGCAAGTGACAGAAAATGGGACTCCATCAGTAAAGGTTTTCTGGCTGAATTGTTCTGTTACATCCAAATGGAGATAAGGCAGCTAGAAGAGAGAGCCAGTAAATTGGGCTTTGGTTGATTGGTAAGAGGAGTTGTGTGCATGCCTTTCATTTGGCTGAACATAGCACTGCTGGGTACAGCTGGGTGAGGCCAGAAAGTTCCTGCTTCTGCTGGGGGCAAGCCCATGCATTTCTGCCTGTTGTCTGTCAGCTGCTCAGCCTGGGATTTGGAGGGATTATCATTTAAACACAGAAAGGAGGAAGAGAATTATTTGTTTAACTGAAGTTTACGGTGTTACCAAGTTGTTTTTTGTTCCCAGGCTCATTCAGACAGATGGCTGAAGCAGACAACACTGCCCACAAGAAGCAGTATAGATTCAATTCAAGGTCAGAGTGGATGTGCCTGCAGTTTGTACTCAGCATAGTTCTGATGTTTCTGTTGTGTTCATCACTCTGATTCTTGTTGAGAAGTTTTGGGGAATTTTTTGCGTTGTTAAGGAAAGAGTGAGGAGATTGCTTTAGAAAGCATTGGATAGGTAGGACCTTTTAACTGTGGTACCTCAGTACGTATGTAAAGAATATACTTGTCACGTTTTACATAGTTGTGATTAAATGGTGAGCTTATGAGAAGAAAAACTCAACAATTTGGTCCTACTTTAGCATGATAGTTATGCTTATATATAGAAGAATAATCCTCCCTCCTATCTTCAGTGGTTCTCAGTCTGGAAACAATTGTGTATATCAACCTATGCTTGAACTAGACTTTCAGGGATGAGAAAAGTCCCTCTCTCTTGTGTGCTTACTTGTCATGCATTTGTAGGATACAGTCAATTAATTTTGGAGGTTTTTTGTCTTGCTATGCTCCTTCAATCAATCTCCTCTCTTGCATGAAACTTTTCTCTGTTCCTGTTTTGGCCTAATAATTATTCTGTGTGCTTGTTCCAGTTTGAATTGATTTTTCTTTTTTTTTTTTTTAAACCTGATCACAATGGCACACTTTTATTTTCTGGTGGAGAATCAGCTAGTGCCTTGTGCAGTGGCTCTTTTTGTAGTGGAAAGTGTTTTGCTTAAGAGAGAAAATCTGTAGGATTTCCCTTGCCTTTTTTCCCTAGTGGCACTCTGGTTTTGATTTGTGATCTCCATCATAATGCATGCTGTTCCTTTTCTCTCATTGTCAACAGATGTTTTTTTCCACAGCATTTAGGATTTCATAACACCTTTTTGCTGAACTTTATTTGCACATTCTTGTTCTTGTAATTTTAAATGTCATCATGTCTCTTATTCCAGTCTTTCCACTGTTACTTTGTTGTGCTTTGCATATTGACATGAATCAGTATCTCTTAGTTTAGGGTTGCCAACAAATACCAGCTTTTTCTTTTTCTCCTATGTTCTTAATAAAAATCCTAAATGAGGTGTAGCATTCTCCAAGAATCAGTCTAACAATCTTCCTTCTGTCTCGTTACTTTTTAGCAGCTTGTTTTAAATTTTTTTTACCCATGTGTACTGCCTGGTTGTTCATAAAAAATTAAAAGAGAAGAGTTTTGAATGATGAAATAGTCACCAAAGTAGTAGACTGCACTGAAGTAACTGGCATTAGCTGCAAGCACACAAGGTGCAAAGCAAGGTGCAACTTTGGTGTGCAGTGTAATGACTGCTGGTTAAGGCAAGTGCCTGCATGCTGAGATAACAGATATCTCCCATGTTTGTTCAGCTCTCTGGCTCGTAATTGTATCAGCCAGACTAATTGTATCAGAGGTGCAGGTTGCACAAGAGATTAGGCATGGTAAGAGACATGAGTATTTGAACTGAATGGCACCATAGCTAAGTATCAAACTCTTGAATATCCTTCTCTTTTGAGTGATTCATGTTATAACCATCTTTTGAGTCCCATCATACGGACTTGGAGGTTTGGAGGGAAGGACTACTTGGGAAATGCAAAAGGCTTTATTAAGCTGTAAAGTATTTCTATTTAGACTGTTTGTTTTTAATTGCAGTTGAGTCTGTATATATTTTGTTATTGTGGCTGAATTTATTTAAATACCTTAATTGGGTATTGCCAGGGAATCTCTGAATGCAGAAATGGCTTGGCAGCTACATGTTTTTAGACCTGCATCTCCAAAGGGAGTTGAACTCTTCACAGTAAGCATTTTTATTTAGCTCTGCAGGTAAAAAAACACTGCTAGACCTAAACTCAGCTGAGTTTGCAGCCTAAGATGGGGACTGTTGTGATGAAAAGCATTTCCTTTCAGAGAGACTTGAGCATCTCAAGCATGTGCTTTTGGTGTGGAAAGCTCCTTTCAAGGCTATGTGTATGCATAACACCATGTTTGCAAAGTAGTTTTTGACACCTGAGCTTTTTTTAATAGCACCATCAACCCAGAAAATTTCAGCAGATTGAAGTTTACGGTGATCAGTTGATCAGTTGATCAGTTCTGGGCTGCTTCTTAATCTTCCTCTGGCAGCACTCAGCTACAGGTCTGTGAGTTGGCAGGATTCTCACTCATCCATGGAGTTCCTCTGTCATTGCATTTGAAGCCATGGTGGTGTGGCCCTCTGGCCTCCAACATCACATCTGGTACTCAGAGACAGGAGCATTTTGCTGGTCAGCTGAACGATCAAGAGTTTTGAAATACGGACTCCATCATGTTTTACTGTTAACCCCCAGCCACGATGAAAGCATTAATGTTTCAGCATTAGAGGTCAGTTGAATATACCTAGGAATTAAGCATGCAGTGTCCTGTTAAGCTGAAGGTGGAGTGAAGGAGCCATGTGCCTGTATTTAGAAACCATGATAAGCCTGAAATCCTCATTACTTACAAATCTGAACTGCCAGGAGATTTGTGAGACTTGAGCAAGCAGGAAATAAGCAACTGATGGGGTTTTTTTTCTTTAAAATTACACAGGTATTTATAGATTTGAAATAATTTATTTACTTTCTGTATCATATCTCTCTCCCACCCAGTTGCAAACCTTATCAATAAAAGAACAATCTCATTGTTTTGTAGGTGTGTTTTAAGTGGCTGGGTAGAACTCTTATGGTTTTGTATGAAACAGAAGTTTGCTGTACATGACAAGAATATCCATGCTGTCAACCTTACCTTTAAAAGGAAACATTCAGCAAAAGCACCCATAGTGTTTAAAAATGCTGAAGAATATTGTGTTCCTCGACATGACTGTATTTACACTGGAAGCAGGACCTATTCCCCCAAGAAAAAGACAAGAATGCCTCCTTCATTCTGACAAGGAAGCCTTCTATTGATTCTTTAAGTTCAACATAATCAAATTGCATCTTCAGTAGGCCATCCATGGCACTACTCTGTGTAGGACCGCAGCCTTTAGCTGTCTGTGCAGACAGTGCTATTTGCTTGTTTATCTACCCAGTAAATCAAAGTTTCATCCCTTTCAAAAGCCATCAGCAAAATAACTTGCCAAATGAAATCCTAATTCGGCTAGGACTGATCAAAGGTAGAATTCCCTGGCTGCATGCAAAGGACGAAGGTAGGTAGAGTGGCATAAAGGCAGAAGTGTGGGTTTGGGAGAAGAGGTCACGAGGTTTTTGATGTGGAAGAACCAATTAGTGGCCAAGCCTCAGTATGCAGCACAAAGCTTACTTAGCTTGTGCTTTGTATTTTAGTAGCCATGTTGGAGAAGTGTTCTATTTTTTTTTTAATAGTTTTGTTTTGTTTTTGTTTTATCTAATGGCTTGAGTTGTGAAAGCACTCATGTGCACATATGGTATTTAAACTATACTTTTGACAGAGCCATCTCTGTGCTAAAGGCACTGTGCTGTTCTACCTGTGGAATTAATGCAGCAATGCTTTTTTGATTTTTTTTCTGCTCTCTGATGGTCAGCCAGGGCTCTGTATGTTCAGTTACAATTTTAATAACTGAACCTTCCTGAAAATGTCACTTTGACAGTAAGAAGCATATCAGCTGACAAAGGTACGATGGGTTTTACGTGCTCAAAGCAGATCCCAGTATACAGTTTTGTATTTTAACTTGTAAATCCCCGTAAAATGTATTAATATGCTTAAAGTTATCTGTGTATTAAATACCAAGACTCATAAAACTGGAAATCTAACTTTCCATACAAAAAGCCAGGAGAGGAAATAGTAGGAACTCTTCCCATTGTGGCCTTTCAGTACTTAAAGAGAGCTTTAAAAGAAGGTGGAGAACAATTTCTTACAGGAGCAAATAGTAATAGGACAAGGGGCAACGGTTTTAAATTAAAATAGGGGACACTTAGATTAGATGTCAGGAGGAAATTCTTTACTCAGAGGATAGTGAGGTAGTGGAACAGGCTGCCGAGAGAAGTTGTGGGTGCTGCGTCCCTGGAAGTGCTCAAGGCCAGGTGAGGATATCCGAGAGGTCCCAGATTTGGCTTGAAAGAGTGACCCTGCTGCCACTGCTACTAGTGTATTCAAACCATAAATCAGTCTTTTTAAAAACATTTGCTATATTTTTAATTGGAATTTGAGTTGTCCTAATTTGCAGGTATTGCTTTTATTTAAGACTTTCTCCTATTATGTTGAAAAGCCCACAATGCCTGGTGTGTTTCTCTATGAAGTGGTTAACTTTGCTTTTCAATTTTCTTGCATAAATGCTACAAATAAAGAGGTTCCTTACAGAACTCAAGTTTTTCTAAGTAGTGCTTATAACCTTTTCCTTCATGTCCTTTCCAGTTCTTCAGCTTTCTGACTGAATTGTAAATATCAGAGCTGGGTGCAATTTTCTAACCTCAGTTTTGCTAATGTTGTAATCAGAGATGATATACTCTCTCTTCAGTAGTGAATATATCCAAGTATTGCTTTGGCTTTTTCTGAGCCAAGATGTGTTTACTCTGAATTTTTTGTATTTGCAACTTAAGATACTGCAAAATTGAGGGGTTTTATTCGAAAGTTCAACTCAATATTAAGTGTTGGGTTTTTTAAAATATGTTATAGTAGAAAGGATCACTGACAGTAGGCTTTGATACTGTTTCAAAATGTAGTATAATGTACATGCAGCACAGGTGGCAACATAAGGAATGTGTTGGTGTAAGGATATGTGCTTTGGGAGTAAAGGAAATTAAATGAAGAAAATCATGTAGAGTGGTGACATTGATCTACCTAAATTTACAAGAAATGAGTGTTTAGTTTGAGAGAGATGCAAGGCTGCATTTCATGTATTCACGTTCAGAAGACTGAAGTGCTTTACTAAACTATCAGTTTATGGCTAGTGGAGAACTCTTGTTCCTCTTACAGTTTTAAAACCTGTTGCTTCAAGAACAAACTTAATTCTCTTGTTAGCTTCTTCAAGCTTGAAGTAAGAGGATTGTGGCTTTCATTCACCTTCTATTCAGACCAAAGTGTTAGATTGGTTTCCTTCTTCCAGTGCCAGACTAGAACTATGTGTGTTGGTCCAGCTCTCTGTTTTATGGTGCTTCTGTCCCAGTCTCAAGTAATGTGCTCAGTGGTCCCCATGTTGTGACTGTAGCATTCTTTGGAAGAGCTGACAAAAATGTAATGGTGGGGTTGTTAAGCATGAGAGGATACCACTGCTGTGTTTTGTGCTGAGTGGTTAAAAATAATCTTGTCAGTGTGGTCAACTGATAAAATACCTATTCTTCCTAATCATGTAGAGGAGTTAAAAACACAGATCCAGGAATCCTTATTCAGTTGAAGCCATCAGTCATTAAGACTCATTATACAGTTGTAAGATTTTTCTTTTTGTTTCCTCAACAGGCATGATAAGCAGTTGTAGTTTTCAATGTTTGTTCTTGAATTTCCTCTCAGTTTGAGGAAATGGGTGATAAAAAGGGTTTTGTGAGTTAAAGGCTTTGGCTTGTGGGACTGTCGTCAGCACCATAAGCTGCAGACTTCTCCAAAACATGCAACTCTTTAGACAGGCACAACTCATGGGGGGCAATGACTGGAGTCAGGCCAGGCTATTTGGGAACAGCTGAGTGGCGAGTACTCTGTGTGTGTGCTGTGTCTGTTGGTGTCTGTCAGCTCAGTGATACTGTAAAAAAACTGCTATCGACAAACATAGCCATTCCAATGGCAGCTGATAGGAAGAGGGGAGAGAGGAGAGCTGGCCAACAGTATTTTGCTCAGTTATATCTAAGCTATATGAGAGTGGTTTGATGTCTATAACTTTAAGCTGGACTAGTTTTAAATGATGCAAATATCTCTACTGAGCAGCACATAACAGCTGGTACGTAAATAATAGCCAGTTTCATTCTCTGTAACTAGTCTGAAAGTTGCATTTGTGTTTTCCAACACGCTGCTAACTTCAGTTTGTTTCTCTGAGGGGCTACACGTGAAGTCTGTCTTTGTATTTCATCTCTGCCTTTTCTGTAATGTCTGGAAGGATGACATGGATGTCTTTGCCTGCCTTTCCATTGTCTTTCTAATTAACAAGCATCCTTCTTCAATTTCCAAATGGCAGGTAGCTGCTACATCTGCTCAGAATCCCAATTCTGAGCAGGTGTGCTCTGTGAAATGAAAATGGGAAACCAAAGGCTCTTTCAGCTCTCTGGGATCTATTTTCCAAGTTTGGGACCAGAAGCAAGACGAATACAGGCAGGTGGCATTATGTAGAAACAAACACTGCCTTTTTGTGCTTGCTGGAAAGGTGTTAATAGTAAATAATTTCTCAAGATATATTACTCTAAATTTTGTATAATCTCAATATCAATCAATAAGGATCTATAAAATGCTTGCATTCCCATTTTTTTTAAGATAGTTTTGCCATCCAAAAAAAATTGGTTTCCTTATGTTTTCTTAAAGCTAATGTTCAGTTGTGAATTATACAGCTAATGCTGGTTGTGGTGTGAGTTCAGCACCCCAGGACAGAAGCTCTCAGTCAGTTTAGTTTGAAGGAAGAGATAAAATATAGCTTGAGCCTGTTTTGGGTTGCTTGGTTTGTTAGATTTTTTTTCTGTTCTCTGGAAAATTAGGAACTTGTGTTTTAAAAATAATGTAGTTAAGAGGTTTTAGCTTGCCATTTAACCTCATATCTGCAGGATATCACTCTGGCTAGGACACCTGCAGGGGTCACTCTGGCCAGATACTGCAAAAAAGAATTGGCAGTACTCCTGGGTTTCCTCCTTTTCCTGTTGTGGCTTTCTGATTTCTTCCCAAATGTATGTTCAGCTTTTAATGCAAGGCTCATGATGTAGATACTCAGAAGACACAAAAGCGGGTATGTTTTAAATGTTTATTTTTCCCCCTACAAATGCACATGATGGAATCTGAT
Organism: Phylloscopus collybita; assembly: GCA_027886175.1. NCBI lineage: Eukaryota > Metazoa > Chordata > Aves > Passeriformes > Phylloscopidae > Phylloscopus > Phylloscopus collybita. Next base: position 36,313,786 of record JAJNNQ010000006.1, read on the forward strand.
TTCGGCTTGACTTGAAATGTAGAACTGAGTGCTTTTCATGAAATTCTGTTCATGGAAACCTCTGAATTTGCTTGCCAGCCCTTAGGCCTGCTGTATTCCCTTCCTGGATTCCAGTATTCCAGTGAGGTCTGGTAGCAAATGGTATCTCCAGCAAGGAGGTATTCTTGAATGTTGCTTGGTGGTATAACAATGAACTATTTCTGCTACTATGGGAGGAGAGAGAACATTATTATCATCACCACTGCCTGCCCCCCCCCCCTCCCCCCCCCCCCCCCAGTTCTCATGGACATTATAAACATATTCTTGTGAATAAAATACTTTGCATTGCATAGACTGTGAGAAAAGTTAAACCAGCCAGTTTTTTTCAACTTTTCAGTTGGCTTGGATCTCCAAGACAAATCATCAGGCTGGGCTGTGTAGGCTCTTGAAATAGTAGAAATGCTGGAAGATAAGCAGCAGAGCTGAGGTCTTGTTTGGGGTATTTTTGTAACACAAATTTAGTTTCACTCAGAATATGTATATTTAACCTGACATATGCACAACAGACTGGAAGGATATTTTATTTTATTTTTTTTACTTCTGTAGCTCTTGACTCCTAGAGATAATTTAAGACTATAAGAGTATTGCTTCTTAAACTTTTATTTTTGGAACCTCTTAATCTATTTGTAACAGAGAACAAGGTCATAGAGTCCCTGCAAGCTTTATCCTTATTTCCTACAAATCTTATTACTGTTCTGGAGCACAAGCAGCCAGTTATGTCTTAGTCCTGGACATTCTGGATCCAGAAAGGTGCTAAGTACTGTGATGGGGCGACAATGAAATGTAGTGTTAGGAATGTCTCTGCCAGGACAGGTTTCCAGCTCAGTGACTGCATGCCACAGGCATACTTCTGTCAGTAACAGAAAGCCTTCCCTTTGCACAAGGGAAGACGTCCTCTCATGTGGTCACCTGTGTTGTACAGTAGCAATAAAATAACTTGCAGCTGGTGAAGCTGGCTTTTCCTGTTTGCAGCTTGACTCCCAAGAAGAAGAAGCTGATGATCCCAAGAGAGCCATAGGGCTACACTGCTGTTTCAGGATTAGGACTTTGATGATGAAGGAACACATGGCAGGATGAATTCCATGTGGGATGCTGCCCATATTGCCCTCTGTTATGCTCTCAGGCACTCCTAAACTTAGCAAGGCATCCAAAATCCATAGGCAGATACTCAGAACAACAGACTGAGCAAAGCACATGGGTAAGCAACAAAGGGAAAGCTGAGAGGAAAGTACAGAAAGTCTTGGATCAGTTTATAAAACCACTTGAAAATGCCAAGTTGCATATTGAGAATCTTGATTTTCATCTAGATGCTTTTCTGGAATTTAGTAATAAATTAATAATACAATAATAATTTATAATACAATATTTTATTTGTTGCCTCCCAGAAAATATGAAAAAAAGTAGTGTGTGATCACCTAAAAATTACCACTTCTGTTTGACCATTTGAAGAAAAAAATGAAACAACCTGGCTTTGTGGTTTTTTTCAGGGAGATGGTATTTTGTCAGAGGACATTCCTATAAACCACCTAGATCAACAGATACACAATATAATTAGCCTATTTTTTAAATTAGTAAGTGGCAGATTGGGAGCAGTTACTGACTCAGGTTTGTTCTGGGTCATCAACTGCTCAGTATTTTGCCAGATTATAGAGACGGGGAAAAATAATTAAGATGCTAATTAAATGTGGATCATGCAAATCTAGAAATTCCAAATAATTTGTAAGATATAAGATACGTAAGGAATATAAAGCAAATGTGTTTCAATGGTAAATAAGTAAAAATAATTACACTGTATTTTGTGAAAAACATTTTTGTGGTGTGGGGGAGGGGTAGGCTTGTGTAGACTTGGTTATAAACAAGGATATTTTGACTTCTGGGCAGAGCAGCCAATTATAAAATATTAGGAAAGTAGGGCACACAGCGAAGCATTTGCAGCAAGGGAGAGCTGCAGGATTTTTGCTGAGGGGACGTTTCCAGAAGGCTTAATGGCTGGGAATCCCTAGTAAATAAGAAGGGAATATAAGAGCCATGTAGGTTAAATGTTACCAAGCACTTGGGCACTGAACCAAGTTACAAAATCATTTTCCCTAGTGAAACCAGATGTGCACTGTGAAAGGTGTTCCTTGTAAGTGATCTGTGGGTAAGTTTTGCACAAATAGGAGATCCTCCAGGAATGTTTCTGAAGGATTTGGAAATGTGGCTTTCCTAATTTGAGGAGCTAGTTTTACATACGTATATATACGTATAAACGTATATATACAGGAAAAATAAACAGAAAATTATAATTACATATTAATTATGTGTAATAATTATAATTAATACCCACATGAACTATAATTAACGTACAATAATTACATGTAAAAATGTCGAGTGCAGATTCTTTTAACCTAACCTCGGTTGTGAATCTGGCAGCTACTATCCTGCAAACCCGTGCTACTCAGTTACCGGCATTTGCATAAATCCTTAATCAGCCCTCCCACTGGTTCTGCAGCAGCGCTGGGCTGAACATTGCAGTGCTGTGTACCAGGCACATGGGAGCTGCTCCTGCTTCACGAGGAACAGCAGGGGGCTGCCCCAGATAGATGAATAGTTCCTTTTTCTCTTTCTGTCCAGCAGTACAATCTAACAGACTTGAATGAAATTTTAATTGACACCAAAGCTTCCTGGCTGCTTCAGTAATTTCTGGAGTGATGTATCCACGTTGCCTGTTAACTTTTGCTTCCCAGCTCTCAAAGACTGGGTACGTGTCCAGTTCCTGAGATCCTGACATTTACTTTGCTGCACAGATTAAAAATAGCAGCTGCTGTTGGTTTCAGCATATCAGATGATTGCAGCAGAGCGAGTGGGCTGCTGTCCTTCCTCCTGAGGACATTTGCCAGTGGTAACTTGAAGGAGTTTTCAGTACCCACGTTTCAGGAGCACAAGTAAAGAGGAAAAAAAATGGTTTGTGGATGTATGAGAGGAGGAGGAAGGATAGGAAAGGGAAAAGCCTTGTTCTGTTACTTGTTGAGATGTGATTAGACTTCACTTGCATTAAAGCAGCATTTTAAAAAATACGTACTCAGCCAATTAATGTTTCTGTTACTGCATTTCAGTTCAAAAATGAGCACAGCACCAGTACAACATATGCAGAAAGAGAGGGTTTTGTGTTGGCTCTGAGGTCATGGTGTGTTTTTAGTACACTTCTCCATGGGATTACTTGTGTTTTAGCTGTTGGACCTTTCCCTAGAATTGAAAGGCAAATGGTTAAAGGATATATATGAGTGGCAGTGACTCTTAGGTCTGTAGAGGAGTTTTCAGGGGGAACAAAGGATCCCAGACAGAAAGCTAGGTTCCTGAAGATTGAATGTGATGCTCTATTGTACCATTAAAAATTCCTGTAGATGTTCTGGAGTTTGGACAGAACAAATGTAGAGCAAATAGCTCGTGGGAAGTCAGTTCAGGAAAACAATTGGCACAGGAAAGAGTGGAATATTAAACTGCTCTTGTGAAAATACAGAAATTTAAGTGGTTATACATGTACTGAATAGTTCAGACATATTTTTAAACTTACCTGTGGCACTGGAGGTTTTATTAGAATTATTTCAGGCAAAAAGACTTTGCTCTGATTCCTTCACCTTTATTTGAACTGTTGGCCTATGCTGTGTGTGTCTGGGGACATTGGCAGAAACCAGTTAAGACAGAGAAACCTGAATTGCAGCTTTCCAGAATCAGTGAAGGAAGGAAAGGCATAGAAAGGTGCTTGTTACCACTGGTTTCTTTCCATAAACAAAAGTTAATAACATAGGTCTTGTCAGCAGAGCACTCGTGAGCTATCAAAAGTTGCTTCCCAAGACTAGAGCGGCCAAGTCCAGCTTAAATGCTTCTGTCAACATATAAACCCAAAATATTAATTTCTTAAACATCTCTGTAATTCTTGTGTCATACTGGGGTATTTGAATACTTACAAATTGAAACATCTTTTTCTTCCCTTAAACATACCTCAAGCTACTAATTTATAGAGCTGAGACACTCATTATTTAGCCTGTACCTTGGTAATGAAAATGCTTACCCTGACAAACAACGCTGTGGACTGACAGCCAGAGAGCGCTCTGTTGTCCATAATTGTGAATTTACCACTTACTGCAGTGACCAGAAGTGCAGGAATTTAGGTCTTGTTTCAATCCCTGTCTTGCAGGTAAATTAAGTAGGAAGAGATATTGCCTGAGGGATCTGTCATTCACTTCCTTTCAGAATTACTTTATAGAAAATGGGATTTTCTTGGCTCAGAGAAAGGAGAGAAAAACTCCTACCTTAATGGCTAGGTCACACTGTAGAAAGATGGAAAGCATCTGGCCTCCCAAAATCCCTGCACAGCTGATGCTCTGGGGAATTTGCATTTCCAGTTTGACTGGACCTGTTCTAAAGGCTACAGGTTATTATTGTGGTGGTTTGGGTTGTTATCTGTCTGGTGTTTTGTGGACTGGGAGTTGTGCAGCCCCCACACACAGGAAGGAAGTGGTGGTTATATTGAACTGTTTAAATATTAGTAACACTTCTGTAGTTTAGGCTAGCAGTTAAAAACCACCTAGACAATCCTTCCTTGGGAGAGAAGAATGAACTGCCAAAAAACATCAGAAAGAGGATACTTCAGAGTAGGCATGAATGAAGTCTTTGTGCAGAGGGAACCAGCCTTGGCTGAAAGAGCAGCACTCCATGACCACAATGCAGAGATCTTTGCACTGTGGGTTAATTTACTTCACCTTGGGATTCCTAGGCTCAGCGTGCCTTTATGCATTCAGCTGCAGAGGACATTCTCCTCAATTTCAGAAGATCATGTGCACAGATTCCTGAGTTTTAATTTCTTCTCTCAAAGATTATTACAGTCCTGCAATGTTGGGCCTGAAAACGGATCAGGAAGTCCTTGGAGAACTTGTGAAAATGAAAGTTCCAGCTGTGGCAGAGCTGATGGAAAGACATGGAGTCATGTGGACCCTAGTGGTGTCACGCTGGTTTATATGCCTGTTCATTGACATTCTTCCAGTGGAGGTAATTGTTTTAACAAAGTTTTGTTACTACACCCCTTATTTAATTTGTACTGCTTTAGTAATAATTGCTTACTGGCAATCAAGGTTAATCTGAATTCTCTCCTTCCCTGCAGACTGTGCTCCGAATATGGGATTGTTTATTCTATGAAGGGTCAAAGATCATCTTCCGTGTGGCCTTAACATTGATAAAGCAAAACCAAGCTTTTATTTTGGAAGCCACAAATTTTCCTGACATTTGTGATAAATTTAAGCAGATCACCAAAGGAACATTTGTAACAGAGTGTCACAGCTTCATGCAGGTAAATTCTCTGCAGCTTTTAGTCATTCCAAATTAAAACCAACACACACTTAGTAATGTTTTTCACTGAGCAAAGATGGATACAGTTAAGAGAAACATAGCTGTTGAGATTGTTTTTTAAATAAGAAACTCAAACCTGTCTAATAAATATATTAATATATGAAATAATTTATAGTTAATAATTATTATCAATAATATATTTAATAGTTATTGTCTAATTCCATGTATAGCAATCCATGCACATTATTGTCATACAGGGAAGAAAATTGTTTTTGCCCTTTTTACAAGTTAAGGCAGAAAGTCTAATGAGAAAATAATTTAAGTGCATTTTTCCAGTGAACTATAGGTATTAATCCTGTGCTTTTTTTCAGATGGATTGTAAATACAGTATTGTAGAATAAGCATGAAGTGAATTTTAAGCTTGCACTGATAAATGGCTGTAGTGCCTGAACACAGAGCATTCTGTTTAAAACAAGATGGTAGCAGCAGGTCCTCATTTCCAGACAGAAACCCATGAAGTTGAATGTCCAAGTGCTATTGACAGCCTGCAATCTAAGAATTATTATTTTAAATCAGTAATACAGTGGGTGCTACATTAGTATAAAAGATTCGTTTCAGGGCTTATCTTGGAAGATGGAAACAGAAAAGGTGTTAGCTGCAAAACAAGCAACAGGAGCATATCTGTCATAAATCATTTGGTCAATTCCACTATCATTGTTTGCTCAGTGTGCACAAAACCATGTCCTGGGGGTGACATTTACTCCCCAAAGTGTTTCATGCTCATGGCACATCTCTGTGCATAGGTCAGTCACAGCAGGATGTCATTTACACTGACTTTCATTATTGTTCATATAGAAGAAAAATTAGCTTAACTTACTGACGCTTTCAAGTCTTTCAATTAAAGGAGCAAGAGAAAAATCACAGGTACAGCTTTCATTTAGAAGGGAGATGTTTGATGAGTTTTTCCATGCCATAAACAGTTTAGAATAAGAATTTTATTAAATGTTAGCTGCCTTAAGAACACCTGTTTAGAGGCTGATGTTAACACCTGTCCTTGAAGAACTTCCATCCCCCCTCTTCAGTTGTGTTGAACTTTACACCAGCTATTTTTAAAAAATCACCACTTTTTTCTTGCAGTTACCCTGAGTAAAATAATTTTAACTTACTTACTATAGTAATGGGGCAGTTAGATAAACAATTTAGGTTAGGTTCTTCTGTAACTTTGAAACATGTACTTTTGTGCTTGGATGTTTGTTGGGTTGGGGTTTTTTTCAGCAGTACAGCTATTAGTGTAGAGGTGATGACAGGTATCTTTATGCCTCCTCCCCCAGAAGAGAACCTTCATTTTTAGTTTGAGGGTTTCTTCGCCAGAAAGCTGTTCTGAACTGGTTCAATTACAGTCTCCTCTCTCTAGAGCTGTCACTTAACAGCTCCAGAGGCTACACACCTTAACTGTAGCTTAAAGTGCATAAACCTGTAGCTTTGCTTCACAGTTTTGTTCACTCAGAAGTTCTAGGTGAAGTAATAGAAACAAATGTATTGTTCTTGAACAAGTTAAAACAAAAGAAAAAGAATAACTGAAGATGTGTGATGGCATTCAGAGCACATCAAGTTCTTACATCCATATCCATTACTTCCCTGGAAAGCCTGGTAGAGAAGAGGAGCAAAGATAGTGTCATGGGGGATTAAAACTGAATTTTTGCAGTAGGAAGACATTGCTTTCTTTGTGTTCCAGAGCCTGAACCACCTCTGGTAGCACCACACAAGAAGTGCACTTGTCACATAACCCAGGACAGTTTAATATGTTCTAAATATGCCTCTTTCCACCACCTGCCATCTAACATAATCTCAACTGGACACACATTCAAACCATATTTTCTGTTGCTGCTTTTGTGTAATTTACTGCACCTGTTATATGAGCTGCAGGTTTACTGTGTGTTTACAGTTCAGTAGATGAGGATGTTACCCCCTTACAGGAAGGCAAATAAGCAGTGAGTAATTTCACAGTATGGACGACACTGAAGCAGGGATTTCACACCTCAGAGAATTATTTGACAATTCTAGCATGCTGTCCAAAGCCAGCATTTTAACTAAAAATTTTCTTCTTTTGTCCTCAGAAAATATTCTCTGATCCTGGGAGCTTGTCCATGGCAACAATCAACAAGCTCCGAGAGACTTGCAGAGAGAAGTTGCTTTCTCAGGGATAACATGCCAGATGTAACCAGGTGGTCAGATCCTAAAATAATTGACACATTCCTCTATTTGCACTGATTAAAACACACTTTAAGCTTTCCATGAATTAGTTGACACTTGACCAATTTTTCCTGCCTTTCAAGTAAGTGTGTTAACAACTTTGTACTGTATGTCAGATTTGATAACTGGAACTGGTGGTTTTGTTTGTGTTTGTTGGTGGCGTGTTGTTTTTATTTTTTAAAGATTAAGGTATCTGCAGACTAGAATGTGATCAATGTCAGGACCCTCCTTTGAAAAAAGTAGTCCCAGGGAGTTTTGTAATATTAAAAGCAAAGGGATGTATAATTATGTATTACTGTGTTAACTGTGACACCGTTTCCATTTGTACAAAATAAATTAATTTAATTTGTCAGAACCTGTTTCTTGGTGTAGAGAGTAAAATATGTGATCTGAGTCCTGACAGTCATTGGCTGGAATACTGGCATCTTTCTCCTCATTGCTCTCACTTACAGAATTCAGATACAGCAAAGTGCAGAGCAAGAGAGCAATCAGAGATCTTCACTAGCAGTTGATCTATGGAGTGAGACAGAGCAGCTGTCGTGCAATTCTCCCACACCTGTGTCCCTAAAAATCTGAGGAGAAACACTTGTAAAGACATCCACCAACAGACTTTGACAGAGGAAGATAGTGGGTACTTCCAAAGTCTGGCACCGAGCACTTCCAGCCCTGCTCGGGCCAGGAGTCTGGGAATTGCTTTCTTGTCCATACAGAGCCCTCTTGTGGCCAAATCCTCTCCTTCCAGCTTGGGAAAGGAGGAGAGACAACTGGAGCACTTGGTGGCGTTTTATGCTCCCTGTGCAACAACTACTGTGGAAAGTAGTTTACATTCAGTTGTTCGAATTTTAACAGCACAATCCTTTTCAGACTTTACTCCAAGCTCTCTTCATTCCCTGTGAAGTATGGCTTTCCCCTATCCTGCAAATTAAGTTTTTTTCATTCCTCAGCAGGAAAAGAAAACCATCTTCTTTAGAGGAAGTAGAGGAGTGCTCCTCTAGACAACAAAAGACTGCTACTCAACAGTGATCTTGAGCTATCCTATTCTTTATTGTACCAGTTCTACACCTTTTTTCTCAAGTACTGAATTTTAAGGACAGTAGCAGTAACATACTCCCAGTATGTCAGCAGTATTAGGAAATGCTATTCACTACTAGCAAAATTCATAGCTTCCACGTACCTTCAAGGTTGCAGGGCATTGGTCCAAAGTACACCATCCTTACTGTCCTGCATTAGGTTCTCTTTGTCAGGAGTGTTTTGTGCAATGTTTTGGTGTGCCCCGTTTCCTGCCCTGTGGAGCTGGTACTGTTAAACACCAAAGCCTTGATGCAGGAGGGAGTCAGGAAAACTTTTAACACCAAGGCTCATTTCCAGCACATAACAAGGCACACAGCCCTCAGCAGATGTGCATTTCCTACTTTGTGGTAAGAGGCCAACTTCAAAATCAAACATGAAATGTCATTTACACAGTCCTTAGACTAAGAACCTTATCAGCACTGTCAGAAAGGGAGGCTTAGCCAGGCGAACCGGTGTACTGACAGGTCTCAGGAAATGGCACTTTAAAGGTTAACTTCTCCAGGTCTCAGGTTACCAACACATAGCTTTCCTTGTTTCTAAACACAAAGTGCAAAAGGAACCCGATTTCAACACACACACACATTAAGGTTTTCCTCTGTGCCACAAAGAAGAAACTTAAGCACTTGTTTAACTCCACACTGAAGATTGTTTGAAGCTTCCCAAGTATAGCCAAACCATGACTTCCTTTCTCCATAAACAGTCAACAAATGGTTTTAGGAGTGATCAGCAATACTAAGAAATACAGAAAAAAAAGTGTCTTTATTAGCATTGTTACAGGCAATGCATACATAAGAACTGATCCTCAAAGTGTACAACCCCCCAGCCAAGTTTGAAGCAACAGAATCAGCAGATTGAGATCGATATTGTACACATGTGCAGTAACAGGATCTCTCAACCTTCCAACAGAATAGACTGAAATCACTTTACAAAAAAAGTAAATAAAAATAACACCCATTTTAAAAAAGTACCAGCTCCTAACGAGCTGGCAGAGCATCAAAAATATCAAACAGGGGAGTTGTCCAATCATAAAGAGTTCCTGTAAGGTTTGAGTATTGCGTCGTTCACACCCTGCATGTGCCAGGCATTGAGTTTAAAGCTTAGTAAAAAATACACACCTAAGAGACAAGGTGAAGTTCATATTTTAGATTTCAATTTTGTCAGTTGTTACTAAATTTTTTCAAATGCGTCATCAGTATACTTAATATCATCGTTCAATGGCAGCGGTGCAAATAATGAACCTTTTCCCTTTGTTAAGAGTTCTGAAATTGAGTCAGAGTTAGCAACATCCCTCTCTGGAATCTGTAGCTGACATGATCTTATGCCAATTCCAAGAAAACACCCTTAAAAACTTTTAGCTTGTTTCTAAGTGGGTAAATATTAAAACTAGTTAGCAAAATTAAACACCAGAATCTTCAGAAGTTATTTTTGTGCATAGTTAAATGCTGCAAGATGATTTCACATTTAATAAAGCAGACTTTAAAGAAGCAATTTGCAAGAAAAGATGTTACCTTACAATATCAACCAGTTCAGGGGAAATGGAGGGGATTTTTTTCCCCCAGCCTCTTGCAATTGCTTTTCATCTATGCCAGATTTTAGTGCAAGTAATTAAATTGTTTGATATCCAGCATGGCTCCTCTTTCTGCCAATCAGGTAAGCAATCAAGACAATTAGAACAAGACCAGCAAGGGCTGCACCAACTATTATAGGGATCAGCATGTTGTTTTCATCCAGTTGACATTCTTCCACTGAAGAGAGAGAAAAAGATCCATGTTAGGTACTAGTGCACCAGCAGATGGCTACATCCAGAACTTCAGCGTTCTGCTCTCACCACGTAGATAAAACTGGCTCGGCTAGCTTGCCAACAATGAAAAGGATGCCAAGTCCACTAACTATGATCATTCAGGATGAAATCTTTCTAGTACCAGCTGCATACACAATATGGAGATCATACCGATTGTTTTCTCCTCAAAAGCTGTTAAGTTACACACAAATGTAGCCATCATAAATACCCATGTGACCCTTCCCACAGTCATTTTGCTTTCATCATAGTCACAAGGGACAGGTCTGCCCCTTTCACACAACTGTCTGCACACAGTTTGGAGGGAAAGGTAGCACCCTTCCTTAACTCTTCTCTGGACCACGAAGAACAAGTCCAAGTTGTTTCAAAGCTTTTCACATACTTCTTGCACTAGCCTCAACTTGGACATCTGAATCAGCCCCCACATCATCTGTCCTGGGGCATGCAGAGACTAAGGATAGCACCAACAAGCTGACATTGGACTACAGAATGTTATATCAAAGTATACTTCACAAATCTTGGATTTGACAGGGGCTGCCAAATGCAAAGCTCTTACCTGGCCCAAATTTGTCTCCATCAATCTTGAAAATCTGGATCTGAACATTAAATACATTGACAAGGGCTTGGTCTGTGACCTGCAGATTCTCCTCAGAACTGCACTTGTAGGAGTTCCCTACTGAAGCTATCAGCTCACTCATGCTGTTGTTTGATGCTTCAAATTTTGGATCTGTGTAAGAGAAAGTCTTATATAAATCAAAAGAGCAAGAGCTGTAAGCTCATAGAGCTGCAATTTGATAAACTCATCCCCAACATTTCTCATACATTATTTAATGCAGGCTACCCTTGCATTAAATAATGTATTTTATTTACAGAATTTATTAATATTTACAGAAGTAATCACAAAGAGTAGATTTCTTAGAAGTCCTTACCTTTTGCTTCAGGAGGCAGGGTCGTGCTTACACTCACACCTTGCAGGAAGAATTTTTCAGCACTTGCATTCTTTAAAAAAAAAGCCAATAAGTCAGTAGTGTCATTTAAGCTGTTGATGTACAACATAAGCTGTTCATGTTCAGGTTCCATTCTGCATGGATTTTGAGAAAGATTTTTAAAACGTAGACCACAAACAGGATTAGCATCCAGAGGAGGTGTTTAGTTGGACTTTAGGAGAGAAAAGCTACAGAAAGTATGCACCTTAAGGAAGATTATTTTGTGAGAGGGCAAAGAGGCAGATAAAGGGGGGCCTTGTCACCCCCAAACTGTTGACTTGACTTCCACACTGCAGGCATAGTCCCACCCATTGCTTAAGCAGCCCACTTACAGTGGTGACCTTGGTACCCCACAGAACTTCACAATCATTTAATAGCAACAGCTCAAGGTGATCAGTGTTAAAAGGAGCATGAAGCTCTGAGAACAGTGGATTCAGTCCTCAAAGGTATGCAGCTTCAATACAGCACCTAGGGAAGGGCTCTGGGAAACAGGATTCCCAACCATCATGGGAGACCAGAAGACAAGCACACTTGGCCATTGGGCTGTACACAGAATATTATATTAATGAGGACTTAAATCCAACTCCAGGCCTAAAATTAGATGAGATGCCCACTTGTCACAGGCTGCTCCCAGTTTCAGCAAGAAGCCTTAAAGAGTAGGCAACAATCTTCAAGGGAGTTCTCACTCCAAACAAAATACTTTTCTGTGTACACATATATATATATAAACATACTCTTTTCACACAGTGGTTACCAAGCATAAAACCCACTAAATCCTAGTATTAAAACCAAATAAACTAGTTACTGCCCTTCCTGTAGCTGTCTTTTTTTCCTCTTGCACTTGCCCCAGTTAGTTTTCCCACGTGGCAAGTCCTGCAGACTCTAGATGCTTGGTGCAGATTCTTACCAATGCAAACTGGAAGATAACCCTCGTTTTCTCAAAAGTCAGGTTCAACAAGGCAGACGTACTGTCACATCTCCCAGAAGAAGTTGTATTACGTGGTACGAAATTCAGCAAATCCAAACCCATCTGTGAGAGAGGAGGAGCAATTATGACTCTTGAACAAGAGACTGAGCACATCACCTTACACTCTGTCGAGGTGTAGCTGGCTTATGTCTCGTGCCTTCAGTGTTGTGTTCGCCCTATGTTCCAGACACCAGGGCAGATCCATGCACACATTCTAGACCCACACAGGCACCTGAATTACCTCTGAGTTGACAGACAACTAAGGACATATCTAACAAAGCTTTCTGCAGCCCTGACTGGCTGGAGCCAAGAACTCACTGCTTTGTCCACACAAACTGCTTTGGTCCTTGCAGCACAAGGAAAAACATCAAGAACCAGCACACTACACAGAGGGCAAGATGCTATGAAATACTGCTTTGACATAAGGTAGAAGCAATTAAGGCGACCACCTGTCAGCACAATCATATGTCATTTCAGTTCAAAATGTTTTAGTTTTGTCCATGGTTCATGATTTTATACTGCCTTGCATCTGCAGAAGGCTGTGGGTTAAATGCACTTGCCAAACAATTAAATAGAAACCCTTTCAACAGCTCTTAGCTGATCCTCATGTGACCAGAAAACCTACTTGCCACCTCCTCATTGGTCATGACACTAAAAATCAGCACCAGCAGCAGAACACCAGAATTGGGGAATTTCACACAATTAAGGTGGCTAAAACACAGTTACCATCATAACTAGCCACTGTACAGCTACACACCAGCTGTAAGTGCTCATGATTTTACCTTTCAGTCATCAGTATTGTAAATAAACACAGTAGTTCCTTTTGCAACACCATTGTTTCCTATTGGGATTCAAAAGTCCCTTTGGGACTCTGGGTTTGTCCATAGGGCTGGCAAGCTGGGCTCTGCACCAATAGTGGAGGGAAAGAACCTGTGCCAGGGCTGGATCTTACATAAACCTTGCTTTTTTTTTTTTTTTTTTTTTTTTTTTTTTTGCCATTAAAATCAGCTGTTAAGTAACTTTTAAGCATCAAAGTCAAACCCAAATGTCTTCAGTGATGGCTGGAAGGTAATTAAGTCACATGCCTGTCCAGTTTTACAGCAGCTATTTTCCTTTCTACTAGTTATTCGCTCTTTCTTATGATTCAGGCCAAATTTCTGCATTTTATTTATCAACTTAAAAATCTTGTTTCAACTGCAACTTTGATAACAGGATTCCCCTACTCATATCTTGGTAATTTTTACTACTTCTCTCAAAATTACCATACATGCACTTCCTGGATTCAACAGACAAGTTAAATACTGCTTTTAGTGAATGGAAAAATCCTTAAGAACCACTTTGAGTAGAAGTGTTTGAAATGTCACTAGCCTAGACCAGGTTACACAATTCAAATAGAGGATGATGATGATGGATGAAGATAAACACCAGGCTGTTTAAAGAAAAAGGTTAGCTTATAATAATTTACCAAGTCTTCCCCAAAGAAGAAACTTGAAGGCTTTGAAGAAACAAAAATCAAAATATACCTTTTCATCTTTTTTTGGATAGGTGATATTAAGCTGTAGGCCCATGTAGGCAAGTACACAGGTTCCATTTGGACCAGTCACATTGTATTTACCAACTGCAGGATTTCGGGGATTTGGGGGTGATGACGTTGGTGCTGGGCCAGTTGTTGGAGCCTGGCCAGTAGTCTGTTTAGGAGTTGTAGGCACTATAGTAGTAGTAGAGACCATATCTTCAGCACATTCTGTCTCTGCAGAGAAAGGAAAATGGTCATTACCAACCAAAATGAAGCTGTGGGATGATCTGCATTTTTAATCCTCGAGGGAAAGGAAGACGCAATTTCAAGTAGTTTTTTTCTTAATAAAAGATAACAAAAGCTCAGAAACACAATGGTAAAGCATTACCCATACTCTTGTTGCAGAGTCTGAGACCCTTTTAAAGCCTGGCATGTCAAAACGACAGCTCTACTGGTAATTTACTGAAGGTCGTGGTGACCACATCCATTTCATTCACATCCATCATTTCGCTTTGCCATTGGGTCAGGATAAATCTGACAGAGCCAGCATTCCTGCTGTTGGTTCACAGCCAGGCTGGGATCCCTATCACTCACTCTGGGCACTCGGGTCGGAAAAGCAGAGGAACAGTTCTCCTGCCCACTGTTCAAAATGGTCTCCCAGGAGATGTGTTCTCCTTCCCCTCACTCTCATTATTCCGGCAATACCCAGAGCAGCCTTAAGATACTGCTGTGGCTCTTCTGTCCTTAACAGGGGGTTTCTAAGACACTGCTTCTGATGCCAAGTTTTCTGCTGTATCCTCTCACATCCATCCTCCCTTCAGCCCTGCACAAGGAGCCACCTTCCAAGGAGTGCAAGTTCACCTTCTTTTTTCATCCAGTCCAGCAGCAACTTCCAAGAGAACAGTGACTCTTGATTTATTTGCCAGAGTACTTGGAAACACGTGGCAGCAAGATCTTAACTTGATCTAGGAGCCAAGAAGGTTCCTGCATCGAACATCTTGGCCAAAACCAAAGGTCATAACAAAGACATTACTAAAGTAGAGGCTTCCATGTTCCAATCCAAGGTCATCTCCACATGCCAGAGATAACAACTTGCAACTTTTTAAGGACAACAGCAACTGCAGCAACCATCAACTGACTCAAAGGGCCTACTTCTAAAATTTATTGCATACGTATCTTGCAGATGCAAGACACCTAATAAATAGTCTTAAACAGCAGCTTAACTTTTGATTATGGCTCAGAAAGAGGAACTCTAATCACACCATCTGAAGTCACACACACTCCAACATAGCATGCTTTCCTATTTCTACTCCACTGCTGGAAAGTCCAAGGGCAGAATGAAGTTGGATGAAGGAGCGATCTTGTATTTTGTAGACTGACACTGGTCTGATCCCAAAATGCAATAATTTCCTAACAAACCAAAAAGCAGCTTTCTGGGTACTTCAATGGAGAATTACCCTCTATCTGCAAGACCTCAACACATAGAGACTCTTATTTAAGTTGGCAGAGATGAAAACAATCAAATCACATTGAGTGCAAGTTTAGCCTAGTTGGAGTTTTGATACATTATTTTTACTGATTATATTTACTGTTTTAGAGCAGTTTCTAGTAGCTCTTCAGGACAGATCAAAAGATGAGAAAAATTCTTATGTCTTGTACCTTCTTGACAGGTAC
This sequence comes from Phylloscopus collybita, assembly GCA_027886175.1. NCBI lineage: Eukaryota > Metazoa > Chordata > Aves > Passeriformes > Phylloscopidae > Phylloscopus > Phylloscopus collybita. The sequence goes on from JAJNNQ010000006.1 coordinate 36,329,415, forward strand.
AGGAAAGCAGCTGGCAAAACTACCAACAGAGAGAAAATGCAAGTCTCCCTTTCAGAGCTGCAGATAACCACTACCATCCCCTCAGTCACTAACTTTTAGTACACTGGCAGAAGTCACAATTTCCAGTTATGCAGATGCACTGAATATTGACCCTTCTTCCCTTAGTGAGCCTTGTACAGATCATTGGCAGAAATATCCTTTCATTAAAGATTTGCAGAGAAAAAAAAAATGTTAGGGAAAAATTACAGATCAAAAGTTTACAAATAACTAGCTGCCTAAGGGACAGGGGAAGGCTCAAGCCTACAAAAATGGGAGCAGAGGACTATATAAGAGCAGATCTTAAGAAGAAAAGTGTTACACAGTAGGTAGATTTTATTTTAGTTTTGTAGAAGTTAAAAACCAGCTTTTCCCAGTATCATGTCTTATATTTGAGTCTGTTGATAAATGATCACTTATCATACTTACCTGATAAAACAATTAGATCAAAGTTTCATAATTAAAAAAAAAAAAATAGTTCTGAAGACTGCAGTAATAGAAATCAGAGTTTGGTGTGGATTTTTTTAAGTGTAAATGTAGGTACACATCTTTACTGCAAACTAGCTCACTGAATGATCAAGGGAATGATACATGCAAATCTGAGCCAGTCAATGTGAAGCAGCCATAAAAGAAGTCAATGCCATTTATTATCATGCCTCAGACAAGGGATTTTTCACAGAAAGGGGACAAGGTAAGAGACATACTCCAGTAGAAGGCACTTATTCATTGTATCCATTCTATGCTAGCACTGGCTACCCTAGTATTTAATTCTTGCTTCAACTTAGCAGGCACATAAATGGGATTAACAGCTACTTAAAGAAAAGTTCTACGTTTCCCAGGGAAGATGAAGACTCTAAAAGTAAGGCAAAGACTTTAGCACTCCTTAAGACAGTATGGGTGATCAGCAGTATGGGTGATCAGTTTATACAGCCCTTTTGTGTTTGAGGACTGCTGCCTCAAAAGATATGAACACACCATGAAGTAGTAACTGGCCTTTAATAATTTGAAGTGAAACTCCACACTACTTTTCAATACAATCAGGACAAAAATACGACTTTGTGATTGTGCCTGAAAGAGAAAAACCTGACTGTTACAGCTGACATAAAACCTCCTGTAGGAAGATGTACGTTTCTGCTCTCTACAGACCAATTCTCTACTGTCTGTCATTATTTCACTAATTTTCCCCAGCACACACAGTGACTAGTTCAAATTACTTTGGCAGAGACCATAATGCTTGGAAGTTATCAGATACTTCTTAAACTAGGATTTTGGGCATGTGCCCACTTGACCTACTGCAGCATGTGTTTAACACTCATACTCATGAAGAGCCCAGTACAATATCCATGGGAACCTAGGGCACTATCCCCTAGCCACAGATTCCAACATGCTACAGAGAAATCCAGAGGCAAGTCCATTCATTTCAAAGTATGTTATCAGAGTTTCAGATCCAGCTTGTACCCACCTCAAAGTCAGGACGTAAAAAGAAATAACCTATTATTGGAAATATTAGCTCATCTAGTACATTTTCCATTGCAAGATACTTACTGTTCACACTGAAAGTGCCATTTGTGATATAGGCTTCCAAAGTGACATTGCTAAAAGTAACATTCACATTCTTCATATTGATGTGCTTGGAGTTGATGCATCTGTATTTTGTGCCCATGTCTGCCTGAATAATACTTTTATGTGATACAGTCTTCATGCCTACTGTAAAAAGAGACGTTGCATTAGTATATACCAGTATTCAAAGAAATACATATGGAAGGGTTTCACAATAACAACAAGAAGTTTTTTTTTTACCTGTACTTGAATTTGGGAATAAAGTTGCATCAGACAGATTGTAGTGGAAAACTAACTCTTCAACTTGGTACTTGTCTGCAGATTCGGAGAAGTTCAGACTTAATGAATGTCCTGCTCCAAAATCCAATACCAGAATTGGATGAGATGTGTTATCTTTACCACATGAGCTCTGTGAGTCTACTGAAGCGTTTTGCGGAAGAAAGAAGTGTACCAACTGTGGGGTAGAAAGTAAAACACATGTAAGCTTTTCCTCACAGCTTTTTAAATATCCCATGAAACTGTTACAAACACACAGCAGACATTAATATTTACTATAAGATGTCTATTTATGTACATCAGTATATAGCAAGCAGCATGTTACTGGCATTCAAGTTTGAATTGAAGTTGCTCTCTGAAACTGGAGGACATAACAGTACATACTGCACCTCTTAGACTTTTTTTCCTCCTAAACCAGCAATGTGAATTTGCAGGTACTTCTGTACTACAAGAATCAAATCTGGCACACTCTGGACATGTGAAAAATGGGAGAATTTAAGCTTTGCTTCAAGTAGTACAACTGAGTAAGAACAAAAGTGAATGGTACGTCCTAAGTAGCTTGGCTGCAATACTTTGAGTTTATTACATATTGTGAAGAAATGTGATATCTGAAGACAAATACAACTTTTACTTGGAAGTTCTGAGCTTACTGCTTACAAGAAGAAACAGACAAAAGTGTGTTAGGAAAGAAGTCAGTTCTGAATCCAAACACATATACAAGTATCAGCAGGATTTCAGACCATCAGCACCACTGGAAACATTGATTATACAATAGAAGGATCAGCTCTAATCACACATAACAAGTGCACCACAAGTGCTGGTACAATAGTAGGATTTTTGTAACCTTGTATTACACTGATGGCTAGGAAAAAAAATCAACAACACAAAACTGCAATAAGAGTATAAATAATCCCCAATTCCTATTCAGTAGTAAAGATGCAAAAACCACCAAAATTTGTTAGGGCAAATTTTTAATTTTCCATTAACAAACTTCTGCTGTTAATATGGAACAATTTGTAAGCATTACACTAGTCTGTAGATTCTAGAGATTTGGTAAGTAAGAAGGTCACAGGTTTCCAGAGTTTAAAAAGTTTAAAAGCTACGTGCCAACAGCCATTTCAGTTCAGATTTACTCCATGAGAGTGTGACCAAGTTCACTCCATGAGAGTGTGACCAAGTTACCAAAAGAGAACTTGTAGTATTTTTGCCTCTACAGTAGCAATGAAAGCCATTTTAGTTATCAACAGGACAGGTGTAGAATTTCAGTCACAAAAGTAATTTCATATGGGTTTTTTGTGATTGTTTCAGGCAGCCTCAACCTTGCTGTTTAATTAGAAGCAGCACCCGTAATAAAGAAAAGCCGATGCAACATGACTGGGAGAGTAAAAATCTTTGTTGAAACAGTTTTTCATGCATAGATACTCGGTCAAAGTTTAAATACTGCACACATGCAAGGATACCACAAATTTTATAAATACTAAAAATAGTAATAAATGACAAGCAGTAAAATACTCACTGCCCTTACCTCTTTTTGCTCATTGTTTTTGTATTCCACTGAGAAGGCTACTGTCAAATCAGCAATTATGCAGACCTTACCACTTGGATCTTTCACTTCAAATGAAGATGAAGCCTGTAAAAAGCCTGACAGAAATAAAAAATTATTAACTTGGTGTCACATAAATTTGCATTTTTAATCCCAAAGAGACACCTATGTACAACTGTACATTTTGGGAGTACAACTTAAACATCGGTTGAGTTTGGAAACTTGGGCATCAACAGTCTCTAGATTAGCTTCAACACCACTAACAAACAGAAGACAAATTCAACACCTCATTTATAAAAATGCAAAGCCACCCAAACCAAAACTGTTGACATGCTGGTCCTAAGAGATAAGAAAAACATGCAGCAATCACCAGTCATAGAGTTCAAGGCAGCTTCAGTGTTCACCATACACAGCAACAATTTTACCATCTTCAGCCAGACCTGACTTAGCTTATTTGATCCTGCAGGCCTTCCCCCCACAGCACACCATGCAGCCTTCACTCCTGCTGTACCAGGACACTCAGCTGTACATGCACTGAATGCAGCATTTAGAAAGCCTGGATTGACTGCAGATGTTTTGAAGGGACTACCAAAAGTAACATGACAGAGCATACTACCCTTGCCAGGAGAACTTCTCTTCACCATCCTCATGCTCTCCACTCCTAACAGGAGGAGGCCATGACTTTGACACAGACTGAGGTTCTGTCCTCCTGACTGGTTTAAGCTAAACTCAGACTGAATTGCTGAGAAAAGCAGAGAAAAGCTTTTCTGCCCCTTGTTCCATTGCAGCCTCTACGCTCAGAGCACACTGAATACAACTGCCCAAAGTACTGCCTTAGGAGGGCAAGGACACGCAGTGAGGGGAGCACACAATTATCCTTTCTGATGGCAGCATGGACTGGCACCAGTGTGACCAGTGTCCACTGCCAACAAAGCTTCACACAGGCAACACACTTTGGCAGGCTGGAAACAGCTGGAAAGCTGGTTATCTCCTACTTCATTTACGGCAAGGGATACCTGACTGTGCTCCTGCACCTGACCAGTTCTTTATTTTAGAACCTTTTGTTTTTCAGATTGTCCATGGATTTGTCACCACCATCCCCACCACCCCCCAAGTGAACCTCACTGCAAAAAGCCTCCACCATTTTCATGCTAGCACTTTATCAGTTTGCATTTGCAACAACTTCAGTCTTGCAGAAAATCTGATAAAAAAAAAAAACCAGCTGCAAGACATAAGCCATTATCACAAGCAAATAAGCTTTAAGGAGTCAAACATGCTAATCCATTCAACTGTTGATAACAGCAAAGAGATCCAGATGAGGGATTATCCATTAGCTAGCTTCTCTCCCTGAGAAGTTTAAAAAAACCAAATCTTAAAACTTTTCAGTCCAAACAACAATGTGTACACTTGTATGATGACAATTATTAGGAAAAATTGGACTTTTGTCAGCTGGACTTTAGTAGAAGGCACATCAGTTGCAGGAACACACTGGAAACTATTTCTTTGGCACCCAGCAAGCATTTTCCTTGTTGCCTTCCCCTTGGCAACATCACATCCTCTCCCAGCACCAAAGAGGGCAAAGCTGAAACTGGAATCCATTCAGCTTTACCCAGTTTTTGGAGAGTCGACTTGAAATCAGATAGACAGAAGAAAGAAAACACTTAAGAATAGATAGTGTAAAAAACTTATTTCAAGCACAAACTGTCCTACCTTTGCCTTTATGTACAGCATAAAATGTTCATTAAGGACCACATATTCACAAAGAAATGTTATTTACTGCAATTCAGAGCAGTATCAAAAAAACGTTTGTCCACATGGAAGCTTCAATTTGCAAAGTTTCCTTCAATTTCCATTTACATCTGGAACTTGTTTACATTTCATGCAAGCACTAGTTTTCTCCAAGGCAAGCTGCTTACACTTTCCTGAAGATTTCTAGCACAGCGTGGAAAAGTGTGGAGGCAGGAAATAAGAATCCACTGCTCCTTGAACTAACACTATGACTGAAAAATGTGCTAGAATGAAAACCTTCAGTGTGCATGCAGACTCCCTTGTTTGATAGCTACTAAAACCTCGGCAATTTTAGAGCTAAAAATAATGAAGTAACAGAGTAGAAGAATGAAAGAAAGTTTTTTTTTAAAAAATGCAGGGGAAAGAAAAGACTGAAAAACAATTAAGGAAAATGTTGCTGACCTAAATGAAAACATGACAGACCCGTCCATTACAAATGATTCAGAAAACAACAGACAATGCAGAGGTACCAGAAAGCATCAAATAGAAGACAAATTCTGGTAATGAAGAGCCGATAAATCACCCTCAGCAAGTTTAAGTAATAAATAATAAGAGGCATGAATAAATATTAAATAGTAACACCTGCATAACTACTAGATTTTTGTAAGGTTAAAGTCACATCATTATATGAATCCTGATTTCATTAGCGTGGAACAAGTCCTATAAAACTCCAGTCCTTCTTAAGAAATACTCAGTAGCTGCTGGATTTGCAGTTTCAGTGATGAGACAGACGCATCCAGCACGAGACACTGAGCTGTCCTCCATGCAGTGGTGAGAGCTGTTTGACTGCAAGTAAGGCAACACTTGGGATGATGGTCAGAGAGAACTGAGCTGCAGGATCATCCACTCCCAAGGTCTCGAAGGAATGCAGATGAAACTGAGTAAAAGATATGGGACATAGGAGCCAAGAAAAACTAGGAAAAAACCACCAAAGAACAAATCAAGACACTGAAGGAAAGAAGGTCCTGCCTACTCTCTGCTCCAGCCAGTTTAAGGCAGAGGAACAGCTCGCTGCCTCGCAGGAAAGCAGCTGTTGAGTTTTGTGAAGGCAGTTTCAGTGTCGAGTAGTGATTAATGCATGAATCATCACCAGCCCACAAACACTACAAGCCTACAGTCAAAATGTCAAGACTACAGAAAAGCAAACTGATGTTGAATCAATCTATCCTGGGAATACTTCTAATAAAGTTATATAATGTATTGCTTAATTCTATCAGGGCATATCTACAAGTTGAGATGTACTGTTTGTACATCTCATAACAATATCATTCTTTGCAGTTAAACACAAAACCTGATACAACCTCCAGATTCTTAACTTTAGGCTTTAAATGTTTCTTTTAATAAACTGCAGAGCCCTCCACGACAACTATCTGTGGCACAGCAAGTGCAGTACTTCAGATTTAAATAAAGCAGTCCAAGACCTTTCAATAGCAAAAAGTAAATTTTGTTAGGTTCATTATTTACTTGGCTGGAAACACTACATTATGGATATCTACTAAAGGAATTACCAAAAATGTACTAACATCCAAGAAATTTTACTTGGTTCAGATGCTTCCTTTGTATTCTAGTAAGTTCCAAAAAAAGACTGCTTATAGTATTTATTCTACCTGCATATTTTCCATTGACTATATGAAGACAATCTCTCCCTTTATACCGCATTTCAGTGATTACAATCTCATGCAGGAAAACACTTAAGGTAACTGTTAAAGCAACAGCTAGAGATGTTGCTTGGATTAAATCCAGCATCCTTCTTTATCTAACATACCTACCTCAGAAAACCCCAAAGTATATTAACAGTCCAAGATAAAAGAAGTAAGTCAAACAAAACAAATACTTCCTTGATTGTCTAACAATTTATCTTAAAGAAATCCACCTCATAAAGTTGTTTGTTTTAAGCTGAAAACTACACAGCTAACAAAACAATCTAGCACGTTTTCAGGTTTCAACCTTCTTGTAACTGAAATCCTGTTAGTCAAACACAGTTACCACATATTGGAAACCTACTAAGGGAGAGAGACAAATGGTTGTTGTGCACTAGAAAACCAAGCATATTTAATGGCAATTGTGTACACCATCTGCTTGCAAAGAGAACTTCAGTTACTATAGTTAATGATTTACTTTGCCTCCAATTTTTATTAGAAACATGGAACACTGACAATAAGGAAACACAAAAGCTACTTCTGTATAATCTGGGCTTTATTACTATAGTCATGTTTCTTGTATAAGTAAAAAACTCTTTAGCCTTTTTCCTCCTCTTGGAATTAAGGGCAGCAAGCCATCCAAATCCACCTGGGCACACATCCCATATCATCAGTACTTGAAGCCATACAGATATCCAGCAGACTGTTGAAAGTTACATCAACTGCCTATAGTGTCCAGGAGGAAAACCACGGCTGCAGCACAGCACAGCTGCCAGCTCCTGGGATGTGCTGTGATGGGATTCAGAGAATCCCACAGTCTGGTCACACTCACAGACTCTCCTCAGCTCCAGCCCACCCTGGAATTACTGTGCAGCAGCACTCCAGGGTAAGGGATGCCAGCCCTGCATGATCCCTCTGTACCTAAGCTGCAGCACTGATGTGCTGCCCTGCACCTTTGCCCAGGTGTTCTGATGACAAACACAGCGAACACTGCTATCTGTGGGGCATTAATCCAAGGAGATAAGAAATGCTGGTTACTACAGAGGGAAGGCTTATTTTCTATTGTACATGTTAACCAAACTGCCCAGTAATTTACTCGTTTTCTGATAGTTCAGAATGATCCTGTAATCTCAATTCCATTTTGTGAACAGTGGTAACCTTAGTCACCCCCTAAACTCCTAAATCTATGCCAGAGAATAGAATGAAAAAATCCCCGAGGAGTTACGCTCTCCTACAATACTCTGTCTTCCAATGTATGCACCAAGTACAAAAGCATTAAAAAGGAAAGGCTATCTAACAGCCACATACACTTGCCATTTGACCAGAGAATTGCACAACTGTATCAAGTTTAGTCACATGAAACTTCTTTATGGTTTCCTATCTAGAGGAAGGAAGTCTTGGGATAGCTCTATAGCAAATGATTACATGAGTGCACTGAGAGAGCTGAACTCCTCTGGCCAGACCCTTTTCAGCATTCACACAAGTCCATTTTGCACTGGCTCTGGTTAGTGCTGCTGTATCACACCACACAACTAACATACATTCTTCAAGGCAGCTGCCAGCCCCAATGTTTTGAAGAAAGGAGCACTGTGTGACAATTTAAAGAGGAAGCTTCTCCAGAGGAGAGGATACTGGAAATAAGGCAATAAACTAACTGCCTGAGTAAAACCACACTCCTAGCCCTACAGATCTTAACCCTGCCAAGGAATGTAAAAATACAGGTATACCCATATCATATGGAGGGAATTCTTGTTAAGAAAACAGATGCCATCAGAAGTTTAATACAAGAAAACCATATATATCAACTGTGAACTACTGTGCTCAAGGCTGGACACTGGAGAGGGAACAAGTAGCCACTGCACAGAGCTGAAGCACATTTAAACTCTGTACTCTTAATGCTAGGGTGCACCTAAGACTCTCACATTTGAAATTAACAGTAGAAAAAGTAGTAATGATAGTAAGTGGTGCTGTCAAGGTACAGAGAAGGTTAAGAAACTGTTACACTAAGACTGAAAGGGACACCAGTCCATCTTGAAGTCAGATGCCCATAAACTGTGGAACCCTGATTTACCAAAACATAAGGTACATTTAAAAGTATGTAATACAGAATCAAGATAATGCAAGGGAGTGTTCAAATAGCTGTTGTAATTCCCACCACTCACACACCCAAAACTGTCTTCTGCCAAGCTTAAGGGAACACATACGAAGAAATCCACTTCAGCACCAAGGTTTCTCAAGGAATTTCCAAATAATCATTTGAGAGCAAAGACAAACTGTTGAAGCTGCAACAAGCAAAAGCCTTTTGCTAGGTGTACCTTTTGCTAGAAATAAGTTTTTATCTTTGAGACCTACAAATGCTTATCAGAGATAACAACAGCACTTAATGTTGCAACAGAGTATCAATCTTTTCTTTGAGTCAGGTTCCTCAGTACTTAGAGGCAATTCTTCACTTTGTTATCTGCTACTGATCAGAAAACATCCTAATCTCTACAGAAAAATATAGAAGCAGGTTACACCAAAAATAAAACTCCTTGGTCAGCCTGAACAGAAACCTTGGAAACATGTCTCAAAAGTAGCATGTCAGGGAACCTGCAGAGTCCTCAGCAAGTCAGAAGTTACTTCACCAGTCAGAAAAGCTCCTGAAGTCAAAGCCAAGCAACCTATCACTTGATGACTGGCACACTAACTCAGATCCTTAGAGACTTTGTCAACACACTTCAAGCAGCTATCAAGCAAACACTGCGTCAGGGCACAGTCAAGGGCAGCATTTGGTATTTGGTAAAACAATGTTTCGAAAGTTGCTCAACATTAAAGCAGTTAGATTCTGTGAAAACCAAGTTTAAATGGTTTCAGTTCCAGACACTTGAAAATGCCAAACCTGAAAAAAAACCAATTCAGCACCAGACTGCTCACTGGCTGGAATTCATTATCAAGTTTCTCTCAACTATCTCTACATTGGTAGCAAGGTTTGAAATTCCTTTTTGGACTAAAGTTGCGCAATAGAAATGTGGATTACACGTCAGTGACTCTGAAACGGCATCACATTACCTTGAAAAAACTAATTTTCCCTTCTGCAAATCTCGGACACTTCATTACTTACTCACTACACTGATTCCATGTTTGAGTCTAATCTTAAATTTTCAGGAAAGTGTTCTCTGCTGTGTCTGTGTTTCAGTAATGAAAAAATGTACGGGTGCTCTAGATCTGAGAGAGCACGAGCAGCTCTGTTGGGTTTGGCACACAACCCAACTGACTCATTGTGCTCAACAACAAGCACCATCTTAGTATTTCAAAAAGCAGCAGCTAAGTTTAGGGGAGGTACTTCCACTTCCCATAGCCCCCTTTCCCTGCATGTACCATATAATACCTAAATGTTTTCTTAATTAATTCCATATGTATGTTAAATGTTAACAATTAAATTAATTACAAAATGCTCAATGCTGACACATTCAGCTTAGTATTTGCTGCTCAATCTAAACAGAAAACTAAAACAGTAAGTGAGGTATGGTGAGGTATTCGGGTGGAAAAAAAAATTCTGCTGTCCCAAAGTCAAGGCATCATCGACCAAGTCCTCACATCTGCCCCACCCATGCTAATGTTTCAGTCTCCTGTGATCATGGCCTTAACCTAATCAGTGTTCACTCAGATGACTAAAAGGCTGCAAATGAGCTAAAATATCTGAAGACTTCAGCTCCTATATTATCATTATCTCTTATGCTTCTCCCCTCACCTACAAGCCAAACCCCACACTCTTGCAAGAAAGGAGTCCCTATTTGCACCACAAAACTGCCCCCCGAGATTGTAGTATAAAGTTATGCAGAAACACTCAGCTACTAAGCTACTAGACACTGGTACAAAGTCCAGACTATCAGTAAATAGTTAGTCTGTGGTAAAATAAACTACTCTGTTGCCTCAGATGCAGAAACCTAACACATTTTACATGCCAGAAAGTGTTGACAAAGACAATGCACTGAATGGTGCTTCTAACTGCCAATTAAGCAGAGGAAAACTACTGCAGTAGCCGAAAGCATTAACTGTGGTACCACATAAAAATCACAAAAGCTCATCCGAAAGCAAACTATAAAGCAATTCTTCATTTAAACCGTAACTGTATCAAACTATTCAAGTAATTGCCACTATGAACACCAGTTCAACGACACTTCAGCTAGCAGCCCTAAGAAGCAAGTCAAGGAGCACTGTAAATCACTGTGCTCGCTACAGTGGCTCACGAGGGTTGGATATCTGAACTGCTCAGTGCCCTTTGCAAGTGGCATCTTTTGGGCTCGGTGAAACTGAAGTATGGTCAATGGTGATAACGATATTTACTACCAAAGCGACGTTACAGGAGTCACAAAGACTGTCCTAGCTCAAAAAATGATGGCAGATAAGCATTCTCAACTGCTACTTTATTTGCGAAACATTTTGGCCAGCTGCTGAACAGGTTTCCTTTGCTGCCAAAACCACGTCTCAGAAACCTGATAGCGCTGTGTTATGTGGCTTTCAAGACAAGAAACCAAAAGCAAGGTAGTTATCAGTAAACAAGCAAGACGCAATTCCTCGTAAAACAGCCTTGCTGCTCTAACAAACCTTCTCACCAAGGCACTGAAATCTCTCTGTTCCAGACACGTTTCATATTTTACTCAAGATATGGCAGGAAGAAAGCCATTCAGCGACGGAGCACGACATGCCCTATAGAAAAGCGCTGCTTCCTAGCAATGACATCAGTAGCTCCCGCGTCTACACGCCTCGTGCTCCAGGCGCGTTTCCAGGTTCTTCTCGGAGCGCTGTCCCCACATCCACCGCAGGTGCTCGGGCCGGCGTTGCCGGGCTCTAACGCGGTTCAGCCGCCGCCTCCCCTCCCTCCCTCATCGCCCTCCTACCTCGGGCGGCTCTCAGAGGCTCCCGGGCGCCACAGGGGCCCGGCGCGGGGAGGGGGCGGGATGGCTCCCCAAGAACCCTGAGCCCACGCGGGTCAGTCAGCACCCGGGAATGCCGACAGCAAGCGGGAGCGGACGGGCGGGCGGGTGTCCAGTTACAGGTGCCGCGTCCAGCGCCGCCGGCCCCGGGGCCACCTCAGGCCGCTGCGACCCGCCCCCCCCCCGCCGCCACCCCGCCGAGCGCACAGGCTGCCCGCGTCCCCCCCTCACCGAGCAGGGCGGCCGCCGCCAGCAGCCCCCGGGCCATGTCGGGGCGCAGGGACGGGGCGCGGCGGGAGCGGGCGCGGGCAGGGGGCAGCGGCGGCGGCTCCGCGCTCGGGGCGCTCTGGCGACAGCCCCGGCCGGTCATGTGACCGCTGACGTCACAAGGGCGGTCCGTCCGTCACGTGAGCCGGGCCGGCGCTGCGGTGCCGTGAGGGAGGAGAAGATCTCGCGAGAGCGGGGGGGGGGGGGGGGGGTGTGTTGGGCGCGGGGAGCTCTGGGGGTCCGGTGTGAGGGGGAGTGACTTTGGGGTGCAAGGAACCCACCTGAGCTCTGTAGTGTCTCCACCGAATCTGGAGGCAGTCGAAGGTGAGTAGAGTCTCCCGCACAGAATTAATTCAGTCCCAGCTGTATAAAAACATTGAAGTTGATGGCCTATTATTTCTGAAGTGTTCTATCTGTACATACACCCAGGTATACATATGAGTCACATGCGTTCCAAGCAAAACAGGGATTGCTAATGACATGTGTTTACATGAGTAAAAATTGCAATTTCACATGGCGCCAGATGGTTTTTAAGGAATCACTTCTTTTTTTTTTTTTTTTTTCTTTTTTTTTTTTTGAGGAAACCAGAAAAGAAGGTGTAGTTTGTAAACATTCTCAGATGTAATAGAGATGGACAGCCCAGGTAACTCGATCACTTTGTAATCCAATGCCCTCTCTTATCCACACTGTTAGGGATATGCTTACTTCATCTGAAACCTCAGAAGCATGGAGCTAGCTCCTGAAATCCTGTTTCTAGTAGGATTGGAATGAGAGCCGAGAGCAGCAGGCCTCTGCTTTCTCACAATGACCGACATATAGTCCCTCTCCTCACTACAGGCTGTTCCAGATTAATCATCTCTGAGGCAGAATGATTTCTGCTCCCAAGCTGCCTTCGTACATTTTTACTTTAACCCACTTGAAATCCAATTTAGCTACTCCCAGCTGCTAAAGTCAAGTTCAGCGGCTGTGAACTTGACCTTTTTTTGCTGTTTGTCTCAGTTCACTCACACTTCCTGTTTCCCCAAAACATCCTGGATAAGTTTAGTTGCTCCTTAGGGTGACATAGGGATCTACCTTTCATTTTCAATGCTATTCCTATAGACACATATTTCTTTTTTAATGCTGCATTTTGATTTGTGCATTTTTAGACACAGTAATGTATTATTTTGTTTGGTTTTTTTCCCACAACACTTCTAGCAATCTTTATTCTTACCATGCATTGCCAAAAGCAGAAGTTATTTTGAAAAAGGACATAATGAGCAGCTCTGGTCAAGTGTTTGAATGACTCATCTGCAGAGGAGTTGAGGGTAATGGAGGTGGGACATGGGTTGTTCTCATTTTGGATCAGTTTTTGGAACCGGCACTGGGAGTGGAGGAAGATCTGTGAAACACAGTCTGCCACAAGACAAATGGAGAGGGAGGCCCAAGGTCAGTTTACACTTGGTGTGCAGTATTCTGCCTCTCTGCTGGAAAATCAGTAGGCATCTATCAATGTAAAAATGACAGATGCTTGGATTGCTACCAAAAAAATGATCACTCTCTATATATGAAGTTGCATAAAGCAACAATATTGTGGCGAAATTTGGTAAATAAAGAACATAAGGTTATCAGCAGAAAATGATGCTGACCTTCCATTCTGTGGATCATTAGCTCACAAGTCTTTATTAATGGTGTAGAAATGGCACCATACCAATTTCCACCTCCTTTCAGTACAGGTGTTAGCAGGGTGGTAGATGAATGCATCAAGTCTTGCTCAACTGTGTTGGCCATCAACCCCCCTGCCTGGTAACTTGTTGGCTGACATCAATCAAACGTGATAGCAGGGTAAGACATAAACAAAGTTACAGCTTCTGTAAAAGCTGCTTTAGACACAGTCTGGAGGTCCAAATTCATGCTGCCACTGAGGGAAATGAAACGTGGTCCATATCCAGCCCCTACACATTTCATCTGACAGAGCTGCTGTCCAGCCAGCATGCTTACAGGCCCGGATATGAACCATGATGCACTCCCTGGCCTTTCCTCAGAGCCAGGGATGCAGAATGGGAAACAGCCAGGAGATGTAGGAGCCATTACTACAGTAAAAGCTGTCCTGTGAGGTCAAGGCAGACTACAAGCAGTACTAGAGTGTAGGCTAGGAATTTTTACCAGGAAATAATTCCCACAAAACGTGACTATTTTCCCATAGCCTTTTGCTGAATATTACCTGACTTCACACAGTTACTTCCCTTCTGGAGAGACTTGCTAGGAATGGCTAAGCAAGTTCGTGGCACAGAGTCCACTCTCCTGAACATAACCTGCCAAAGATAAACCTACAAACAGAATGGAACCATTCAGGTTGGAAAAGACCTCAAACGTCACTGAGTTCAACTGGTAATCCAGCACTGCCTAGTCTAACACTAAACTGTGTCCCTAAGTGCACATCTGGGTTTTTAAAATACCTGCAGGGATAGTAACTTCTTCACTTCCCTGGAAATCTTGACCCAGTGATTGACAACCCTTTCAGTAAAGAAATTTTTCCTAATAGCCAATCAAAACCTCCCCTGGCACAGCTTGAGGTCTTTTCCTCTCATCCTGTCACTTGTCACCTGGGAGAAGGGACCAACCCCCATCTGGCTACAGCCTAATTTCAGGCAGTTTGGAGAGCAACAAGGCTCCCTCCCTGAGCCTTCTTTTTTCCAGCCTTAACTCCAGCTGCTCCTCATAGCACTTGTGCTCCTCTAGACCCTTCAGCAGCTCCACTGCCCTTCTCTGGACACCCTCCAGCCCTTCAGTGTCTTTCTCATAGTGAGGGGCCCAAAACTAAACACAGATTTGAGGTGTAGCCTCATCAGTGCTGAGTACAGGGGGACAGAAGAAAAGACCCAAGGAGAGGGCAGAGAGGAGGTTGTTGGCTGGTTAAGGAGGGCTGTACCTGCCAGGCTTGGGAAGCACCTTTAAGTCAGCCCCCAGCCTACATTCTCACACTTGCTTTCCCTCAGGACATGTTGGGCTAGCTAACACTATATCACATTTAGGAAAATTGCTTTTTAAATGCATATAGTGTGTGATTGGATAACTTAGAACCCCCACCTGTATCCAGGCTCCTGCTGTTCGTCATTCCACAGAAGCTGCTACACAGTTTGTTCTAAGGACACTGAATTGTCAAGATCCAGGTTTCCCAGACATACTGAGCACAGATGCTCTATAGAGGACATCTGTTACTTTGCTACTGCCCAACATCTTCAGCATTTCCTTTTCCGGGAAGAAACGTTTAACAACCTCTGCCCTCTGGGTACAGGTACACTCAGGCAAATGTGACCCCAAAGAACCAACTGATTGTGGCAGGCTGCTCAGCCAAATTCTATCACCAGCTACTGAAAAGCAATCAAACAGCTATTTCACTATGGAGAAGTGATTTCCATGCTGACTCATAAAGTAACTGCTTACCTGTTTGGTTCAGCACATAAAAGATCCCAGTAAGAAAAAAATTGAGGAAATCAAATAAAAAATGAAGACCTGAGAAAAAGAGTCACAATTACCTGGCCTGTCAGTCTCTCCCAAAGCTTTTGAACCTCTGAAGCCACTTGCAGACCAGTCTGGAAAAGTCTTCAAGGATGAAGACATTCTCTGTAGGTTCAGGGGGTAAGGGGATGGGTAGAGCTCAGCAGCTGGATGAGGGACAAAACCCCCAGTCCCACAAACAGAAAGGCAGAGCCAAGCAGAAGCCCTCTGAGTACTGCTGCTTGAGGTTATTTGCAGGGGAGTATACAGTCGGGTACCAAGGGCAGACAGCACAGAAAGACAGGCTTCATAATTTCCACTGCCAAAGGAACAACTCCTTTTTAATTGCCAGACCAGAATAATGTGGCCAAAGAGTTCTTAGCCTGTGGCAATTAAGAAAAACTGCACATCTCAGCACTTTAATTAACATTGCTTCGTGAGGCAGAACCATTTCAGTCATCTTCAGGATAACACCACTGCTTTAAGCTATTGTTTAAAACTACTGAACCAAAACATTTGGGTTCAGAAGGGGTAGGCAGTACATTCTCAGTACTTCCTAACAGCTGCTGCACACTACTGCCACCATTCAATGTGGATAAAGCCTCTCTGGCCATCACCTTTCTGTGAAGCACGTATTCCTTTTTGCTTTAGAAGTCTGGTAAGATGAATCTCACTGGTTTCCATATACATAAAAAGTTGAACTACAAAGTGAATGGTATAACTAACACTAAAAAAAACAACCACAAAAATAAACTGAAGTGCCACATTCTCACAAAGGCTAAGAAATTAATATGCAACAAAGATTTTATTTGCAGGAACTGAAGATTCAAATATTAAAATAAGTCTACATTAAATTATAATATTAAATATGCTTTAAATACAATAAACTAAATGTGTTTAGTTTCTAAACACAAAGGGAACAAAAATAATTCAGAATGCAATACAATTAATGACACCAGAGGACAGAATAAGGACTTTTAATATGTAGTTCCACAAGCTGTCAGCTCATAGCATTGTTTAAGAAATGGCCTTTTAATTGATGCACAAACCCCATGTTACATAAATGTAGCAAGGTATCTCTCAAGAAAATCTTGCTCAGTTAAATTCTCATTTATGTAGCAATCAAAACTCCTTTGGTAGCTCTTTTTCAGAATGAAACATACCAGTGGACAATTCAAGAAAATAAACAGTCTTGCAAGTATTACCAGAAAAGGTGTCTTCCTTATAGTTATAGTTATCTAACAGATCTACAGTGTCATTCACGCTTTAATTCAAATCAACTTACATATGTACAGTATGTAACAAAGTACTCAAAAAATCCTTAGTCTTTCAAGACAAAAAGCTATGCTTTCCCATTACTGAGACCATAAAAGTTGTTTTTTTTTTTAAAAAAGGTTTTGTTTTCTTAAAGTGGAGCACGCTGTACAGTAGGTTCCCTGGATGTTATTTTCAAGGCAGAACTAAATGTTACGGCAATTACAGGAACAGTGAAATACATCTGCTGCCCTAAAATGAGGTAGGGCCTCTGACTCAGATCTAATCTTTGCCACCCAAGCCAGCAAAAGTAGTAATAATAGAACAATCCATATTTTAGCTAAATAATCCAACAGCTAAGTACACACATGAATGCAGTTGTCCTCTTGGCACTTCAAGAATCTCACTTCAAAACCTGATTTATCCAAACCAGACTGAAGTTTTTAGTAACTTGAAAGAAAATTAACTGAACACAAGCTTAAGGGTTTTCACGGTGCAAAACTTGAGTGTATTTCAACAACACTGCTTGTACATACATGTTCAACTATGAAGGGTTTTTAAAAGGTTACCCAAGTTGTCACTGTAGCTAAAGAATGCAGCATTTAGGGACTTTATGGATGCAGTTAGGAACACCGAAATGAAGAAACCAGACTTGCACCCATGACAGAAGTACTTCTCACACAGGTGATTTTACCTTACCATCCAACTTCAATGACATTGTTAAACAAAACTGTAAAACTAAATTTTGAAGAACCCAAGAGAACAAAAGATTAACTAAGAAAAACAAACAAACAAACAATCCAGGACATTTAAAATTAGTAAGAAGTCCTGACAAAAGAGATCAATTAACATGTCATTTTGCTTCTTTTTCACAGCAGTGCATGCAGCTGGTTGAATAATATACATCAACCTGAAATCTGCTAAAAGGAAAGTCTGGAGCATAGGTATTTGGTGTCCTGAAGATACATGATTTTGGTTTTTATTTTTTCTTTTTTTTTTTTTTTTTTTAATAAAACTATTTCTTCTCCTTTATGCAACATAGTGGTACTGATTGGGGTTGTCTTTGTCTCTCTCCATATAGTCTCTGTCAATGAGAGATTCAATTCTCTTTTTCAAGTCTCCAGGCTATAAGAAAAGATGAGATTAGTATAACAATTAGTAATACAAAGGCAAACATACTTAAAAAAAAATACTGCTAAAAGCTATGTAAGAAATGCATCGTAGGATATAACTGAGGTACTACTGATACTCTGACTTATTTCTGTTCACACAAAATTCTACGATATTTCACATTTCTTGCTCTTATAGACAAGCTGGATAGAAACATATATTACATATATTTAGATAAATCTAGGATGGCTTGACAAACAAAAACGTAAGTTACCTTTACAGGAAATTTCAGTTGATTATACAATTCAGAAACAAGAAGATTATGACCAAGAGTCTTCCTCATCTTCATTATCCGTACAATAGCAGCATCAATCTGATACTGCCTGTCCTGAAATACTCTTTCAGTTGTGCTGACCTGTTCCTCAACCTAAAGAACAATACAACACCACAAATCATATCACCTTCTGTTGCTACTTGTTATTCATTATATATCTACAGTTTTGATACATATATTTATTGCTACTTTGCAATAAAATGAAACTCCTGCATTCTTATTCATCCTTGAGACAGCTGCACGCATTACTGCATTCTAAGAGGGATGGGATTTCTGAAGAGCTCCGCCAAAGCAAGTAAAAGAGAAAATTAAGGATAATGTAAAGGAAAAAATGTGTCTTATTTTACATCATTTGATAAATTAAAGTACATCTTAGAAACTCCCTTCAGATTTTTGAGAGAACACATAACACTTTGACAGCCCAAATACAGCAGTGTTTTGTGTCAAACTCCAGTTTCAATTTCAGGGAATTTAATAAGCAAAAGTAAAAAAGAAACAAGCCAGTGTTAATTAGAATATGTCACCTTGTGTCAAGAATGGGGATTCAGATACAACAAATAAGGTTTGTTTTCACTGCAGAATCAGGGATAACCCTGACTTTTATAGCCCTCTTACCTGCTAAATATAGAAGTGACATGGTGACATTTGATTCATGAGTTCAATATAGTACCAACACTTCAGCCATATCACAGAAACTTCTAAGATGGACTGAAATACCTACAAGATCCTTTTAGTTTAATATACAGGCATTTAAATTTGCAGGCACAGGAAACAAGTTGTTTTCAAGTCCAGTGATTTTAAAGTCTATTGCCTCTCTGAGTCATCTTGACTACTCTAAAAATGAAATATCCTTTGAAATAAAATATTCATTTCTTTATATGCAAAAAATACAGGAGATTATATCTTTCCATACGGGATATGCAGATAAACAGTTAATACATAAACTGAATGAATACAAAAACTACGTACTGTTTCTTTCATTTGAATCTGGTTGATCTTTATTCTAAACAATTTATGCTTGAAATCACCATTAAAGATGAATTTATCTCCATCTTCTACATCCTTGCCCTTGGGATTTTTAATCAATACTCGTGCTTTTCCACAAGCTAAAGACTGCAAGGTTCTTCTTAATTCATTGTCCTCTGTGAAGGAGATCAAATATGGGAGAAAGCAGAACAAAACATTAACATCAAGAGTGTTATGTGATTTATCTAGAAATAAATTGAAAAGCTAGTGATTTTATGTTAATGCTTTCTTTCAACTAAGTTCCAATAAGGAAGTAGCTGACAGCATTCAAACTTGGTCTCATCTTTCACAGGTTAAATGCTGAGAGCATGCACAGGATTATATGTCAGGAAGATGGATTTAGGCTCATCTCTCTATTTTCTATCCAAAATAGTTTCAGAAAAGATTTCACATTAACACAAACTTAGTTTTATTACTTATACTTATTATACTTGTTACTTAGTTTTGTGTGGTAGTAACAGGGCTTTGGAAAACAAGAAGTCAGTGTATAACAAGATACTCAAAGCCACCTATTTTAAGATTTGATCAATGCTTTTATCACACAGCAAAAAATACATAATAGAATAAAAATACAGAAGTCTAAGTTGACAGAAAGATGTTTTGTGGGAGGGTAGAGCTGACAGCTATTATAGTCAAACTTCTCTCAAAACAAAAAAGTAGTAGACACAAGTGTGTGAGGAAAATTTTATCGAGTAATATTTCAGGCTAAAAGCATTTAGGCAAGAAGATAATTAGAATGTTTAAGACTTCATTTTATGTTGCAAAGTCTTGTATCAAGATTTTGCATTGAAACAGCCTCTGCAGTCTCTAGAATACTTCATTCACAGTATAAAATTATCACTAAATGTGTTGGATCTCCTGAACAGAGTTTTAGTCTGAAAACTGAAAGAAAGGTTTTGCAATCTAGTGCTGAAGTACAGCTGAGTAAAAGAGTACCACCATTGCTATTTTAAAAATACTTAAGCTTTTACACAGAACAACCTTTTCCTTCTTTTAAACTTCCAACTGTTCTATGATTTCTAAAAATATCCCCCTTTAAACAAAGGGGGCTAAACAGGCATTTATGCTGTTTTGAGACATTTTGTGTGTTTCATCCTCAGTAAATGCAGACTGTTGAGCCGTGTTTTTGTTCAAACACAAGACTGCTGTTAAAACACTCTGGGGCTTTGCATGTGAAGCCACAGGTTACAGTATGCCAAAGGGAAGGCATTTATAATTACCTATCAATCCCTGAAGTTGAAGTAAAAACTACAGCTCCTAGAGGCTTCCTTGGTGATAAGGCAAGTAAAAACACAGAATATATTTGGGTAGCACATCTCAAAGCAGCACAATTAGAGAGAAGGGTGACCATTCTTTTCTCTGAGTAACAGATTATGCATTTTCTCACTGTCCTAATGTACCAGGGACAACCTCATTAAGGAGGCTGATGATAATTTTTTGTAACAGTGATTGGAATACTCAAGTTCCAACCATGGCCAGTTAATCCCTACAAAAAAAAATTGAGAGAACTTGTAAATTTACAAGACCATGTATGTAGTGACATGACAAGGGGGAATGACTTCAAACTGAAACAGATTAGATATCAGTAAGAAACACTTCATTGTGAGGCACTAGAAGGCACTATTGCAAGGCACCAGAACAGGTTGTCCAGAGAAGTTCTGGATGCTCCTTCCCTTGAAGTGTTCAAGACCAGGCTGGATGGAGCTCTGAGCAGCCTGGTTCAATGGAAGGTGTTCATGCCCAGGGCAGGGGAATGGAACTAGATTAGATGGAACTTTTAAGATCCCTTCCGATCCAAGCCATTCTGTGATTCTATGCGATTCATCCTGGCCTCACAGGAACCCTGTGGACCATGAACTGTCCTTGCTACCTAAATTTCTATACTACTGCAAAGGGAAGAGAAATACAGGCATGGTGCTCAGTGCAATGACATACAGGTAGCTCCCAACTATCAATTCCAGCCACCTGCCTTAAAAACAGTCCATTGAATTCCTTATTTTGTGCTATAATGGGATGAATTTCCATTCAGCAGATTTCATCTGTTGCTGTCATGCAGCCAAAATGCAAACTCCAAGGGACAGCAATCCAAGATGAGAAATCCAAGATGAGAAAGCAGGACCTGGATCAGGCTTGCAAGAACCTTTGCTTGTTCTGTAAACATTGTACTCCAACCTCATGAGCCTCTCCAGACTATCCTGATGATTATTATCACTGGCATGGATTTTCTTCAGCTCCCTTACCATTAAGGGAGAGGATGACTAAGTAACTTGAAGCACTGACACTGAGACAATGGAGCACCCAGGCTGTACTTCCTTCTGCAGTGCATCATTATGAACCACAAGGATTCTTGGTATATCCATTTTACTTTAACATCCCAGTCTTTTAGTAAATATAATACAATATTTTAGTACTTATAAAGGCTCAAATACTCTTTCAGATACTGCTGTATTAGGTTGATCTTAAGTTTCAACATGTGAAGGACTACTGTGTATAAGCTGCTGATTGATGCAAAACTTGCAGAGAGTAATGATGACACTGTCTTGGCTGTAACTGTTTCAAGAGAGTGTAAGAATTCATGGGGAAAAAACCCACCCTAGAACATAAAAACAAAGAAGACAGATACTGCAGATGGTTAAAAAGAAAACTGTACTCTTCCTCAGTTTTCTCTGTCCTTCAGGCTCAAGTACAGAGGCAGAGGGCTACAAAGTACATGCCCAGCACCACTGCTGCTCTGAACAAATCAGACCTGCTGGGAAGGGGCACCCCAGTGACAGGAATGGGCAACAGGCAGGTGAGCTCTCCGAACAGTTCAACTGAAAATACTCTCTTAAATCACCCTTCAAATTACAGCATTCTACAACAGATCATTTTCAGAATATAGTATGTGAAACTGAATAGGAGAAAAAAATAATCTGTACACACAACAGTCTTTATCACCACTTAAAATTTAAGAATTGCAGTGATACATTTTGTAAATCTAATAGGTTCTTAGTAGTACCACATGCCACACAGCTCTTACTAATAATTTTGTGAAGCGTCCATTTTACACACCAAGAAAATACACTAAGAAATACCTGCAGTGGGTTTTTCTGATCTCTTTTGGTGTGTGTATGCTATTGGCACAAAGTTTGTCCTAATGAGTGTAACAAATTTCTTAAAATTAGACCTTCACACACAAAATCATAATTGCCAATCACTTGATGAATAAATTTAAGAATCAGAAAGTAATCTTCCTACCTACACCAGTAGCCATTTTAATTTCTTCAAAACTGAATTC
Organism: Phylloscopus collybita; assembly: GCA_027886175.1. Classification (NCBI taxonomy): domain Eukaryota; kingdom Metazoa; phylum Chordata; class Aves; order Passeriformes; family Phylloscopidae; genus Phylloscopus; species Phylloscopus collybita. The sequence continues at coordinate 36,351,922 of JAJNNQ010000006.1, forward strand.
ATCTCCTTCATTAAACATAAGCAATACCAATGTCTGAAAGAGCGAAACTTGAAACTCCTTCTTCCCCTAAAAGAGAAACAACAAATAATAGTAATATTCAGAGAATTTTCTATTGTACCCCCTACATTTGACAGTTACAGAAGTATACATTAATTTTTCTATTTCTAGACAAATGGATATGCCTTTTAGAATGCCTGGCACACAGAAGAATCTGCCTGAATGTAGTATTGAGGAAATATTCATAAAACCTCTTTTTTTTTTTTTTGTTCCTCTAACACTAACAATACAATACACAGCAGAAGCTGGTTAGAATGGCCTGGTATTTACTTCACATCCTTCACTGCATTTTAATTACAATATATGAAATTTTGCTGTTGCCGCCATCAATAGTGAATTTGTCCATAATTAACTCAAGTTAATATTCACAGCCAGTTAGTAAAAGAATTTAAGGTTTTTTCTGTCTTTGCTGTGGCTCAGTGAAGCTGCACTATTACAAGGCAAGATACTGCATGAGACAAAACAAAGCCACATGAACAACAGTGCAGTTATTTAACAGTTAAATAATTCAACAAGCATTTAAATTCTAACCACAGCCATCACATGACTAACACTGAATCACAGAATTTCTAGGTTGGAAGAGACCTTCAAGATCATGGAGTCCAACCCATGCTCTAACACCTCAACTAGACCACGGCACCAAGTGCCACATCCAGGGATGGTGACTCCATCACCTCCTTGGGCAGGCCATTCGAGTACTTCATCACTCCTTCCATGAAAAACTTTTTCCTAATATCCAGCCTGTAGCACCCTTCAGTCTCTTTATGTATGTCAAGCATACTAAAAGCATCACCAGGATTTCTACAATCAAAACAATTCCAAATTTAAGATAAAAAAAACGCTGTGTTCTTCCCTTTGCTTTAATTTTTTGTTTTATTACAACTTAATTTATTTGAATGGACAACAATTCCTATCAAATTAATATTACCAAAGGTATCACTTTGTCTTGTTAGCAACAAGGTAGTATTTCAGTTTAATAATAAAAAGCCTAGTTTCTCTACAAAATAATAGTATTGAATTGTGATTGTTCCTCCACAAAAATGTTACTACCTTTATAATATATATAACATATGATTAGATTCCAAATAATTCACTTAAATTTTAACCTAACAGGCAAAGCATTATGCAAGCAAACTTACTTCCTTAAATTCTGCCTTTAGGACAGCATGCCCTAAAGTGGTCTGCCACTGAAGTTTTCGACCACTGTGTTTTCCCAGGTAGAAGGTTTTAAATACCTCTTGAAGCTTTATCATCTGTTAAGAAAAGAGAAAAAACACTAGCATTATATCAGTGCAGTGATACCAAATGATTTCACACATGTAATTTATTCTTTTCAACCTGTTTCATAATAGGTCCTTTTGTGGGAAAAACTTGATCTAAAGAGCAAAATTTTGCTCTCAAGTACACTGGTACTATTATGCACATAAGAAAGCCTCAATTCAAAAAGAACTGAATTTTCCTTGTGTTTTTAATTTGCTTGTTTTGTTTTAAAATAACAGTAAAATAAACTCCCTGTAAAGGGTTTTAAATAAAACCCTTCAAAAGAGATACTAGCTTTGTCCTGGACTTTGAATCTGACCTAGAAGTCGTGGGACAAAAAGCATCCATCTCACACCTTTACACTGGCTAGGTATCATCTGCTTTTAAGTTCTTCCTGTAGTTTGTGGATGGAATGGAACTCCAGTCCAATTCCACTACTTATGCCCTCTTACTTCCAAGTAAGGAGGTTCTACCCCTCTACTTTCATGAGGTGTTGCTCAGGCTGGATCCTTCAGAAGTAGTCTGCCATGGAGGAAAAGACATTTCAGAACAATAGTCCAAGAATTTCCACATCTTCCAAACTGAGTGGGAACCCCATTACCACCTCTGGCCTCTGACGGGCTTCCCACACATCCAATCAAGCAATTGTAGGAAACAGGGGCTCCAAATACACATTTCCACCTAAAATCACTCCTGGAAGGAGCTTTGCAAGAATCTTTCAACTTGGAAACAATATTTTTTTAGGCAAATATTATTTAAATGCAGGGGCTGGTTTTGTGTGAGACACTGCAGGGAACGAAAGAAGGATCTTTAAAAAAAGGAACATGCAATAACATAACTATTGACTAGGTCAAAGTGCCTAAGCAATTTAGTTAGAGATTGACTAAACTAAGGTGAACTGACCAATTGCAAGCTTTTAAGTAACTGACTGCAATTCTAAGTAAGGCAATGATATTATTATTATACAGGTAAAAAAACCCCCACATTGAGTGAAATAATCATCTGAAAAAAGTGGATTTTTTTCCACTACATTTTATTTTTTGCAATTCTGTAATCCTTAAAATTACATATACCCCTTAAATATTTAGCAGAAAAAGATTAAATGAAGGACATTAATGCACCCTGTGATATTGATTCCATTCTGTAAAGTGCATTTAGAAGAAGAATTCAAACACGAACCTCTGAATTTAAATGGACTTCCATAGGTGTGTAAGTTGGCCAATATCCCATAGTTAATATATTCACTGTCAGGTCTATATTTCCTGGGTCGCTTTGATTCTGCATATACTAAAATACAAGAGACAAAAAATATTCAAGTATATTATCTGCATACTAAATTAGGAAATGTATGTACTTAAATTAGAAATTTAGGATTAGTATAACAATGAAAAATTCTTACAGGCCACATCCTTGGTTAGACATGCTCTACCAGGATTTTGAGAAACTATCTAATGACCACTTCCCCAACTTCAAAACACAGCAAGCGGTTGGGAGTACAAAGAAAAGATCAACATGCCTTGAAATATCCTAGACCACTGTTTATACAGGTGCTAAGGTCCAAGAAGCTTTAATCACATGCAAATAAAGCAAAAGAAGAAATGGCAAGGACTGTAAGCTCAAAAGGATCCCCTTGAACTTTTACATCTGTTAGACAAAACTTTTTCATGTAACTGGAGCAGAGCATCAGTCAAGCCAGACTGCAAAATCTGCAACAGAAGAGTCACTACGGTTTTTTTATTGCAGGTGCTCTCCTAGGTCAGATCTCTACCCCAGCATCCTGACTTCAGTAAGCCCCCAAAACTAGGACCCAGAGAGAAATGCAACAACAGGGTGAGCATGTACACTTCCTGCAAGCAATTATCAGTCACCAACAGGATGGAAACTTTGGGACTGAGACATGCACAGTTTCTGTGCACTTAGCAACCTTCAGGGAGTTTCTCTGGTGTGGGCCAGTCACAAAAAAATCATCAGAGCAGCACCAGTTTACAGAATGAAGGGATACAGATTTCCAAGCATGTCAGTCAACTAAATTACTATGTGGTATTTAGGCTAATTTACTTTAAAAGGAATCAAATAAAACTGTATAGAATAAATAAATTCTGTTTATAAGCAGAACAGTAAGTAGACACTATTATTATGACTAGGACCTGCTCAAAAGCTGTTTTGTTTAATTTTAGCTTAATCCAAGGGATAGCACCATTAAATGCCTCTCCATGACTGTGGAAAATTTAGTATACAAACCAAAGGTAAATGTACCTGCTTGAACTGTACCATGACATCTTTGGACAGCTCCATGTCCTTGAACATGCCTTCCAGTTTGCTGGTAAAAGCAGCACCACATTCTGTCACAAAAAAACAAAACAAAAACAAAACAAAACAAAAACAAAAAAAAAAAAAAAAAAAAAAAAAAAAAAAAAAAAAAAACAAAAAAACAAAACAAAACAAAACAAAAAAAAAAAAAAAAAAAGGCAAAGATCCCATAATTACAAAGACACACAGAACAAGTGATAAACATTTAACTTGAGACATCTGAGCCATATTACCAGGTTACAGAGCACCCACAGATAGGTACATTTTCAGGATTTTCCTCCTCTGTAGAAACATTAAATAAACCAGCCTCATACCTAAGAAGTCAGCCTGATAGTTCTTGCTGAGCATAATGAAAGGTCTGATAAACATGTATATATACACACACACCCCCAAGTATTTAAGTTAAGAGCCATTAATAGCTGTCCAGCTATTACTTAAAATTTGGCTCGTCACTTCTTAAAAGCATAAGAAAATAAGGATTCCCAATCTGCATGTCAAAAATACAAATTTAACACATGTGAAGACACCTACCATGTTTAAGCTTTGACAACATGGACTTCTCAGCATCTACTGATGCACTTTTTCCAACCAGCAGTCTTTTGGCCAAGTCTTTCTTATAAAATGCCTCAAACACATCTTTCCCTGTAAGAAGATTGAAACAAAAAATAAAATGAAATGAAATTATACATTCTATCTGCATCACTGCCCTTCAGGTTTGTGACACAAGCCTTTCTCATGAAAAGCTGATCAGCAGAAAAATATTCATTATGCAGCAGCGAAGAAAAACATGTAGAAATTTTGTTATTTTAGTAATTTAATAATTTTTAACACGCTTTGCAATTTTTTTTCCTTTTTTATCTCTGCCCCAGGAACTTGGGCTGTCTTGTATTTTCCATTGGATCAGATGCATAACACATGAAATTACTCTGGGGTCCAGAAGAACGTTCTCCCTCCACTGATTTGATTTATTAAAAAAAGAAAAGGGACGAAAGGTTTTCTATGTATTAAAGAATAAATATATTCTCTATAAGTTATGTAAGCTTAAAAAGCTTATGGGAAAGAAAATTTATCAGGAGTCTTCTCACATGGTTTGCCAATAGCCTTTTGAAATGAATGAGTCATGTAGATACCCACAAACTTTCACACCTTAAACCCAAGCTTCTCCCTACTGAGAGTGCAAAGATACCAGCAAGGTGTTTCCCTTCTAAGAGGAACAAATTTACTGTAACCCAAACCACTACTTGCACTGCCTACAGTAGCCCCTCATAATTCCCTCCAAACACCTTCCAATTTAGTGCTTCTTATGATAGTCTTCTTCCTTCCCCATTCTGCCCTGGTGACAGAAATGAACCAGCTGTATCAAGATATTATCAAAAAGGTCAATGCCCAGAAACTACCTACTAATTGTCATCTGCTCCTAAAAGAGATGTACTAGGCAGCTCAAAATAAAATCTGTGCTTTTAGCTCAGTACTACAAAAATATGAAGAGAAAAAGAGATGGTCAAAGTTTCAGTTTAACAAAAATTAATCTTAGGTTGACAAGCTGCCAGTACAACTGTTTTTATTCACCATATCCATCTGACAAAAATGATGCAATATATGATTCAATTATGTAAATGATACTACTTTACAACTTGACTGCTTTCAATGTATGTATCATGTTGTAATTGTTTGGGATTTTTATGAGGAAAGACTCCCATAGACCTCAGGCAAACTAATACAGAATTGGGTAATTCCTGCTATTCCACCCCAGCCCAGGATACGCATTCCACTTCCTTCAGACCATGCATCTGTACTGGATTAGACCACTGGTTTTTCTGATATCCAATCTAGAAAAAAAACAAATTCCTAACACATTTAAGGGTTTTACTCAGACAGAGACATACATGAAGGAAATGCATTTCAAAAGCAGTGAAACTCAGCAATAACACTTCTTCCTATCATTCTGAGCCCTCCTCTGTGTTCCTTCTCAGCTATAATGAGAAAACAGAAGTCAAGAAAAGCTGCTGGGTTTTCATGTTTTGTAATTATAACATACATAAATGGACAGGAAAGAGAAAGTATGTACTGTCATTAGAGGAGAGGTTGTCATTACAGGCATGGTTAATTTATGTTAAAAGAACTTCCAGCAACACCTCTAACTCTTAGATCTCCACTCACAAGACTCTGAAGGGTCTGTAACTTGACAATCTCCACAGAACTATTTGTCCTCTCTGGTATATTAATTGTGCTCCCTCAGGTGTAAGGCAACCTGAATTAAAGACCGAGTTCAGCAGAAATTCATGCTAAAAAAGATCTCTTGCATTCAGAGGAAAGCAGCCCTGCTAGTAGCAAGGGGAACAGTTTTAATTGCATCAACAGTGAACTGCTATTTCTTACCATGAATGAATCTAAATATGATCATGATTTTGTCAAGGATTCTTTCCAGCTCTTCATCTGTTGCTTCTTTATTACCAGCTCTTAACTTGGAATCCACATATTTTGCTACAAATAAATAAAATTAGGTAACAACTTAAAAACAGATCTAAAATAACTAATTTAAGCATCTCCTGCTTGAAATATTACTATGTGTTAAATACAACTATATGTTAAAATACAGGGTAAGCGCTAAATTTTCTATTTTTCCTTTTCCCATCCCTGTGTTCAGTGGAATGATAGAGCCCTACTCTTTTACTGGAATATTACTGGAGCCTTACTATATAAAGTGGAAAAGTACTCAAAAAGGAATAGTTCAAGGCAAAAAATGAATACAGTATAATAATTAAAATTAATACATTAGAAATACCCACATTTTGTGTTATAGTCATACAAGCACATTACTTGCTGAAAGACAATGTTTTGGAAGTGTACAATGTATAATGAATGTATTTTATGAGAAACAAAAACAAACAACATAAAGAGGACTATAATTTTGTAGACATTTACCATGTCCCTCATGCTCCTTGGTAGGAGCATATTAAAATTTAAACAGAAGCAATGCTTTCCAGTTAGTAGTTTCAGAATGCCAGAAATAAGGTTAAGCCTTGAGTTTAGCTAAGTATTTATTAAGCCACATTAGTATCCTTATACAACCTTCTGTGTAAGAAAAAACCCTTTGTGGCAGCTAGAACACCATGACACAAATGACAACAGCCCATACCATGGCTTTAACCTGTATCACTATGTTGTGCAATCTGTCCTACATAAAGCTGATTTTTAGAAGGAAGACAAAAAAAGCCAAATAAAGGCAAAAGAATGTACAGAAGAAAAACAAACAACCAAGGAGCAAGATCCTCTCCTGGTGTAAAATGCCACAGCTCCAGCTTTTCAGCAGGCAAACCTGTCAGGATAACTTTTGCCAGATTAGGGATAAATTAAATAATAGTACTTTTAAAGTATTTGTTATTATCTTTCCCCTTAATTAGCACAAGTTCTCCTGTCAAGGTAGCGGGGTGATTTCCCTCTATTAAAACTCCTTGTATTGGAAGGCTTTACAACTGTTATCCCAACTTCAGCCTTCAAGGCAGATGGATGGGCTGTACTTGCTCCTTTCTGAGAGACCCATAACATCCAGAACTCCTCTGCCACCACAATTAAAGCCAGCTCCCCTTTACTTGCCACAGCTGCTGCTCCCCCGGCCATTACTGCCGCGCAGCCCCTGTGGTGCAGAGAGCAGTTGTTAGCACCAGGCCCCGTGCAAGCAGCAGAGCGCAGGGACAGGAGGGGGACATGCTCCACCAGGCCCCTGACAGCACACCCAAGCTCTCAGGGCCCACCACGCACCCGGGTTAACGTTTGCCTCATGGCCCAAAACCAGTCTCCTAAAGCAGAATGCGACTGCACCACTATCGCACTAGCACACTCAGCAGCATTATCATGCTTTCTATGGATTTTTGAAATATTTTACAGAAAAATATTTGTGTACCTATCAATTCTGCAGGCTTATTTGGTCTCTTGTTGATAAATGTTTCAAAGGACTCCTTCATCAAGTTTATAAATTTTTCATTTTTCTGAAAGCACACTTCTATGATATGGTCCACTTTATCCTTAAAATCTAGTAGCTCTTGCACCATATCCTTGTCTTTTTCAGGATTAACCACTATTGTTGTCCCAAAGTTCTGTAAAACAAACACTTTTCATAGTAAAATACTTTAGAGTGCTACCTACTTCCCCCAACAGAATCATTTACCCTTATAAAATTTATCATTAGAAAAAGGAACTTTTTTACAGAACTACTTATGACTGCAAGTTTTTAAAAAATGAGATGCATTGAAATTTAAAATAAAAACTAGACACACATTAATGGATTTCAAACATTAGTGTTTGATTTAAAGATTATTTACATTTAAGACAAAAGTAAAAAAAAATAAATACACAGTAGACATGACTATGATGTGCAAGTTTACAGTGAGATACAGAACCATGATTCATGTGAAATAAATTAAATGGAAACTGCCTCAGAAAGGTTAAGTAAAAAGGAAAACTTTGCACTATTTTTATTAAACCCGCTAGAGAGCTTACTTGATTAAACAGGTAGCAAAAATTTAACTGCAGCTTAGCCCTCAAAGATTTCTCTTTCATCAAGGGCTTGAAACCAAAGTGATGCTAGCTAACTTACAAGGAAACAAAACTTTCTCATGCACAACCAGCAAACACAGACTTGATTTTTCTCTTCCTGTTCCTGAATTTATTATCTCAGAGACAGAACATCATTTGTCTAATGAACCAAAATATCCTGTAAGGGAGGATTTTCATCTGCTGGACAATCTACATTTGCTTAGTAACACTGATCAGTGCCCTGGACAGAACGATCAGTTTTCCAAAGGAGAAAGAGGAACAGCAAAAGCAAAACAGTATGCAACTGGTGTATTTTCACCAACGAAAGTATGTTAGCCAACAACAGTAAAAGAGATGGGGGAAATCTCTCTCCAGCCTCACAATTTCCACTGCATTATCTAATTAGCCACTGTCATCTTTCATGGAGATCTCTTTCAAGTACCACCTCAGAGTAAAGCTGAACACAAGGCTCCCAAGGTCCTTAGATTCAATATGTGTAACACAATCGCAGAACAGTTTGGGCTGGAAGAGACTTCTGATGATCACCTAGCCCATCATAACTTCCACTTCTCAGAATTTCCCCTTCATTAGCACAGCATTTGGGTGTCTCAAAGTCTGTCAGGTACATTCAAAAATTGCAGGGCTTTCCCTCCATTCTGCAAACGGCAAACTGAGATACAGAAAGCCAAATGGCACCTCTGAATTCACAAAAAGGTGACTACAATGGATCACAGACTCTTACCACAGTAACTTGGCTCACAAGATAAACGTTAGAAGTTCCTAAAGCCTCTCTTTACTGTCATACAGAATGTTTGGAAGGAGGACTTACTGACACTACAGAAAAGGTTTTCTAGGTTTTTTGACTGTATATAAAACCATCTTAAAGCTGTAAGAGGTCTGATTCTGCAAGATACAGGGTATGATTGGCCAATTTAGCAACTTGCTGCTGTGAAAGGAGAGGTTCCTTTCCATATTTTCTACCCATCTTGAACTCCTGCTTCTTTCCATGGACTTTTCTGTGAGCCTCTTTAGCTCACGAAACCTGGGATTAAACTGACCTTGTCCAGGCATTGTGATAAAACAGATAACAGGAGAGCATATGGAGTGGCAGGCAGCACTAGGATTAAGTGAGGAGCATGATCTGGGAGAAAGGAAGAAGAAAGATGATCCTCCTCAGCCACAGCACCACCATTCAATTAGGCAACACGCTAAGGACTAAAGTCCACCTCGGTTCTGGGAGCAGAGGGTAACCATGTTCCACTCCCGTGAGCTGCAGCACTGGGGGATCATGCTGAACTCCAGACATAGGTGTGCAGAAAAGGCACTTCTGGAATTAACTGCACTTAAGTCCTGAAGGTTGATGAACACATGGGCAGTTCAGGGGAGAGCCATGACAGCGGGAATTATTAACTCCAGGGAGAAAAACCTTCTGTGAAGCTTTCCTGCCTTCATCTTGCAAGACCACTAGAGTGCAAGCTCTCTGGGGCAGCATACTATATGGGTATTATGCCTAACAAACAAACCCAAAGCATCTAAATATGATTGACAGGTTATCCTCCATAGAAGCATTCCCTTCCCAACAGCTTTAACACCCATCAGCACTGTTGTAGGTTGGTTATGAGTAGCACTGCCTAAGCTGCAGAAGAATAGCATGTTTCACTGGTTTTGCAGGTATGTAAACAGTTGAGTGTATTTCCAGCCAAACAACATATAGTACAGTTCAGCATAGTCTAAACACATGTGCATGTGGTTCTATTTAAAAGCAATGTAACCAAAACCACCCTATATAATGTTCAAACCTATAATGAAAGCAATTTCCAAGCAGAAATTTAAAACCAAAGCAGGTGTTCTTGTTTCTCATCATGGGATTGTTACTGAGGCAAAAGCATTAATATCCCTCCCCATATGTACTTAAAACAGAAATTTGGTGATACACCTGTATGTTATTCTTGGCTTTGAAAAAAGAAATCTGTAACAGCACAAACTTTTACATTAGTAATAGATCTTTGAAATACCTTGATGTATTCACTCCAATGTTGCAAAAGGATCTGCTGCCCACCTTTTACCCGGCTAAACAGCTGATATGTCTGGGTCAAATCTGATATTCTGTTTTCATCAAGCAGGCTATCAAGTCCTAAAAAAAATTAAATTAGAAAAAAGAGCAAATCTGAATACAGCTGCATAAATAAGACTTAGAAATACATTCGAGGATGTATCTATTAGAGATATTCTAGTATTTCAACTCAAATACTTTCCCAACCAGGTGATGGTCATAAGCCTTTTGCAGAAGGGTTATGAAAAGAGGTTCAAGGGTACTTCAAGGGTATAGTTTTATCAAGGACCTCTAAAGAAAACAGGAAGCTAAGTAAACTGCCCTAAATTGAAAGTAATGATAAATACTTCACGACATTTTTTTTCTGTGGAGGATGGTGAGCTGTATTTTTGATTAAGAATGTGCTGGGAACAGTCTATACTCTTACCAACAGAATAACACAATATTACAAATTCCTTTTAAGCAACTTTTGCTTTGTCGATTCACCCTACATGAGACTAAGCTCTGGGCTAGCAGAGAAGTGAAGCCCAATGAATGTAACAAGAAAATAACTTCATACACAGTTTTCCATTTGACAGTATGACAAACGTGGTTCCCGTGCAATGAGAAGTACTTTGTCTGATGTCAGTTACAGAGGCTTTAGTAATACCAGAGCATAGCATCAAAGATTTACGACATTTATTTTAAAAACAAAAAGCTTCATTTTACACAGGTTGACAATTCACACCATCAGTGTAGCTGACACTGTTCAACTGTCCTACTTCACCACATATATTTCATTAATGCTAATTTTTAAATTATATGAAATAGTGATTTGCGAATTACTACAAATTTATCCCATATTCTACTATATTCTTCAGCTTAAAAATACTTTCACTGTATATTGCAACTTTCATGCATGTTCAGAAAGGCAAGCAATGTTCAAGTATGATGTTAGGTAAACTTTTGTCTATTCTGAGATTTCCTAAACTTCTGAGGTATCAGAAGAATAGACATACTTTAAATGTAAGACAACAGATTACACAGCCTCAAATACAGGGTTTTAGTACTCTCTTTTCATTGAACATGGAATTAAAATCCCAGAAATCAAAGAATCATAGAAAGCCTTGGATTGGAGGGACCTTAAAGATCATCTTGTTCCAATCCCCAGCTGTGGTCAGGGACACCTTCCACCAGCCCAGGTTGCTCAGAGAGATATCCTTCCAGCCTGGCCTTGGACATTTCCAGGGATGGGGTATCCACAGCTTGTCTGGGCAACATGTTTCAGTGACTCAGCACCCTCATAGTAGAGAATTTCTTTCTGACATCTCATCTTAGATCTCTCATTTTTTAGTTAAAACTATTCTCCCTTGATCTATTACTATCTGCCCCCTCTTTTTTATAAGCCCTCTTTGAGTACTGGAACGTCACTGTGAGGTCTCTCAGGAGCCTTCTCTTTTCCATGCTGAATAACCCCAACTCTCTTAATTAAGACATGCCCATCCCATTCAAGCATTACCTCATATTCACTTAAAGACACCAGTACACTAACTGCTTTATTATAACCTAGATAATAAAATAGAGCCTTCCTTCTTTCTCTAACATGAGCTGTGTGACTGAAAAAATATTTAGTCACACATTTGACAAATGAAAAGGACATGAAGCAAAGTCCTCTGATACAAGGTTTCACAGAGCTTCCAGAAAGCACTGCCATAGCCTTGGAAAAATCTATTGTATCACAAAAAAACCCTCCACCACTAGATATGTTAGTATAACTGCTGTTGAGTCATAAGGAAAAAAAAGTTTTCTTATACAGACCCTGCATTTTTAAGCTTTCTGCTCCTGTATCAAACTGACTACTTCACATTCCTTGGCTTAAAGAAGAAAACCTACAAAAGGCCGCCACATCTTCTTCTACTTGAACAGAATACAAAGATGTCATAAGCAAATCAAAATGTGTCCTAGATCAAACGAATACAGAAAACTAAGCAAGTCATGTGATGATGGAAGATTTTTGAACTATTTTTTCCAGTGGAAAGAGATTGCAAAAGTTGATCCAACAAAACTCGAGTCCTGAAGGACAGTAACCAGAAAGCCAGAAAAATGTAAAAATCTCTCCGTATTTACATGGATGGCTCAGACACTTTGTAAACCAAGAAAAAGTTCAATTTAAAACAAGACCACATACTTCCTGTTTAAGCCACTTGATAAAAAAGCATATCAAAGTTACTTAGCCATACTTGAAGAGCAAGCAAAATTGACATGTATCAGCAAAATCTAATTATTCTTACCTTTTGTTCATAAGCTTAAGAACAGGTAAGATGAAGTGACCAAGCTAATTTCTATAAATGTATTGAAAACACTGAAAAAAGTCTATATCCAGGGTAGTCGAGAGAAAACTGTGAGCATAAGTCATCTTTAAAAGGGACAAAGAAAACAGAGAAGGGATATGTATAACATGAAAGTGTTAAACATGGATGTGATGGATCTTGAAGATACCACACTACCAGGGACCTGTTTTGCAACATAAAAGAAAACATAGATGTAAGGACAATTTGCTAGAAGACCTAAAATATGGCTACTGCAAGAAAAGGAAGGAAAAGATCATTTAAAGTATTAAAATATCAGGGAATACTGAACAAACCCATAAATTCAGTGAAAAAAGGAGAGAATAAAATTTAAGAGGAACAAAGAAATGGAATTTGAACACACTAATGTCTGAATAAGGACTTCCTAAGAAGGCTGCAGTTCTTACCTGAAATTGCCAGGCAAAAGGTAAAGTACAGACAAAGGCATATGAAAGCTCATTGCCTCAAACACTGCCAGTTCCAGTAACTCACAATTCTCAAACTACACCATCATGAGAATATGTGAAACTATTGCACTTGAGCTGTGTGATTATCACAAAAAAGAAGCTACAACAGTAACTGCAGCTCTCATTTAGAAGTTTATGTAATTCTAGGAAAGAAGCAGTTCCAAAGGTTTAATTCCTAAGCCCACTGATGCAAGTCAAAGGAGATTTAGAAGCTTAGCAACCTTTACAAATATGGAATTAGATTTTAGACATTTCTTTCCAAATATACTATTTACTTGTCACAGTGAGGGTAACAATCATAGGATTGGCTTTCTGTGTTTGTGGAACTTTTTTCCCATGGTTAATATGCCTCCTAAGTGAAAGCTATGGATTTTATAGCTACTGCAGAGTATGAGAATCCATTGCTAATCAAAGTTTATATTAAATTAAAAAAATACCTTTTTGCAAAATAGCTGTTAAGTGTTCTCCCAGTAGCTGCTTCTCCACACAAGCAATCAGTGGTTTCCTGAATTAGTCAAGAAAAACATATTAGAAACATTAGAGTATAAAGGAGTTGCCCTCTGTCACAGTGTATTTGTGCATGACTTACATTATAATGCAAAAAACACCCCAAATTTTCTACTTAGAGGCTACAAATTAAGACAAAAACCATCACATGATATATGAAAGACTACAATAAACCATGAATATAATTAAAAACTAAAAATAAAAGAATGATAAAATGAAATTCCTTACACAGTGTAAGTGAGATACTTACATTGCAAAACTTAATACAAAAGCGTAACTGGAAAAAAAAGTCATACTGAATTCTGGAAACAAACAAGCAAACAAACCAAAAACCTCCGAGGATTTGAATTCCAAACCAAAACAATGTACACTAGTTATGTTCAAAATTCAACTAATTGTGTTGTGTATGTACACAAGCATAAATTGAGCTAGAGCCACAAAACATAAATTTGCAAAATCTTTTAAATTTTTCCTTGAATATCCCCTACTTTTTATGTTTTTACATTCATTTTAGACAGGACTAAAAAATAATGGGAAGTTTTCCCTTACATCTTTCATCACCTAAAATATAGGTGCCTGAAGTGCAAAGGCATAATTAATTCTAATGTTTACACTTCTGCCCTGACAATGGAACAACATAAGACCAACCATTTCTTTACGAGTTAAGTTTCATAAAACTGGTTCTCAGAACCTTAATTCAGATTTCCTGGAAGAGATATGCTCAATTTGGATTGATGAAAGCCCTTCCTGTAGGAGTATACACTTCTGCTAAAATGGAAGTGTACCTATGTTAATACACTCTCTTTCCTGAAACAGCCCATCAGTGACATGCCTGACGACCTTCCATACAACACGCTAGTTTAGGTCCTTCATTTGGAAAGGTTCAGAGAGGGAAGCACGGAGATGATCAAAATATGCAGCTGCAGCTACAACAGAGACAACTGCACATGTCAAGACTCTTCTTTCTGGGAAGGAGATGACTTAGGGATACCATTAACAGGCAGGAAAGGGGTGAAGGGAACTGACTGATCACTTTTCAATGCATGAACAGGGGTCATCAGGAATGCTACTGGGTACCAGACTTAAAAGAAGGCACTTTATCCCCTGGGTGGCCGTGCACTTATCACCTGTGGAACGCTTTGCCAAAGTCTGGTACAGACAGAAAAGCTGATGTGAATCCCCATGAGAAACTGCAAGTGTTTCAGAGATACAAAGACACAAACCACAGCAGGTTCAGAAAAATACAGAGATGAAAATAGGCAGACACGGGAGAGTATGAGGGCATCACATACACTTCTCTGTTCCCTTCAGTGTTCATTAAGTGAACATGAAATACTGTTTAGGCAGACCCTTGTTTTTAACACACACAGCCATTTTTATCCTACTTTCCATATGCCCTGCCATTTCCAACTACTGCTATCTGCAGTTGTTGGCTCTTTCCAACAGCAGGAGTCAGGGTTGTATGAAATATCATCCCTTGCCCTGCAAGACCTATTCTGAGTACAGGAGAAGAAGGGACAATTTGTCTGCTTGAGGCCACGAGGCAAAGCACTGCATCCTGGCAAGCAAACAAAATGAGTATTTATCCTTCTGTATAAGCACAAAGCCATGTGCCTTGGTCATCTACTGACTGACAAGGAGACCTCATTAATCTGGTCAGCTGTCCAGAACAGCATGTATTGCTAGGCTGCTACAACACAGGTTGTTGTAACAATTCTCAGGTGTTGTTTGAAGTATTTAGAATGGTGTTTCACATGATGCTTTTGTCCTAGAAGTATCACTTCCATCTCAAGAGCAAGCCAGTTGCAACTAAATAGTATCCTTTCTGGTGTTTTCATGCACACAGAGAAAGAGCATGACCCCAGGAAAACTCAAGTGCTCTAATTTTAAGAACCGCTGTTTCTTAATGCAAGGGAAGGAAATGAGTGTGAACCCTTCTAAAAGTAGGTTTCTAAGCCTTTAACTCAGGGCGAGATTCAACACAATTACTTGATGTCTATCTAGACTGAAAATGTAATGGTATCAATCTATTTTTTAACCTAAACAGTAAATAAATACATGTACTTGCTATAACTTTATAAACAGAAATAGCTCCACATATTTCAGTATGAGTGATTTCACCAGAAAAATCTAGTCACCCTGCAATCAGCATTCACAGGAAGAAGAATTAAGTTCAAGTACTGTATGTGTGCCATGACACACAAACACAAATGTGTATATATAACATCTATATAAAATGTCTGAAGAAAATAATAAGTTAAAAAGATAATTTTTATTCAGTTATCCTTTTGACACCAAATGAAATGCCAATAAATCCTCCAGAAGACAAAACCCCAATAAATTTAATGTCACATTCTTAAATTAAAAAAAAATGCAACAGCTTACTACAGGACAAATTATATAAATTATATTTGGATTTATGTAGTGTGTCAGTTCCTGCAGAAATGTATTAATCCAACAAAACACAAACTATTACTTAAAACCCAAGTGAAAATAGGACAAGCTACCTCACACAGTACATTGGCAGCAGCTGATGTACTTGTTAAACACCTTGGACTGTTTACAAATGATACTCATGTCCTCTGCCCTTCTGGGTTTTTGCAGGTTTTGTTTGGCTGTTTGCTTGTTTTGTTTGTTTGTGGTTTTGCTTGTTTGGTTGGGTTTTTTTCTAATGAGTCTTTCCTCCCCTCAAGGGATTTGTGGTTAAAGATGTTATCAGTATGAATGGCTAAAATCAGCTGCTATTTTGATAATGGAAATTTGAGTTCTTATATAACTGCAGTATGCAGAATTAATATTTCTGAACAAATTTCTTTCTTACTGAAAATATACTTCTATTTCAAAGAAGTAACTTCTGATAAAACTGAAATCTTTAACAAAACAAGCTATTTCATAAGTACTCTCAACAAGATAATAACTGTAAGATAATTAAGAAATTATCTCTGTCTCTATAACCATAGAAAAATCATACTGATTTATGAAGAATGCTCGACTTTCAATAAAAATGTAAAATTTGTACTCACTGTGTGCTGTGATCTAAATATGTTATTACTCTGTCTCCTTCTTCTTCCAAACGTTTATTAACATGGTGAAGATATTCTGGGACCTAACAAGACAAGAGAATGACCAGTTCAACTATAAAGGCATGAAAGGCAGCTTATCTTGTTCCATGACAATTAAACTACATTTTTAAAGAGAACATGAATTGGAAAGGACTATTTCACCAGAACATTGTTAAGTACTATATAATCTGTATTTTTATTAATCAATGTTATTTCATATTAAATGTATTATAGCTGGTAATGTGACTTTAGCTACAAAAATGTCACTGAGTTACGACACAATTTTATCTATCAAGCTCCATGACAACTGGGGTATGCTCTCCCTGTTGATACAATACTGTGGTCCATATGAAAACACATGAATACCTGTGTGCTAGTACATTTCACTGGACATTTAATACACCATGGCACTACCAAAGTTCTCATGTAATCCCAGAGTTGATAAAACTAACATAAAAGCAATCATCCACCACATGCACCTACCTCTCTTTCCTGCATTAATCTTTGGCCTTCTGCAGCATATAAACAATTTGTCTCTTCCAGAAACCTCTGTTCAAATGATTCCTTGTAAACCTGCTCAAGAAATCAATTTAGTTACTTACATTAAGCTCACAGTAACAGCAGCATATTTTGTTTGTCAGGCATATGAAGGCAAGTAAAATTTTAAGGATGTACACAGCTATGAGAAATGTCAATGTAACATTGCATTAACAAATTCTCTGTTTGCCCACTGGTTTCAGAAAGACTGAGATCACAACTGACTTCCTAGAGCAGAAATGATTTGTTTCAGTCATCACTACCTGAACAGTTTAAATTAACAGGCTTCTGTTTAAGGCACACAGCCCAACACCAATACCTGACACCACAGCACAGCAATGACATCCAATCTACCCAAGACCTAAACCCCCCACTGATATTTCCGTTGCAAAAAACCCCTTCCAACTAGTGAAACATTGACACAAAACAGGTAATTCTTGTCAGTAAAATATTAATATGCTCAGTAATACAACTTCAGATCTGCCAGGTTTCTCTCAGTGGCCCAGGAAAAATGAATTACATCAAATAAGGTGAACTCTTTGTATAGGGAACAAGTAAGGTGTGTAAAAAAGGGAGCCAGTAACAATCAGAGACATTAAAAAGCTTCTCCATAATGACTTACTGTTTATTATAGAAAGAAAATAAGTCAAAAAGAAACTACATAAACTACATAAACTAACTACATAAAGAAAAAGCTGTAACAGTCTGAAGAACTAGGGATTAAAATGTAAACAGAGGTACAGTGAAAAGAAAATGGGAAAATTCCTTGAGCATGGTGGAATAATAGAAGAATGTATTTCTTCCAAAACATATAACAGATGTACAACTCATGACATTCTGACCACTTTTTGTCTCTTAGGGACTCCTAGTTGAAGGTTCCTTGAAGGTGCCCAATGCAGGGGGGCAGAAGCTAGATGATCTTTAAGGCCCCTTCCATTCTATTATTCCATCACTTTCAAAAGCTTAGGGTTTTTTTTTTCAATGGCTTCTCTCTCAAATAGACTATTTTTTCTGGGATGATAGAGGAAGCTACAGATTAAAGTCAAGAGGATTAACATGAAAGCAGAAAACCAGGTAAGCTGCCTAAGCAGAAAGGACTTTTTAATGTAGTCTGCCTCTTCAAACTCTTTCAAACCTTCAGCCAGTTTTGTAGTGCTGTATTGCACCTTGAAATGCAGCAACCTCACCAGGTTTTAGGAATGAAGGACAGCTCCAAAGTTTCACTGCACATCACACAAAGCTGAAACCTTAACTCAAGGACTATGTGGAAGCCACAAGCACAGCATTCATCAGTCTCCTTGGTTACTTACTACCTCTGCTCATGGAAAGTTCCAGTAAGTTGCAGCTTGGCATCTATCTGAAAACCTTGGCCTTAAAATGGCATCCCAGCATTTCTAAGAAGTTGCCAGTAGAGTGATGTTTTTGTGATACAGACCCATGGTCTGGACTCCAAAAAGTGACACCTTTTTACAGTGACAGAGAGGAATTTTTCTGTTCCTACATTTAACTAGCACTAGGATGACACAAGAAGAGATTCAGACAGACAAAATACTGCACATACTAAAAGACCTCTAAATCTATTAAGACCTGAGGCCACTACCTCTGCTAAGGAAAACAAGCAAAGAGGTCTCATTTAAAAACAGCACAAGATTGCACATGAGGTAAAGAGGCAATCACACCAATATAATAGCTTTTACACACATTTACCAAATGAACAGAATAATTTCGGTACAAAACACGACATAGGCAGTCCATGCTGTGCTTCTAAACAAAGCTGTTACTAGTGAATGTTGGCTGTACTCACCTGCAGATCTGAGAGCATGCTCAACAAACTCCGCAGCAAGCTTCTGTCCACAGCTTCACCATTTCGTTCTCGTTCGATCAGCAGGAGAATCCCATCAATGGTCTTGGTTTGAACTTGCTTGTCACTAATGATATGGTTTCTAAATAACTCTAGCCCCATATCCCTATGTGAATATTGAAAATTAGTCACACTGCTGATTCTTTTGAAAAATCATACATATGTTTAAAATATATACAGTGTATATATTATATAGAAAAATATTAATGGTGTCTTATACTCTTTTTGACACTGTCCTCTAATAAAACCGCAACAAGAATTATCCTAAAAATACCAGACCACATCTACCACAGGCATACACTTCAGTGGAGAACTGTTACCAGCCTGTTCAACTTTCACATAACAGACAGTAAGTTTCTCTGCTTATTAAAAAAAAAATCTGATCATATACCTTACCCATAGCAGAATCCTTAACCTGATTCCCTGGATCAGGGAAGTTTTGTTCAAAAGTATGACTTCTTTGTATCTTTTAAGATCTTATCAGCCCTACCAGATTCTTGATTCATTCTAAGATGATGAGGAATGGTGGCTCTATGCCATGAAGCAGCTAATTGTTAAATACTGAAAACTGAACAATCTTAGATAAAACTTGTTACCTCCGATTTCTTCACATGCATCAGGATTTCACTAAATGGAATTTTCCCAGTAGGAAAAAAGTAAGACAAAGTATGAACAGACCTCATCACCAATGGTTAGTAAAAAGAAGTCTAACACAAAGAGTTGGAGGAAAACTGCTGAAGCTGGGAACAAAAGATATCCACTGGACAAGCAAAAGGCCGGAGAAAGATGCCAGGCTCTTCAGACAGCCTGAGGAACTCACAAGAGCACAGCAGCCATCCAGGGAGGGAAAACACATGCTCTTACTTCAGTACTTCATCTACTTTTTTTTCTGCAGGGGTGGGGGGGCAGGGGTGGGCAGGGGCAGCACTTTAGATAAAGTAGTAACAATACCAGAATTTTTTGGCAAAGTTTGTGTTTGTCTGCTCAGGCAATGATGTAAAATGCCCCTCGGGTGGATGCTTCAAAGCAGAATGCCCAAAGATGGGGGCTGAAAGCACAAATGCATCATCAAGTGACCAGAGCCAGAAAGATAATCTGCACCTTGCCACTGTATCTGACTTGCTTAAAAAAAAACAGTGCAGGAAGCTGAATGTCAAATTTTGTCAAAACCAGGAGCAGCTACAGTAATGCTGGGCCAGTGGGAGGCAGCAGTCAAGAGGAGGTTCCCACAAACCCAGCCTCTGACAACTACACCTACACAGATGCCTTAATTTTTAAGCCCATGTTCACAGACCTTCTTCTTTTACCCCCACTTGAAAGCGAATATTCCTGGGGAAGGAGGACATGACACATGCATATGCTGACACATGCATTTCCATAAACTGATACAAAATTTTAGAATTTATATAGCTCAAATATAATGTGAAAAATTTATTTTCAATCTTTGCCAATGTAATAGCACATCAACACTCTGAAGACTATAGGAATACTTACATGGATACCTACCATATAGAAGGAAGCACTGAATTCTGAAGCACGTATGTACGATCCAAGAATAAGAAAATGCTTCTGATCATGATCTGAAATATATATAGACAATATTTTTCTCTTCATTTCCATGTGATACTTTAAATTATAAAACAACTTCTGAAAAACTACATCACAGACATGCACCTCATTTACTGATAAAGGTATTTTAAACTTTTATGGTGACTTGTATAGCCATGGGTATGCAATTTATTGAAGTTAATATTATTACTTGGTGGTATTCCCAAGTACATCCAAGACAGTTTTCAAATTCATAACCATTAACTAGTTTAATTAGCCTGTTATGAGTTTTATACCACTGATATACATAAGCTATTCAAACAGTACCTCCAATACAGTCAGTACACACCCTGAAATAGCATGCTGCCATGCTTTTTGCTTTAAAATAAAAAAAAAAAACAAAACCAAAAAAAATTAAGCTGAGACAGCAATAAGCTTGCAACAGATTTTTTCATAATAAAAGTTAGCTGCCAAAATTCATAAAAAAATAGAGATACATTAAATCCAACAGTAGAAAAAGGGTATAAAATACATTATCCCTTTTTTAAATTAAAAAAGTGAGAGGAAGAGGTGGTTTAGTAGCTTACTACACTTTTATATTCAAAATCCATTTTTAACTTTGCTCATAAGAAGGCTGCCCAACTCCCAGTTTAGCATTAGCTTAACTGAGGATGTCAGTAACTCACCCCCAGGCCAGATAGAGATTTCTATTCCCAGCTGTCCACCTACTCCTTCCCTAAAAGATTTCATTGCCTCTGAAGCAATTCTCAAGCTGACATGGCTTCTGGCCACACATATTAAAGTAAAACAGCAGTAAGGTTGAATTTTATTTTCCCTTAAATAGCACAAGTGCTAACCCAGCACATGGGCAAGAAAGTCACTTGCTACAGGTTGTCACTTCAAGGAAGAAAAAAAAAAAAGAAAGGAGGCTTAGAAGTAATTAAAGCAAACGGTGTTCACAGCAAAAGCCCGTTTATGAAAACACAGATTTACACTAACTATATTTTCAAGGCAGTATCTTCAACTCTGTTTTCATCATACTGCTGAATTCAAATAGTTTCCTTAACACCTTCCATTTATAATTCAGATAAAAATGACATAACTCTGCCCAAACCTCACAGGAAAGGAAAGAACAGTGGATTCAAGGAATGAAAATAGAAATTCAACCTTACGGGGCATCTGCAGCCAAAGCTAAGTGACAATAAAATAAAAACTCATTGTAAAATGTTGGTTTGGAATTATAATGATGCCTTCTTAAAGGCACAGTTTTCATAGACTGTACTTCAGAGAGGACTTTTTTTCTGTAACATAAATCATTGTGGAGGTAGAAGACAAAAAAGGCAGATAGCAAGTTTCAGTTCTTTATTCTTTCTGTTTCTTAGCTCTATAGTCAGGATTATCATCTCTGCTTTGGAAAAAAAAAAGTCACAAGTTAACCTAGTTCTTGGAGCTATCTGAAAGCAAAGACTCTCCAATTACTTAAAATTATGAACAGCAAACAACTTCATCATTTCTTGGTTAGTTTTTCTTTCCACCCAAAGAAAAAGAGGTGCCAATGTATTTCTGAGTGAGGTTCAAACCTTAAACGAGCCTATGAAAGTCAGAGTTAACAGAACCTACATTTCAACAACCTAAGTTCCCCCCGCCAGCAAAGGGGAAAGTGAAAAGCAATGCTAAACTTGGAGGAGGAGACGCAGTGCAGTCCCAAGTTAAAACTATGACAAACTCATTTTAGCCATATTTCACACCTCTTGATATGTACTCTGAACAAACATTCAACTTACCATTTGTCTGCAATGATCTTGCCAGCATTTATTTATCTTCTTTAAAAATAAAAGACTATCCAGAGAATCTGTACAGCACCCATTAAGGAAAACTAGTTTGCCAGTACCTTTAGAGGCCAGATTCTGGAGATGATCTTTGCCAGCCATTAGGCAAAGCTGCTCCATGGATATTCCAATGCTACTGTGCCTGCCAGAGATAAACCATTAATTGCAGAGCTGCCCAGCACAGTGGCTGGCAGTTCTCCAAAAGGCCTCCCTGTGTTTTCAAGGAATAACACTCACAGCTCTTCAGTAATACCATCTAGTGGCTGTACCGTGTAACCTTAATATAGATTTAAACAAGAAATCCCACCAGCATCAAACACACATTTGTCACCAACTGAGGTGAGAGGGATGGAGAGCTTATTTTGTTTATTTAATGAGTTCACACTGTGCACAACAGGAGTGACCCTAATCTCTTAAAAGCAGTTACAGTTCTAAATAATCCTCAACAAATCCAAATACCACTCTTTTCATATACATCTCCAGGTCACCCTAAGTAATCTACACAGTCTTCTTCATTACACAACACATCCAACTATTATTTACAAATAATTGAATTCTCATGTCTCACAAGTAAATCTAAACGAAGCTTTACCTTCCTCTCCTGCATATTATCATTTCCAACTCATTCTGACAAAATCTGATTAATCTGATCTCATGTCCTTGGGATACAAAGTGGTACACCTGTAAAATATTAAATTTTCAACTCTCCAATCCACCATCACCCCATCAAAAGGGCAAGGTGAAAGCAAGTTTGAAAACATTAGGTTTAACATTTTTTCATAACAACAACTAAAGTCTGAAAAAGCAGGAATGCAGGAGATGGTCGTACACTGCTTTAAAGAAGACTGTAATATTTGGTTCTCACAGACCAAGTATGTTAAAGACTACTGCACTAATGTGCTATGTAGAAGCCAGATGCCATAAATGGGACTCAAAAAACCCAACAAATCACCTACAAAAAACCAAAACCGCATGGGTGCTACATACCATTAAAACCCCTAAATTATTCTGAGTGCAGGCACCTACCTGGGGAATGCAGTGAACCAAGAAACTGAGAGTCACAATCCCAAGCACATTTAAAGCATTCATCTGGAAAGAACATTCATTCTGGGCCCTGGCCCCTTGTTTCTTCCTACTTTATCCTATCTTTTCCACTTTATCCTATCATTTTCTGCTAAAAAAATCCATAGAGGGCTGGGAAACAATGCCAGCAGCCACAGTGCTATAATATCTGTTCAATATGGCTCGCTCCATCTGCTGGCATTTTCCAGGAATGTGAGGACAGCAAGGTGGACATAGACTATTCATCTGCCGCTCCAGCAAGTGCACCTCCGTGGCTATTACACAAAAGACACCTATGATATAAAGCCCCTTCTCAGCATGCAAAGCTTGACTGGATTCAGGAAAGAGGGCTGGCTACTGCCAGGTCTCCACAGAAGATCTACAGGCACTCTTGGGACCTATTCAGCCAGAAGAAAAGTCCAGCAATATAACTTCAGAAAACCATCGGTAAATTTACCATAAAACTTCATCCTTCCATGCATCCCAAGACAGCCAAACAATCTCCTGAACTTAGAGCTCTCTTCCAAGAACCTCCCAAAGTCTACATGAGATACATGAAGGTTTGTTGAATGCCTCTGTAGTACATCACTGTTGATCAGCTGGTTTTTTTAGCACAACAGGTGCTCTATGTCTGAAAATTCTTTTAATGATGACTGTGATTTTCAGTCAAAAAAATATCACTGTGATTTTTTTAAGCTGTTGCTGTCATAAGCATCACAACTACACACCTGCCACAGAAATTCACACCTGCTGAGAAATCTCATAGTGCTATTGACATTTTCTAGATTTAGTGTAAAATTTGCATCCCTATTAAAAATGATATATTCTTATTAGCATGCTACACATCAATATACAATACACAAAAATTATTCACCCAGATGATTAAACTTGCCTATGACTGATTTAAAAATATGTAAGCAAAGAACCTCTTTAACACATTGACAATTACTGGTGCAATTTTTGCAAAGCCTTGTTTTAAAAAACAATGATTTAAACTAACCATTCTAACCACTTCTGTGCATGACAAAAGGATATTCTCTGAACTGAAGGATTTGTGCTTTCACGTGTTCTTCACAGACTTGTCGCAGCTGTTTGTACAGTGTAGCAGAGACTTTGTAGGAACAGAGATTTTCAACAGCCTAAAACCAAAAATGGATCATGAATGAGACAGAAGAACTACTTACATTTTTGTGTCTGTGTAATTAAGACTGACAAAGAAAAAAAAAAATCACGTTCAAGCTATGCACAAAACCAAAACATAAAAACAAAGCTATGTAGAAAAACTAAGACTTCAGGTGTCCTTTGTGAATTTGGTTCCCTCTTATTCTGCTAGATTTTGTGTCACAAACAAGATCCACCATCACAGTCTGAGTCATATTTCAGATGTGCTGTTAAACACCACCAGAATTCTGCCTCCTTCAATACTGCCCAGCAGCAGAACTCCTCCAGAATGTCCATTTTGCACATCCTTCAGTATGCACGCAGGTGCTTTTTTGGGGCACAAACACAATCATACCAAATATTTTGATTTCTTAATAACTTTAAGGTAGATATATCAACCAGTCTGTATAAATGGTAAATGAGTATAGCTACTTTCCTGTCTTTTTATCAACTTATTTCTTCCCAAATATTTCCACTGATTCACACACTCATACTTATGTACATGAACTGAGAGGAAAAAATAATTAAGAAAAAACTCCACACAAAACCCCAAAAACCAACCCCACATTAACCATTACATAAAGACTTGAACTGATTTATTGGGAGCTCACAGGGTTTAGTTTTTATCCTTAGTTAACTAAGGAGGCCAATTATGCCCCAAACCAAATGTTCTGGTGGTCTACACTAATATCAACTGTCCTTATATTATGAGGCAATACTGCACAGAACACTGCTAAGGATTTAAAGCACTATGTCACCTGGGGAATTAAAACTCACCCAAGAATGTTTCCCTCTGGTCCAGAGGATTCTATCCTACCTAATCTAATTTTATTTAAATGCACATAAAAAGGGCCTCCACAATTTTGATATAACATTGAAGCAGGCAAACAAACAAAAGTATAACACAATGCCTATGTTTTTCACCTGGCGTTAAGGTATGTAAAATGGTAACTTGCAACAAACAGTACTCAGACAATCACTTTGCAGATAGTGTTATGGCCACTCCCATCCAACCATCCAAATATAGTCTAGTCAGGACTCTCATAATTTTTTTCCTTCACTGCTCTACTATCTTTCCTTTGCTACTACACTGTCCTGTTCTACGTCCTCCAGAAGGGCAGTACTGCCCCACTTCAGGTTATTTAGGGCCTCGCTGCAAAGGTAATTTTCTTTTTCCATTATTTTTATCACTCATTCCCCATTCGGTAATTCTTTGTACTGCCCCACTTTCTCTATCCCATCAAGTATAAGCTACTCCTATCAAAATCTGTGCAATCTACCACCAATCCCAGACATTGCTTCTATTTTAGTCACAAAAAATTGGCTGCCACCCTCCCATTGCTCACTGACTACATTTCTGCCAAGCACCTTCATGCCTGATTCCATGCTGCCTCTAATGCCTGGAAAGGAGTATCCTTCAGGCTTCCCACACAGCCTCATCATTGTTCTTCAGTTTCTTCTAAGCCACTGTGCCAAATTAAATAAATAAATCAGAAGGTTCAACTGTAGGCTGGTACACCAGCCCGCTGAGTGCACTGAACTCTAGCAGACCTCTCTCTTCCACCCATAATGCCAGATAAGGACTCAAAAAAAAAACCCCACCAAAAAGGCCTGACAGTAAGAACTGATGCACCCAGAGATATTTTCCCTTGTGGATGACTCGGTGCTCACCAACAGGCAATTAAAATGATCTGTAAATACAGATCAGGTTTCCAATGGATGCTGAACCTCATCTTTTATTCCTCTGGCAGGAGAGTAAAGTACCTGTCTATGCACAGGCACACTGAGCACCACCACCCACTGTGCAGAAATCTTCCTGATTTGCTGCGTTACGGATTATCCGACCAGCCTTGCAGAGTTTTTACAAATAAGCATGCAAAGAGAAACAGCAAGAAGTACAGTTCTCCATTCACAGTTTATCTGAAATCTCTCCCCTCTTCTGCCAAAACTCAAGCATGTACCCTAGTGATTTCATAGCCATATTACTATAATATCATTTCTCAGCCTCTGAAAACAAGTTAGGTAACACTCAAAGCATCTGTGGGCTATTTTGTTTTGTTTTTGTTTTTTTACTAGACATGAAAAAGCAGGGTTTTTTAAATGCTGAATTTAAAACAATAGAATGTGTTATGTCATTCAAACTCTGCAAATCTGCAAGTATTAATAGATAAATATATTACAGTCAAGTATTCTATTTAAAGGGAATAATTATATTCAGTCAATATACATTTACATAATCTGCCGTTTTAGACCCATATATTACATACCCTAACTAAAGAGACAAGTACAGCCAGTTCTGAACTCCATCCTGATTTTCTTGAACAGGGACCCAGTATGAACTATTGGCCTTCTCCTCTCAGTCTCCCCTTTGCATCCCAACTTAACATTTAGAAAATTTTAGATGTGCATAATAATGTTTTCAGTCCTGGTCTGGCAAGGACATCAATCTGCAGATCAAACACCTGCACCCACTAAAAACTCGTACCTAACTTATGATATGTAGCACAATTTAGCGCATCAGTAATTTTTTATAACATAATCGCTCTAAAAAGCTACTACTTCAGTTAAATACCTCAAAGCACATACATCTAAAATAACACAGAACTAAACCACATACAGTTGGAGAAAGTAGAGAGAAATGGCTCAGGAGTCCATCTCTCTTTTACCCTCCCTAGCCCCTGCTCTAGTAGTTCAGGTGTTCCAGAAATGCTTTTTCATCACTTGAACAGAAAAACTAAGATCTTGATTGTTATGAAAATGCAATAGTAAGCTGAAACGTGGACAAAGTGACAGTTTGTTGCCTGCTCAATCGAGGTAACGTTTTAATTCCCCAGAAGGTATAAAAGTGTAATACTATAATCTAATAATATCAAATATTTCAACGTTACTATCTACAAGAGACCACAGCATGTACAAAAATAATCATAAAATATGTAACTTCATAACCCTGTTAAAGCAACTTCCTTTTTCCAGCATGTTGAGTGGGCAGAGTACTGAAGATACTAAAACTTAGATCTCAGCCTTGCCCAGGAATAGCTTTCTGTGCCTCCCAACATCAACTGCTTTTTCATGGGTCCAAATGCTGGTAGCTCTCTGTGGAACTGATATACAGAAACCGACTAAAAGCCAATATTCAATCAGCTTTTAACAAAACAAAATACATTATGTTGAATGTGTGCCAAAGCAATTTATTTGGAAAAAAAAAATTAAACCAAAACCTTATGTGGCTTACCTGGTAGAGCTCTTCAAGGTTGTATTTAATAGAAATGCTACTCTGTATTGCTCCCACCGCTTCATGAAGTTTCTGCCAAGTATCCTGAGTATAATTATCAGGTAATTTGGGTCTTTCTGTGAAGTAAGACACAGGTAGTTTAAAAACGGCCACCCAAAGGGAGCCTGCACCAATGCCTCTCTCCCTGCTACTCCATCAAGTTCTGCCAAGCCACTCTGCTCTTGGCCACGTAACTCTGGCACACTCAGAGGGGTCACTGATTCCACCCGAGCCTTTGCACGACGCGCTTCAGCCCCCGGCTGCTGTGTTTGACGCCCGCGTTACTTTCAGCGAGGCAACCACCCTCGCCTGGCTTTAATCAGTGTTGACACCAAGGTGGCTTTCTGCCCGCTCCCTACGGCCGCTGGCGCCGCGCACGGAGCCCACGCGTGTCCCCGGGAGCCCTTACACGGGCACGGTGCCGGCAGCGTTATCAGCCCCGCGGCAGCCGCCCCTCGCCCCGATACAGCGGCGGGGCGGGTGACAGCGGCGGGGCCCGGCCGCGGGCAAGGGGCGGGGAGCGGCCGGGGCCGCAGTAAACAAAGATCGGGCCGAGCGCACCTGCCAGGACAGAGGGCCCGGCCTGCCCCGTACCTACCTCTGAAGTTCTTGATCACGAGTTTCTTGGAGGAGGCGGTCGCGCCTCCGCCTCCTCCTCCTGTGGAGCGGGTGGCGGTGGCGGCCAGCGAGGCGGGCTTGGTGAGCCCGTTCGTGTGTCCCACCAAGGCCGACAAGTGCGGCTTCTTCTGCGGCTCGTCCGCCATCTCCGCCCCGGGCGCCGTGTCCGGCCGGGGCAACGCGCTGGGCTGGGCCGGGCCGGGGCCGGCTGGTCTCCGCCTCCGCTCCCCTCCTCCTCCTCCGCCACCACCCAGCCGCCCTCCCCCCCTGCCCGCGGGCGGCTGCCAAGTGCCGCCGGGGAGGCAACGATAGCCTCCCGGCCGCCTCCGCCTGGCACGGGTGCGGGTCCGTTCCCGAGTCCGGGCGGCCCGCGGCGCACGGCCAGGGCCAGCCCCGCTCACAAGATGGCTCCCGGGCCGGGGCAGCCTCCCTCGGGCGGCAGCAGCCCCTCGGTGTCCCCCACTTCCCCTGGCCCTGTTTGCTGGTACCCGCCGAAGGGCGGCCGGAACGAAAGCCAAGGAGCAGCTGCGCTTTCCCCCCCACAACCAGCCCGAGAAGCCGCCCGTGCCCTCCTCAGCGGCACCCCCCAAACCCAGCAGAGCCCAGCCTGCACGAGCATGGAGCGTGTCCTTGTCTCACACATCTCCCTGGCGTTAGTGCCTCTAGGAGTCAACCTGTTCGGGAGTTTAATGCTCAACTCAACTTTTCCACCCAAGTTCACCGAGACCCCTCTCCAGCGCTCCTCGCGCGCAGCGCAGCTAGCAAGGAGGAGAGACAAGCCTCCAGCGCTCTCCTGGGGAAGTAACTGGGGTATCCCGCCACGGGGACCCTGCCATGTGGAGGCCATCACCCGCCCCCTGTACAAGCCGAGGGCACAAGAAGTAGCAGCGGCGACTGCCACAGCCACAACACCCCCACCCAGGAACGCGCGGCGAGCACCAGCGCACGCGGTGTACCGGTGACGCGCACTCTCTGCCCCGCCCATCGCTCACTCCCATTGGCTGTCCGAGTGAAGCCACGCCCCGGAGCCGCGGTGGGCGGGGCAGCGGCGGGGAGCGTCACGTGACTCTCTGGGCCGTTCCCGCCGCCTTCGGACGCGCCGGGATCCGGAAACGCCGAGGGGGCTCTGGGAGTTCTGGGGCTCGGAGGGTGGCACAGGTGTGGAGCTCCCGCTTCATCTCCTTGGCCTTTCATGGCGCACATCACCATAAATCAGTACTTGCAGCAAGTAAGCAAGATTTTTTTATTATTTTTTTTAATTAGCCTGTGGGCCCTGTTTGAGTATGCGGGTGTATTTTCCTTTGTTGTAAATATGCTGCCTTGCCTCAGAAATAAATCAGCGTAGGATGAGTGATGTGGTGGGGAAATATATTTCTTCAGTGTTCGTGAAACACACACCGTCTGAATGCCAAGGATGCACATCCGGAACGCCTGAAAACTGTGGAGGTTTCTGAGGTAATTTATTTGTAAGAACCGCCACGGAGGGTTGTGTGTGTGTCCAGGAGCAGGTGCAGCTGAGGGATTCGAGGAATGCAGGGATCTAAGGGGCACAGAAGGGCGGACACACACTTCTGAGATGGAGGTTGGAGAGGCAGGAGCGGAGCCGCAGGCATTCCAGTTGGACGGAGCTAGCAGCGACAAGCTTTTTGTGTGTCCGCTCTGGATGATTCTTGCTGGATCATCGTATTCTCATCACTGTTACTATCTTACTTCAACTGGTATTAGTTAAGGCACAAAGAGAAAGTATTTGTTTGGGTTTTTCGTCTCCAAAAATGGAGCATCTGACATCTGCCAGGACAGCGGTTTGCTCTGGAAAGTCCACATCTTGTTCAGTATACATTCAGTATGAAAAACTGTCTAGCAACCATAAAATTATCTCTTCTTTTAACTGAAATGAAAGCTAAGTACAGGTTTCTGAAAGAGTTTAAACAGTTGATTTCTCCTCTTTTGTTGCTATTTTAGTCTATGGATTTCTTCCCATTTGGTATGAGTTTTCCATCCATCAGAAAGATTTTTTTTTTCATATTGGAACACAGAAATATGACAAAGCACCAGCAATGGGAAGGGAACTCTTAAGAAGTAATATTTCAAATTACTTTCATAACTGAAGAAATTTCCACTTTGATGTCACAATAACTTATCCAAGCAGACTACTATTTTACAAGGAGTTATATTTAGCAGGAAGCAGAATCAAACCGTTCTTCCAAAGAATATAACCTTTACAGTCTTAGAAGGTTTCAAAAGCATTCAGTATAGGTAGAATATCAGTCTAATATCAGACATTGCCATTGGAATGATATCTGCATGTTAAATCTTCCTGTATTCATTGTAAAGTATTTCTCAAAGATTGTGCCTTTGCATACGTGTTTGATGCCTATAAGTATCTGAAATTTTAAAAAGCTTAACCAAATCTGGCTCTCAGCTGCTGTTTTACAATGCTAAACCTGTGTACATATGTATGCTTGCATTCTACAAATAAGAGACAAAACACAATGGTGTTCTTGCTACCTTCTTCCTGAGACCATTTTGAACAACAGGTGTACTGGAAATACAAAATCATTTATTCTGTTTTAAGCCTTTAAAAACTTGATTTGATATTAATATGTATGAACAGTGGTAACTAGGTGGTGGCTTCTGTAGTAGTGTAAATATGTTGTGTGCCTGTTGCTGGATTTTATTCTGTAATGTGACTGTTTACTTTGGTAGGTGCAAGAAGCCATTGAGACCAGAGATGGTACGTTTTGTGCAGAATTAGTATCATTTAAACATCCACATGTTGCAAACCCAAGGTTACAGGTGAGGATCTGGTTTTTGACCTTTTGATTTACTTTCAGTTTTCCTGTAAAATATATGTGGGTTCCTTTCCATTGGAGAGAAACTCAGAAGTCTGTTTCACAGGCTAAGTAAAGTAGGATCCCCTTGTAGGTTTGCTTCCCTTTTCTTCTTACGATACAATATATAATTTTTGTTTTCTGGAACACACTCTTTGTGTTCCACTTTGAATTGTTTTCTGGATGGATACAGTTTTGAATGTCCTTTCTGGCCAGGTCTGCATTAGTTGTTAGCATGGCACAGTGGAAGATGGTGTAGAAAAAAAAGCAGTGGGTAGTGAAAGGGCCTGGTGTTTGTCTGTTTTGGATGCTTTCATTTAGGGTTGGCTCTGTTCAGGTTCTGGAGACAGAATGCACACTAGCAATTCATTACTCTGGATACAATTGTTAGTGGAATTTAAAGTTCTGGTAGGTGCATACGAGATGATCTCCAGAGGTCCCTTCTAACACTAGGAAATCTATGAGAACTGCCAGAAAAATATGCATATGATGATCTGTTTCTGGTGTACTGGGTGTTCCTTTAATGTTTTATTGATTTATTCTACATTTAGCTTCCATCTCCAGAGGAGAAGTGTCAACAGGTTTTGGAGTCGCCATATGATGAAATGTTTGCAGCCCACTTAAGGTAAAGGTAGGCCTGGAGTGTAAAGTCTCTTGTCAGGTGTACAGCAGGGATAGGGAAGGATATCCTTAAGTTTAAAACAGTTGCCTGTTTTAAAGGGTTTACACCTGAAAACTTGGTATTTATTACTTTTATAAATAATGCTAGAATTGCAGGAAATAAAGACTATGTTTCTCCTCTCCACATAAACTTTGCTCCATGTACCTGGCTGTCATCTGTGTATGGCCATTGGCACAGCTTTGGTGTCAGTGCTTGCTGTTCCCTTGCTCTGCCTACTAGCTGCCCAAGAATTTAGCTTGAAATAAGTAAGGGAAATAAATATTTCTAAAAGGGAATTTTAGTCATAGAGGACTAAAGAGAGACTTAGGAGAGCTTAGTATCTAAGTAATTCTGCGAGGCTTTTACTTAATAATTTTCTGCATCTAGTCTCAACAGTCTTGCATTTTTAAAATTTAATCTTAGTGACAGTTTCAATAAGCATTAGCTTATATAAAACAAAAACCTGTAGAATCTGTTTTCTACAATTATCAAGCTTAGTGCTAAGTGAAATTACTTGTGCCAGTTTTTTAGGAATGCTTCTAGTCACATTTCTTTGTACCTTAAACTGTAAAACTTCGTGCCTGGTAGGACCCAAACATATTTAATTTATGTAATTTATATATTTTCTGATGCAATAACTCACCTTTTCCTTGACAGGTGTACTTATGCTGTTGCGAACCATGACTTCGTAGAAGCATACAAATGCCAAACAGTTATTGTCCAATATCCTTTTCCATAAGTCTTGCATATTGTTTTCAGATTAACTTCTGGTAGATTAAGTTCTCTTCATGGTTTTTAAAAATCTAATACGATGTGGTCTGCTTCCCAATACACTTCAGTTGTTTAGGTTTCTAAGCAAGGAAATCCAGATTCATTCTTCTTCCAGCTTTCTATAGGGCTAAAAAGGAATTTTTTACTTGGTTCTAAAGTAGAATATTAATTTCTCCCAGAATATAAGAGAGTCTCAAGTCATTAAAATACCTTGTAGTTTGTACTTGGCTAGAGGGGAAGATAATGATGAAGCTTCTATCTTATCTCTGACCAATGTTACTTACTGCTGCTGCCACTCAAAGGAGTGCATGGCTGTGCTCATGTTCTTCCATACTGCAACTCAGCTCCCCCACTTCTTCATGGTGTTTTGATTTCTAGTCTTTCATGAAGGTGTATATGGTACCACTGAGCAGCTGTTTCACAAATCTGTGCCTCAGATTTCATGGCATTTTAAATTTTCCTAAATACAATACGTCTTTCCTGCGAGCATTTCAGGCACATAAAGAAGAAAATTGGTGAGTACCTGGTAGAAGGCTACTAGAAAATAGACTCATCTTTTCCTAGTATAATACCATTGTAGTCAAACTAAAATTATACCTATAGTTTTATTTTTATCCGCAGTGATGCTAAAATCAAGCCTAATTGGCTTTGTTGCCTGGTTGAGTTTTCATGTCCAAAGTGTGAAAACTAAACATCTGAGCTTAGTTACGTAGAATGGTCTGTACATAAATACATGACAGATTTTTTCAAAGAGAAGTGGAATTTTATTAAAGGAATTTTATTTAGAAATAATTGTTATAGTGCAGGATTTCTGAAATGCTGAGATCTTGAGGAACTGTTCTTTTAAGAAGTGCATCCTTCTTCATTTAAAGATTAATATATACTTTTCTAATTGTATGACCAGCTAACAAAAAAAATATTAATTGCTTGTTTCTCATGTCTTACTTGTTGCTTGATTTGCACCTACTAAGTATACTATGATTTTCTTTTCCAGGGCGTTACCTATTATGTATTCTGTAGCCCTTGATCTTCGAATTTTTGCTAATAATGTAAGTAGGTCTGATTAACAACCTCATTACTTTCATCTGTTTGGTATTTCAACAATAGAAATATTTCTGTAAAGTTTATTACACAGTCTAATTTTGCTCAATTCTCTTTAACTCATTGTTTAGGATTTCGTTGACACACTAAATTCATCTAGTCCTATTGAAAAATGAGGCTGCTCAGTCTGTCCACCTCCTATTTGCAGATGGAACTAGAGGGGTTCTGAGGACCTAAACACAACTCCCAGCAGTTGCTTAGAACTCATGATGGGATAAATATTTTCTTTATTGAGTAGCACATGGCGTAAGTCACTATTTCCATGTTATCCCTGAGATTTGGTGGAAATTGGAGGCTTCACAGACAACCAGACTGATCTAACTATTCACCTAATCTGAAGAGGGAACATTCTGCTCTCCTTATCCAGACATGTGCACCACTTCTGATGCTCCTTGGAGCCCTTGGTGAGCCCGTACAACTGCTGACATGCAAATAATCCCCAAATTTACGTAATTTTTATCAGGCCAGTGAATTGAAGTAGCTTGTGTAGGGATCTGTTGACTACTTCTAGGCCAAGCTGAGTGGCAGAGTTGTGATTTTGTCCCTAGTCACTTCACCTGAAGAGTTGAAGCTAGAGTTCAAGTTAGGTTAGGGTTTAACAATATCCAGTATTTTCAGTGTTCATCCCCTCATCACTCTTGTGCCCACTTACTCACAAAACCACACATGTAGAATGCTTGCACAGGGATAATTTTTTATGTGTGTCACTGCTCTGCAACAAGTCTCAATTCTCAGTTTGAATGAGGGAAATCTGTATCTGAGATGCATGAGAAAGGGAAATGTTGAATCAGTCATGCTGGAAGTATTTGAACTCTGTCTTCTAATCTTAGTGTATTCAGAGGATTTGGTTTCAGAGAAGACTTCTGCAGCAGGATGCTTTTCCATTTCTTTTATGTATGTTTCACCTAGTGAGAATGCAAACACTACAATAAAAAACTTTAGAAAGCATGTAATAAATATCTACTTGCTATATTTTCTGTTAAGTTCTGCATTACTCAGTGTGTGATTATTTCCCATATGTTGACAACTGAATTATTTTTTTTTCCTCTTGCTGCTGTAACCTATGTTTTATCTTTCTTCTGGAAGTCTCAGGTTGCAGCAGTGTGTGTTACTACTGGAAACTCTTGAATATGGTTTAGAAATCTAGTTTTTGTGGCTGTGGAGAGAAGCTGAATTAGAAATTCTAAGACTCAAACTTCATTATTTTTTCCAGGCTCTTGGTCTTTGTACACTTGAGTTGAAGTGTTAATGCTCCAATTCAGGTGTTAAACCTGAATTTAGGTTTCTGAGACCTGCATTAAGCTGAGTGATACCAAAGGTAATAGTGATCAGTGCTGTTTTCCAAGGCCTGACCTTCTCTACATTAGGCCTGGTACATGTCCAGGAGCCTCTCCAAGTGTTTCCTTTTGTTCTGTCAGCTTGACTTCCTTCTAGATTTGGGAGATAGCAGCCATGAGATATCTCTTGCTTGATACTTTATAAAATGCTGTATTAAAGAGGTCAATTTTGCAGCCCAGTTAACCGTGATGTAGAATTGCATATTGTTTCTTGCTGTGCAATGCTAGGCAGATCAACAGCTTGTGAAGAAAGGGAAAAGCAAAGTTGGTGACATGTTGGAAAAAGCAGCAGAGCTGCTGATGGGCTGCTTTCGAGTCTGTGCCAGTGACACGTAAGTGAAAGACCCTCTGTTGAACTTGCACTAGTCAATTACTAAGAACTTAATGAACTTTACTTGAGATTTTCCCCCTTACTTAGACCATATATGGGTCTTAGAATGAACACTTCAGAGGCTTGTCTCTTTTGACTTACAGTCTGTTCTCTCTTGACTGTTAACTACAGAGGGAGAGCACTCACTGCAGGTTTAGCATTCCTAGCAGGTATTGTTGGGAGGGACTGATTATGGCCCTGTTTCTCAGGAAAGATGATTAATGCTTCTGTGCCCTGTTAGTTGTGATTAGTTTGCTCCATTAGAATTAATTAGATGGAAAAGAGATGACTCTGGTTTCCAGTATTAGCAATTTTAACACTTCTGAAGTGGAAAAATGCTTTTTTTTTTAGGTCTTTTCTTTCACCTCAAGTGTTATAAGCCACTGCTGTGCTTATGTATGTAATCTGCAGGCTGGATTGAGAGCCCTGATGCAGATGAATAATATTCTACATGACATCTTTTCATTATGTTGAGAAAATACATAGCAGAGCTACACCTGTGTTTACCCTAAAAATGCTATGGAGTGAATATCTATGGAATGAATTTACTGTGAGGACAAAGTCGTTACTTTCTTAAAATGTTCAGTATTGGAAAGTTTTTTCTTTTCCTTATGACAGTCGAGCAGGCATCGAAGACTCGAAAAAGTGGGGCATGTTGTTTCTTGTGAATCAGCTGTTTAAAATTTATTTTAAGGTAGGGTTCAAGTCTGCTAAGCTGTGCTTTGTATTGCATTTTCTAAGTCAAACCCACCCTGTTTTTGTGTGATACCATCTATCAAGACTGATTAAAATGCTATTTTTTTAACAGATCAACAAGCTCCATCTCTGTAAGCCCTTAATTAGAGCAATTGACAGCTCAAATCTGAAGGATGAGTACAGCATGGCACAGAGGGTTACGTACAAGTACTATGTTGGACGCAAGGCCATGTTTGACAGTGACTTTAAGCAAGGTACATTTAAAGTTTTGCTGCCTGGCATGAAGTCTTGCTGAAATTGTGTATGTGTGTGTGACTCAAAATGACATTGATCAAAGGAAAAGTCATGCTGAAAGGTCCAAGGCCAACAGGCTGAAACAGAGATGAGATTACATGACACTTCTAATTGTAGTGTATGCCCAGCTTTAAAATACTTGTGTCAGTGAAGTTTCCTCAGTCTAATGCATTATGTGTGTGCATTACAAAATGTGTGAGCATCCAAAAGAATAGATTTGTAAAGGTTTCACAGAGGAGCCTTCAACTCTTCAAGTTACACGTAGGAAATTTTCAGCAAACTCATGTAGAATTAGTTTCTTGATCCATTGATTTTTGGAAGATGTACAAACTGCATTTGCTAGATTTCTAATAGATTTCACTAGCAGAAGTCCTTCTAGTCCTAAGGTATACAGCTTCATCACTAACTGAAGCCCCTGCCCAACATCTGTTCTGGAGCTGACTCTGTTACTCCAAACAGTGTTCTGCCTGTCAGGTTTATCATTTTTTTTCTCTGGTGGAAGCTTCTGAGAGATTTTCATGCTGTGTGGTCTCACTGGCACGTTTCTGTAGCTCAGGAGACGTGTGCATTGCATTCAGCTTTTATCTCTTGAAGAACCTAACTTGAGTTTAGGAGATAGAGAGTATTATCAGCACTTCTTGAGATTCTCTGCTTCTGTAATAGAAGCACAATAATACTGAGCTGAAAGGTCTGATATTACTTGTAACTGTAATGTCTGACATCAAGGTCTTGACAAGTTTTCTTTGACTTTTTGAAGGAGAATTTACCTTTCTGGTAATACTTTGTATTTAGTGTGAATCTCCAATTTTTATTTATGTATTTTGAGCGGTGTGATTCTTTTTTGTACTATTTCAAATGTTACGTGTTCAAGTTAGAGATGGACATTGAGCACAGAATTTGTGTTACAACTTTAATCCATTTTTGTGGTTGATTCATGTGTTTGCAGCTGAAGAGTATCTGTCATTTGCCTTTGAGCACTGTCACCGATCAAGCCAGAAGAATAAAAGAATGATTTTGATCTACCTGCTGCCAGTAAAAATGTTATTGGTGAGGAGATATTGCTTTCCTAAATAAGGGGGGAACATATACAGATCCCAGAACTGATGCTCAGTATTTTCTTGGTTTTCCCTTAGTGGAATTCAGAGGCTCTTTTACCCCTATAAGAGCTAGTGTATGCACACCTTGTTATGTGAAGGCAAGAAGTGTTGTCATTTTTAACAGCACAGGGAAGGAGATGGGGAGAAAATAACACAGCCAAACAAAAAAATCCCACCTCCAAACAAAACTAACCCAGCTTTTTTTTGCCCTGCCTTTCTCCCACTCTTCCTAAGGGTGCAACCTGATCTTAGTGCTTTAATAAAGGTATAGTTGAATTCTTTGGAGAAGCACTGAACAGTGTAACTTCTGTCTTGTAGCAGATTGCCTCTCTGCTGATCAGTGGCACACAAAAGCCAGGGAAGGTGTGGGTTCACTAGAACAAATTTGTTTGCTTCTTTCACTTGGTGGAAGAAAGAAGGATGTGGAAACAGATGGTTGAGGACTGTTGAAAGGGGTTTGCCACAGCTACAGCCTGTTTTGGCTTTTTTACTTGTACCTCGTACATTTTTCTCTTCGAGTCATGTCAGAAGGGTCATGGGGCAAAGCATTTTGGTTCTGAAAAATCAGTGAAGACTGGTTACTATTTGATCATTTCATATTTCTATTAGAAGAATTAAGCACATCTGTTTCTTGTTCCTCTCCTTTCCCATGTGCTGTGCTAATGTTTGTGTATCCCTGAATTAGTGGATTATGCTGAGTATTAATTCATTGTAACTGAGAGGATAGGAACTAGATTTTAGAGTTTCCTGTTCTGGCCCTGTGGCCCTGTTACCCATGAAGAATGTTCTCACCTGCCTTTATTGAGTTGCCATTTTCCACCTTCCTTCTGACCTGTTTGTAACCTCCCTGCCTTTTTCGTTCAGTGCTCCTTTTCCAATTCCTTGCTGTGTCAAGTGGGTAAAGGGGAAGTATGGTAATTGGCTTCTGTTTTCCTTGTTTTGTTTGTTGACTTTATTAGTGGTTGTTTTCAGATCAATCAGTGGTTGGGTTGATAAAGGAAAACTTATTAACAATCTTCCTAAAAGCTTTGTCCCAGTCCTGACTGGGTGCCTTAAACTGGTGGGTCTATTAGTGCCTAGAATTACTGTGGCTTTTCTAAAGCTGTTTTAGTGTACAAGAGGCATTAAAGGCACTACATAAAGGTCATTGTATTTACAGTTGCTTTTTTAAATTCAGAGCCCAAACATTAACACCAACTTCAAACTACTAAAATAGCTTGTGTGTTGGTTTTTTTGTTCCTAACAGCTCTCAGTAAACCTGCAGCTCAGTTCTGCTCTCAGCTAATCCTTCATCCAGGAAAGAAGTTAGCAACACCATAGCACCATGTAACTAAATTTAAAGTCTGACCAAGCCAGTGTGCATTCTGATCTTTGCTGTGCAGGGGATAAAAGACAAAGCTTCTTTTTGATTCTGTAGATGGTTCAGTCTTACCTGATCTAGCAATAAGAATTGATTTTGTTTCTTTAAATTTAACGTTTCTCTTTTTTTTTTTTTTTTTTTTTTTTTTTTTTTTTTTTTTTTTTTTTTTTTTTTTTTGCGGGGCGAGTGGCCATGGTGGTGGTGGTGGTTTTTTTGAGAGAACGCTTTTATTTCTGCATGGAGGCATAGAAAAGAAAAAAATCCAGTACAGACTGAGATAGCACTTGACAAAGCTGAAGCACTGCTCGTATTCCTTGGAAATGCTTGAGATTGCTGCAGTTCTTCTGTTTGTAGATGAGATGATACAGCCATGACATAAAATTTGAATCTGCCAAGGCCTCATGTCACAGGATCTTGATTCTACAAGTTTGATAGTTGTTCCCTAAATCACAATAAATCAGTAGTTATTGTGTTTTGTGCTATGAGGTGTTTGAGAGGAACAAGGGGTTGTCTTACAAATACTTTTATTCACCTCTTATTCTGTAGCAAAAAAAAAAGTGGTTAAACATTCCTCTTTTTCTCTTAACAAATTTTTTTTATAGTTGACAATAGCTTTTTATAACTTACTTTAGATTCTTCTTAAAATGCATTTTACTTTACTCTGGAAAACTTGGACACCATTTATTTTTCAGGGCCATATGCCAACAGTTCAGCTCTTAAAAAAGTATGACCTTATGCAGTTTGCTGACGTAACAAAGTCTGTGAGGTATGATGCTTGTTTTTCTGCTTTGTGTTCAAAAATCATTAAGTAAAAAGTGTTTCTTTGGGGTGGTTGAAGAATGCAGGGGAGGCATATTCCTACCAAATTATAGTCTCTTTTCTCACTGGGGTGAGACCTTCTCACTTCTTCATTTCTTTATCCTTGCAGTGAAGGAAATCTTCTCTTACTGAATGATGCACTGACAAAGCATGAGACCTTCTTTATTCGATGTGGAATCTTTCTTATCCTTGAGAAGCTGAAAATCATCACATACAGGAATCTCTTCAAGAAAGTGTAAGCCTAACAAAAGCTACGTTCTTGCAAAAGCAGATTTAATATGGTTTCACCTGGGACTGGGGTAGAATTGTATATGCTCCTTAGTTCTCTCTGAGAGAGCTGACTTGCTGTTAAGGTGAATTTATTGTAGAAAGGCCATTTTTCCAAGAAACAGCATTTTAAAGTGATTATTTCTCAGTAACACATTTTTCTTGTTGTTTTCAGATATTTACTACTCAAAACTCATCAGCTATCTCTAGATGCTTTTCTGATTGCTCTGAAGTTCATGCAAGTAGATGATGTTGATATTGATGAAGTCCAGTGTATTTTAGCTAACCTTATATATTTGGTAAGTGCTGACCACTCGTTGTCTGGTGCTTCCAGACGTCCGACAGTGAAAAATACTGGATAGAGAATGACAGCTTATGACAAAAAACACATCAGTAATTCTAGGTTTTCTTACTTCTTTTTTTTTTTTTTTTTTTTTGTTGGTTGGTTGGGTTTTTGTTTGTTTGTTTGATTTTTGGTTTTGTTTTTGAGGGACTTGTGCTCAAAGTGAAATGTTTTCATTTGCCCTGAGGACTTCCTCTAGTTTCTGCCTTTTTTGCAGGAATCAGTTAAAATTGAATTTCACATTACAAATTCAATACTGACATCTCTATATATGCAGAAACATTGATTTAAAAATACAAATCTTTCAAGTGGCACCAAAAAGATTTGGTCTGCATTTGAAGTAGGAGACTCTTGGTCTTCTCAAATTAGAAAAAAAGTAGAGCCAGATTTGTTCGGTTCTGTTCCACATTTTGTCTTTTACTCTAAGTGAATCTCAACTGCTTATGAATGGATAAAAGCTTGAAATCTAAATATTTGTATTAAACCAGAAGTTTTGGAGCATCATTGTATGTCAGCAAGAAAATGAATCACTCTTCTGTTTCTAAAACATTATTTGGCATGGTCTAGGTCACTGGGAGACTTCTTTCAGTGTTACAACACCATGCCTGAAAAGGAAGTACTATGTCATTTAGTTTATTAGGTATGGAATACTAAGTGATTAAAATCCCCATTTTAAAGTGAACAAGAATGAATTTAGAAACACTTGTGTAGAGCTCTGTCTCTTCAAGGCAGTGCAAGCAGACCCGTAGGGGGCCCTGGCAAGAGGCTCTCAGTCTGACAGCACCCTTAGTACAAACAGGGTGGTGGCTCCAGCTTTCTGCTTGCTCTCCAGGGTAACCTACTTACATAAACTGGACCCTCAGGGATATTTAAGTACAGCAGTACAGTGGTGCCTGAGCACAGACAGCTTTGCTATGGTTAGCTTGTAGGTGTTTGCTTGGGTTGTAGGGATTGTGTTAGCAGCTTTATGTCCTGACACTGCCTTTTTCTCCTTCTGCCAGGGTCACATTAAAGGCTACATATCCCATCAGCATCAGAAGCTTGTGGTCAGCAAGCAGAACCCATTTCCTCCACTGTCAACTGTCAACTGTTGTTGAGTATTGCATCTTAGCCATGCAAGTACTCTTCAGATACTCAGCTTGCCCAGAGGAACTGCTCCCAATGACCCCAGGAGCACTGTAAATGGCCTGGTTCATGTCCAGGACTGAAATACCAGGAACTGTTTGTGGCTGCTTTCCCAGAATGGCCAAGGCTGCCAGTGTTACAAAGTGCATTGAAATGAAATGCTGACTTTTAAATGGTAGTTTCCACAGGCTTTCTAGATCATTCAAAGTATTTAATGAAGAAATAAAGCAAAGCATTCCAAATTCCTTCTGAACTATTAAAAAAGCTTTTTTAAAGTACTTCATGTTAGTATTTCTGTGTTTATCCTTCGGAGAGAAGTATGAGCCTTTGCTACTTGTGTTAATCCATTCTGCAGAGTGGAAGTAATGTTTGCTTACAGGTTTCCAACTTTTTTTTTTTTTTAAGTAATTTTGCTGGTATTAAATACTCTTCAGACTGTCTCTAAAAAATAGAGAAGTGTTTGACACCAAAAGCTTTACTGTGTCAGTAATACTTACAGGTTTGAGTAAATGTGGTAGGTGCCCACAGATGGCTTTGGGATTTTTTTTTAATTCTGGTCATATTTTGTTTAATTTTTGTTATGATGAACAAAACCTCATGTAGCTTAATTATCCATACTCTATTTTATTCTGCTTCTGGGGAAAACACTACCACTGGATCCAGTATTTTAAGTGTTAATGCCCTGGGGGTTGGTTTGTTTGGGGGTGGTACAATAGAATTTTGTCCAGACTGATGAGATCATAGTTTTGGGGGATTTAAAATTATTTTTAAAATAAATAAAACATTTTTTTTCTGTCTTTGACAGGTGGGTTTTATTGTACCCTCTAACTGACATGGGCATCATTCATAAGGGAAAACATATTCCATATATGAGGGGAAGCATTTTTAGTGTGATGAAAATGTCCTACCTCAACATAGACATTTAAAAGGTTGACATTCTCCATGTCTTTGTAAGTCTTACTTGTATGGATCCTGAAATAAGAATATTTGCTGAATCAAACCTCAGGGTACTAGCAACATTTGAAATCCCAGAAAAATATTCAACATGTTTTAAGGTTTAGGATGAAGAGTTTTAGGAAATTTAAGATTAAATCAGTTTTTAGTTCAGTAACTAGGTTTACTGTATCATGACTTTCACAGTACTGTGTGTCAGTCGAAGGAAAGACAAACAGGCTTTTCTGTATAAACTGGAGTTAAATACATGTCATTGTTGCAGCTTCCATTGCTGCAAATAGTAGTAGAGTCAAATGGGGGTCTTGGCTGCATCCATATGTTTCCTTGCAATGATCGGTAGGGCCTTGGTGCTTGAGAGTTGGTGGTGTTTGAATCTTACTTTATTTTTTGTTTAACCCATACCATATACCGTGCAGTGTTGGTGAAAAGCAACGTTTCCCAGTCGGTGTCTTCCAGCGGCCAGGATCCCAGGATACCAGTCAGAAACCACGTGCCCTTGTACTCAGTAACCAAAAAGCTTCCTCCAGCCAGGCGTTTGTCTACGGCCTCCTGGAGGTGCCCACAAAACTGCCTGTTTGTGAGGCTGGTGTTGAGTATTTGTTTGCAGTCCTCTGCAGGAAGGTATGAAATCTGCAGCTCTTCGCCGTGAAGTTCATCACCTTCCATTCTCCAGCCACTGACTGTGCCAGCTAGTTTTGGAATTAAAACGTGTTCTGCAAAGTCTCTCTCAGGGGTGCACACAGGAAGGTGGTAGTTGTCACACTCAACA
Source organism: Phylloscopus collybita (assembly GCA_027886175.1). NCBI lineage: Eukaryota > Metazoa > Chordata > Aves > Passeriformes > Phylloscopidae > Phylloscopus > Phylloscopus collybita. Next base: position 36,395,183 of record JAJNNQ010000006.1, read on the forward strand.
TGCTCTTGAAGTTGTAGTAATGCAATGTTGTTCTCACCAGTGTCTTCATCATACCGGATGTGTATGTGCCTCTCACTAACTTGCATTATCTTCCCAGTTCTGCTTGTTCCATTGGGCCCTGTGGAGCAATGACATTTCACTGCTCTTAGGAACAGTTTATTAGAGACCTGAAAGCTGCATGCAAAGCTGCCTGGTCATGCTGAGAAACACATGCAGCAGAGGAGCTAAAGGCACTCTTCCTCCAAACCTCTGCAGTAAAAGGGAAACGAGGAATAATACACTGGCAGCTTTTTATTGCTGGTAGGAGCACGCATAATTTCAGCAGTAAGGATAAACACCCAGCACTGATGTGGTTTTTGGCATAAAACTAAAGCCACCACTAAATCCACCATGTTTAGCTGGTCCCTCAGCACTCTGTGGTGCTGAGTTCTGAACTGTGCTTAAGAGGCACTTGTCTCTGCTTGTCTTGTAAAGGGGAATGACGGGTAGCTGTAGTTCTAACTCAGATACTTGGCTGCGGTGCTTAAATGAAATGACAGCGTATTTCCTTTAAAAATATTTTTATGCAGCAAGAAGTTCAGTAAGTTTTTTTAAAATTTAGCTCATCAATACTGAAATGTGCTGCAGCAAAGAAAAATGTGTTAGATCACCTACCAGCACCAACCCTGACTTGAAAATGGCTGTGCAGAAGGGCACACTCCGCTGTGGTCAACACGAAGTTACTTTTTAGCAACACTCCTCCACAGAAGCCTTTCCATTCTGAGTTTAGCAGCAGTACCTAAGAAAATGCAAAAAGACAAGAGCTAGCACTATCCATGTGAGGGTAAGTGATGGGTTTCATGAATTGCTAGGAATACCTGCCAAGGAAATCGCTCATCACTTTTCTTCCTGGTTTCACTTATAAGGTTATCACTGTCTTGAAGTCTGCCGCATGCACATGCATCTAATGAATTAAAAAGAAAAATCAAAACTTCATGCAGTATCATTTCAAGATACCTGCAAATGCCTTTAGACTTTGGGTTTCTGCTTTTGCACAAAGGAAAAGGAGAATGACAATTTCTCAGCTGGTGAAAATTGGAGTAATTTGTTTGACAATTGTAGTCATAATAGTTTAGCAGTGGGCTGAATATTTTGGGTCACCTTGTTAGGCTTGTAGTGACCAAGTTTCAGTGTGCCTGTCACTAATGAAATGAGGCTTCCTCCAGCCAACCATTACCACAGCTTGCTCTTTCATCTTTGTATCCTGTATTCAAATTGTGATAGCTGTGGCCCAATCTGGACAAGGTAAATCCTAGGTTTGTCTTGTTACGGTGGTCGCTCTAGAGATGTGCATGCCTTTCTCATCTGGTTCAAACAACACACATGCTTTTCCATTGGATCACCCAGTTATCTGCATTTGTCACACTTCCACTTGGCTTGGGTTTGGGTCACACACACTGGATTCTGCTCAGGTGAAGCTAAACCACAGGACACCTTCCAGGTGCACACATGACATGTTCTCACAGCTGACTGGTGCTTAGTCCACAGGACTGAACTTAGCCAGTTTGATGTAAAGCCCTCCTGAAGTGTGCACTGAGTGTGGACATCAGTCTTTCACGACCAGAAGTGTGGCTCTACAGCTGAACTCTGATTTGGCTGCCCCACTTGTGCTAATACAGACACAAGTCTAAGTATGCTTCTGTGTTTTTAGTAGACCTGCTTTGTAAGGGGATGAAATTGAATGAGATACCTAAAATGAGACTGAAGAAATAAAAAGGGCTACTGTTCCAAGCTAATTAGTATGGCAGCAAATGTTTCCCTTCATTTATCAGACCATTGGTCACCTGAAGGGAATCAACTGAATCTCATTCCCAAGCAAACAGGTGTTCAGCAGAATTACTCTTTACCAAACACAGAGTGGAATACCTGGTCCAGTGAGTGATATGCAGGGTGGTGCAAGTTCTCTTTGCTGATTCATATTTAAATGTTCTGATCAAATAGCCCTTCTTTTACCGTTACTTTGGCATCTTGGGTGGTAGTCCCTAGATTCCTTTTTCTACCCAGTAATATTGTTTTAGGCTCAAAGCAGGCTGATCACATCTGTTAGCTGGTGGCCTGCCCACCCCAGCCCTGAGCAGGTACCCGTGGTACCTCCATGCTCACACCTACCTAATGCGATGCACTGCTTTTTGTCCTTCCCAAGCTCGTAGCCATCAGCACAGGAACAGCGGTAGGAATTACTGCCTGGATAGCAGAAGTGGTCACATCCTACCTTTGCTTGGTGGTGACATTCATTTTTAGCTAAACAGAACAAGCAGAAGAAAAACATGGAGTATTCTTTCATCACCTGAGTCCTCTGTGTTTTATTTTTTATTCACTTTGTGTGGAGGTGGGTAGGGACTCTGGCTTGGTAAAATTTACCACTGGGATTTTTTTTTCTCTTGTTAAGCTGTCTCTGCAGCATTCACAGACTCATTGCAAACTGTGCTTCCCCCTGCATCTCCCTGCACCAGACACCTCTGAGTTCTGGGGAGCATTAGCCATGGGTCAAACTGGGCCTTCCATGTGAACCCATGGAAAGATGCCATGGGTTTTTAAACAAAACACCAAGTATTTGCAGTGAGGGGAACTGTTGCACATGTTATGAAGACAACTATTGCTTGAGGAACAAGTTAGCTAAGGTTTCTGGTTTTGAGAAAGAACAAACCCATAGCTCTCATTTTGCACGCTTGTTTAAATTATCAGCTACCAAAGATGAGAAAAAAAAAAAGGTAGTATGAACTTTGAAACATGCTCAACTTTTCATAACTTAACTAGCTTAACATAGCAAACACTTAAATCTTTAACACAAAGCAACAGCTATTTGATCTAGCTCATAGGTAGCAAAAAATGTTGTGTAACATGGCTGCCTAAGGCTCATACTGAAATGATTTAGTTCCCAGCACTGGTCCAAGCTGTGTCACGTTCTGTGCTCCCCCAGAAGCTGGTCACAGTCACACCCCTTATACAGAAAATGACCCTGCCCTGCTGCAGCCAGGGCGTCTCCCACCCCAGGGGACTTCTGGACCAGCAGAAATACTGATGTAAGGGCTGGAAAGTGGATCCTGGCAGATATAAAAATGTAATAATCTGGCCCAGGGCTTTCCTGTGCCAGAAAGCATCTGCTGTACTTTATGCTTTTTACTTCCACTGGAAATCATTTGTTTTCTGGAGTGCTTCTGTCCTGAGGGACTGTCTCGTGGGTGTGTGCATCTCAGAGGCACCACAGTGCCTGGGGAGCCACCCTGGCACTGCAGCCTTGGTCCTTCAGGCCGCACGCCTGGGACCACAGCAGGACAAGCAGCCAGGCAGCGCAGGTGGCAGTGGCAGGGCTGGCTTTGGGGTGTACCCAGGAGGTGGTTTGGTTTCAGCCCTTGTGCTGCATCCCCGGAGAAGGGAGGCTCAGAGACAGCCTGCAGAACCTCAGGATGCCACAATGTTTTGTAGACAGCCCACACCAGCCCTGCTCTGCCCAGAAGCGTGTGCTTTAACCAAACCCATGGTGAGTGGCGTGACGGGGGAGCTGTGTGTGGTGACAGCCGGTGACAGGAGGGGACGGGGCCTCTCAGAAGGGGGGCAGTGCCTTACCGAAAGCACAGTTCTCTCCCTCGTAGCCCTCAGCACAGGTGCAGGTGTAGCCACGGATGCTGTCCTCACACACACCGTTGTGCTGGCAGGGGCTGGAGGAGCACCTCCTACCACCTGGGGAAATGGAGAGGGAGGAGTCACCACCACCACCGATCCCAAATTACACAGCCCCCGTCCCGGCACATGAGCTGTTCAGAGAAGTGTTGTGAGAGCAGTTTGGAAGGAAATGGGCTAAGTGCCGCTGAACTTCTCCTCAGGGGTCATTTTAGCTCAAGTCTGCTTCCAGAGGCACTCTTGCAGCCCCTGTCAGAGGGGCTGGGAGCTGCCCGAGAGGCAGAGCCTGCTTCTGGAGGATGGGTGATCTGATTCAGAAAAAAAGACTGAGCTACAGTTCATGCTTTGTTACAAATGTAGTATGAGACTGGTGTTTTAGGTCTCCCATGTTAGACTGATATGCACGAGATAGAAAAAGCTGGCATCAAAATTGTAGAGCAGGTGTACAGCAAGCAACAGCAAAATGGGGGAAAAAAGTAACTTTTATATATCTGCACAATTATCATGCAGCAGCTCAGACTCTAGCAAGCCTAATTTTTTCTGATGAAGATTGAAATGAGAGGGTGTCCTCAATATGAGTGAAGCACCAGGCAAAGCTGCCAGTTTCCCTTCAAGCTGCCCACAGGAATGACTCCTGAGCAGTTTGAAAACATGCTCCAAGTAACAACTACTTATTATAGACATATGTTATCAGTAAGCAAGCCAGAAGAGCCTAACCTGGGACATGTTGTCCAATCTTTCTGAAAATTAACACCTCATCAGAGAGGTTAACTCAATCAACAAGCTGCCCTAGCTGATTTCAGGGATGGAAAAGTGAGAACTCTGCCAGCTACTGGGAATAAACCACCAGTCACCATCTGCTTAGGCTATGGGCACACATATCTTTGAGTGTTACATGTACTAAAATACTGGCTGAAAGAGTTACCACCTTCAACCCATCTGCAGTCAGATGTCACCAGCATATCCAAGCACAATGTAGGCCTCCAGGGAGGGTGTTTGGGTGAATCAGGAGAATCTCAGCTACACAGCTGAGCAGGCAGAACTGAGGAGCTGGAGCTAGGGAGGGGTTACCCCTGCAGCCTGAAGCAGTTAGATGAATTCAAGCCTCTGAAATGCATGCTGGGAAGAAAATAAATCCAGCACCTAGCTTGATAAAGGAGGAAAGAGAAGATTCAAGGAAGTCATAGAGAACTTGGCCTGACTTCTGTTACTGGCAAACTATGATTAGACTGTAAGCATCCAGCAATATAAAAAGGTGGTAAGTGAAAACCAACCTACACTTTTCAACAGCAAGTAATTCAGACCATTTAAATCTAATCATATTATAGGATAAGGGACCTAGGGGGAATCAGTTAACATAATGGGATAGAAATGTGTCCAATGACATTTTCATTAAGTGAGCAGACTGCTATAAGGAATGCACAAATTTTTGGAAAGTGATATTTAAAGAGAGATTGTCAATGGCTAAGTTTATACTGTTGATAAAAGAGGGTAGGGGACAAGGGTGACCTCAGGCAAAGTGCCCTGACAGCAGACATCCAGCAAGATGCCATTACATCAGATTTGCCTGGAATGGACAAAGGTGGAGCAGTACAAAACAGAGCTGGTAGATGACCCAGCAGTCAGTTGTGTGCTCAGCCTTTCTGCTCAGCCCTCTTTTATTCACAATGCAGATTCATCCACTGCACCCTGGACTTTCAGGGGAGAGCAACATGGATAACAGAGGTCTATAAAATGAGATTATTAGATGACAGGATGAAAAAATGTGTTTGTTTAGTGAGGAGGAAAGAAGCCACTTTTTAAAGGCAACGCTCTTCAAAATGTTAGAGAAAACATCACAGAGAAGGAAACACACACTGCTGTTCTTTAGGAAGAAGACAGAGCATATGGCTTTTAATTACAGCAAGAAAGCTGCTCCTGAGTCTGGAGTCAGTCATATGTCCTGATTGTGGCTAAGCTTGTTTGCAGGGACCATTCTGAACTGGTTGCCCTTCTCTCTTCCTAGACTAGAGAGGAAGCCTGCATGACATGCTTAGTACAAATATCCAATGACTCAAATTAGAAATTAATCCCACCCTCACAGGAGTAATAAAATGCCAGATATTTAGCATCATTCTTCATAATATTTATAGCACTGATGGGATTCTTCTATGCAATGGTTCCCAGGACCCAGTGATTTAGTGGCTTGTGCAGAAGATTATTACTGTCTGCTGGTTTTGCCACCTCCTTATCCACTCTTTAAACCTAAGATTAGAAATTAATAATAACTAAGTTAAAAACAAGATAAAAATTTGGGATGAAGCATACAGAAAAAAAGGAGGGAATAGGGAATAGGGAATAGTTACCTCAAGCTGGTGCCACAGGCTCCTTGTTCAGGTGGCATCCTGTTACATTGGGCTCTTAGCTTCTACAGATTTGTTTCTCACCTTGGCACCTGACAGGGAATGATGCAATCCCAGTGTGCAGAGTTTGTAGACAGCTCAGTAGCTTTTAATATCTATTTATCTTGCTCAGATTCAAGTGCTAATTCTGTATTTGGGCAATTTTGCTGGTAAAACTGTGCTGCTGTGTTGTATCATCAAAACATACTTTCTCATATCCCAGGTGGTTTCAGAACAGCTTTAGATTCAGGAAAAGAAGTAGCCTATTTACTATAGTAACCTTTGCTCACTTTCTACTTTCATTGTTTTTGCAGCTTTAAATTTTTTTTTCCTGTATATTAATTTTTTAAAATCATTTCTCATCAAGAATTTTCTGCTTTACTACAGACATGAAAAATAGAGATTGTTTCTCATAGAACAAACTCTTAGAAAACCAGTATTAGACTGCATTATAATGTTCATAACATGAGAGTGCTATGAAGAAGAGAAATCAAGAAGCCAGCTTACCATAGTAGATATCCCAAAACATTTGCTGGGTGAAAAAAAAAAAGGAAATTAGATTTTAATTCTCAAGTAATGTAATATGTCATAAATATTTTGCTAAACCAAAAAATATGTTATGAGAGAATATATACAATGGTTTAATGTTTACAGAGTTGCACAACTATAATTTCTGCCCTGCTAGCAAAATACGCCTGAGAAGCGAGAGGCTTTGCCTACTGCTTACTTTATTGTTTCTTAAGAAGCTGTAAAGGAAAAGAAGCACTTCACAGGCCAGAGAGGAACAGCTGGATCCTTTAGCAATGCGGCTTCCTGAAAAAGCTGTCTGGCTATTGTCTCTCTGGCATGCAGCAGCCTGTGAAGTGACCCCATGCTGTCCCATCCCCCTGGCCCCGGCAGGTGCTGCTGGGGGCAGAGGGGTCAGCACAGAGCAGAGCTGTGGGGCAGCACCACTGCTCACCACCACCACGTGCCCTGCATTTCCCTGGCTGCTGCCGCTGACCCTCAAGCTGCTTTCCCCAAAGTGACACCTCTGCTTACCCCTCCCTTCCCCAAAGCACCACGGCTACTAATGGGCAGCCCTGCAGCTGTTTCCTCTGCTTTCCCTGCAAACAAAACTCCGTCCAGATTCCCATTAAAGAGCCCAGTGTCCATCTGTGTATGTCTGGAGAGCCCTGGTGCAAAGGAATTTGCAGCTACTCACCAAGTCAGCCTCTTTCTGTAGGTCTCACTACTTGCTGGTGCATTGATTCCCTCTGTCCCAATCATAAAATCACAGAATTGTTTGGGTTGGAAGGGACCTTAAAAACCACCTAGTTCCAATCTCCTGCTGTGGCCAGGGACACCTTCCACTCGACCAGGTTTCTCAAAGGCCCATCCAACCTGGCCTTGAACACTTCCAGGGATGGAGTATCCACAGCTCCTCTGGCCAATCTGTTCCTGTGCCTCACACAACTCTAATTCCTCTCATTTATTCCCCATGCTGCATGCATTTGCATAGAGGCATTTGAGTTGGGCCCTGATGAAGCCAATTTACTGTCTGGAGTGGCTGGAACTCCTTTGTGCTGCCCTCCAGGTGCTCTTCTGCTGACCAACACCCCTTTGCCCCTCCTGGACACCAAGGGATGCTGAAGCTGTATTTCTGTGTGTGGTCAGGATAGAACAACAGCCACGTGATTTACTAAGGTAAGGAGCATGACACATCATTTTCAGGACAGGACTTGAAAAATATCAGAGCTGACCTCCTCATTTCCTTTTTGACCATGGAAGACTTGCAATTTGCTGAGATGGGAAATGCAAAGATTTCACATGGAGAGAAACCCAAACAAATGAAGCAGTTTTGTGTTTCATAAGTAAATCGTGGCAGCAGTTTTTATTGTGCATGCAGGGAAACAAAATACTTACGAGCATTTCATCATTTTCAAATACTTCTCTTGCTTCTTCATGTGTACATCTCTCCTCTAGGCATTCTCTTTCCAAACTGCCTTGAAGGACCTCCTCCAGAAGTAGGGAACTGGCACGCCTCTGTCTCTTGATAACACTGTTTGCATCATCAGCTGATATAAATACTGGAACATTGTATGACAAAACACTAACATAAGTACTTAGGTTAATTTCCTTATGTACTTTTACCTTCTTTTTTAAGATAAATAATTTTGGTTGATTTGGAGTTTCAGCCACATAAAACTTACTTAAAGAGCTCTACTGTCTTAGCCCAAATTCAGCTGAGGTGTTGTGACTTTTTACTTCTGGGGAGTGCCTGACTTGCTCCCAAGCAGGGGGAATTTGAAGCTCTTCCTGGCACATTTTACTGCATGAGACACACAGAGCAGAGTGTGGGGGCACAGCCAGGGAAAGGGGGAAAACATTATTATAAAAGGCAGAAGCTATTTTGTGAGACTGCATAGGGGTTTCAGATGCATTGGTAGAAGTGAGTATTAGTTGTATTAAGTTGTGCTGGTGGATCCAAACTGATGCTCTTCAGTCTTAGTTTATGGAATTTTTTTTTTCTTTTTTGGCTGAGAAGCAAAGCCAAGACATGGCTGAGTTCTCAATCAATTCTCTTAAGGAGAGTAAACAAAAACTACCCCTCAGCAATGCTCATAGTTAAGAGAACTATATCCCATACCACTCTTTATGTGGAAGACACTGTAAACTTTTGGATTTGAGTAAAGAGGAAGAGAGACCAGAGACACCAGAGTTAACAGATCTTGAAATTCCTCTTTGCAAATGACACCTCCATCAGAAATTGCCTGCCAGCTGGGCAGCTGGTGGCACCCTAGAGCCTTGTCTTCCATATGAAGCAACGTGTGACTGTGTGTCAGCACGTGTTTGTTCTTCTGCGCTTGGAAAGTAAATGTGTTGGGGCAGGGAATATTCAGGTGGGGTTTTTTTCTCTTTTATAGAGTGTTTGGGGACCCAACACTGCTGGTTGAAGTAATCAATAATCACAGAACTGGAAAAAGTGAGAGCAATAGCAAAATTATTCTGAAACTGTGTACAGATATTTAATTATCTTTTTGAAGACTATCCCATATCCCAAGCAACTGACTTGCACATGATATTAAAAAAAGAAACACTTCATGACTCTGCTCTGCATTTAAATGTTATCTGACCCCCATCACATATTTCTACCAGGCAGTGGCTCTGCCACATCCAGTACAGCTGGCAGTGAACTTCTGCTGCAGGGTGTTTAGACTTTCATAAGAGATCACCATCTTTTTCTTCCTTGCCTGGCTCCTCTTAATTTTTGACAAATTGTGGAGGATGAATACAGAAACATAAATTTCTTCAAGCTATAACAAGCATGCATATTGGCCTCTTTCATAAGACTCTCTTATTTTTATTTCAGCAGCAATTAGAAATATAAAACAAAATTCTGTTTAATATCTGGGACACTCTAAAAATTTTAAAGAAAGACAAAATATTACCCTGGCATAAATGATGGTACTTCAGAACTATATTGCCCCATTAGCCTATAGCAGTTTTCACTTAACTGCATGAAATAAACAGCAGAAATTTAAAGAAAATGAGGAAAGGACTGTTTTTATTGATTTCACTCTGTGCTACAAAGTAAACATGATACAAGGTACAAAATTACTGGTGTTTTTAGAAAAGCAGCAGCACAAATCAGAATTAAAGGTGCAACAAAACAAAAGGCATACCTGCCTGCTCTGTCTGAAGGAAAAGGGCAGAGAGAAGGAAGAATATTATCCAAGAGCACCTTGCCATTGTTACCTTCTGAGCCTAATGGTGCCTGTCTGCATTCCTGCAGCTCTTGTGGGAAATGGCTACAGGAGAGATATTGAAGTTCAAAGTTCAGCTGCTCATGAGAAAACAAAACCTCTAAGGGCAAATCCTGGCTGCAATGTCAACACATGGGGGAAAAAAACCCAAAAAAAACCCCCAAACCAAACCAGAAAAATCAACACCCAGCTCAGTAGTGAACAGTGCCCCTTCTCTCTGTGCCCTGGCTGACTGTGGGGCTCTTTGCCAGAGGCACTGAGAGCTGCTCTGAGATCTGGATGTTCCTCCCATGCCCCAGCATTCACTTCCTGTAACACAGCATGTGTGGAGATTTCTTTGTACCAAACCAAAGCACAAGCTGGACAATGACCTCAGGGACCAATTATATGACGTGGCCCTTTTGTACGTTGTCCCCACAAAACATTTGCCAAGGCTTAGCTGCAATGGGCAAATCCCACCAGCTTCTGGAGCAACCAAGCCCACAAACACAATTTTTCCCCTAGAGATGCATCTGAATGGGCATTTTTCTTTTTCGCTCTTAGGTTTGTAATGCCCAGCCATGAAGGAGAGCATGGAAAGCTTTTCCTGACACCAGGATTCCAATCACACAGAGATGCACAGACAGACAAAGTCCATGAAAGGAGATGTAGATATGGAGGGAACAGTTAAAAAACCCTTCTAATAAAAAGCTTAATTTTATTCACAGCCAGTTCATGACCTTACATATTTGTTTTGCCCTCCTTGATATTTCTGCAGAACTAAATAAGACAGCTTCCCATCCTCTGGTTAACTGTGGGTCCTAAGCTTTCCTTAGCAAATGAGCTCTCCATGCTCTCCTCAGTCGCCTGAGGCCACCAAGCCCCATTGTACCTCCCCCAGCCAAAGCTTTCTTGGCTAGGTGAGGGAGAGCTGCTGCTAGTGGTCACATTTGGTGGGTGCTGGGGGCTCAGACAGCACTCCTGTGCCCAGGAGTCACTGTGGAGGCTCACCTCACCCGCCTTGCCTTGCATGGCAGTGGCTGTGTTGCTTTTCCACACTTCTCTGGCTGTCCATCCCCATGGGAGCACCTGCCAGTGAGGCTGCTGCTGTAGTGGCCTGGGACTCCTTGCCTTTACCTTCTTGTGATAATGAATATCATCCCATGCATACACAGCACAGCCAGTCTGGCTCCCTTTGGCACGAAGAATATGTCACCACTTGATGTCAGCACAGGACTTTGCAGAACCCAGCACGAAAACATGGATCCACAGATGTCTTTCTTTTTTTTTTTTAAAGAAACTGTTTACATTTCACAAACCTAAACCCATGTCAACTAAGGAACTCTTGTAGGTATAAGTTTGTCATTCAAATTGGTTTAATATTAATAACACAGAGCTTCAGAAGCTATATGCTCACAAGATCTTAGTTTTACATGGTCATTTTTCCTCTTACTGTGGGATCTGTTTAACAAAAGATATCACTTGACTGAGCAGCTGTCCTTGGGAATGGGACACAGTGTACTCAGTACGTATGGCACTGACTTCTTCTGTATTGACATCAGTGCAACGGGTTTGCATTTTAACTTTCATATTACTATGGGAGACTTCATGAACAGAGAGGTTTAAAAGGGCAGTCCTTTCCTCATGTGTTTCTTTATAGTTACTGGGATTTCTTTTTTCCTTCCTTTAATTACCACAGCAAGCATATGGCGATGTGTTTCATTATGGAGTCCTGCACCCTATTTCCTGCAGCTCTGTTTAGGGATTGCCTTCCTCTTGAAGGGTTACTCATTCCAGGATGAAGCCTCAGGCAGTGTCAGATACAAAACTTGCAGTTCCTCAGGATGGAGTAGCTGAGGGAGTTAGTCCTGCTTTAGCAACCTGTTCACACGAAAGTTATTCCTTGCCCAGTGCAGCAACCCAGGGGAAGTGGGTTTGCAGACCTGCTGCCCAGGCAGTGGTGGGGCAGTGATGGGGCAGTGATGGGGACATGTCAATGACACCCATCTCATGCCATGGGTTGGCCATCAGCCCTGCTGCAGCATGATGTGCCAAGGGCAGCTGTCCTGAATAACACATCACATGCTTTTTTGGAAATGCATACCTCAGCTAGTGAGCTGCTTAGTGCAGTTAAAATGGGTACTGATTTCAGCTAAACACCTGGACTGAGATCAGCCAGGTCTGTTCACCACCTGCAGAAACAAACAAAAACAACCACAAAAAAACCCAAAAACAACTTTTCTTGCCAAACCCAAAGTGCATCAGCATTTCTAATTGTGGGAGGAACTTGGCGGCTGTTTCAAAAGAACATCAGCACTCTCTTTGTGTTCTGGTGACAGATTGCAGGAAACCTTGGAGCAGTGAACAGGGGAGGGAATGTAACCCCAGGGAGCTCTGATTTTCTCCTCTGGGTGCTGCACTCACAACAAGACTGTCAGCCTACTCTCAAGGATGTGCAAGTGTCCTGATGGCCTGGCAGTAAAAACAAAAGCCACCTTGGACCTCCTCTGACATTTACTCCATCCCCAGAAGTTTCAAGCCAGACTGGATTCAGCTTTCAACAACCTTGTCTAGGGTTGTATGAGGTGATCTTTGAAGGCCCCCTCTAACCAAAGCCCTTCTATGATGCTATGATCTCTGCAGATGCAAGAGAAAATGCTCTTGCATTTTCTGTGCATATATTGTTAAAAATAACAATTGTTAATATTTCATTTATTAAAATACATTATCTCTTTAATTCCACCTTCATGTTTCTTTACCTTTTCCCTATCAAAACTCCAGCCAAAGAAACTGGCTTTGGAAGAACCAGAAGATGGCAGAGCACATGCACAGACACTTGCACTTCACCTCCTAGTTACAGTTTCAATGATGGATAAGGGGGTTTGGTAAGATGCTTAATTTTTCTCTGAGATGAGGAATATTCTCTCATCCTGTGTGAGAAATGAAGCAGTTTTTTTTTTTCCCTTTAACTTTTTCTGGTAACATCTTCCCATTGCCCTAATATGGAGTTCAGGATAAAAATTATTAAGGATGGCTCTCAGAGAAACCTAAACAGTGGATTTTTCAGGCAAACCCTGTAACACTGATGCAACCTGAAGTGGACACTGAAGAGATAAGAAAGTATTTAGAACTTTACCCAGAATTCAGACTTTTTAATGCAGTTTCCTGTTCCTCTGTCTTTCTTCCTCACACTCTCCACTGAGGACATGGGGCAGCAGCCCTGCACCTGTATCCAGGTGCTATAATTTAAATTGTTCCTTTGATCAACCAGTCACTCTTTCTGCAACAGATTCAGCAGGAGGGAAGTCCTAACATGACCTCAGCAGCACCAGTGCAAAGGCTGCACCCATCTTCCACCCACAGCCCAGACATAACTGGCTGGCTTTTGCCATCAACCTGACTGCCAAGCCATGAGACGCATGGATTCTGTGGACTCGTGCAACTGTCACACTGCTGGACTGCTTCTGGAATTGACTTTTGTATTTACAGCAGGAAAAAACTATCCATATTGAAATAGGATAGCAAAAAGCTTATTCATGTTTCAAAGTGCATCCTCAGGATGACTCAAGTTAAAACTCTATCCGGTCTGTGCAGACCCAAAGAGCATTGGGGCAGAGCACTGATGATGTGTACCTGGCTATGTGCCTTGAGTGAGGATTGCAGTTCTCTGTGCAATTAAGCAGCTGTGGTAAGTGTCCCTGCAGACAGAATTTGTTCTTATCTGGTACTGAGTAACTGAGGAGGTTGATGATGGTGTTTCATGCCTGGCAATGCAAACTGGGAGGTGAGGAAGGAGCTCAGATGACTGATTCCTCTGAATGCATGTTGTGCTAAAGACAGCAATCAAAGCCCATCAGAGGTGTCTGTGCCCTCTGTAATTGATTATGAGCAAACCAGGAGTGCTGCAGAACTGGGACAAGTGATCATGGAGGGCTGAGCGGAAGGAGAGATGGATGGCAATGAGGGGATGGGTCAGCAGGTGCCAGCTCTGTGTTACGGCCCTGTAGTCCCTGGGACACACCCCAGCATGGCCCACTGTTCCATGTATCAGGCTGGCTCTCTCTCTAATTTCGGGCTGTAATCAGAGGTTCATAGGAGGTGCTATGGGAATTCAAAGAGAGGTATATCCTTTGGAGGAGGGATGTCAGAGAGTGACATATGCAGCCATCAGGGTTGAGCTTCTATCCGTGGCTTGAACACCATGACTGTCACTCCTGAATAGAGTTCATTTAGCAGGCTGAAATTCAGGAAGTGTCAGAGAAAAACATCAGGGAAAAAATTACAAGTGGGACAGATTCCAGAGTGGGTATTTTGTGATTTTATAGGGAAACCAGACAGTGATCTTTGCAGAACAAAGCTGACTGCTCTATTCCTTTCAAAGTGATCAACAAATTTTATTATAAAAATCATCCCTGAATAGTGACTTTCACACTTGAAAACTGGATATGATGAAGTTAGGGAATGAGAAAAATACTGCACATTTTATGCCACAGTCCAATTTGTAACATCTTTCTTCTCTCCCAAAATATATACTGATGCACTTTTTGAAGTACAACACAGAGTACTTTTTCTGTGGGGGCTCAAATATCTCAATATCTGCTTCACAATTTTTACATACCACTGAACTGGCTGCAAAACAATTTTTTCTCTGGATTGAAATAAGGCAGACAGAGGATGTCAGGTTCAGGTGATAAGAGAGTTAGGTTTTTATTAGTCTTGAAATATTAGTTACCCTTGCAGATTTAAATTTTTTTCAGTTGTGAATGATTTAAATAATACTTTATATAAGTAATAACATATAACAATATTTTAATTTGTAGGGTATGCTATGCATTCACTTTATGATAGCCAAAATCATTATATCAATAAAGCTGGTGGAGAAAGTATCTCAGAAAGAAAGCGAGAAGCTATCAGAAAGCAATGATTTTGGTGACAGCAAGCAAGCTTTTCCAATTTAAGGAATCTCATCTAACAACTCATTTCAGTCAGTGACATGCACAGTCAATGAGACTTTTCCAGATACATTAGTGTTTTTTGCATTTTCTAGGTTTGTTTTTTTTTTCCTGTATACATGTTTATAGATCTAGAAAATCAGGTCGCTTTTTCAGAGGCTTTTAAAATGCTGTCCAACTCTGATACTTGTCTTGCTTTGATGTTATCCTAGCGCTTGTTTCTATAAAGCATGTACTGCCACAAAAGCATTGAGGTAGTTCCAACCTTCATTGCAATGGGAGGTGAGCTTATCCACAAAGGCAAAGCCTCCAATAAACAAATCCAGGTTATAACAGCAAGAGCAGAAGAGTTCCTAAACCATTTGAAGAAATTTCATTATTGTCTAGAACAGCAAGCTCTTCAGGAAGTCCAAGCCCACCTTCTGAAAACCAGATATTAGCCCATGAATAAACAGATAATGTCTCTTAAAGGTAGAAGGAACTGTCAGAATTTTAGCAACCCTGTTGAAAAAGAAGAAAATATTACTCAGGAATCAGATCTGATGGCTAAGGCAACTTGTTTTACCAAATGCCAAAACCATTAATTTTTTTTTGTCAAAACACTTCTCACCCAGGCTAGGAAATTTAACAAGTTGGTGTATATCCCATATTTCTCATGTCCCACACCCTTTTCCCCAGCTGATGATACCAGTAACAAAGCAAACATCATTTCCGTTGGGTTCTGTGGGAGTCTCCTCCATCTTCTTGGCAGACATGTTTTCCATCTATCCTAACAAAAACATGTTTCCTGTGGCCGGGCTATGAAGGCTGAGTTTAAAAATGTCCCTCTCCACAGAAAGCATTTGAAGCGTTTTCATTCTTTTGACTGGCCATGCACATTAAAACATGTTCCCAAAGCCACTGACAATTCCAATGAATTCATCAGAACATATCTAGCGAAATCTTCTGTAAGGCATGCTGGGACAACATCCTCAGAAAATATGATAGATTTCTCCAGTTTGAGAAAGACTATGCTGCTGCTGCTGCAAGTTTCTGTATCAAATTCAGCATGGCCAATTATTTTTTCCACTCTGTGCATTGGCTCTTACCTCTCTTTGTCTACCATCCCTGTGTCAGATAATGAAAGTAGTTGCTAATAAAACAATACCAACAAGTCTAAGGCATCTCAGTAATAGAAGGGACCAAAGTTCCTTGTGCTCTATATAGGCAATGTGCTGTACAAATAAAATTGACCAGTCCTGTATCCTGTATAAGCTGTAGCAACTCCTACACACTTTGGAGAGGTTTTAGAGGGCTGACAAAATGCCAAGCAAGTAGAAAATCAGAACTTTTCAATCAGAATAATGCTTTCAATGAAAACTTTGATAAAACATTTTGGGCTTCCTTACAGTATTCCTATGGCACTCATGATAAGCAAGCCTCAACATAGAAGAATTTTGCCTCATTTGTACAGCAATACAGTCAGAATTAAACAGAAAATAGATATTTATTGTCTTTTAAGACTTCAACATTCTGCATACAAATTCACATATATATTTGGTCTTCCTCAATTTGTATGAAGCCTCTTTGGGAATTAAATGGTCAGGCAATTGGAGTTAAGGCAACTACAATTTTTGCTTTACTCTGTTAGGTTGAGTACAAATTTTATGACTCAGAACACTATTTTTCAGTGCCTAGAATTTGTGATAAACTACTCTTTAATAAACAACAATGGTAAATAATATATTTGAGGTTTCAAGTATGGAACTGTCTCAGAATAGTATCTACATGCTGTTGAAGCAGTTATTGCTAATATCTGAATTGGGCATCTGGAATTCTTCAGTGTTTGGCCGACACAAGAAATTGCATGAAGTTGTAATATTACACCAATTTAAGCTCAGCCTTACCTGCACACATAACTCCCTAGTTTATATTTGGCGTCTAACATACATAAAATACACTAGGTCAAGCCAAGCTTAAAGAAATTGTCTATTGTATGAATTTGGCCATGTATTTCACAGTTACTCAAGAGATAAAATGAGGCAGTGAAGAACAGCAAGAGGGTAAGAAAAGCTCTGCTAGAATTCAGTGTCTCGCATAAGGAGAATAAAACATGGGACAGTTTTTTATTTCTGCAGTAAAGGGAAAATGAGGAGCACTTACCAACAATCCCGTACCTGCAACCCACTTCTTCCCTAGGCTGCCCCTCTCAGCACGTTTTTGATGCTGAAATGAAGGCAGAAGATCATTCAGGGCTGGAGACTTGTTCAGAAGCACAGTACTCAGCAGAGTGGAACCCCCCCATCCCCAAAATGCTGACACCAGGGAAGCCTGGCCTTCTTGGGACTGGGGCTGGATGAGCACAATGAGGAGAAAATAGCAGCCAGTCCAGGCTCCTTGCCTGGCATGGGGACATGCTGGGTGAATGCCAGTCTCTCTGGTGACCTCCAATTGGAGGTCTGCTCAAGACCTCAGTGGAATCCTCATTTTCAGGATAGGCATCTGGATTTGCTATGATTGCTGTGACTTTCTGCCATCTAGTTCATGACTTCTGAACCTTAAGGGGCAACTGGACTGCAAAAGAAAAACCAAAATGCTTGATGTGTGGGTGGTACTGGGACTTTGAAGCATGTGTTGCATGATGACAGCAAAGAGCCCCTGTCCATAACACTGAACACGCTCTGTGAATGCTCAGCTGATGTTACCAGCCTCCACCTGAGCCCAGAAATACCTGATTTAAGCCAATATATAGAAAATGGAGGGCTATGGTCTTCCATCTCTGTGCTGTCACTGAGGTACCAAGCTGAGTGACATGCAAGGAACCTTGTAGAGCAGAAGGACAGACAATTGCTGTTGAAAGCAATTTCTGTCACTGAAGTGCCATTCAGCAGAGCTTGTATGACAGAGCCCTTGGCATAAAGAATAGTTTTATGGTCAGGAAAGTACATCTAGTTTCCATTACATCTTGGGCTGGTTTTCATCACAATTATTCAAACCTGCTGGAACATGGGTTTTTCAGTCAAAAGCAGCCTTTAGAGTTATAGATAGATACATACAGTGGAGGAAAATAGTTTGCAGGGAAACAGCGAATCAGCTTTCAGGGAATCAACTCTTCATGAAAACAAGAGAAAACTTGCTTAACATTCATTTCAAGGAAAACTCCTTGACAGCAGCCTTTTACAACCTAATTAGATATGCAGGTGTCTCTGTCAGGTTTGGCTCTGCTAGGTTTTTCAAGATATTAACCAAAACTTTGCGCATGCAAAAAGATTTGAATGTCTGAAAAAATGAAAATAAATTTAACTTCTTCTGAAATTTACCCACTTTGAGCTAGTAGGCAAGTGGTTTCATAATTTTCAATGTATTTAAAAGTTAAACATCTTCCATTGTTGGTATCATTATTGTTATGTACCTGCTGTTAATAAATATTTTTAATTGGAAAATAAAGTATATATCAGACACAGAAGAATAGACTAACACTAGTAGTTGTTAATGTTCAATTTGAATGAAGGCAAAACTGATGGAATTAAATTCAGTGTCAGTATTTATTAATGTATGGAGGTTGCCACATGTTGACTGCAAAAAACCTGTTGTTAGAAGAAAAGAGAAAGGCAGATTGTATTTCTTTCAGATGGAACAGGTGGTATTTGAAGAGAAACAAGTGAAATATAACTCAGTCACATGATGTTACTACTACTGAAATGATAATGAGTCTTTGTGAACTGTATACTGTAAAGGGAGAAATTTCTTGGATTTCTACTTAGTTGGATCTGTAGACATTCATTTAGGCATTCAGCAGTCCCAGAGACCTTGAAACTAGACACCAACTTTCATCAATCAAAAATCTAACCTGTTGCTTTCTAACAAAATCCTCCATAGCATGAAAGGTCTGTTTTGGAGGAATCTGAGCCCTGTTATAATCACCAGTTTCTGATATGGTTTTCCCCCTGCTGGGACATGGATTTTGCCGTCCCCTGAGAAAACACACCCAATTGCACAGAATACTTTCTTGAGCTATTTTTTCTGCCACACATCTCTCACAGTTGCTTAATTTGATGTTACTTAAATTATGTCTTCTGGCTAAGGTCTTACCAAATTTGTTATCAACAGCTTAAGCAAGCCATGAGAAAGGCCTGAACAATAAACATTACTTTTTAGGTTACAGTGGCACTGCAACACAGCAGCACTTCCTAAATGTGATACAGATGTGATTTTTCCCATAGACTGAACTATAAATGTGCTTTGTACCTACAGAAACACAGGTTTTGTCATTGCCCAGGCCATAGCCAGCAACACAGAAACATATGATTCCCCCATCTTCAGTTTTTCAGAACTGCTCACAGTTCTCAAGTTGACCTTGCATCACTTGGTATGACTGCAAAGGAGACAAATGTATAGGCAGATTACAGGTTCATGGTGACTTCATAGAAGTACAAACAGCTTATAAAAGCTGGCTCGCAAACACTAGTAAAACACCCCACCACTTTAGGAAATACAGTACAATTCCTGCAAAAAGCCTTAATAATAACAATAGCTGTATTATTATTTAAAAAATTGTGAGCTGTCAACATTAGGTAGACTGCTATTATTCTACATCTTATGCTGTATTTCCCAGCTGTAACTAACAGCTCTCAGAGGGCAATTCAAAGAGCAATCTGTACTAGTGTCCTAGGGTGACTTAAGATGCTTGTATCCCCAATTGTCTGTTCTGTTTGTGCTGTATATTAAGTTCTGTACTTTTAAAATGGTTCCTGGAACAAAGGGGGAGAAAGAAGCAGTGCATGGTTTGTTTTGAGAAAACTGCCTGATCCCACACGGCCTGGCTCTGGTGTTCATCTGAGGCACGGACAGTGGTGGGACAGAGATCTCCTGTGCTTTTAGTTAGTTCTAGCTAGCTGAGGCAGAGCGTTCCCTGGACTGGTTTTTTTCCCTTTTTTCTTGGGACTGTTTAAATCTGCTCTGGACTGACAAACCCAGAGGAGCAGCGAGGGCTGGCACCTGCGGCCACCGGGCCTGGACCTGCCGAGGGAGTGGGGCTGGTGAGAGACTGAGTGAGCTGAGCTGCACCCACGGCAAGGACTGCCTCAGTTTGCCATCTCTCTTCAGAGGTTTTATTGTTTCATACTATTAATTTTTTGCGTTTGTGAGCATTTTGTTTGTTAAATAAATAGTTTTTTCCACTTTTCTCCGAGGAAGCTTTTTCCTTGACTGGCTGGGGGGAGGGGCCATTTGGGTTTGCTTTCCAGAGGAACCCCTTTGGAGGTTTCCTCCCAAATTCGCCCTAAACCAGGACAACTAGCCAGAACAGCTATTGTACTAAGGCAAAGGCAAACATGGGTTTTTACCCACATAAGAGGCAAAAAATATCAACAACTAAAGCATCAGTAACAAATGAGGTATTGGACTCTCAGTAGATCCTTGCAATACTCCTTTTCTATCTGTATATGGCCCATGCTACCTTAGCTCAGTCCTTGTATTGCAAGATTACAGGCAGAATGAGAGAGCTCTTCCTGGCTCTAACAGTGCAAGAGCAAGTAAACTGGTCCTAAAGATGTTGTCTAACCTGTTCCACAGATTCATAATGAGATTCCACAGCTCACCCACACAGCTTAACACACTCCTTAATTAGCCTTATAATGTCTAAAAAGAGTTTCCTAACATCTAATCTGAGTAGCCCTTAGAGTGACAGGATCCCATTATTTCTTGTTCTAGGTGTTCATCCTCATGAAAATGAAGAAGTCTTGATTTTATTACATATTTTGTAAATCTCTGTGGTTGAGTGTTGTGGGACCAAAACTTTGGTTTCATGTGTACCTAATTGCCTTCTATTCACATTGGACCAGTGTTTCAGTTTCCCAAGACTGTCTGAATGCTCATCTCAACTTATGGTAGTCCTTCCAGTCTGGAATGAGGTAAAAAAGCAGTGAGGAAATACTCCCTTTTGTCTTACATGATACCATGGAAAATACCAGTGTCAGAGGTCTTTAGGCTCACCTGTGTGGAGATTTGCACTCCATATAATCTTTCAATCAAGTAGCACAGTTTCTTGACCAGATTTGCACCAAACTTACAGATGTTCCTCTTTCTGTTGCAATAAAAGTGTCAGATAAAATAATGTTAGAAGACTCCCCTAAAGAAAAGACCTCAGGTTTACTCCATCTTTTGCAGCCACCCAGCCTGTTATCCTGTCTTTGGGGAAAATTGATGTGATTTTTCCCTTGGAAAAATTTGATGTGATTTTTTCCTGAATAGTGCAGTTAAGCATTTTCTTTTCTCCTTGTTGGGTGCAAGTTATTTGGTACCTTAAGGAAGAAAGACTTTCTTCTCTGTAGGGCATAGACTAACATTCATAGTCTTTCTTCTGTTATTCAAATACTTAGATCAGCTCTTGATTTTCACATCCTGTTTATCCTATTGTATTTACTCCTCAGCTTTTCTGGTTTTATGTCAGGATGTTTAAAATTCTTTTATACACAGCTAGGAACTTTTACACTTGCTTTTGGAGGTCAGGTCATGAAAGATCTTACAGTTTTAATCCATTGTCCCATACTTTCTTGACCTTGGGACAATTTTGACATATGTCTTAAACACTCTGGGGTTTTGTGGGGATATTAGAAGTAGCCTCTCTTTTAAAAGTACATTATTTTATTCTCTTGCTCTTTTTCTTTAGTTCATTAATGAACTCTGTAATATTTACAGGTACTTTTATAGAAGTTACCATCCATCTTTGTTTTGTCAGCAAATTCTGGTCTATATTTTAACATTAAATGCAGATAACTACACTGAAAATTGGTCTTGACATGTTTATGTGAGATTTTCCTTGAAACATTCTGGAGACTCACAGAGCACCCTGTGTCCCACTAAGTACCTCTCCCATTTCATCTCTGGGATGTCAAAATCCTCCTCTAACTCATAGTTCTTGTAATGGTGATGACTCAGGTATTTGCTCGGTTGTCTCCAATCGGAAACAACAGCAAAATTAAAATATAAGGCATGCATCATGTCTGCAATATGATTCATAAACTTCCTCTGTAGAGAAGATCTCAGGGAAGACACTATCTGGAAAGCTGCATCCTGTTGGACACTGAGCCTGGCGCAGTGTGTTCTGCTCCCATCCTAAAGAATACCATAACAAAGGGCAGCTTGTCCACAGTTGTTCCTTAGGGCAGCCCCCATCATGCTGCACACCTGCACACCTGACAGCTACTTGCATCTCCCACTCTGGAAGACAACCAGCATCAGAGACTTCACTGCCTTCCTGGGAAAATCTACTGCAGGGCTCCTCTAGTCGCAGGACTTACCTGCCATCCTTCCTTTCTTCCCTTAAATCTCACAACTGGCTTTTCCTTGAAGGCAGAAGAAGCCTGAACACTAGAGGGTAGCTTGGAGCCTCTCTGTCCTCCATCCTTGCTACACACCAGCTTTTGCCTAAGCCAGCCATGTCTGCTTGCCAGGAGGAATTCTGCTACCTTAAAATCCACCAGTTCACTCAGCAGCTATGTGCTGTGCCCCTTTCCTGGGTTTTGCCATTCAAATTTTGCTAGGTGAAATTAATCCTGCTTTTAATGTAGACCCTAATCATCGGTCTACGTTAAAAAGAGAGTGTGCTTTAATTCCTTCTTTTGTTGCAGGCCCTGGGGTTGCTTATGACCTTTGATAGAAGGTCCAGAGGCAAGGAGATGTTTCACTCATGTCCTCTCAGCAGGGCAGAGATGCTGGCACAGAAAGAGCAGTGGACATTAAGTGATGCCTTCAGCTACACCTCAACACCTTTACAGCCCAGTTTGTCTTTTGCTGCACTCCTCAAGCTTCACTTAAGTGGAAGAGAGCCCTTAGCAGGAGTATGGAAGTAGGATTTGGGTAGGACCCAGACCTGAGGTTTTCCTTTGAAGAGGGATCTTTCACCCTGATTGAGCACAAGGCACAGTACTCGTGGGAGAAAGGATTTGAACAAGAATCCAGTGGACAGCAGAACCCAGGGAATAAACACTGCTGAGTAAACATTGAAGGAAGCCCACTGAGGAGTTATACAGGTCAAGACCATCAAACTGGGGTAACTGAGCTGCCCACTCACTTTCCTGCCCACAATTAGTGCTGAATGCAGCACTACTTGTTGTAGCAGAGCTGTTTTTTGGGTTTGTCAGTCTTCTCTGCTCACAGCACATGCTATACAAAATGAGCCAGTACCAGCTCAAAGCCTGAGAAAGAAGCAAGTGTCTAATGAGGTTCAGTGTTCCTCAAAGCACAGGGGAGCATAAGAGACTGGAGAAGCCTAGGTAAGGCCATCAGAATTGTCAGGGGCATAAAGGCTGATGGGGCTTTGTTAGAAAAAAATCCAACCAAAGGAGAACAAAAGAGAAAGAATGTTTTTTTTCAAATGCTGGTGTACATCAATATTGCACCTAACAGAAACATCTAGAACAATACATATGCAAGGAGCTTTACAATCCTCAGCCATGCACAATCCAGAATAAGATACAGAAAACAGTGAATGTATACATATGTATTTTCTGAGGAGCAGAGTGTACAAAATAGAGTGTGGTATAATTCTTATAAACCAAACCCGTCTTTAATGAGACGTGCAAGCTTCCCTGCTCCCTTAATATTCTGAACACATCTAAAGGAAGGAGCTAAACAACTCCAGTAAGGACAAACTCCCTGCTGAGCCAGATGGCTGCAATATGAGGATTAACTGAGTCCTGTCCTTCCTGCTTTCATCATGACTACTGGCTCTTCAGAGCATGTTTAGGAGCCTCTGGTAGGAGCACTCGTGTCAACAGACAGGAACCAGAACAGCCATTGATAAATAAGTAAAAGGAGCCAAGCACCCCACTCAGCAGTGAGGTTTCCCACTTTTTTGTTTGGGGAAATTCCCTCATTCAACCAATTCCAAACTCCTCCACAGTCCACAGAGATGTGCTTTAAAGCCAGGAATAATACAAATGGAAGCAGACCATAACTTCAAGGAATCACATCTCAAAACAAACTTAGCAGACGGACCAGAAAAGAAAGTTTCCATTACCAATCCTGCACCTTGGCAACTAACAAGAAGGATCAAGGGACACACCACCACTACAAACTCATGACTGTTCTTACCCAACGCAAGAACCGGGACAGTTTGGTATAGACACCATACTTGCCTTTCCTTGCACATCCTTCACCCCAGCTAACAATCCCAGTAACAAAATAAGTATCCTTATATCTGGTCACATGGGGGCCACCACTGTCTCCTTCGCAAGCATCTTTTTCCTCCGTGTCATAACCAGCACAGAACATGTTCTCTGTTAATGGGAAGTTAGTGGACTGCTTGCAAATGCTCCTATTAACAAAGGGGAGTTCTAGCACCTTCAGTTTTTTAGGGAGTGGTCCACCATCAAATACACGCCCAAAGCCACTAACCCTCCCAGATTTTTGGTTCATCAGAACTTCATTAGCAAAGTCTGCTTTGGGCAGACACGCTGGGATGATGTACTCTGAAAACTGGATAGGTTCCTTCAGCTTTAACAAGGTGATGTCATTATCATAAGTGTCAGCAACAAACTTGGAGTGAACGAATATTTTGTCCACAGTGTGCATTGATTCAGATGGCTCTTTCTTCTCTCTGTCCACTTCACCTGTACAGGAGCATTGAAAGGGTCATTAATGTGGAGAAAGTATAAGAATTTAGGAACAACCTTGACAGAGGAGGAGAGTAGCATATTCATTCTGAATACTTTGCCCAGGACCTTGGACCACACAAGGGAACTGTAAACAGGTAGGGCAATAATTCTTAGCAGCAACTGGATCAGCTTTGCTCCTGAGATTGGCCTATGGAGCTTTTTTACTAGGTTACCTAAAGCATAAACTGATTCAGCTAAACTTATGCAACTT
The DNA here is from genome assembly GCA_027886175.1 of Phylloscopus collybita. Classification (NCBI taxonomy): domain Eukaryota; kingdom Metazoa; phylum Chordata; class Aves; order Passeriformes; family Phylloscopidae; genus Phylloscopus; species Phylloscopus collybita. Next base: position 36,419,750 of record JAJNNQ010000006.1, read on the forward strand.
TGCGTGGCAGCTCTTACAGGAGCTTGAGGATGGCTTAGGGAAGAGAACATGGTCTGGACTACAACAGTACAAAGATGAAGCTGTGCTGATCCTGTGTCCTGGCTCAAAAGGGAAGCAATGATAAATCTGAGTTGGTTCTTTTGTGTTCTATTCAATGAGTCATAGCTTCCCTGAGGGTTCCAGCAGGAGAAAATCTGGATGCTTCGGAAGTGCCACGAATGGTGAGCTTCCTGCAGAAGCACTGCTCTGCTGAACATATTGATAGCCAACACTTGTAGAACATTTGACTGTAATCACTTTCAGCTAGCTGGTAGAGAAGAGAGAGGCATCATTGTCACCTTTCACATCAGCTGCTCCTGTTGTTACAAAGCAGGATTCTTACAATACTAAGAAATTATAAAAAGGAGCAAAAAAATAACAAACCTTGATGAATTGTGAGTGTATCTCACGGGAGATTTAAAGCACAGAAGGTTAGGCACAACAGATACTTCCACCTCAGAGGAGTAAAAGAAATAATCACTCACCAACAACAACTTTGATTTCTTTGGATTGGTTCATGCAATGAGCTGCAGTAAGTATAAAATTTTCATTCAGAATAGTTCCACCACAAAACTCTTCTCCTTCCTCGTTTAACAGAACAGCCTGGGAAGCAAAAAAGGTCAGTGCAGAAGGAAGAAGTGCCATTTAATGTTGATGAGCTGTAAAGAGCTTACTGATTTCTCTGCATGCTAGGGAGATGCTTCTTACTGCACCATGTGTGTGTCCCTCCAGGTCTCTCCTAGTATTGCATTGACTTCTGCTGCTACAGAGTCTCGATTGTCTTTACCTGAAGTTAACATTGGGTTTGCACATTACCTCACTGCCATTGCTGAGTAATGTCTCTCAGGCACTGAGAGACTGGGCAGGCAGAATACAGACCACACATCCTCCCATCCCTTGGACTTACCCCCCAAAGAATGTCCCAAATACACAAATTCTTTTGGATGGCCCAAACTCAAGAGTAAAACTGAGATACCAGGCTGTATTTGTGAAGCACAATGCTGGCTTTATGGGACATGGACTCGGGTGTGCTGCCTGGGTGGAATGTCTTGGACAGAACCAAACTGTAACCTGCAAATTGGTCTGGGATACCAGCATGACCCAAAAGTGCTCTCTGGGGATAGGGGTGGCAGCTCCATCTAAAACAGCACAAAGCCTTTTGTTTTGACACCGTGAGGCTGCAGTTGGCAGAACAGCACATCCAGGTGCCCAGGGTCACACAGTTCAGCTACGTCTCGCTGCCACGGGCACGCAACATGGGTCACGTTCAGAAGGCAGCCAGCTGGAAGGAGCCACTGCTCACCTTCCCTCAGAGATACATGCTGGGCAAAACCCCCTCCATTTACCTGCCATGGGCACTGGCCAAGAGGACACTCATCCCCACCAACTATCCTGGTATTGACATATGGATTCTTGCTGCTTGTTCTGTTGTCAGGTGGAGGGGTTGGGCTTTCTGTGGTAATTGCAAAGTCCTCCTCTGTGCTCGTTTCGTTTGCAGCAGGGTCTTCTTGATCACTCATTCCATTGATGTAGCCAGCAGGTGAAAGAATAGACCTTTTTTTCCTTGCTACAAAAACTTTTCCACAAGGGTATTTTACTGTAAAGAGAAGAACATTAAATGGAAGATGGAGAGAAACACCAGCAGAAGAAAAAACTCCTAAGAAATACCATCTCACTGTATATAGTGCTGCTTCCTCATATTCCAGACAATAGGAATTCTAGAAATAGAAATAGAATAGGCACATGCAACCAAGGAAGAAGTCCTTATGGTTTGAAAAATGAGTGCGATTTTCTCATCCTGAAGCCTCTCCTTCAGTTTCCATCTCACGATCATATTTGAAATTATTTAAAATTTAATACATCATCTTCAATTATTTACATTGATATATTCATGTAGTTCCTCTTAATAAAATGTACTTAATTTGGAAACCGAGTGAACCGCTTCATTTTAGGAATAATATGGCTAACGACAGCAATTTGTTATAAGCTATAAATTATATAAAACCTGATATGATATCTGAATGGGTGACTTACCCCCCAGCACCCCTGTGGTATTTTGAAATGCAACAAAATTGTCCATATGTACATAGTGCTCATCATAATTATACAATCTCTTCAGTTACTAGTTGATAAGGTTAACTGCAATCTAAAGTATAAATTTTTTGCAAGCTGCTCTTTCATATGGCCTGTAAGTGTTTAAGCAAAGATCCTACTGTGATCACTTTTCTCAGTGTGGCCTCACCTCGAGTCCCATGTACAGTTTTTGGCATCCAAATATAAGAAAGATATAAAGCTCTTAGAGAGCATCTAAATAAGGGGAACAAAAACAGTGAAGGGCCTTGAGGGGAAGCTGTAAGAAGAGTGGCTGAAGTCACTTGGTCTGTTCAGCCTGGAGGAGTCTGAGGGGAGACTTCATTGTGATCTATGACTTTCTCCCGAGGGGAAGAGGAGGGGCAGGCACTGATGTCTTCTCTGTGGTGACCAGGGATAGGACAAGGAATCACAGAATCCTTTAGGCTGAAAAAGACCTCCAAGATCATTGAATTCAACCTTTGGCAGATCACCACCTCGTTAATCAGACTGTAGCTCTAAGTGCCACATTTGGTTGTTTCTTGAAAATCCCCAGGGATCATGACCCACCACTTCCCTGAGCAGTCCATTCCAGTAATGGACAGCCCTTTCCATGACGAAACTGAAGAGAATGGCAAGAAGCTGGGTCAGCAGAGCTTTAGGTTGGATATTAGAAAAAGGTTCTTCACCCAGAGGGTGGTTGGGCACTGGAACAGGTTGCCCGGGGAAGTGGTTAAGGCACCAAGCCTGACAGAGTTCAAGAAGTGTTTGGACAACGCTCTCAGGCACATGGAGTTATTCTTGGGGCAGTCTAGTAATAGACCAGGAGTTGGGCTTTGACAATCATTGAGGATTCTTCTCAAAATAGGATATGCTATGATTCTATGATTTTTTAGTCTCTTGTTAACAGCAGAATTTACTCTAAAAGGCCTCACTGAGAACCCTGTTTTTGAAAGGGCTGAAGATCACTTAGATTATGATCCAATCCATCACAGTGCCTCACAAATGGAAGGCTTTGGAAATATAAATGAGTTGAGCTCACTCGAGTCTAAGTCATGTAGGATACTGGTGATTCAGCAGACATTCTTCAACTGTAAACCAACACATGCCCTAACTGTGAAACACATCTCACCACCGCTGCTATTGGTTTATCTCGTGGCTTCATACCTGTTGCAACACAGTGTTTGCCATCCTCTGCCAGAACATACCCATCTGCACAGGAACACAACACATCCTTCCGCCCATCTCTCCGCACGCTGCAGAACTGCTCACAGTCCCCATTGTTTATTCTGCAGAACTTTGGTATGACTATAAAAGAGAGGGTGGGAGAAAAACTATTCATAAACACGGACTTCACAGAAGGTCTGGAAGTTCTCCAAAACAGAACACACTCTTTAAGCGCAATCTGTATCTGCACCTGCCAGGCACCTGAAGCACCTTTTAGGAATAACTGATGAGAGTGCTCAACATCAGCTTGTGCCTTACAGAGCAGCTGCATCCAGCCCACAAAATGTTCTTGGCAAGTCCAAGTGGGCCCAGTGGCCATGGCATGGTGAGCTCAGAAAAGCAGAGACAAATTGTCAGGGGAAGAACGAACAAAACACTAACATAACTGTGTAAATCATAATTTACATAATTTTGAGAACATAACTGTGTAAATCCTCACATGATTCCCCGCTCCTGCCCTAAATAACCCAGCTCCTCATCACTCCCCTCGGCCCTGTGACTGAACCTGAGTTCCACACTCCCACTTTTACTTCTGGGCTAATGATACACCCTCCCATGGCAAGGCCACGGTGGCAATTCTGTGCCACAGAAGTGAGCCTCAGGAAGGATTTCCATGCAAAACATGCTTCCTTGCGAGGCTCCCTGGGAAGTTCACTGCCACAGCTCTCCAAAGCAGAAACTTACCAAATTCACAGTTCTTGCCTTGATAGCCATCCAAGCACTTGCAAGTGTAGGAACCAATTCCATCTTTACAGTGGCCACCATAGTGACAAGGATTTGAACTGCATTGGTTCCCATCTACAAAAACAAACCACCACCCAAATTATCAGAAGTGTGCAAGCATTTTCAACGAACACAGAAGGGCTCTTAGTTTTCTTCAGCCATCTTTCATCCTTCCTTTTAAAATATAGGTCCTGTGAGTTGCCACGTGCCAGATGGAACAAACAGTATAAATGCAATCATTCCAAACCTGCAGTGATTCATCTACGCACCCTCAGTTTTGCAATCTCTTTTTGGTGGCCCCTTTATGAGAGTGTGTACACAAGCCTTTTTTTTTGTGGGAAGATAAATAATACATAGTGGTCAGAGTCTACATAACTTACAGTGAATCCGGTAAAACCAGACAGGACATTTCTACATTGCAACTTCTGGCTAAAACCCATCAACTTTTAATTCCTTAAAGGTCATCTCAGGCCTTCTACACATCTTTTGCCTGCAGAGCTCTTCATTTAAAGACACAGATTCTGGCCTATTAAAGAGAAGGTAATAAACCCCCCAAATTTTACAAAACCCTGCTAAATTCCCATGAGCAGGCCAAACTTCTGTTCTGTTCTGTTGTATTCCTCTGGGGAAATGGTTTTTCCCCAGAAACCCCTCAAAGACTGTAACCTTTAGTTTAACCCTACCTTTCCCCTATCTCTGACCAATTCACTTAATGCCAGCTATCTGTCCTGGGACAGAGAGTCTAGACAAACCCATGCTCTTCCCTGTTCGTTCTCTTTGCCCCTGGGACCCCCTTCAGGAATAAAGCCTTGGAATCGTACCTCTGAGGTAAGGGCCTCTTTTGAATCTTTCACCCTATCCCCTGAAGTATCTCCCCCCAAAGCTCCCCAGAAACTGAGCTAGCACAGCAGCCCAGGGGGGCGGGCAGGGGAGTAGTACTTCACTGTACTGCTTAGACCACCAAAATTTCCTGCTGTATCCATCGAGGTACAAACTTGAGCTTGAAGTTATTACCTGTTACCTCACGCTGCCCACATCTATGGCATCTTGAGTTCTGCAGACTTTCTTCCTTTCCCAGACACAACTGGCTGACCTGACTCCAGGGCCCCAGCCACACGTCTCATAAACTCAGTTACATGGAGGACAGGGAGATAACCCTGTATTCAGAGACACATTTCATGTGGCAGCTCTTTCTCCCACGTCATCTCATCCCTTCTCTAGTGCTTACTGACATGGTCTTTCCCATTTAGTGCTCTGCTGCAAAAAATGTGTTCCCCCCCTCATGCACGTTCTCTGGGATGCACTGTTTCCTACAAGAAGTATGATATCCAGAAAAGTGACACTTAAAAATTCATTGCTTTAGACAAGGCAAATTTCAAATTTCTAAGTTTTACCACCTGTTCTGCCCCTGTTTGGAGCAGGGTCAGAATAGGTGGGACAATTTATTTTATCAAGTACAGCTGTCATGTTTTTGTAGTGAATTAGAAAATTACAGAGACCTATGGGGTAGGGTTCTCGTTCTCCTCTGCACAGTTAAATATTGTGGGCATCATTTTGTCCCTCAGCAGTTTACAAATGGATAGTAAAGATTGTTTAATTATCAATCTCTTGAGAATATGGAGAATAGCTCTTTAATTGTGCTGAGCATTTGAAAACACCACATATCAACATACTGACCCCATAATTTACACTGACACAACGGTCAGTCCAAAATGCGCCGTCCCCGTGTGTCTAAGCCCTGGATATCATTACATTACAGCTGTCAAAGAGAAGCAAGGTGGGTGAGACAGCAGAGCTACAGGGTGTAGCTCTCATGTCCCCTGCCTCACAAAGCAAAAATATTGACAACCACCTGCATGGTTTAGGCAAAGCAGCACAAAGCCAAGTTAAAGCAAACACTCTACCTGTCTGCCTCATCTGAAGGAAAAGGAGGACAACAGGAAGAAGCCACATTGTCCCACGATGACCTGCCATGCCCATCCTCTGAGCTCACTGCACTTCACCCACTGCTTTCTCTGCAGCGCTCTGGGGCAGCTGCGAAATGAGAAACACCACAATGCAAAGGTCATTCATTCATGAGAAAACAAAACCTCTGAGAGCAAAGTCTGCACTCAATGTCACCACAACACAGCATTAAAACACAAAAAAGTGAGTGTGCTGCAGCAACGATACCCTGAGAGCTTTGTGATGGCACAGCACCTTTAGGAGGCTTTAGAATTTTTTTGAAAAAAGCCTCTCTAAAGCAGCTGGCCTATGCAAGCAGCAAGGAGTTAGAGTAAGTGAACTGGCTCTTGCCCTAGTCTCAAGGAAGGCAGAACAACCAGAGCCAGAACTCTGTGCCTTCTGTATGCTGGGCTGAAGCAGGTAGGCACCCCAGAAGTGAGGAGTGATCAGGCCACCAGCTTTGCAGATCTTGGCAAACACATTGCAAAGATGTTACCCACCAGCTCCATCACAAGCACACTTGGACACAGCACACTTTCCCAGATTCATCAATCCCATTATGAATGTTGGGGATGTTATTGTTTGAAAGCAAAGCAGTGGGAGATCCCAAGTCAGAAATAAAATTTAATTGGAAAATGAAAATAAATGCAATAATACAGAAACACTGACAGAAGTCAGAATACAACCTGACACCGTGTCGGTCAGGGTGTTGGTGGCAGTCAGATGAAATGGTGGCTGCAGTCCTCTTGAAGTGATAGATGTGGTTCTGTTGAAGCAGTGATCCTGTGGAAGAGTTTGATCTTCCTCTGAAAGTCCAGTGTGATTATGGAGCTCCTGTCCTCTGGGAATTCAGAGAATAAGGCTGACTGTGGTGTTCGAAACCTCAGATTATATCCAGGTAGGAATGCTTGGTTCCTCCCACTGGGTTCATCATCTCACAATGGGATGATGTAATTTTATCCGTCATGCGGCAAGACTCAATGGCCCATTAACAGAAGATATTCCCTGGAGTTATCGGGGATGAGTCATGAAGGAGATAAGGAACACTGCCCCACCTGGTTTTAACAGATTATGAAGATGGTGATACAATACATACTTTTGGGTACACCTTACATTGTAACCTGAGACAGGGGTTATGGGGTTTATGTGCTGTTTTCTCTTGTTTAAATCACTCCAAGGGGACAGCTCTTGACATGGCATTGTGGTCTGGAAATCAGGCTATGGAAGACAATCCTGCCAGGTGAGTCACCTGCACCAGGGAGCTGTACACAGGAAGCTTGTTCTTGCCATGCTAGTGCAAGGGCACAAAGGCATGATCCTAAGAGTGACACTCTGCTTGTGTTGCTCACCTGGAAAGATTGCCAAGAGCACCAAGCCCAGCCTACTGAACCGAAAAGGGATCAAGTAGACCTGTATTATAATTCTGGTATGTTGGTGTCCTGATTTAGGGCAAATTTGGGAGGAAACCTCCAAAGGGGGTTCTTCTAGAAAGAAACCCAAATGGCCAGAGGGCCATTCCCAGCCAGTCCAGGAAAAAACTTCCTCGGAGAAAAAGTGGAAAAACTATTTATTTAACAAACAAGATGCCCACAAACACAAAAAATGAATAGTATGAAACAATAAAACCTCTGGCCGCTCTGAAGAGAGATGGCAAACTGAGACATCCCTGCCGTGGGTGCAGCTCAGCTCACTCAGTCTCTCACCAGCCCCACTCCCTCGGCAGATCCAGGCCCGGCGGCCGCAGGTGCCAGCCCTCGCTGCTCCTCTGGGTTTGTCAGTCCAGAGCAGATTTAAACAGTCCCAAGAAAAAAGGAAAAAAAACCAGTCCAGGGAACGCTCTGCCTCAGCTAGCTAAAGCTAACTAAGGGCACAGGAGATCTCTGTCCCACCACTGTCCGTGCCTCAGATGAACACCGGAGCCAGGCCGTGTGGGATCAGGCAGTTTTCTCAAAACAAACCATGCACTGCTTCTTTCTCCTGCTTTGTTCCCAGAACCATTTTAAAGGTACAGAACTTGATATACAGCACAAACAGAACAGACAATTGGGGATACAAGCATCATAAAGTCACCTCAGGACAGTTGGCCAAGGCTCCAGGGAAGGCACTATCTGGAAAGCTGCATCCTGTTGGACACTGAGCCTGGCACAGTGTGTTCTGCTCCCATCCTAAAGAATACCATAACAAAGGGCAGCTTGTCCACAGTTGTTCCTTAGGGCAGCCCCCATCATGCTGCACACTTGCACACCTGACAGCTACTTGCATCTCCCACTCTGGAAGACAACCAGCATCAGAGATTTCACTGCCCTCCTGGGAAAATCTACTGCAGGGCTCCTCTAGTCGCAGGACTTACCTGCCATCCTTCCTTTCTTCCCTTAAATCTCACAACTGGCTTTTCCTTGAAGGCAGAAGAAGCCTGAACACTAGAGGGTAGCTTGGAGCCTCTCTGTCCTCCATCCTTGCTACACACCAGCTTTTGCCTAAGCCAGCCATGTCTGCTTGCCAGGAGGAATTCTGCTACCTTAAAATCCACCAGTTCACTCAGCAGCTATGTGCTGTGCCCCTTTCCTGGGTTTTGCCATTCAAATTTTGCTAGGTGAAATTAATCCTGCTTTTAATGTAGACCCTAATCATCGGTCTACGTTAAAAAGAGAGTGTGCTTTAATTCCTTCTTTTGTTGCAGGCCCTGGGGTTGCTTATGACCTTTGATAGAAGGTCCAGAGGCAAGGAGATGTTTCACTCATGTCCTCTCAGCAGGGCAGAGATGCTGGCACAGAAAGAGCAGTGGACATTAAGTGATGCCTTCAGCTACACCTCAACACCTTTACAGCCCAGTTTGTCTTTTGCTGCACTCCTCAAGCTTCACTTAAGTGGAAGAGAGCCCTTAGCAGGAGTATGGAAGTAGGATTTGGGTAGGACCCAGACCTGAGGTTTTCCTTTGAAGAGGGATCTTTCACCCTGATTGAGCACAAGGCACAGTACTCGTGGGAGAAAGGATTTGAACAAGAATCCAGTGGACAGCAGAACCCAGGGAATAAACACTGCTGAGTAAACATTGAAGGAAGTCCTCTGAGGAGTTATACAGGTCAAGACCATCAAACTGGGGTAACTGAGCTGCCCACTCACTTTCCTGCCCACAATTAGTGCTGAATGCAGCACTACTTGCTGTTGCAGAGCTGTTTTTTGGGTTTGTCAGTCTTCTCTGCTCACAGCACATGCTATACAAAATGAGCCAGTACCAGCTCAAAGCCTGAGAAAGAAGCAAGTGTCTAATGAGGTTCAGTGTTCCTCAAAGCACAGGGGAGCATAAGAGACTGGAGAAGCCTAGGTAAAGCCATCAGAATGGTCAGGGGCATAAAGGCTGATGGGGCTTTGTTAGAAAAGAAAACAACCAAAGGAGAACAAAAGAGAAAGAATGTTTTATTTCAAATGCTGGTGTACATCAATATTGCACCTAACAGAAACATCTAGAACAATACACATAGAAGGAGCTTTCCAATTCTCAGCCATACACAATCCAGAACAAGATACAGAAAACAGTGAATGTGCACATATGTATTTTCTGAGGAGCAGAGTGTACAAATTAAACTAGAGTGAAGTACAATCCTTATAAAGTAAACCCCTCTTTAATGAGCTGCAGTGATATGAGCAAGGCATTTTGTGGAACATGGTTATTTACCATCACACATTGATTAATTAATTCTGTCTCACTCCTTGCTATGCAAGATTCCCTGCTCCCTTAATATTCTGAACACATCTAAAGGAAGGAGCTAAACAACTCCAGTAAGGACAAACTCCCTGCTGAGCCAGATGGCTGCAATATGAGGATTAACTGAGTCCTGTCCTTCCTGCTTTCATCATGACTACTGGCTCTTCAGAGCATGTTTAGGAGCCTCTGGTAGGAGCACTCGTGTCAACAGACAGGAACCAGAACAGCCATTGATAAATAAGTAAAAGGAGCCAAGCACCCACTCAGCAGTGAGGTTTCCCACTTTTTTGTTTGGGGAAATTCCCTCATTCAACCAATTCCAAACTCCTCCACAGTCCACAGAGATGTGCTTTAAAGCCAGGAATAATACAAATGGAAGCAGACCATAACTTCAAGGAATCACATCTCAAAACAAACTTAGCAGATGGGCCAGAAAAGAAAGTTTCCATTACCAATCCTGCACCTTGGCAACTAACAAGAAGGATCAAGGGACACACCACCACTACAAACTCATGACTGTTCTTACCCAACGCAAGAACCGGGACAGTTTGGTATAGACACCATACTTGCCTTTCCTTGCACATCCTTCACCCCAGCTAACAATCCCAGTAACAAAATAAGTATCCTTATATCTGGTCACATGGGGGCCACCACTGTCTCCTTGGCAAGCATCCTTTTGCTCTGTGTCATAACCAGCACAGAACATGTTCTCTGTTATGGCTAAGTTAGTGGACTGCTTGCAAGTGTTCCTATTAACATAGGGAACTTCGAGCACCTTCAGTTTTTTGGATCTTCGTCCGCCTTCAAATTCACGCCCAAAGCCACTAACCCTCCCAGATTTTTGGTTCATCAGAACTTCATTAGCAAAGTCTGCTTTGGGCAGACACGCTGGGATGATGTACTCTGAAAACTGGATAGGTTCCTTCAGCTTTAACAAGGCGATGTCATTATCGTAAGTCTCAATAATAAACTTGGAGTGCACAAGTATTTTGTCCACAGTGTGCATTGATTCAGATGGCTCTTTCTTCTCTCTGTCCACTTCACCTGTACAGGAGCATTGAAAGGGTCATTAATGTGGAGAAAGTATAGGAATTTAGGAACAACCTTGACAGAGGAGGAGAGTAGCATATTCATTCTGAATACTTTGCCCAGGACCTTGGACCACACAAGGGAACTGTAAACAGGTAGGGCAATAATTCTTAGCAGCAACTGGATCAGCTTTGGTCCTGAGATTGGCCTATGGAGCTTTTTTACTAGGTTACTTAAAGCATAAACTGATTCAGCTAAACTTATGCAACTTTGCTTGGCAGCTCTTACAGGAGCTTGAGGATGGCTTAGGGAAGAGAACATGGTCTGGACTACAACAGTACAAAGATGAAGCTGTGCTGATCCTGTGTCCTGGCTCAAAAGGGAAGCAATGATAAATCTGAGTTGGTTCTTTTGTGTTCTATTCAATGAGTCATAGCTTCCCTGAGGGTTCCAGCAGGAGAAAATCTGGATGCTTCGGAAGTGCCACGAATGGTGAGCTTCCTGCAGAAGCACTGCTCTGCTGAACATATTGATAGCCAACACTTGTAGAACATTTGACTGTAATCACTTTCAGCTAGCTGGTAGAGAAGAGAGAGGCATCATTGTCACCTTTCACATCAGCTGCTCCTGTTGTTACAAAGCAGGATTCTTACAATACTAAGAAATTATAAAAAGGAGCAAAAAAATAACAAACCTTGATGAATTGTGAGCGTATTTCACGGGAGATTTAAGCACAGAAGGTTAGGGACAACAGATACTCCCACCTCAGAGGAGTAAAAGAAATAATCACTCACCAACAACAACTTTGATTTCTTTGGATTGGTTCATGCAATGAGCTGCAGTAAGTATAAAATTTTCATTCAGAATAGTTCCACCACAAAACTCTTCTCCTTCCTCGTTTAACAGAACAGCCTGGGAAGCAAAAAAGGTCAGTGCAGAAGGAAGAAGTGCCATTTAATGTTGATGAGCTGTAAAGAGCTTACTGATTTCTCTGCATGCTAGGGAGATGCTTCTTACTGCACCATGTGTGTGTCCCTCCAGGTCTCTCCTAGTATTGCATTGACTTCTGCTGCTACAGAGTCTCGATTGTCTTTACCTGAAGTTAACATTGGGTTTGCACATTACCTCACTCCCAGTGCTGAGTAATGTCCCTCAAGCACTGAGAGACTGGGCAGGCAGAATACAGACCACACATCCTCCCATCCCTTGGACTTACCCTCCAAAGAATGTCCCAAATACACAAATTCTTTTGGATGGCCCAAACTCAAGAGTAAAACTGAGATACCAGGCTGTATTTGTGAAGCACAATGCTGGCTTTATTGGACATGCACTTGGGTGTGCTGCCTGGGTGGAATGTCTTGGACAGAACCAAACTGTAACCTGCAAAAATGGTCTGGGATACCAGCATGACCCAAAAGTGCTCTCTGGGGATAGGGGTGGCAGCTCCATCTAAAACAGCACAAAGCCTTTTGTTTTGACACCGTGAGGCTGCAGTTGGCAGAACAGCACATCCAGGTGCCCAGGGTCACACAGTTCAGCTACGTCTCGCTGCCACGGGCACGCAACATGGGTCACGTTCAGAAGGCAGCCAGCTGGAAGGAGCCACTGCTCACCTTCCCTCAGAGATACATGCTGGGCAAAACCCCCTCCATTTACCTGCCATGGGCACTGGCCAGGAGGACACTCATCCCCACCAACTATCCTGGTATCGACATATGGATTCTTGCTGCTTGTTCTGTTGTCAGGTGGAGGGGTTGGGCTTTCTGTGGTAATTGCAAAGTCCCCCTCTGTGCTCGTTTCGTTTGCAAGAGGGTCTTCTTGATCACTTGTTCCATTGCTGTAGTCAGCAGGTGAAAGAACAGACCTTTTTTTCCTTGCCACAAAAACTTTTCCACAAGGGTATTTTACTGTAAAGAGAAGAACATTAAAATAGAAGGTGGAGAGAAGCACCAGCGTAAGAGAAAACAACTTGGAAATGCCAAGGAAACAGAGTGAAGTAATATGGGTTACCAGAGCAATTTGTTATTTTTTAAAGGACATAACAAACAACATTATGAACATATGTTTGACACCTCTGACCAGTCTTTTTATTAGGGCGCAAAAAGGTGCAGGTGTAAGTAGCACTAATTATAATTATCTGATTCTTCAAGTTTATATAAAAAGAAAGTTTTGGAGAACAAAAGTTTTGCACGCTTTTTATTTTTTTTGTGTGGCGTGTAGGTATTTAAGATATCGAGTTATTACTGCAATTATTTTTCTCTTGACAACAGTGGAATTTACCCTGGTAATTTGCTGAGAGGCACCTTGCAAAGAGTCCAAATCACCTAGATTGTGATCCAATCCATCACAGTGCCTCACAAATGGAAGGCTTTGGAAATATAAATGAGTTGAGCTCACTCGAGTCTTAAGTCGTGTAGGGTACTGGTGATTCAGAAGACATTCTTCAACTGTAAACCAACACATGCCCTAACTGTGAAACACGTCTCACCACCGCTGCTATTGGTTTATCTCGTGGCTTCATACCTGTTGCAACACAGTGTTTGCCATCCTCTGCCAGAACATACCCATCTGCACAGGAACACAACACATCCTTCCGCCCATCTCTCCGCACGCTGCAGAACTGCTCACAGTCCCCATTGTTTATTCTGCAGAACTTTGGTATGACTATAAAAGAGAGGGTGGGAGAAAAACTATTCATAAACACGGACTTCACAGAAGGTCTGGAAGTTCTCCAAAACAGAACACACTCTTTAAGCGCAATCTGTATCTGCACCTGCCAGGCACCTGAAGCACCTTTTAGGAATAACTGATGCGAGCGCTGAACATCACCTTGTGCCTTACAGAGCAGCTGCATCCAGCCCACAAAACATTCTTGGCAAGTCCAAGTGGGCCCAGTGGCCATGGCATGGTGAGCTCAGAAAAGCAGAGACAAATTGTCAGGGGAAGAATGAACAAAACACTAACATAACTGTGTAAATCATAATTTACATAATTTTGAGAACATAACTGTGTAAATCCTCACATGATTCCCCCCTCCTGCCCTAAATAACCCAGCTCCTCATCACTCCCCTCGGCCCTGTGACTGAACCTGAGTTCCACACTCCCACTCTTACTTCTGGGCTAATGATACACCCTCCCATGGCAAGGCCACAGAAGTGAGCCTCAGGAAGGATTTCCATGCAAAACATGCTTCCTTGCGAGGCTCCCTGGGAAGTTCACTGCCACAGTTCTCCAAAGCAGAAACTTACCAAATTCACAGTTCTTGCCTTGATAGCCATCCAAGCACTTGCAAGTGTAGGAACCAATTCCATCTTTACAGTGGCCACCATAGTGACAAGGATTTGAACTGCATTGGTTCCCATCTACAAAAACAAACCACCACCCAAATTATCAGAAGTGTGCAAGCATTTTCAACGAACACAGAAGGGCTCTTAGTTTTCTTCAGCCATCTTTCATCCTTCCTTTTAAAATATAGGTCCTGTGAGTTGCCACATGCCAGATGGAACAAACAGTATAAATGCAATCATTCCAAACCTGCAATGATTCATCTACGCACCCTCAGTTTTGCAATCTCTTTTTGGTGGCCCCTTTATGAGAGTGTGTACACAAGCCTTTTTTTTTGGTGGGAAAATAAAGAGTTTAACTCAGTTGGTTAGAGTATGGTGCTAATATGGACAGGGTTGCAGATTTGATCCCTGTGTGGGCCAGTCATTCAAGAATGATCAATGACTCTGTGATCTTTGTGGGTCCTTCCAACTCAGAATATTCTTTGATACTGTGATTGTCATTAGAATATACATACAGTGAAGCCTGTAAGAGCTGACAGGACATTCCTACATTGCAGTTACTGCCTAAAGATACTGAATTTCTGGGCCCTTGCATTTCCCTACAGTTTTTGCTCTGTTTCATACAAAATGTAGGATATCCAGCAAAGTGATGCTCCACAATTCGCTGCTTTAGATAACATGTTCTTATGCCCCTATTTTGCCACTTGTTCTGCCCCTCTTTGGGGCAGCTGAAACTGCAATGCCTATAGCAGAAACAACATGCAAGAAGCTACTCATCCTAAGGATCCAGCGTGTTCCCTGTGTGGTATTTCTGGACCGTGACCTCATCTGCTGCAGCTGTGCCTGCCACAGGGAAAGTTGCTGGGCTTTGTGTCCTGCACCCATACATCAAGATCCCTCTTCCACCTGCATATGGCTAAAATCAATAGCTCTCCAAATGCTCCAGCCATGGAGGCTCTGGAAACTGATGCCCTTTCTTAACAGAGAGAAGGCAAGACCAACATTAATTAAAAAGAAAAAAAAATATTAAAAAAGACAGACTGAAGGCCTACATCATAACTTCTGGTTTCTGTCTCCTCTGCGGTGCCATTGCACTCTATTCTGTAGTGGTCTTCCTACACAGTATCCTATTGTTGGAAAACCTCCTTTGTCTTACCCTACACTGTAGTTGTAGCTGTGGCAATGAATTTTATATCAATATTGCACAAATTGCAGAATCCCCTACTAAAAAAGGAAGGATGAACAACTTGTTCTAGTAATTTAGCTGAACATAGCTATGGTTTTCAATACTTCTGAACACCCATAAAATAATTGCGGACTGTGGTTTAAAATGTATGAAAACTAATATTTCTGCTAAGAGCATTGGCACTGATATTTTGCTGCTTGTATTCTCATGAGAAAATGGTTTGAAATATTCCAATCCTGTTTACTGTAACAGTGATGCAGGCTTTGCTTGAAATCTTAGTCTGTAGGTTGCACAGTTCAGCCCCTGCTTAGAGGATTGTGAAAGTCTGTGTCTTCATTTTCCTGCAGATTCCAGAAGAAAAAAGCTGAGCTGTCTTTGGTCAACATTTTTGAGGTACTTCTCCTAGTGTGCAGACTGGACATATACTTTCTGGAGAACACGTTGACAAACACTAATACATTAAAAATCTGTTCCTGCACAGTGCTTACTAGAACCCTAATAAATAAAACTCTCATATTTGGGTAAAAACCCCAGAAAATTGTTAGGTAGTATCTGCTGATCTACTTGAATATTTTCCTTGAATGCCAAACAGTTCTGTAAAAAGCACAACCCAAAAAATGCTCTCTAAGACAGGAATCAACAACACTTTGGCATGGAAGGTGACAGGAAACTAGCAAATGACTATGCAAAGCAATTTAACTTCATGCTGGTTATGGCATTTAAGAGACACCCTCATCTATGACTCTTTGCATCTTGAATTCTCCCATCTGGATCTGCCCCTCTGAAGGAAAACTATCTGGCAGTCCCACACACAGTTTCTGCTCCTCACTGTCCTTTGTGTGCAAAGGACCACTGTTCTTCTTTTGAGAGGACAAAGGTCAGCCCAGCAACTGGAGACAGCT
The DNA here is from genome assembly GCA_027886175.1 of Phylloscopus collybita. Classification (NCBI taxonomy): domain Eukaryota; kingdom Metazoa; phylum Chordata; class Aves; order Passeriformes; family Phylloscopidae; genus Phylloscopus; species Phylloscopus collybita. The sequence continues at coordinate 36,435,863 of JAJNNQ010000006.1, forward strand.
GAACCTTGCCTTCAAATGAAGCAATCGGGTTCAAGCAACAGCAGGCAGTAAATCAGATTCCTTTCTCAGAGGAAACACAATGTGAGGGTGTCCCAGAGTGAAAAGAGAGGAAGCAAAGGAGCAGGAAGGGGTTACTTAAGAGGTGCATCCTTTCAAACCTTGTAGTAAGGAAGCTTAATCTTCTAAACAAACACAGAGTGTTTTCCTTACCTACATAGATGTTCCAGAATTCCTCCTACAGGTAAGTGGGGGAAATAGAGAGAAAAAAAAAAAAAAAGGAAATAGATAAGAATTACCGAATTCCTCAGAAAAATAGTAGACTTTTCATACACAGGATACTTGCAGCTAACAATTGTTAAAAGAAATATTTACATTATAGATACATACAGTGCCTTGCAGCCCACCATGACTTTTTAATAACTTAAAACCATATGATCCATATAGTGTCCAGCTCTACAGAAACAAATCTCATGCATTTTTCAGAAATATCTGAAACTCTTAGAGTTTTATCAGTGTGATTCATTCAGCATATGCCACTTGTTTTCTCGCATAACTATCTTTCCACCAGTTTTGTCTGAATTTACTTATATTCCTGTAATGACAAATTCTCAGTCTCAATGCCCACCCCATCCTCTCATCAATCAGCATCTCACAAATCCTGACATTTAAAAACATTTTGTGATTTGTGTTCTCCTTTCTGTCTGCACAGAGGACTCCAGGATGCTGTCTGTCCAAGACAGTCCTTTCCAGTGACATCTGGTCACACCAGGCAGAACAGGCTGTGCTGGTTCTGCTATAGGTAAGTCAACATTTTATGATCCGAAGTACACTGGCGATGCACCCATGACTCCCCACCCAGGACACCTCAGGGCCACTCCAAGAACATTCTGGCCATCAAGTAATGCTGAAGGGAAGTGAATCTGGCCTTAGCTCCAGTTTCAGGGTGGTTCTAAACAGCCACACAGGTACAGGGTATGTTTGCAATACCACCTTTTCTACTTCATTCCACACAGCTGCCCCGTGTCTTTAACTTTCCCTTCAGTTTGGGAACAAATCACATTTCTGTCTAAAGTTAAGCAAGGCGTTGGGGTAGGGCAGGTGATACAACAGTCACACAAACTTCATTCCAATCAACGTTAAGGCATTTAAGAACTGTTCACAGTATACATTCTCTCAATTCTGATAAAGAGAGCTACAAAATTACAAGGAAAGCTGCTTGAGATAAGTTCAGTAAAATTCCCTCATGAGGTTCCACGTCAGCATTTGCCTTCTCAAACCTCCCGTGGACTGCCTTGACCACAGTCATGGCACTTGGGTATGTAACCCAGATAGAGTGAACGTATTTTCAACACTGACAGCAACAAAGCCATTGAAGGTCAAATAACTTCCAGTGGCAATTAAGAAGATCAGAGGAGGTAAAAGAATGGAGGATTTAATGTAGGCTGACCATGCAAGAGCTAAAGTAAGACTGTCATGGGATGATTATTGCCTTAGCAATTTCACCCACAGTCGATCACTATTTGTTCTTTGTGTTAAGTGATTGGGAATGACTTGTGAGTCTTGATGCCCAGCTCAAAGGACTTCAATAGTAATTTTTAAACATGAAATATATAGACCTATGTTTCATATAAGTTCATCCTTACAGTTTTCTCTTGGTCTTCAAAAGCTTCTCTTGCTTCTTCTTTTGAGCAGCGCTCCTCATTGCATTCTCTTTCAATATTCCCTTTCTTCAATTCCTCTAAGAAAGAGTTAGCACGTTTTGTTCTTTCCAAGAACTCATTGGCATTTTCTTTCTTGATGAATACTAGATAGCGGAGAAAAATTATACAGGTGGGTAACATTTGGTGGTGGAAAAGAGTCATGACAAATGAGTGAAGTAGAAACAAAGCCAAAACAGACCACACTACCTGTACACAACATTACCTGTGAGATTAGTCTTCACACAGGCTGATACATCCCAGCATCTCTCAGAGCAGCCTCTCTGAGAATCAGCAGCCTGATTTGATCAGAACAAAATGTAGGACTGCAAAATTCTCTCCTACTGTTTTTAATCTTGAAAAGGTTGCCAATAAAGGCTTATATTTCTGCTGCTCCTGCTCAAGACTCAGTCTTGAATGGAATGACTTTCCCTGAATGCTGGGGAGATTACATTCCTTGATTTGTTTTTAAAGCTGACCACCAGGCAACACCACTGACTGCTCCTGGGGCTTGTGTTGCAGAAAGTAAATGCCACTTGAGATGCAGCAATGCATCTTCTAGCAGATGGAAAGAGCCCATGTATGAGTTCTATCGCTCTTCACCACTCCAAATCCCACTGCACTGCCCTGGGATCTTCCTGTCCTCTTAACAGCATCTCCCAGTTGCCTGTAGAAATGTTCCTGCCTTCCTGATTTACGTGCATGTAGAGCTAAGGCAGCTGCCTTATAAGATTTTACAAAGAGCAGGAGTAAATGAACATCAGCTTTAGAAGGAAACTACAGTCTGAAGTCAGTTTGTTGGGTTGTTTTATTTCTGAAAACCTTGGTGTCACAGAAGCCTGAAACTTGCTGCCTTCAAGTTCAAGATTCAGGTAGCTGTTGATTTAAACTGGAGGATCAGAGACATTACACCATTAAACTCATCACAGGCACTTGCCTCTGTGAACAACAGCATTACTCTCCAGTGACTTGTGCACAAGTCACCAGGCAGGAAAAACAAAAACAATACTGGACTAAGTCAGTTGCCAATAACCCTGCAAAAAGTATATGTTCTAGGAAAGTGTGAAGAGTTTGGAAGTTGGCATTTAATCAAGTTCTGTCACCTGGATTTTACACTGAGGAAATACTTTCCAATCACAGGCTGGAGTGTGGAAGAGTGTGCTATAGATGTGACTTCAAGGACTTCAATGGCTTATGCTCGCTGGGAGGCCTGCACATTCCTTTTGGAGCATTCCTCATGCAGCTTAATTCAATGGTAAATAAACCTGCTAATAGTAATTATATACCCTAATATCCTCCAAGTGAGCACCGAGGAGACTTATTCTGCTTTCATTGAAATTGGTGGATCACCCACAGGGAGACAAGTTCTGTCTGTGTTATTTATATTAAGCAATCCCATGCATAATTTGAAGCCCCAGTTACTTTGAAAAGGCTTCTCTCAAGAAAGGCTTAGAGAAACTTGCAACTCAGCAACTGTTAGTTCATTCACCCCTTATCTTATTTGCCCTTAAATCCCTTTCTTCAGCGACAGGAAAGTGACAGGACACAGCTGGTGGGGTTATCATCCCTATATTCCTTTGCTTTCACGCCACCCACTTAAGCGGATGTTTTTCTAAACTTGAACTAGCCTCCTTCTGAGGCTGCTCATTCTTTTTTCCAAGCTCTCTATCATACTTCCTTCTGTAGAGACATCAAGGAGCGTCAGGCATTGGTCAACCGAAGCACGATACTCCAGAAACAGGCCAAAGACCTTGTTTTAAACCCCAAGCAGTCAGACTCACTGAAGGAAGAGTTAATAGCTTTTGAAAAGTTCTTTGCTTGATGCTGCCTTGGACTCGGGCGCTGACTCTGCGGCACAGAGGGCAGCAGGACCTGCTCCCCCGCTGTGCCCCAGCTCCTCCACGGCCAAGCGCATCCAACCAAGACTTGGCCAGGCTTCCCCTCACACACGGGAGTACCACAGGCTGCGAGGGCAGCTGTCCTCCCGGTGCGAACGGCGGGCAATCCCACTTTCCTACACCGTCCCCGAGATGCCCCGAAGCTCAGCTCCCCTTTACGGCGGGTGCGGGGCCGGCACAGGTGCTGGTAAGCCCTCAGCCGTGTGGAAACCGAACCTGCCGGGGAAGACGAGCCGTGGGGCGGCCGCTCCCCTTCCCCGCCGCGGCTCACGGCACTCTCCCGGTGCGCGCCCCTGGCATCGACCCGCCTGCGGCGTTCACCCGGCAGCCCCCGCCTCCCCCCGAAGACTGTGGGGAAGGGAGATTCCCCCCTCCCAAAAACATGGAAAAGGTGCTGCCTTACCGCCTCCCTGAGCGCGGAGCTCGGCGGGCAGCGCGGCGCAGAGCAGCAGGAGCAGCAGGCGCCCGGCCATGGCAGCGCCCGCCGGGGCCGGCCGGGGGGCGGCACGGCACGGCTCGGCACGGCTCGGCACGGCTCGGCACGGCTCGGCACGGCTCGGCACGGCACGGCACGGCACGGCACGGCACGGCTCGGCACGGCTCGGCTCGGCTCGGCTCGGCTCGGCTCGGCACGGCACGGCTCGGCACGGCACGGGCGGGACAGACGGCGCGGGCGGGACAGACGGGACGGACGGGAGCCGAAGTCTTCACCCCCTCGGGCGGGGTGAGACTGAAGCCGCGTTGCTTCACCCTGCCCAGAAATAGCGGAAGCGCCGGGACAGGGTGACAGCCGCGGCGGGATTTCTCAGTCGGGGGGATGAGGCTGCTCTTCTTTTTGTTCCTTATGTTTTTAAAGCCCAAGGCAGTGGGGGAATAGTTTTGTTTTGTTTTTAACTGTACCTTTTATTTTGGTGGAAGGGAAGTGAATCGTGCGCTCAGTAAGCTGGCGCGGCCCCGGACCGGCGCTGGGCAAAGCCGGGCTCCCAGCCCGCAGCAGCCGCCGTCCTTGGCTGCTCCCAGCCGTGTGTCCCATCCACATCCTGCACTGTAACTTGTTGGCTCCGCGCTTTGGAGCAGTGACCTCGGGCCGGTGCTCGCCAGAAACTGGCCTCAATCTCCCCTTTTTTGTGGGGAGTTCACAGAGAGCTGCGGAGACCACGGCTTCGGTGCTTCCAGAGCCGGCCATCAGGTCTCCTCCATCTTCTTGGCTTTCCTAAGCAGGCTGTATTATTAAAAATATAATCTAAAACCCAGATTTGTTTTGAAAAAGTAATTTTGTGCGGCAGTTATTAGTACTGATTTCTTTCAGCGTTTTACCCTTGTTTCTGCAACGTGATTTGTTCATAAGTTCAGTATTTTCAGTATTGTTTAGTATTTTCACTGGAATGGTACAGAGGAGAAATCATCTTGTGGATCATGGAAAACACACATTCTACCTTGAGGGGTCATCAGGGGTGATTTTTACGGTGCCAAGCGCCTCATCTAAATGAAAATGAGGCTTTATTTGCTGGCCACTACTTACAGTTACCTTTCTCCTTGAGACTGGACTCTCCTTAGGAGTAATGAGAACCTCTAGTGCATGTATGCATATACACTGTAACATCTCTTGTTTTTCACTCTCTGAAATTTGCTGCCTTTCCTAGTTCAGTTCACTACTTAAACAAACAGTAAAACTTCATTCTTTGTTGATAAAATAGGTTATAGGACGTTCAGTATTGCATGGTACAGGTACCATACGATGACTATGTTTTTCCCTAATAAGAGTATGATCAATTGTGTCCTATTTGCTGATAAGTGATTGAGTTGATATTCTGCATTATTTGAACAATCTAAAGTGTAAATTCTGCATGAGATAGTTAAACTGTTTTCTAATCTCCTAGTTCAGTTTTATCTTCCTCACCTTTTCAATGTTTTCATGCTAAGGTTAGAAAGTCCATTTTTGAACTGTGTATGTTTTCAGAGACCTTCAGGTTCTATCATTTACACCTTAAGACTTCAGTGAATAGTCTTTGGTCAGCGTTTTGCAGAGCGGTCTGGTTTTAGATCTCAGGATAGAGAGTACAATTGAGATTATACTGGACAACTGATAAACATTCCCTTTCATTTGTGCTCTTTGTATTGACAAGCATAATAGCAAGGCAAAGATAAGATTAAATCAGTGGTATTCTTTACCACTCATAAATATAGGGTTAAATATTGCACTTACTGGCCTTACAGCAATAATGCTTGGTGCAAGAAGATGAAAATCAAGTTTTCATAGCAGACCTGTAAATATGCAATCAACCTTTTCCCAGATTTCTTGTCCTGGAGAGTGTCTGCGTGTCCTCCCCTTTGAATCTCCCTCTAGCCGCTGCAACTGCGAGAGAAAGCTGCTTTAACATAAGCTAAAAGAAACGTGTTTTCTATTTTTGTTTCTGCTATTTCATCATTATATTACGGGATCCATAGCATAGGAAGTTATGAAAGCCAGAAGCATAAATGTGTTCAAAGGAGATTGCACACAATTATGGACAACACATTGATTCATGACTGCTCATATAATGCAACTTCTGGCTCAGGAAGTCTGTACTTCACTGATTACTAGGACTAGAGAGAGTAGCTGGAGAAAGGCTTATGGTCTGCATGATGTGTTGCTGACAGTTTTTCTCTCAGCATCTAGCTCTGACCTTTAGCAGAAATGGATGCAGAACAGGAGGGGCATTGTGTCTGATTTGTTACACTCATTCTCTGCCTGTTTAACAAGATACACATGTTTACAAACAACACAAGAGGGAAGTTATTTTATGTATTCAAAGTAGACCTTAAGCTCACTTCAAATTTTAATAGCGTTGTGGGTATGGCATGTATCAAATATCTAAGATCACGAAGGAATCCTTCAATGGGAAAATGGTACAGAGGGACTGAGGGAGCAATAACATGACCTGGAAATGCTGTGGCTCAACATCATTCATCCATGTGCTTCCTCAACCAGTCAATGTATTTGGATACCCTTGTGTAAACCCCGTAGCTGCCTTCAACAGCACAGCCCTTTCCCCAACTGACAATCCCAGTCAGAAACCAAGTGTTCTTGTACCGTGTAGCATGAGGACCACCACTGTCTCCCTTGCAGGAGTCCTTAACCCCAGACAGGTCTCCTGCACAAAACATATTCTCTGTAATATTTAAATCGGTCTCCTTTTCACATTCTTGTGTCTTAACACGTGGCAAATCAACTCTCATTAGAACAGAAGAGGTGGCACCTCCATCTATTAGGCGTCCCCATCCGCTTACTGTGGAGAACTTGATGGTGGACAGTTCATACACAGCAAACCTTTTCTCAGGCAAACATATTGGTACCACATAGTCAGTGAGATTCACCGGTGTTTCCAGGTTCAAGAGGGCAATATCATTATTGACCTGTCCATTCACGTATTCTTCGTGAACAATCATCCTGGCAACTCTCCTCTCTTGTTCAGTTTTCTCATCAACATTTATTTTGTGTTCACCTGGAAAAGTTAATAATCACAGGTCATGTCAGGTAGCTCCTTGCTTTCTTGGAAGTTTGAGGATATAGGGTGTTTCTAGTCTGACACCTCTAAGGACGATTACCTTGTACTGCCAAAGCCTTCTACTCTGATTTTATCAGGATGAGAAGCTGCCACCCCCTTGATAAGATGAGGAGGGGAGGATACATACCCAGTCTCACCCGAAGCTGTTTAGGGTGAGTATGCTCCAAACAGTGAGCTGCAGTGACCACCCACTTTGGGGAAAGCAGAGTGCCACCACACTTTTCTTTCTGATCCTGTATTATAAGAGCCTGCCAACATAAAGCAAATTTATGTCTTACATCAAATGTGCTTGACCTAAATCGCAGTAGAGATGGATTTCATATTGCTTTTTCTATCCCTTTATGCAACTGTGTTTGACAATACCACACTGACTGCATGGAGAACATAACAGGGGAAGTATTCCCCTAGACATTTTCTTCATCTTCACCTGGCTGCATATTACAGCCAGAGTGTATCCCTGGAAGCAGCAACTAAAATTCTTGCTGGCAGTAAAGTTAAGGACTAACAGATTAAACAGTCTCTGTCAGGAGATAGAGACTGTCTGTCTGTCTGACTGTCTATAGCTATGCTACCACCCTACTCCAGATACTCCAGAACAAAGCTAAGGTGACTTAAGTGAAACAGATGTATCTGCTGGCTATGGTTGAAGAAGGAATTTGGTTATCAAGACATGGCAATTTTTTGAATTTTTAACATCATAGATTTAAAGCAATGGATTTACTGTAGTGATTTCATAAGGAAATTTTAAAAACAAAAGTAATGAAAGATTTTTGAAAACTCACTTGCCATGGACATTCACCGGGAGGGCAGATTAAACCACCTACTATTCTCCCACGTGCAGTTGAATTTTTTTTTGCCAGCACTGGTATTTTTCCACATGGGTATTTCACTGGAAAAAAAAGAAAACAAAAAACCAAAATCCAAAACAACAAAAGGCAGCAAGTGGGATTTTATTGTACTGAATTCACAGCAAAATGTGTAATGCCTTCAGTGAAGCTATGCCAGCTGGAAAACTGATTTCTAGTCTAGGAGCATAATGGATTCTCAAAAATAATGTAAAGGAGCTCAGCAGGTAAGTAGTCTTTTTTGGGGGGGTTGTTGGTGGTTTGTTTTTTTTGTGGTTGTTTGTTTGTTTGCTTGTAAACAGCCAGATATGCTCTTAGATCATGCCCTTACAGCATCATTGACATGGAGTCACCTACCATAGGTCTTTGCAAACAATAAACCTGCTTAAGATACACATCAATACAATGAAGTAGGCTGCAGACTGCAGTGCAGAAGTGACCCTGACAAGCTCTGTAGTCTACACATTTTCCTTGTCCCTGCTGACTTTAAGTCAGTTGTACCAAGTGCACAACATCCATGGCAGCGTGAGACAGAGGCTTAATCGTGGGGTGTACATCTTGCCATCCTTTGTTTGGGCAGAGCCAAAGATACCCCAAGAGCAGACACTGCCTTCTGATGTGCCTCTCCCAGACAACCTTATTTGCTTGTGTCCAGAGCATGCTGGATTCTTCCAGACTGCACATCTCTGTTCTGCCTGAAGATAAGCAATAAAAATAACCAAATCCTGACTGAACTTGCAGTTAAGCTGTAGTGCAGAGGAAATCTTGGTGTTTTCAGTACATCCTTCAACCAGCTGAGTTTTCCTGTAAAGGAGAAGCTCTGCCCTTGGGGGTGCCTGTGTGCCACATGCCTGTGCTGTACCACATGTCTGTGCTGTACCAGAACACACCATCCCTTCTGTCTGGCAGTCACTTCACTCCATGATAACACTGTGAGGAGCAGTGCTCTTCTTCTACCTTTTTGGGAGCCAAGGTCCTATAGTCTCTGCTGAGCTGTATGCAGCATCTCCATGGAGCTGTGAGTACTTCAGCTGACATGACAACACCATCAAGGTTTTACAAGTACACACAAGGTATGGAGAAACAGGACTAGCTTTTTGGTGGCAGCTGGTGAAAGACTAAACAGATATAACACCTAACACCCATAGTCTCTAATGCTGTGTGTAGGGCAACACAAATGTGGGCCATTGTGGGAGATGACAGAGGGGCACTGAGGGGACTGTCAGCCTGGCAGTTATACAGTTTTTTCTACTTGCAACACATGGTCAGTTCTATGGCTATTTTGGTCCCCAATAAGCAAGCAGCAACAAATACATCTTCCTTGCAGGGAAAGATGTACTGAAAAGCCTGTGAGGAAATTTTGAATTCTTTGTTCTCAGCTTTAACAAGAGCAGCTTTCAAATCACATGGTATTGCAGAATCTGTTAATAAGGGATAAACACATTAGTAGACATTTTTTCCTAATGAAATTGCTGCTGTTGAGAGCTAGGTTGTCATTACCAGCTCTCTGCATGAGTGCTCCATGAGGTGTGTGTAGGGGGGCATCACCCCTCAGAATTACTTTGGATGCACCCTGTGGCTCTGTCCATTATGTTGTTATGTTCATATCCCCAGGGGTCTCCTTTTCCCTCTAATAAAGTAATTCAAGTAGGCATCTGCAAAAGAGTCAGGTGCCAGCTTATGTATTGGCAAAAAGATTAACTTGCACTAACTTAGTCCCAGAAATTTACCTTGCTAAATGAAAGAAACATCTAACCATAGTGTCTATAGGAATACCAAAAGTGTATTATTCCTAGCAATTAGGAAAAGAAGAGAGGAAGGAAGGAAGGAAGGAAGGAAGGAAGGAAGGAAGGAAGGAAGGAAGGAAGGAAGGAAGGAAGGAAGGAAGGAAGGAAGGAAGGAAGGAAGGAAGGAAGGAAGGAAGGAAGGAAGGAAGGAAGGAAGGGATTAACTGTTTTTCTTTGGTTTTAATGGACCTCTTCCTCTCTTGACTTCTGTGCTGAAATAAATATAGTAATAAAATCTAGCCACAATTTCAGATTGGAGAGACAACATAAAACAAATCTGCCCCCAAAGTATTTTCCTACTGTGGGTGTAAGCTAATACAAAAAAAGGACTTGTGAGGCCCAAAGCCCCTCCACTCACCCCTCAGCCTGATCCCAAATCCCTGACCACATGCTGCCCTGCTTTATTTAGATCACCTGGTGAGGAACAAGGAGCTTGTCTCCATTGTTCAGTTCCTTTCAACTCGACTGGTGTCTTTTGGGACACCAAAGCATACTTTTGGGAGTATGCTCCCAAAGGAAGAGCAGGGTTCAGCTCCCTCCTATCTCTGAGCAGGTGGGATGGTCAAACTTGAATTTCCCACATTCCAGAGGGGGCCAGGAGGAAGTCCTTGGTGATCATGCTGACAACTGCTTTTCTGGTGTGGCTAACTTAAACCAGAAGCCAAATGTACTATTTGGGACTCTGTCCATGGAGAAGAGGTGAAGGGCTGGTATCTGAGGGTTATGCATTGCATGTCCTGACATGTACACATTGAAAACTTGTCTTCTGGAGCTGGCTTAGACTTAGCATCAGGTTGGTAGTGTCTTACCTTGAGGGATGCAGGACACGCCATCACTCGCTAAAGTGTAATCATCATCACAGAAGCACAGTCGTATTTTGGACTGCTTGTCAGTACAGTACTGTTCACAGCCACCGTTGTCAAAAATGCATTTCAGTTTGTCAGCCACAGCTGAAGTCAGAAAAAGAGCATTTAGGATTCAAGACTTGGATTTTTGTGCTTAAAAAAATGATACCAATTGCAAGTTACATTAATAACTTGGAATTGGAATATTGTCAGGAAAGCAAGGCAGGAAAAAAGATTTCTGTGATTTATGCAGAGCAACTTCATCAAAAGCACCTTCCATCAAAAGTTAAGTACTCTTAGCTCTCCAGGGATTAGGGAAGAATAGGCTTTGCTTAAGAAATATATACCTAGAATTAAATCAATCAGCATTTATACAGTACCTGAGCTGTCTCAAGAATGGTGATATTGTAATTGTGTGGTAACCATGGTAAAACATGAGTGAATAACTGTATTTCTTTGACATTTTGCCATTTAGCAGGAGGATGCTCTGGGATGACTGTTGAGACTTCCTGCCTAGACTTGATAGGTGCCTAGCCCTTGTCCAGACTCTGCATGTTCTGAGGATGTAATACTCCATATTCAGTGTCCTCTGAAATCAGTGGAAAGGTTTGTATTAACTTCATAAACCACTGGCTCCCTCTCTTTGGGCTTTGTACTGTGCACATGCAATGCAATTCTCACTTACATACTGCATGGAGCTTCTAAGTCAAAATAACTTCAGCACTTGAGTAGGAAATCATTCCTCCTTTTCTCTCAGAATGATATGCAAATGAAATTTTTCTTTTTTTTATCACAAAGTCGTTCTAGGGCAGTAAGTATCTTGCTGCCTTGCAGTGCCTGACTGCTGTCTGGTTAGATCCATCAGGCGACACCGAAAGCGGTACGAGCAGCAGCTGTCACAGGTAGAATGACGCAGAATCACAGAATCATAGAGTATCCCGAGCTGGAAGGGACCCACGAGGATCGTCAAATCCAAACCCTGGATTATAATGACTGCTACTGTTCATATCAGTGCCTTGCATTTGGATTAATAATGGCATTTTTATTTTCTTAAGTTATGCCACAGCTGACCTTTTTCACAGCTTTTGCCCTCGTATTCGACAGGACAGCGGCAAACATAATCCTGAAATTGGTCATCACAAATCCCGCCATTCTGACAGGGGTTGGAGGCACACTGGTTAGGGTCTGTAAAACATTCAGTGTCAGTCCAGCTCACGCAAAGAGCTGCAGCAGTGGGAGTATTCCACAGCTGTTAGAATATCCTGAATGATCGTACCGGAATAGATGTGCCAGAACTCTTCCTGGAAAAAAAAAGATGTGAGATTTAATTAAAGAAGAGTCAACTCAAGACTTACAGCCCTTGTTGCACAGGATGGGTTACAGACAGTCACAGTGATGCCAGTTCTGTCTTAATAGTTTGTGACAGTTAATATTCAAAAAATATTCTATTTTCTAGATTGTACATTATTTTCATATACTAACAGAGAAGGGCCTTGTTTAACACACCTAAATGGGTCATACATAAATAAACTCTGTATAGCTGAGGTGGGATTGACTGAAAAAAATGTTGCACAATACAATAATTTAAAGTATTGTCAGGGCAGGCATTATTGGGGCTTTGGGGAGATGTCTTAGAGAGCATCCATTTTCACACCACCCCCTAGGTGGTTACTGCTTGGGGTTGCCCATGCAGTGTGCCCTCCTGCAACTCATTGTTGATGTGTACCCCTGTAAACAGAAAAGAAAAATTTAAACAGCAGGACACAAAGTGCTTTTTTTGTTTTGTTTTGTTTTGTTTTGTTTTTTAACTCTGGTGGTTTAAAGTGTCAAAGCACACCCTTAAGTAGGGAGAGTCCTTATGACAATGAGTGCTCACCCAGTCCTGTGTTACTTACTGTCCTCTCAATATCACCATAAATCTCTCTTGCTTCTTCATAGGAACACTTTTCTTCTATGCATTCTCGCTCTAGTGACCCCAGTTTTATCTCTTCGAAGAAGCTGTTGGCTCGTCTTTGTCTTTGCAAAACGTTGCTTGCCTCTTCCTGCTTTAGAAAGACTGAAAGACAGTGGCAGTTCTGTTTGTCATACAGCTGCACTTGCCAGGCAGAGAGGATGGGGGGACAATTTCCCCTGAAAGCTTTTCTGCTTCCCAGGCTTTCTGAGACACTTTAGAAAAGAAATGGGCAGATGTGAAAGTCTCCCTTCTCTGACCTGCCTCGCAGGTAAAGTGACAACACAGGAATTTTAGAGATCCTGGAGCTTAGGAGAAGATGGCATGTTACAACAGGGGGGGTATTTGTGTGTGTGTTTTATGCATGTCAGTGATTCCTAAGGTACTGTGCATGTCATAGGCATCTTAAAATGTGCAGCAGTTTCTTAGAGCTGTACCAGCTGAACAGCCTGTGTCACTTTATCTAGCACTGGTGTACATGGTAAAAGCTGATTTTTCTGTACTTGATACAGTCAGTCACAGTGACAGGTGGACCAGAGTCAGGCCTTCACCCACAGTCACATGTTATTTCACACCCCTCCACTTGGTGGACCTGAAGAAGGGATTTATCCCACCTCTATTAGACCACAATTTATGAACCATTGCTTTAATACATTATCTTTAGTTTTATTCTGTGGAAAAGGTTATGTTAAGGTACACAGGAAGACTGCATTTCCTAGTGGAGTCTGTGAATGGCTCCTAGCTCCTGCCACCACCACAGACTACAGCTGTGAAAGGGTCTTCTTGTGTGTCTCTGCCATGCTTTGGAAAGATATTGGGTACATAGGTCTGATAGCAGGCATCAGCAGAGCTCATTTCCTAGAACTGCCTCAGCTTGCAACTGGCAGAAGTGTGCACTGCAAACAATAATGTCATTGTCACCATGCTGACCTGCTCCTCAGCCTCAGGATAGAAGCACATCACACAACTGTGCTCTCCCAGTATGATTCAGGATAAGCAAAAAGAAGTGTGAGTGCTGGAGTGTAATTTTGCTTCATGTACTACACAGAAAAAATCTTGAAATGATTAATTTTTTTTTCTCCTTTATGTCAATAGGGGAGCTTCTGGAGCTTCATGACAGCTCACATTTCAGCACTTGAACTATTTCACTTCTGCTTGTGGGTAGATTTGGAGATTGAGGATGATGCATATCTCCTGCCTTTCCTCAGGACATTCTCTCCAAAAGAGTGGGAGTTATCTTCTATCTGCTGAAAGGGCCATGAGGGATGCTGAAAGACAGACTCCTGTGTCATCTCTAAATATACACCCAATCATATATGCTGAGAGGGTTTATTCCAGTCTGAAGTGATGTGAGATGTCTCCATAAGCATTTGTCTCTAATTCAGAATATTTGCTGAATTACATGCAGAATAGTGCTAATTTCCACCTGTATTTCAAAGTTACTTAGAAGAATAAAGTATTGTGCACTGAATTTATCCCTGGGTGCTTCATAAGCATTTGGTCATTATAGGAATGTCTGGTGGGTCCTTCTGCCTTGACTTCAGTCAGATTGTATGCATCTGATATGGCTTTCCTTAAAGGCTTTTAATTAACCTTATACTGCAGACACATGGCACATGTATCAGTGCGTGGGCACAGACTCTGAGAGAGGAGCATGCCTGAGCACATGGCTGGGGATGAGCACATGGCTTGGGACATCCATCTCCTCATTTTGGCGTTATTCACTTACTTGTATTGGATCAGTTCTGACTTTGCTACTTTCCACTTTGCCATTTTTCCACTTTTCCTCACTGCAAAAAACAAGACCTAGTCAATGGCTACTGGGGAATCTGGGAGCACTGGATCTGCTTTATTAATATGGGAACTGGTTTTTGGACATATACTGAGCAACTGAAGAGCTACCTCTTCTCTGCCTTCTACTGGAACAGGGTGGATCCTCCCCGCTTTAATTACTCATCAGCTGAATGACAGGCTATTGTTGCTTTGCTTTGAAAAATATCCCAGTTTGGCTTGAAATAACAGTAAATCCCAGTTCCTTTCTTCAAGTAGACAACTGGTTGTTTGCCTGCTGTCTGTGCACCAAGATAACAAATTAATTTAGCAGTCTAGAGGTGCTTTTCCTTAGCTGGCAGAACAAGTGCATGGAGCCATTGCTGAGAGTAAATTAGAGCTTTAGAATAAAGTACAGGCACAGCAGGAGATAGGACAAACATGCAACAATGTTCAAAACTTGCTGTGGAAATCATCTCAGGATAAAGGAAACAGGAAAGAGGTCCATTGCCAGTAAACATAATTACAGCTATATCCTACAACATACCTGCATCCAGAGAAAGAGGGATCAGTAGCAGAAAGCAGAGAAACAGAGCCACATACTGCCTGGAAATCATGATGAACCGTGCAAGCCAGTGTTCTGGTAGTGTATTGACATTTCAGCAAGGACTGTTTGGCCAAAGGGCTCAGCTTCAAATGCTTGGAGCCAGAGGAGGGGCCAGCAAGTCATGGAAACAGCAAAAGATCCATGACAGCCTGGCGAGCTGAGCAGAAGGGCACATACAAATCCTGCAATGTGCCCTTTTCACAGAAGCTGGGAGTTTTTTTGGAAGTGTGCTCTTCTGACTTGTGCAAAAGTTATGCTGGTTACACAGGCTGCTACCCTGGGCCTGCATTTTCCATTTACCACACCTTTTCCATGAGAAACATGAATGCTGAGACCCTGAATCCATAGGGCAGGCAGTAACTTGGCCACATAGTGCCACATGCAGAGAGCAGTGATGTGACATTTATCCTGCATCAGCAGTCAAGATATGGCCTTTCAGTGCTTTGAAGTATGATTGTACCACTGGCATCTATTCCCATTTTTCTATCACCAGCTGAAACTCAGCACTTCTGCCTGAATTTGCTTGGAGACACTAATTAACCAGCAAGAGACACCCTGCACTGGGTCCATCTTTGCTGCCAGACCCATGTGGCCTGCACAGGTTGTACCAGCTGGGAACGGCACTGAGCTGATCCATGTTGTACTTCACTAGGAACTACTGGGGCTTGAGGGGCCACTCTGCAGACAGTGCTTTATATGGAACCTAAGCAGTCCTCTGATTTAATGGAAATCAATTAATGGCATCAGACTGGAGAGCTGACAACATTCTGGGGGAAATATTTACTTAAGATAGCAGCAAGGTAAAGAGCATGTTTGTCTATGAGAAGTAAAGCATTAAATGGAGGCTGGAGTGTTTTCCAGGCTGTTCTCCCCTTCCTGCAGGGAAAGGAAGAAGGGTTAGCCCAGCTACAGCAAAGGAAATCAAGAGTTGGATTTTTACTTTGTGCTAATGCTCAGCATAACTCCTTGCAGAAGTTGTGATTGCTTAGGAAAGTCAGGCTCCTGGCTGCTGTTTCCATGCAGTCCTGTTGTTTAGGGGCAGTACACACAGCTGGACATTTTGCTTTGAAATCGCTTTCCCAAGAGGCACTTCTCTGGACCACAGCCTGGCTAATTCCCAGCAGCCCAGTTTCTGGGATGGTTGGGAACAGATGGCATGTCCTGTCCCAGGTAGAGGAAGGAAGCCAGTTATTGGAATGTGAAGGAAGCTACAGCAGCCTTCTGCTGCTTTTTGTGGACTCTCTCCATACCTCTCAGCCTGCCAACACAGCCCTTACTCCTTGTTCACTTACCTGTGAGGTCTCATCACACAGGTGGTGTGACTTCACACTACCTTCAGCTGGGCCTGTTCATTGCTTAAAGGGCTGTGTTTTTAAAGAAGAGTTTCCCTTTCTTGCTGTCTTAGACCCCAGATGTCCTGGTTTCAGCTGGCATAGAGGTAATTTTCTTCTCAGTAGCTTGTACAGTGCTGCGGTTTGGATTCAGTGTGAGGATAAGGACAACACACTGATGCTTCAGCTGTTGCTGAGCAGTGCTGCTCCCATCAGGATCTTTTCAGTGTCCCATCCTCTGCCTCATCTTTTTTGTGGAGCTGCACAAAAAGCAATGAGAGACCATGGCCAGGACAGGTGACCCAAACTGGCCAGAGGGATATTCCATACAACAGAACGTCATGCTTAGTATAGAAAGTGGGGGGGGAGTTGGCTGGGAGGGGATGATCACTGCTTGGAAGTAGGATGGGCATTGGTCAGTTGCTGGTGAGAAATTCTATTATACATCACTTGTCTTCTCTTGGGGTTTTTCTCTCTCTCTGTGTCTCTGCTTTTTATACTACTAATATGGTTGCATTAGTATTATTAATATTATTATATGCTATTTTTCTTCAATTATTATGCTGTTCTTATTTCAATCCATTTTTCTTGATTCTCTTCCTCATCTCATGGGGAGGTTGGCATCGAGCAGTAGCTGCCTTTGTAGTTAGTTGGTGTCTGGGATTAAACCATGACAGTCCCCTTAGTGCTCAACGTAGGGCCTGGAAAGGCTGAGATGATGACTGATCTGACCAGAGATAACACAAGTTTGTTATAAGCATTGGTTTAATAGTCACTGGTCATAATGCTGATTTATTCACCACCAGAGTGGTTGTGCTTGCTCTCAGGGTTGTGTTATGCAACACCTTACTTGCAGCATTTGTTGCTGTTTTGGTGTCTGTCCCCTTCGGGGCCTGGGTTCTGTTGAATTTCCTTGTCAGCTGTTGATCTGGTAAGAACCGCTGCGAAACGGCCCCGGTGGGTGCGCTCTCTGCATCGCTGTCCCCTTTGTATTTCGGGAGCCATCTACTGGGAACTGTTAATAATTGCACCTGGCTGCAAACCCCTGACAAGCACTGCTACTCGAAGGGAGAGGAAACAGATTGAAACTCCAGCAACAGGCTCTGAACCTACTCAAATTCTATTAACGAGCACCGGGGCTACTCGCACTCCAGTTGATTTTACTTGGAGGGATGTGCCCCAGGGGAGGAAGCACAGCCCCACCATCTGCCATGGATCGATCCAGAGGCAGTGGAACAGGGTGAAGCTCTGGAACACCTGCACTAAGTTGATGTGTGCATTGATTATCATTGTGTGGGGCGATATAGCAGAAGTTTTTGAGAGAGGGAAGAAAATAATCTAACTTGTTCTGAACAACAGTTTTGCCAATAAAACAAAGTGAAGGTTGAGGGATGTTCACAGGAGATGCAGCTTTAGGGAATACAGTGGTGAGAAGGGTGTTGCCACATCCCAATGGATGTGACCATAAAATAACAGCAATGTCTCCACCAACCAACAAGAAAGAAATAGAAGCTTTCTTAGGCACTGCAGGTTTCTGGAGAATGCACATTCCAAACTGCAGTCTGATTGTCAGCCCTCTCAAGTGTCCAGGAAGAATGATTTCAACTGGAGCCCTGAGCAACAAGCCTTTGGACAAGTCAGGCAAGAGATATTCATGCTGCAGCCCTTGAGTCAGTCTGAACAGGGTAAGATGTAAAGAATGTACTTTACACCACAGACATGGGAGACAGTCCTACCTGGAGCCTCTGGCAGAAAGTACCAGAGACCCAAGATTGATCCATATGGAGTCACACTGGCTCCAGAGGACTGAAAGCCCACTATATTGTAACTGATAAAGAGCTACTGACAGCTTATGAAGGTGTTCAAGCTTTGGAAGTGATTGGCACTGAAGCACAGCTCCTCTTGGCACCCTGGTTACTTGTGCTGCATTGGATGTTTGAGGAAAGGGTCTTCCCATCATGCAGCTGATGGTGGCACAGTGAGGATGGAACCAGAACTGGTTTCAACATGCAACAATCCAACACCATGTGCCATCTTTCCTGACCTGAAAAATTGTTATGAAAGATGAGGACTGGGGTTATGGATTGCATTAATCCGAAGGACTTTTATAAGGATGGCCTATAGACTTAGAGAATGGTATCTGTGTGTATATCCATCAAAAGGTGGAAAAGGTGATGGGGTATTTGGAAGTGTGGGACCCAGCATGACACAAGTGGTATGGAATAAGGGTTGGATACTGTTCTGGTTTCAGCTGGGACAGAGATAATTTTCTTTTTCAACGCAGTGCTGGGATTTTGGATTCAGTATGCGAATAATAACACACTGATACTGTTGCTCAGTAGTGCTTACCCTAAGTGAGGGACTTGGAGTTTCATGCTCTGCCAGTGAGGAGCTGCACCAGAAGCCATGAAGGAGTATGGCAAGGACAGATGACCCGAGCTGCCCAAAGGGATATTCCTTTCCTAGAAGTCATGGCCAGTACGTAAAATGGAAGGGGATGATTGTTGCTCAGGCTGGGAACCGATCATCAGAGGCTGAACAACTGTATAGTCATTACCTATCCTTTCTTGGGGGTTTTTTGTGTGTGTGTGTGGTTTTTTTTGTTTTGGTTTGGGTTTTTTGTGTGTTTTTTTTTTTTTTTCCTTCCTCCTACTAGTAGTACTATCATTAGTTTATTATCATTAGCATTATTATATTTTACTTTGTTCCAATTATTAAAGTGTTCTTATCTCAACCCACAAATTTTTTGTTCCTGATGCTCCTCCTTAGCCCACTGGGTGGGAGTGAGCAACTGTATGGTCATGTCCTGTTTGGGGTTAAACCATGGCACCAGCCACAGGAGCAAATGGTTTGCTTTTCTTCCCTAGAAGACCCCTATGTTTTACTTTGTTTTCCTTCTTGTGTGGTCTTGCTCTAGTTCATGAGATCTCCCCTATAGTTCTGCTCTATAAATCTCCTTGCCAGTGCAGACTTCAGCTTTGGCTTATGTTTTCTAAGCAATTCCAAGAAAAATGAACTGCTGTTCAATTAAAAATTAATATATATTAATACAAACATGTTCCTCTGCTGTTCATGGGTGCTACTAGAATGAATCTGGGAACAGCTTTTTAAAAAATATGATTTAGGATATTTTTGATGTCCCAAAGCTTTTTTATTTAAAAAGTAAGAAAGTTAAAAGATTAAGATGAAAAACTATGAAATAAAAGATTAAACATGAAAAACTGTGAAAAAAAATCTAAAGCAGAAACATGAGCCTGAAGACATGATGATGCCTTAGAACATGTCATTCTTTATATTTGCTTTGTTTTCTGCTGAGTTGAGGAGAAGATATGTATGGAAGCTATTGGGAACTGGGCAGATTGATCTGATCCAACAAGTCACTGGTCATTTCAACATGAGTTTTCTAGTCAGGAAACAATTTTTTTTAAAAAAATGAATATTATTTCCATTTTGAAGAGGCTATCAAAGATCATTTAAGTAAGCTGACAAAACTGTGTCTAGGTAAGAAAGCTTTAGGAATAATCTGATACTTGAATT
Source organism: Phylloscopus collybita (assembly GCA_027886175.1). Lineage (NCBI taxonomy): Eukaryota > Metazoa > Chordata > Aves > Passeriformes > Phylloscopidae > Phylloscopus > Phylloscopus collybita. Next base: position 36,455,679 of record JAJNNQ010000006.1, read on the forward strand.
TACAATTGTCAACAGTCATTTATCAGACTGACTAAAAGCAAAGACTTTGAATGAGTTAATAATTTCTGTTATACTAATCTATAAATATATGAGTATTATGCCTCTAAGCTTTAAAGCAAATTATTTGAGATTTAGACCTCAAATAGAACCACATTTGGGGAGAAAACTACCTGCCTGTTTGACTGAGCTCTGCACCCCAATTATTCTCATAAAGAGGAAAGAGAAGATGGGAAGACAATTTTTTTTTTTTTGTGACAAACTCTGAATACAAGCTTAACATTGTATTTTTTAATTTTGATGTGAGTTCTTTCTGTTCTTTCTCTGCTTGAGAAGAATATCTGAAAACACAAAGAGAATAAAGGAAGAAAAAGATAATAAGGCAGTGTGCTCCAACGTTTGTCTGCTTAATGCCACATATGTCAGTTGGTAATGAGAGACACTAACTCTGCTGCAAACCTTTTTTTGACTGAGGCAATCACAGCTACAACAGCACCACTAGCAAATCCATAGTCTTTTACATGTAGCTGGGGAGCTTGCTGTCCTGTCAATGGATGGGGATTAAATGAAAATTCACCTCCTTTCAAATGAATGCCCAGAGAAGGCACTTCAGTAACTCAATGTCTGATTTAGACACCGGTAAAAACAGTTTACACAAAGTCTTAGGGAGCAACAGAATTTCTCTCACTATTCTCAGTAACACTGTAACTGGATTGTGTAATGCACATGGCCATCAGCTCAGCCCAAATCACTCCATCATTATGAAATTCACCTGGCATGGCATGATGGGCCCTAAAGTCAGTGAATGTACAAGCATGTTCCTCTTCAGGTGCAGCAAGGGTGAACATGGGGTCTTGTTTCTCACCCAGCTGTGGCCAGATGCAGCCCTCCAATTTGCTCTGCTAATACCACAGGATCCCTGGATACACAGCTTTCTTCAGAAAAACCCAACAGTGATGTTTCAGAAAAGGGTGTGGGAAAAAGGGAATCAATCCAATTACCTGGCACTGTTTTTCATTTTTTATCCTTAGGCTGCAGCCAGGCTTTAATTCCCTAGTGTCAGGCACATGATTCTAAATGAGACATGACCACAAAGGTGAAATGGTGTTTTTCTAAGATGGTGCCAGAATGAACAGGCTGAGGATTTGAATATACAGACCTGGGTTTCTGTTCCAAATCCTAGAACTTCTCTCTGTTTTAATATAATACCCATAAAAACCTTTCAAGATTATGAGACAAAATAAACCCCAGAGCATGTCTATATAAAGGCATTCAGCAAGAAGGGCTGAAATTTATTCAAATTAATTACAGTAGAGACCTCTGACTTTGAACTTCTAATTCACAACAGCAGTAAAAAAGGAAATGGTGAAATGGCTTGTATTAAAGTGCAATGATGTGGAAAAACCATTGAAATAACACAAATGAGGCTGCAGTGAGAAATGAAACAACAGTCTCATCCAAGTGATGACAGCAATATATAAGTAAATTATGTTACAGATAATTTACAAAATAACTTACACAGATGAGGATAAGATAAGCTGATTCTCATGTTGCTATTCCATTGTTAAATATCAGACTAAATATTCCTGGTCAGCACAGTATTATATGGAATAATAAAAAAAAAAAAGATCAGAGGATTTCCGTGTTGAAAAAGATGCCTGAAGTAAAACCCTGATCAGCATTTATATTGCAGTACTGCAAGAAAACTAATTATTTATGAATTGTAAAGTGACACATTCAGCAGCATGAAGACTATAAATACATCTTTTACATTGGTACATCATATCTACACACATATACATATCTACACACGCAGATATATACACACCAGCATATACACGCACACGTATATGTGCATAAATATATGTGTGTGCATACACATGCTTCAATTTGTGCTGACCGTGGTCAGCTGCATTTTGATTGCATCTGGGGTAGGGTTGCTTCTGCATCATTCTTAGGAATGTTTGTCATTTAAGTTTCATAATCTGCAGCCTCTAAAACACAAAACTCTGATATGGCATAAAGATAGAATTCAGGGCTCAGCCATCGGTGAGTCTGATGACTAACAGCAGTTCCCATTGACATAATCTGCTGTGCTTAGTGCTTCTGAAAAGTTATGCTTTTCATGTCCCCATTATTTTTAAATAATGTGGTGTATGAATCCGTTTAAAACCTCTTTCTGTATAAGCAAAAATATTTGAGAGATGGACAGGAATGAATACAGTATTCTATACATGCACTTAGTTTTGTACTGTTTGTAAGGATGGTGTGCAAAGAATGTCTGACAAAGTGAAAATTTACAACATTGGCTTACATCATACCCTGAAAATGGCAAATCACCCTTACTTTAAAAAAAATTAAAATACTTATCTGTAGCATAAATCTGACTCATCTCTGTGATTTTTTTCCTCCTGTGCTCCCCTTTTATAGAAAAATTATGTCATTGGCTTTTTTTTTCCTCTTTCAATTCATCTGGAACACACACTGTGGACTAAAAATATGTTGGATTTCCAGCCCTCATAGGACTGTTTGAAGGAAGGCTCTTGACCCATAGTGCAGTTACAATAGTTTTCTCTGTCTGTAATTGCATGTTGGGAGAGCTGAAAGTAACCATGCAATTACTGTTTATTAAAAAATCATTTAGTGAATAAGAACATTTGTGCTTCATTGTGCACCTGCATAAGGAAAAAGATACTACTAAATTGCCAAAGCTATGTAAACACAGTGATCTTGGTAAAGAATTTGGTTGTGAGAACAAACAAAAAACCTCAGAAAAGAGCAATTCCATTGCACATGTCACTAAAATGTTGGAAAGGATAAAGTAATAGTTTCTCTTGTTGTGGTTGTGGTCAGTGACTTGGTCACGTCTGCATCCCAGCCTCTAGGAAGCAGAAGAATATCCTGAAAACCCAAGAGAAAAGGGTGGACCAAACCTCCTTCCTTGTTGCCTCGCTCCCATTCATTGCATTGACTGAGGTATGTCCTTGGAGAAAGGGTTTCTTGGGGAGAAGAAATTGTAAACTTGGATTTATTTTCTTCATACCCATCCTGTACAGTGATTGCTATGTCATTTGTTTACAATGAGCATTTAGCATAGAACACATTTTGTTTGCTCACATTCAGATTCTGGCTGTTACAAAATGATATAGTTCTGCAGAAACCTGATTGTGTGTCAAGGAGAAAACGCGCTTTCTGCTAACAGCTCTTCAGAGCAGAAACCTCTACAAAATCCTATTTCAAATCATTTAACTTTTATTTACAACTTCACATTTCATGCACTTCTCATTGGCATCTTCTGAGAACCTGTAAAAGTCACCACTAAAAATCAGAGCTGGCAACACAGTACTGGTGGTTCTCCAATGAAGTCCAATGTCCAGAACTCTGCAGTAAATGAGACTCTCCAGATTTACCTTCCAGGGAGGTGGGATGAACCTTTCATATTAGCCCTTAATGTCAGAGAAGCTGGTGCTACTGACATTGCAACTATCACTGCAACTTGATGATGTGCTCAAATTGCTGGAAGCAGTGCCTGATTCTGGGAAAAAAAGGGAGAAAAAAAACCCCACAAGAAAATATTATATAGTGGTTGTTTTTCATTATTTTCTTTGATAATAGGAATCTTCAAAGAGACAATAATTTAAAATACATAGCCTACCAGAGCTGCTTAAAGATTGAACTGATTTTGAGTTGCCTATGAGCATCAGCAGATGGTTTGCTGGAATCCAACCTTCTCTACCACTGCTCAGGTTCTTTACAAACCTAAAAAAAAATGAAAAAATTAAAAGTCAGACTTATTAATCTGATGCCTTTGAAAGTTTTACCTAAACATCTGCCTTCTAAACACAGTTCTGCATGTAAAAATTTCCAAACACAGATCTGCATACCAAAGTCCATCCTCCCCTTCACGAATCACTTGAACTAGATCGCCACTTTTCACTGTAAATTCTTCAGAAACTCCTTTGTCATAATCAGTCACAACTGTATATTTACCGGGAGTCTAAATGCAGACAGAGGAAAGAAAACGAATTATTTCTGTTGAGTACTTTAAGGTAAGTTGCAGGTTTTGTTACATAATTGTAATACTTTTCCCTTCTTTCTCATGTACCTACATGGTGAAGATGGTGTAAATATACATACTGTGGCATTAAAATTATGCTGATTGATTACATGCAAATTCAATAAATTAATTCTCATTCCCTGAAAAACATTCAGTGAAATGTTCCTACTACAACAATGAGTTCACATGGCTACAGAAAACAAAACCAAAAGAAACAGAAAACCTGGCAAACCCGTGCCATGGTGTCTGTGTGGAAGTCAATTGACATGGTAACTGAACAAGTCATTGCTGATTGCAGTATCAGGGCACAAGCAGCCACGAGTCGCTGGGCTGCAGGTGTGCAAAGGCACAGAGGGACCTCCCCAAGGTACAAACACCGGGCTGATTTAAGAGAAGGAGTTCTTTTCCATTGCCCTGGCAATTTTGCCTGGCTGAGCATTTCAAGGCAGATACTTTCCCTCCTGCCAGCTTCAAAAGCGTTCCTGTATCCTGCCACACCGTGCCGGTATCGCTCGCTTAGCTCCATAGGAAAGCATATCTGGTTACCAGCTTGATCTCGCCTCCCCCTCCTCCTCCTTCCTCCTCTGCATCCGACGAATTCAGCGGTTCCTCAGCACTAGACCAGCCGTCATTTTCTTCGGATGCATCGAGAGAATGGGAAGGTTTGGCCCAGCCTTGGGGAAGGAACAGCCAACAGTTACTTCACAGCGCTGAGCCACTGATGGGGAGAAACGTTCTCCCCACTGAAAAGCTTGTAAGCCATCAACATAAACAGGAGAAAAACCGACACAGGGAGGTTATTACTGGGTGAAATTCACTGCTGGCAAAAGTTGGTCTGCTTCCATCTGAGTAAGTGGAGTCATGGAAATACATTTTCTCCATTCACTACCATGCAAATTTCCAATTGAAAAGCAAATACATAAAAATATTTGTATAATAAATATATATTATACAATGATAAATGAGGGATAATCTTTTTTCTTGGGAGGAAGCAAAAGACAGGAACATACACTTCTTGGGAAGAGGTTGAACACACAGGGTTGTCACCCAAAGTGACCTAACCAGCTTGCTGGAATAAGGGATAGATAAGCATTGACTCCTTCACACTGTTAAGCATTGTCAAAAACTTCCACACAAGTTACAAGCACCCTGTACTTCGCCTGACAAGGTAGCCCATTATTTAAGAGGGCTAACGCAAGAAAACTTAAGCACTCAGAACTATCTTGGTGTTAAGTCACTGCACCAAACACCACAACAACAATCTCTCCTGCCTGTCATTTAGTGCTTTCTCTCTCTCAGGGTGAAGCATTTAATTTATTCATAAAGCTGAATCATATCCAGAGTGCACAAAACCATCTTCCAAATAAAACTACATCAGATTTTATTAGTGGGATGTTTTACACCAAGTTCAGCAGCTGCTAATAAATGTGTTGAGCTCATAATGAAAAAAGTTTTAATAAAAGAGACATGTATTTTTAAGCAAGCTTTTGTTTCAAGCCAAATAGTAACAACAGTGAAACTTAATGAAAAGAATGAAAGGAAGAACAAACCTCACACTTTATGTAACTATTAGTTAAATGGAGAAAGCACCAGCATTTTTGCTTTGCACTGCTCCTGAGGCATTTGTCACACAGCTGGTCATGGCAGTGCATTAGGAAAAACCAGAGCAGCATCAGAATAAAGCCAAAGAACTCACAGAAAGGAATCACACTCAGAGCACACCAAATAGAGTGGGACTTTTACCTTGCCTATGCTGCTGAGTGACCTGCACAAGATTGGAAGTACTGACCCATTTGGCCCTGTCCAGCGTTAAGAATGAACTTCTATCTGTGAAGAAACTGAGTAATAAATTTCTGCTGTATTCCATGAAAATTTCCTTGGAAGCTTACATCTTGTAGTTGGCTTGTTGGACACAGCTGAAACCATTTCTGTTATTTCTAAGTTACGAACAATGCAACAAAAGAAAACTTGGTTTCTCCTAATTGTTCCAAGCTCTCATTAGAAACAGAACCAATTAGTTGCACAAAAGAAAAAGAAAGTGAGATCACTCTAAGTGCCTGTCACCTCATACTCACAGGGTAACAGCTTGGGTACATTTTGGGTAGCAGCTCTTGTTCCTCAGCCTCTTTCTTATATTGTACTGATGTGCTAAGAGCAGACTGGGCTGGTCCTGCCATACCTATGATACTATTCCTCCTTATACAAGCTGGCACTCTACAATTAACAAATTTATATAAAAGCCCATCTCCTCCTGGGAAGGGAGGTGGTCACTGTGGTAGTATTTGTATCAGTGAACTCTGGGACTGAAATTATGCATGCACATTCAATCTGTGTGGGTGTGTCCTGCAGGGTGGGACTACATCAGAGCTCCCTATAAAGGCAGGAAAGGTAGCAAAAGGGTAGGCAGGCCTGAAAAAAGACAAAGTTATCCAGAAATTATTTTAGATATAATGATGCCAGGAAAACCAGTAATTCATTAACTGCTTCTCTTCAAAAATAATCTAACAAGTTTCTTAAAAGAGCTATGATCAGCCTACAACATGCAATTTGACACTAATTCATATTCCTTGAGCTCACTTCAGCATAAATCAGAGCAATAAGCAGTGAAAGGAAATGAATGGGGGCCATGTGCTCTGCTGTGGCCATCACCTGGCACAGTTTCATCCTGAAATGCCCGGGGCATCTGCCTGCTTATCCCTCTTTGAGCTGGGGAAGGAGAAGAGATAAAGTGCCAGAAAAGAGATTTGAAGGTGCAAGACGGAAGGAGGAGTTAGTAGATGTTTTAAATTAATTTACATGGTTTAGCAGTTTCATAAAGTAAGATGCTTCTGGGACAGGAAATCAGATAAGCCTGTTCCAAGGACACAATAATTTTACTGTAAATCAGCAATGACCAAGGACTCCCTTCCTTGGAAAATTCCATCACCCAAGGAAAAGGCCATAAAACACACTTTTCTTTCAGACATTTTTGGGCCTTCAGGATTTCCATGGTACCTGGAGATCTCAGAGTTTTGCCTGCTACCTGCAGAAGAATAACCTTGTAACTCTCATATCCACCCTTGTGGTGTTTCTGCACGTGTCTAGCCCAGGATGACATTGCCTGCTGCTCAGCAAGGTGAATGGTGTTGCAGTTTCCCCAGCACAGCAGCTGAGCTTGCATCATTTCCACAGACAAGACAAAGACTTCAGAAACCTGGAGAGGAGGTTGATGGTAGGGACTGAAACAGCTTCACCTTTAGACTAATACTTTCTAAAGGAGATAGTGGTGGAAAGAGTCAGGAGGAGGGAGAGTGCTCTCCTTGTACTTTCTATTAATTAACCTTGTACTAGTTAAATAGCCCTAGAGATTTGTACTCAAACTTTCACCATCAGCCCTGCTGGTTAGAAATGGGTTGTTTAATTGAAATACTTTGCCATTCTCTGCTTAGCTGTGAGTTGGAAGGATGGGAGGCAACTTGCTGCAAGGGGTTCAGTTAAGTCATCTGGGGTTCACAGGGTGGTAAGTTGCCTACTATCACCCAAAGAAAGATGCAACAGGTCTGTGTGTGCAGTAATAAATGCAGATCTAAAACGGAAATTCCTCATGACAGTGATCCAAGTTTTAGATTTTTTTTTTGCTTTTTTGAAAGTTAAATACCCTCCACAAGGGCCCCAGTGACAGAAGGATTCTAACACATGGAAAACCATGGTCACAGAGCAGCTGGACAGCCCTGTAATTCCATTAAACATGGCTTCTGGCTCTTTCTTCAGCAACAGATCTCTTTCCCCCTGTCTTCTAAAAACGAGTTACCCATATGCTACTTTATTTAAACCAAGGTAAAACTTCAACCAGTTGTGTTATCAAAGCCAGTATATACAGACCCACTTGGAAAAACACAACTGATGTCAATAGTCCTGGCACACAACAGCATCCTACAGGTATTCCCAGCACTCTGATGTAACATATTACATGAGGGATGCGTGGGTACTTGTGGAGTACAAGATGTGACATCACTGTACCTCTTAAACCAAAAGGAGTTGGGTCACTCACTACTTCGTGCCGTTTGGCTTTTTTGTCAGGACTGGTAGGAGAAGCTGCAGGAGGATGAATAGGTAAAAAACACAGAAGAGAGATATTGAAGAACTGGAAAAAAAGAGAATAGGTGGATTGCATGCTAAATACCTTTGAGTTTACACTGGAAAACAATTGGATTTCTGTAATCTAATGTTAGCTGTCACGGGTGCATGGCAGCAGAAGGAATTAACTATTTATAAGTAGTTATTTGAAGATAAAGTGGCAAATTTATTTTACAGCAAGAGATGAAAATATATGTAAACTTTTCTAAATTGATTAGACATCAACTGAATACAATTAACTTCAATTTCAGACAAACATTACCAAATTAAGCAATCATTTTTATGTAAATCTAGTGCTACAGCAATACCTGGTCCTGTAAGAAGGATCATTGGCAATGTCTGGCTTTTAGCAGAAGGAGATGGAGTTTCTGTCAAGGCAAGCATGGGACATTAGTGCTCACCTCAGCAGCATTAGACACACAGCCCTGGAGTCTCTCCAGAAAGAACTCAAAGGTAATTGGGTTTTAAACAGGCATTCTGGAAAGATGCTTGTGGGGGAAAAATACCATGCTGTTGAATAAGTGCCATCATCTTAATGCAGTTCAGACTGTTCAAAGACAGATCTTCAAAGCAAGAAGTGACTGTACCAGTGTGATTACTTGGCAGGAGGAAGCAAGAAAAGTCTCAAACCCTTATTGCCTGTTGTAGAAAAAAAGAGGCAAAGACCATTTCTGGAAGAATAGGGAAATTCTTATTTTTCTATCCAGCAAAACAACATTGTCAAACATATTCTGCTGTTGTTATTTATACTTTGAGAATTTTGTTAGCAAGAATGCCAATAAAAAAATCTTTTACAAACCCTTCACAGAATCACCTTGATTCCTTTTTGCCAAGTACTAGTGCATTTGGGGCAGATCCACTGAAGCTAGAAGCAGGCCAGGTGTCTGGTCAGAAGACAACTTCCTTCCTCTAGTTTTTCTACAGGAACGGGGCACTATAAACTCCGTCCTTGGCCTTGACAGTGAGATTGGAGGCACTGGAAACCACACTCCTCTTGTATTTCCACAGCCCCACTTTTCCTAGCTGCATCTCCCCCTCCCCCTCTGGAGCTGGCTTCCCTTGAAATCTCCCTGTCAGAGGCACCGACTAAGGAACCTAGCTTGACCTTGGAAGAGCAAGCTAGTGTGCACACTGAAAACCTACCACACTACACACACGTACAAGGTGATGCTGCAATTACAGCCTTACACAGAAAACAGTCTAGCCTTTTTTTTTAAAGTTACCTTTCTGACTTTTGAGGTTAGTAAAGCCCTGCAGCGTAAAGCGCTTTTTTGACAGTACAGAGCATTCTGAGGTAGAGCTAGTGTTGTCTACAAAGGAAGAGAGAGAAACAGAAAGGGAGAAGGCCATGAAAAGATCAAGGCAAAAAGTCATTTGCAGCTGTGCCAGGGAACCTGCACATGTTAGGATTAGAAGGGACAACTGAAAGTCCAGGTACAACACAAGTGTCTGGTTGTTCTTGCTGTGCAAGGGCTTGTACTGCCACTGGTTCAATAAATAATTTCCATGATGGGAAAAAAATTAAAGAGAAAAAACAAAACAAAACAAAACAACTCCCTCTTAGGTCAGGTAATGCCAAGAAATTTTTTCAGAGAAAGAGAACCCTGAGAAGCTGGGCAGCCTTAAGAGAAGACCTACTGCAGACTTCAGCCTCGTAACAAATAGTTCCCACCTGCTTTTGGCTACCATCCATTCAAGATAGCTTTGTCCTGTCCACACCACACCTGGAATGCAGCAATCAACCCCAAGCCAAGGGCAGATGGGACCAGCACGTTGGTGCAGCACTTTGTGTGTGGGCCACCTTAGGGCTGAAAACAGCAAAGCCCTGCTCGTTCAGGAGTCCTGCTGCCTCCCCTGCACTACCGTGGCTACTCAGCTGGTGGATCTGCCTGTGCATCTGCAGTGCAGGCATGCTCCTTGCAATTAAAGACCACAACGTGGATGGGCAAACTCACCTTTGCCTTTCTCGGGGTACTTTGGTGCTACTGTAGTGCCACAACCTTCTAGACTTGTGAGATCAGCTTTTTTCTCCTCCGTTTTTTTGGTATTTCTGATGTGGTTTCGTGAAGGACTGTTTATTAGAAGAGAATGAAGGCAATTAATCCAATCACAGGCTTTTACATACATATATATAGGCTGAAAACCATTTATTTGTTAGCTGTAGCTTCCAGGACTGAAAAAAATCATTGGTGATTGTGTATTTAAAGACCACGAGAACATACAAATGAGAAACAACTCTCCTGACTGCAGTCACATGTACTATGGCAGTAGGAGTTACTGGAAAGATGGCTCAGGACAACTTCCACTCACTTGCAGCTAACAGGTTCCTCCTGAATGTACTAGGAATAAAAGAAGAAAGATAAAGGGATAAACTCTGCCTCTCAGCAGCTCTTAACACAAGAACAAATGAGGGACCTTGCAGGGGATTCCCATCACAACTCCATCTGGGAATGGGCTAGGGAAAGACACTCACAAATACAATGTATCTGGGAAATTCTCCCTGAGCAATAAGTAGATACATAAAAGATGCAGGGCAGAGAGCTACCAATACATATCTGAGCACACACCATATGGATATGAGCACATGGGCTTATGGATAGGTATATACACACACATGAAAAACCAGACTGAGTAGCAGAGGGCAAAGAGAGGTGTCAGGCAAGGGCAGAACAACAGATGGGAAAAAAAAAAAAAGAATATAATAGGTTGGTATGGTGAAGGATGGAAAAAAAGAAAAAAACTTCACCCAGAAATTGGGACACTAGAGGAATGAACACATTACTTAAGTTAAAAAAATAAATTGGAGTAAAAGAGCAAGAGACAGAGAAAAGATACTGCCGTGAAAAAGACAAAAAAGATGGTAAGATGACATTGGAAAAGGAAGAAAAAGTAAAGGAAAAGAACAGTGAAGGAAGAAAAAGGCTGCTCCACAAAACTCTCTTATCTGGACTGTAATGCATATAATCAGCTGCTCAGCAAGCAGACACACCAGGATTTTGGCTGGTGAAGAAAATTACATTTCTGTGGCATTCTCTATCCTGGCAGAACACATGTCACTGCTGCTCAGTTTAATAGTTCTGGAGATGTATAAACTCCAGGCTTTACAGCTTTATAATAGGAAGAGAACTAATGCAAAACCATAAAACACAAGGACCAGTGTTAAGGGGTAGGAGCAATGAAGAGCTACAAATCAGGTGTGTTAGTATATTTAGAAGATAGCCAGGCTGATGTGACAGACAACACACTTACCTTGCACAAGATGATGCTGGTAGTGGTAGAGGTAAGCTCTGTGTTTGTTCTAGTGTCCTGTGCTGACTAGCTTCTGTAATGGAGGAAAGAAAAAGGACTATTAAAATTTATTTGTGTCCTACACCAGGAAGATCTACAGGGCTGCATCTGAAGATCAAAGAGAAAATAGATTTAAAAAAATTGAAAAAAGAAAAAAGAGAATCTCCAAAGTATTTTACCTCTGCATGCCTGCAGTTGACTTGTCAGCACTTTTCTTATTTCATTTACCCAAGTAGCTTTAACTTCAGGAGTTGGTGCCTACCCAAAAATAAACACAATCAGCCATTAAGCACAGAATAGTTATTACACAAATAGTTGCATGCCAAAGCATAGCCTCAGAGGAATCATTCAAGAGGGACAGACAAAGCTCCCTCTCCAGTGCTTCTGTGAACAGAAACTTCTTATAGCCACTGGAACAACTGAGGCAGAGGCTGTGCATGTGCTACAGCCAAATCCCATCTCCCAAGCCACCCACTGCTCCAGTAATGGTGTATACAGTATTCTCTGTGGACATTGCAAGATGTGATTATTTTTTCCCCCAGACGACTCTTCCATTGAAATATGATTTAGGTTTTCTTTTTTTTCCTACATTTTCTCATCACACTCCATTAGCAATACAACAGAGGAAAAAAAACCTCCAGATCTTCTTAGGGTTAGACTCCTGCTCCCCCCCACCTTTTTTTTTTTTTTTTTTTTTTTTTAATGTAGGGCCATGTTATTTACCTGTATAATGTAAACTTCTTCCCTTGCATTATACCAGATTTCAAATTTTTTTGCATCACCTTTGACATTTTCTGTTATTCCAACTGCAGCCATCTGAAAGCAAAGAGAACAGAAGCTGACCTACTGCATTGCAATTATGTTAAAAACAGAAGCAGGCAGCTACTGGTATTCTTTGGGACCTTATTTCTGAAAAGGAAAACCCCCTCTGGCTTCTTGCACAAGGAAAAGAATAGCTAACAATTTGTGATCTGCGTGTTGGAGACAAGAGATTTAGTGCTTTGTATCAGCCTGGCTGCCTTGGAGGGAGGAAGGGTTTAGATACATCAGATTGAGACTGACTTGTAAAACGTCGCTTTTAAAATCCAGACCACCAAATCCTTCATGATTTTTACATTACCTTTCCCTGTGTTTTCTGTGTGATTAATGCAACTGCCATTCAGCTGGACAGACAGCAACACAAAGTAACACAGACCTGCAGCACCAGTCAGGTTTGTCTGAAAGAGTGAAGTTCCCAGTACAATGCTGCAACACAGGTTTGCACAGATAAAACCAGAATGTTGTACTATTACAGGCTAAGCCCTCAGTACCTTGACAGTCAGGATTGTTCAGTGTCTTACATTTAAGGAGTGTTTGTAGCTATAAGAAGGTGCTTTCTCATATCCCTCTCCATTTTCTTCTCGCTTTTTACAGAACAGCACTGCTTTCTCATGGAGGAAGAGGTGTCGCTGCATTGGCTTGAAGCGTGCCAAATCTTTCACCTTTGTGTGACCCTTTTTATGATCAGTCCAGACATTGAAGGATCCCTGCATTAAAAGCTTGCCCAGCTCATTCAGGTTTCCCTGGAACAAAAGAAAACCAGTGATATTTGTAACTACAGAAATAACATCAGATTAAAATACAGACTCTGAACATGGCTTTAGAAGTCTGTTTTTGCCAATAATCTCTCATACCGTGTTTATTTTGGATTTGGAAGTGCAATAAAGTCAGTGCTGTATTTTTACATGTAATTTTCACTGGCCAACACTGTTCAGGCAGGATTTTACAGTCGAGAGTACCAGTAGCAGAGGCACAGAGAACCATGCACAGAGAAAGGGGAGCACAATACATGTTTGGTTGTTCGGTTTTGCCCCCCAAACTCTGCTCCAAATCTGCTTATGTATAGTTTTGGGGTTTGTTATTGTTTTGGGAACTGAAAGTTTTGGGTGTAGTTTTACACATAGATCAAAGAAAACTTAGGTAGACAGGGGAAAATATTAGTCATAGCAGGAAAACCTCAAAAAAGTATAAAGAGATCCCTTTTCTATTATTTTCATCACACAATTAAGTTTAAAGGCATGTTTTGTAAAACACACTTCTCATTATTAGCACATAGTATAGGGCATGCTGTACATATATCTAAAAAAGAAATGAAAATAAAGTTAAAAGTAAGCAAAAATACTGCTACTCACATCATAGCCTGTAATGGCTATCTGGTGCATAGAATCATTAACTGCTTTAAGAATGCCCAGTATAGAAGTTAGTGCTTCCTGAAGATCTTCAGCACCTTCACAGTTCTTACTGTACTTCAGCATTTCCTGAGTGCAAGGGGATGACAACACACTTACTGAGCTTTTGAAACAGTAGCAACTAGGAATGTTGAAATTTTAACACTGAATTTTAGGTAGGGGTGTTGGAATGAGATAATTTTTAAGGTCCTTTCCTACCCAAGAATTCTATGATTTTAAAGTTAGCAAAGTAAAGCTTTATACCATACAATCTCGTTAGTTCAATAGTGGCTGGAACTCAGTAGATCTTAAAGATTTACTTCTCATTTTTCCTACTCATTGGCCAAACATATTTTGTTCATCTAGAGGTTTTGTAAGCTGCATGTAAGAATTTACAAGACTACTTTTGCAAACATCTTTTTCATCATAATTGCAAAAACAACTAAAAACCATAACAAATCAACAATCCTTAAACAAAAGGATAGTTGGGATTTTTTTTTTTTCGTTTCTTACTTTTTAGAAGCGAACAGATTTAAAAACATAGTCAAATTTAACTTAATCTTTTAATTACGGCAAGGCCTGGCATGCTACTAACAGATTTAAACTTACTGCATTGGGTACTGTCTACACATTTAAAAAGGAATCCCTTCTCTAAAGGGATTATTGGTGAAGCAGCATCTTCCAATTTGATACAGATAAAACACAGCAGCAAGCTCATGTGGAACTCCTCTGATTTCACAGTATGAAAATAAGAATTTACTCATGGACTGTAGGAAGTTAAGATATTTTAAGTCAAAAACCTTCATAATTCTCCTCTCTTTACACAAGACTAAAGTAATTAATTCTTTGAAGACTGTTAACAGCTCAATTTTAACTCAAGAGTAAATCTGGTTTGAGGTGAATTTTTAAGCTACTGTTAAATACAAGAATTGTAACATGTCTCTGTAAGAAGTATTTCTTAGTTTAAGCATGGCAAAATGTTATATAATAATTTAAATAAATTTAAGATAGTATATTGCTTTTATTTTGTTCTCTCAGTATAGCATATTCAAGTGAATCACAACAGCATCCTTCACACAAACACCATAGAGTGCTCTCTCTCAAGTGCATTTCCTAGAGTCCAGCAAGGCAAGTTCCTGCAATATGGGTGGGTTGACCATAACTGAAGTACTTCAGATACTTTATCATATTTGTTTCAAAGTTTTCTTGGACATTCTGGTTTCCCCTCATCAGCTTCTCACCTTTTCAGCTACAATCTAAGGGCAAAAGTAGTTACAGAAGCAGTCTCTGTGTAATGTTTGCTTATTAGAAGTCTTTTGACTGAAAGAAAAAGGAACTGAGCTGAAAACTGATGGACAGGGATTTGTATGTTTCCATTTACATATCTGTTCACTAACTTCTAGGTTTCCCTCCAGCAGGATGAGAGAAGCAGCATTAAAAAAAAAAAAAAAAAAAAAAAAAAAAAAGAAAAAAAAAAGAAAAAAAGAGCAAGCACAAAATGTGCTTAGCATTATAGTTTAGTAATACTTACTTTTAGCAATAATTGGTATTTGGTTATTCTTTGAACGGGTTTCAGCAAGTATGAGTCCAAACTGAGCTTGTGGTCGAGTTTCCTTTGACATTCCTGTAATCAGTGTTGGATTTCATCAGGACACTAATCAGTATTTGTGCTATTTGTTCTTGAGAAGATTCAGTAAAAATAATCCAAACAAAAAACCCCAGACCCCAATAAGACCAAAGCCAGCATTATTTTAAGGATTCAACCGAGCATACCTGGAAGAATACAGAGTCTGAAAACTGCCTCCACAAACTTTCAGATCGAGGTTTGTTTTGACAGTATTTTTCATAAATCTGGAAGTCTTCCATCTGGAATTGGGGAGACAAGCAAAAAAATTCATTAATTCTTGTGTCTTTAATAGACAAAGTTCATAACAATTTTTTTCATTTTCAATAATGCTATGAAAAAAATCCACCACCAACAAAAATTGAATCATTGTTTTCTGCTTAGGATGCCTCAAGGAATTGCAAAATCACTGATTTTGTAATGGCTACTAATCTGCAAAATAAAACATTCCTGTTAATTTTTGCTTCAGTTGAATGTTAAACACTTTATGAAGAAGCATATGTTACATTTACAAATATATTTCTACTACAGTATGGAAAATATCTTTAGGAGAGCCCAGCCATGAGACCCACTGTGTAGCTTTTTTAAAAGACTTTGTCCTTTTTCTTTATTTTCATTTCACAAATGTGTTTTTCACTGAGAATTGCACTAAGGTAAACCAAGCAGTTTGTTCCCCCTTATTACTTCAAAAATTAAATAGCATGACTTCAGCACTTGCTGAAAGCAAAAGGAAATAAAGACTGTTGAAAATGTCATAGTAACCATAGATGTAAAAAAAAGAGCAGGTAGGAAATCAGCAGGCACAGAAGTACCTCCATCCCTCAGTCTCAGGAAACAGCATCTCCATGGATGTAGCAAGCAGAAGGGAGAGGGATGGCTCCTCCCAGGAGCTTTAGAGCATCAAGAGGCAGCAACAGCAGGCGTCTGATTTCCATACACACATTCTTATTTAGCCTTTAGTATACTACAGGTGAGACTCATTGTTCAGTTAAAATTAAAAAAGTTTATTTTTGTCATAGTTTTCTATTTTTGGAACAAAAATGTTTTGGAATTACTCTGTTGAGGTGTACTCTTTAAAGAAAATAGAAAAGAACAAAACAACAACCCAATAAAAAAAGTCTAACCAAGTAAAGCAATCATTTATAGTGATGTGAAGAAATGCAGTACATGACTCCTCTTCATGCTTTCCTGACTGCCACTTCAAAAAAAGCAGTTTTCTTTTAAAGAGATAGTAGTTTTTTCTAACAAAATCAATTGTGCTGCACAGGGGAAAGTATCTTTAACTCTCAAATAACAATCTACATTCTCAACCTATTACATGCTGAGGACAAACAAAGGGTATATGGTGGTAATTGCTACATGAGAATCACTCTCATGTGTTACAGCCCTAGAGAGGTTTGTGGATGAAGTGCCAATAAGAGGTGACACGTACCTGATCCAGAAAGCACCGCCCTACGAGTTCTGGGTATTCTATGTAGGTTTCTAGTTCTCTCAAGAATATTCTATGAGAAAGATAATTTTCTTTAGAGCACACATTAAAGAAAATTGTTATAATGTTCACAGTCTTGCAATTAGTTTCCTAAACTTTTGGAAACAGAATTGTAATGCTACGAAACTAAACGTAATTCTTCTAGATCATGTACTTTAAAGGGGATAGCAAATTAAAACAAATATTCTGACCAATTTCTTTTAGCTTATTGTTGCTGCAACTGAAATCAAATACAGGGTTGGAGAAGGAAGGGGGATTTCATTTCCCTTCCTTATGTATTTGGCAGCAGGATTAGTACAGTTTAAAGTGTTTGGGCTATGCTTCCAAGTACTACCAAACACCACACACCAAACACCCCAAAAACCACCTTCCCAAAACTAAAAATAAACCCACCAAAAAAAAAAAAAAAAAAAACCCAAACTAAAAAAATCAGTGACAAAACTCTCATTGTAGTTTTGCCTGAATAAGAAACAACTACTTAATATGCTTAACTTCTCTTGAAAATCAATTTCCCCTTTGCTATGAATTTAAATATTATCCTACGAAGAAATACCTCTCTAGCAGCAAGGATTTAGACTTCAGAGAGGTCACTCAATATATATTTTAATATATATGAATAAATATGGTTATATATATTAATTTATTATTTAAAACATCTATAGAAATATAAAATTAATCACCCTCAAGCAGATGTAAGAGTTGAGAATTTCTGGTTTAGAACCATAATTCGCTTTCCATAGTAAAAGTAATAAAAAAAAGAAAGCCAAATAAAACCTACTTTAATTATCTTGTAACCAGATCCAAATATCTTGCTTCAGAAAGACGACCACAATGCGAAATTCTACCTGTGTACTGCATATATGCTGTTTCACACAGCTTTGCTCATCTTTTATAGATATTTTGCTTTTCCTCTTCTATGCAATACAACGTTGACATGCCATATAGACAAGCAGAACTTTGTAAGGATCTTTTAGCAATCTAAGGCAGATTAAAATACCAAGTAAAGATTCTCATCCAAATGCTGTTCTTAGAACCGAATGCAAATCCTCACCTGTTGTGAAAGTGATAAATTTCTTCCATATTCCCAAACAAGATATCTTTCTTATTTTGCAGTTCTGGTGAAATGAGATGAGCCATTAAAGGGTTGTCCATCTCTGCAGCATAACCCTGCAACACAGGAGAGAGGCACAATTATTATCTCCCTTTACCTGCAGTACTTGTCTCTTTAACAAGGCAGTCTGCCTTCAGGCTGACAGACAGACAAGAAAGACCTCAGTATCAATCATGAAAGAAGGAGACAAATTCTGTTTTTCCATCACCCCACTCAGACACATGCAGTCTTTAGTAAGACACTTGAGTAAATCCTGCGATTCTAGGTAAGTGAGGAGAAAACAAAGTTTGCAATAATTTTCACCAAGTAAAGGCTCTACATATCTATACTGCTTACAAATGATAGCTCATATTCTTTTTGTTAAGACTTCAAACATCTGAATTCAGAGCCACAATTCCAGTACACACACAAACCTTCATGCCTGTCTTAGCCATTGTTATGAAGGAATAAGTTATGAAGTTATAATAGTAAGTTATGAAGGAATAACTGTAGTTATTTCTGCAGGTAAAAGAAACCATTAAGCTAAAAATTCTTAAGTTTAAGGCACTCCCATTTGCTTTGGCACCAAAAGGAGTAGCTTTAGATTCCCACATCTTCCACTTGTCATATAAGCACACTTTCTCTAGTCTGTTTATCTGGCACAGAAACAGACACGAGCAGCTTTAGTCCAGGATGTTCTCCTCCGGCCCTGAGGTCACTAATCTGCATTCTCTCAAAACACTGAAATACCCTAAACAAACAAAATACTCCCAACAAATCAACCAGAAAAATGGCAGGAATTAGCTAGCACCTGTATTATAAGCAGATTTCTTAATTTAAGTAGACTTCTTAGCATACAGTCACTGAAGGAAGATGATCCTATCTTCTTTAGATTTTGATTAGATTTTTCTCTCTTGTGTGTTTTAGTTTGTCTGGTTTTGAGGTTGTTTGTTTGCTTTTTAATTTTTTTTTAAACACAAAGTGACCCTTGCATTAAGTCACACTGATTATAATAAACCACATCAAATTATAACAAACTAAATATCTAAAAGAAAAGATAAGCAAAAGTGCACCTACAACTAAGATTTTTGATTTTGACACCTGATCCAAACTACAAAAACAGAAGAACTAGCTCATAAAGTCAGCTAACCTGAGGAATTCAATCATTTGGATAGAACAGAATTATGTTTTTTAAAAGAGCTCACAATCAGCCCTTTTAAATACCTTTGGGTATTTTTTCCCCCAAACACCAAAAAAAAAAAAAAAAAAAAAGGAAAAAAACCCCAGTTGTATAGGCAAAGATGATTGAGCTCATAAATAGCTAAACATTGGTTCCTTTCTCATATTTCTCCTGCCCCAAGTAGGAAAATGCAGAGTCTGAAAGAGAGAGGGTGGAATAATTAAACTAAGAAAATTTGTAGAGCCTTAAACATTTTATAATAATTTAGATAAAATGGAGTTAATTTCTTTTTTAACAGTAAAAGAACTACTGCAGCCACCATGCAGTTTAGATGAAGAGCTGCACCAAGAGAATGATTTCCACTTTAAGTCAAGATGATATTGAACACTGCAGCACAGCCAGCACTGGCAAAAAGGAGTATTGAATTTAGCTGACATCAAAGGAAGCCTGACAAAGTCCATTACTTGTGAATTTTGAAGGAACAAGTGTGAAATACATACACAGACAAAAAGTTTTTGTCATTTTTTTCCACTTTAGGCTGACATACTGTTAAAATTTACCATAAAAGCCTTCACATTTTACTATCTATACAGTAGTTGTGTTTTAAGAGAAGAGAGGGAAAGCTACTTAATGCAGCCACAGAGATTATTTAATCTTACTAGATTATTTAATCTTACTTTTAAAATGTATAAGGCCTTACTTAGTATTTTATTTGAAAGCTATTCTAAAACCATCCAAGTGATTGGAAAAAAGGGTAGAATTCAATATCTAAAAATAGACCAGTATTCCTCTCCCAGTAAAGATCACTGAATTACATAGACTAAAGTGGGATAATCATGGTTATTAATGAAAGAAAAATTATTGATCTTGGATAAGCTATAGCAGTTTCCAAATAATCAGTCTTGGGAAACTACCTTGCTTTTTTCTGTCAGAATCCTTGGCAGACAGAAAATGCATGGCAAACAAATATGACATAATTAGAGTAGACACTGTCTCTACAAAGGAGTACCAGCTTTTTTTATGTGAAAAATTGAAAGATTAATAGAATAGGAGAAACAAAGGTTAATGGGAGAACAGCCAGAACTATGGACTAATAACCAGAATTACTGAAAAGCTGGAAGACTGCCACTGAACCATACCTCAGCAAGCATCTGATCCAGAATTACTGCTGGCACTCCCAATCACCCAAGTTCAAGCTACAGGGATACCAAACTGCAAGGAGGCAGAGAGAGGTGTGCCTGGCACGAGTACTGGAGTGTCCATCACAGTGGCACAAAAACAAGACACTTGGCCTAGCAAGACAGGAGTTGCACTGCACTCTATGGAAAACAAGAGTAATACCACAGGAATAGAAAGATGCTCCAGTAGCAGAAGTAAGAACCAAAAATCCTCCAACTATTCAAGCCTTAATTTTATGAATAGACCTGTAGTGATGCACGGCATACAAAAGCAGAGAATAAAGTGATCTTCAAGGCCCACTCCAAACTGATTTGGGTTTATTATCACGTCAGATGTGACCATCCCACTGTAATCAACACTTCCAGCACTTGGACTGAACACAGGATGTAAATGCTGTGGGGAGCTCAGCACAAACTAGCAAAACCAAGACCAGAGTCCAAAACCACCATACACTACTCTTACTTGAAGCTATGTACTCAGAAATTATCAGTCCTGGTCCGTAACTTTAGACAGTTCTTATTTAGGAGCTTAACATTGATATGGACACCAAGAATACCCATTTGTCTCAGCTATAGTTCATCCTGATGAAATTATTCCTGACAAATATAATTTCATCCTGATGCAATTATATATCCATAGCTATCTGCAACTTCATCATTCCCGTAATCAAGTTAGATTACAGGAAAAGGACACATCCATAGCTGAAGACTTAGACTTGAGGACAAAAAGAATACTGCAGTGTATTTCTACAAGCCACTCAGCAGTGCTGCAATCATGCCTCCACAACTGTGGAGCAAAGGGAGCACCTTTGCTTCCTTGCTGATTTCAAATGAGGTTTTTATTACAAGGCATTCTGTTCCCTCAGTTGTACCCAAGACATGTGGAAGATCATTTAAAGATATGCAAAGAAAGATGTAAGAAACAACTTTTCTCCTCTGACACAGTAGTCTCTTGATGCAGATTCACATTCCTGTGTGACACATGACCTTCCTGGAACTGACCCAAGACTCTAGAAAGAACTTTTGCAGGAATTAATGATCATTACAGATCTCACTATGATTCCACCTAAATACTAAGGCACATCTTATTTTCTGCTCAATTTAGGTTTTCTAATACAAAATCCTAATTGTATGACTATTTCTAGAAAAAATGACATATTCCTGCCTCTTTAAAAATATTATGAAAAAGGAAAAATATAATGACCACATTTGCTTGAGAGAACAAACAGAGGCTTTATGGTGGTAAGGAAAATGTAAGAGCATCCATGAAATGCAAGAGATTCACTAACATCCACAGTGAAACTTAATCTTTACCTCAAGAACACAGAGAAGTTCTTCCACATATGCTCGTTCAGTCTCGATGAGTTCATTCATTACATGCCTGTAGACAAAGAATGATAATTAACTTATGTAAAGTAATGAGGCAACATTATTTTGTCTGTGTTTCTTCTTTACTTCAGACAATAAAAGAACTATTTCCAGGTAATGGAAAATGTTATGTTCCATGTATATTCCTGTCATTACTTTATATATCCTTATTGAGAGATACGTATTTCTAAAACATTTTAAATTTTTTTTAAATGCTTTTGAACAGGAAAATATAAAATCTGGCAGTTTCATGCTGTAGTAACTGAATTGAAGCAGTAGAGTGTTTTATCATTGCATGTACAAAGTCTGGTTATACTATGTTTGCAACTACCATGGGAGCTGGAGTTGGACCTGCATAGGATTATTAAATACAGACTTAAAGTGACACTGGTAATTTTAAATTAGAGGCATTTAGGGCACACTTTAAATATCTTGATGATGCTTTAAGATTAATTTCTGTAATGATCAAGCATTGAATCTTTCTTCCACCCAAACTCTTTCCCTTGTGATTTTGTGTGATGTAACAGGAGGTTGTAACAGTAAAAACACTACATAAGTAGCCAGTTTACAAGTAAAAAAGCAAAGTCTGCTATATGCAGTGCAGGTGGTACTAAGGAATTTCTTTAACATATGTTATGCTGTCCAGTTTTTATAGAAGTGATTTTTTGGTAACATGTATCAAAATGGACTAGAAAGAGTCCAATAAAAAGACAAAGTCTCAAAGCATGGAGACCAAAACCTTCAATAGATTTACAGGGGGTTTATTAGCATCAAAACTGTTCATCTCTGAAATGAAAATATGTAGTTGTCCTGCCATAGCATCACCTCACTGCAGCAAAGGTAGACTCTGGTACTCCCCAAACTCTAAATAATGCTGCAGACAAACTGAAATGTCTTCCTCTGTGCAGAGCACAACCAATGCATTACAAAAAGCACTGAGGTTTATTTCAGAGATATATACTTGTTTTATCAAATCCTTAGCCAAACTCATGCTTTGCTGGAACCAAATCAGAGTAAACCCACACTTTTTGCTTATCAAAATACACTTACTGCCGTAACACAGCTAGGTTTTCTTCATCATCCATTGTAGATCCTCCTCTGCTTTGATGGAGTTCAGTCATTTCACTCTGAAGAAGGAAACAAACAATGAAAAAAATAATCACGGCATCACACACGCAGAAAAAAACCACTTTAAAATACAGAGCTTTGTGCTCAGTACTTTTCACTGGAAAGACTGTACTTCACTAAAAATGAAGGAAGTTTGCAAGAAGGCTGTGAAAAAAATCGAGTCACCCTGAAGGTCTTGAAGAACACAACATCTGGATGTGGACAGTTCTCCATCAAAAGCCAGTTTAGAAAATATGTTGGTTCAAAGCCCCTTTCCAAAAAGATATCAGAGCACCAGCATAATCTTGTAGGCAACACTAGCCTTAGTCTGTTTTCCAAGCTAAAAATAAGGTACTGTGCTAACTTTCTGGTTACTTCTTAACCTGACAGAGAAATTCACTCTTAAAACTTTTACTGTAATGCCTAAACCTAACTTAGTATTGCTGAAAAAAGAGAGGGGTTCCACTTTCAAGCCCTCCTTCACCTACCTCTTTTCTCTCCAAATGTTGGCCATCCTGGTCATGTGGTCCTGCCTTCCTTGTCTTTTGCTGAACATTTGCTGAGCTGATTCAACTCTAACCCAGTGAGAAACTAGATGTTTCTGTTGCTGCTGTCAGGATACTTCCCTTCCTGCAGGCAGGGCAGGAAGACCATCCCCACTTGGGAATGGCAACCCACTAGGTCAGGTGAAGCTGTCTTGGAGCCAATGACAACTACTTCTTCACTGTCAACAGTTTTAAGAGTAGCCAATTACTACTGGCAAAAAAAAATATTTCCTCTTCATAGACTTAATATTATGCTCCCCCTAATATTTTTCCTAATATTGGCAACTATTTACTTTACCCTCCCTCATAGCCAGCCCAGCAACAAAGCAGCCCCTATTTAAGCCACATGACTGTTTCACCAGTGCTACTTCAACTGGGATGATGCCATCACTTTTTCAGTAGAATTCCCTCATACTTATTGAGAGTTCCTGACTATTCTGTTGTACTATGACTTTTTCAAGTAGTACACGTGTGAAACATGCAAAGTGAAAAAAATACCTTTCCTTTTCTGTAGTTTACCCTCCGAAGCGCGCTGCTTTCTGAGCTGGACACGTTTTCCCTTTGAAGACCTACACACGTAAACCAGAATCAAACAGAAGTTAGAACTGGATCAGACCTGACAAAGATGTTCCTGCAACCACAAATTATGGCTGGAAGTTTCTTTAAGTTCCTCAGCATAGCACAAAAAAACTAAAGGCTAATACAGTTACTTACCTGGAGAGGTACAAGGAGATTTTACAAATGCTTCAGGTCTTGGAGCAACTGGCTGAACAGGACGTGTCTGCTTAGCTGCCAGCTTCTTAAGACTTACTTGCCGCTTTTGAAACATTTCTTCCATACTTTCTTGCTTCTGGAAAACCTTTTGTACATGCTCCTATGGTTGCCATGGAAACAAAAAACCGACTTGAATAAAAAAATAATTTAAATAATTTATTAGAATTTTTAAATTCCTGTCAGAGACCTATCAAAAAGTTACATTGACATCTAGAGCATCTATGATATACTGATTTGAAATTGCAATTACTTTTATAGCACATATAGCTAACTCTTCACTCTTAACAAAGTGTAATTTACTGTGATTTAGTACACTTAAAAATTGGAACACCACCTCAAAAATATTTTGTGACCTTACTATAGAGAAATCTGGGATTCAAGTTTCAATTAAAAAAAAATAGGTTTTTTGAGTGTCTAAGGGTTCTTCTACATGAAGAGATCAACCATGAATAAAAGGAATATATTCTCAAGTTCTAAAAAATAGTAATAAAAAGTAGCACAGTTTTGCTACATAAAACAAAAGGTATTTCAAATACTCGCTTGGGAGAATTTTTTTAAAAGCAATTTTACTGTCTGAAAAATTTGAGTAGTTATGAAAAGTCTCTGAAGTCCTTGATGCTTATCCAAAGATATGATGAGACTCAGACACATAGGCTTTCCAGCTCACAGGTATAACTCCTACTACTGATTATTTAGCTTTATCAATGGCAGTACAAGAGAGCAACTGTAAAATGAACAAATGGACACACAGATACACATAAACATCTTCTGGTACCTTTAGGTCTTCACTGAGGATATGTGCATACTCTCTGTAAATTTTATTCAACTCCTTGATTTTATTGCCAGCACCAGTATCCAGGAATTTTTCAATCTCCTGTAATGCTGATTCTGCACCATCCTGAGACTGACACTTATCTACTGGCTGGGAAGCCAGCAGGTAAATTCCTTCATCACACCACTTCATAGACTAGAAACAGAGAAGAACAGGCTCAGAATGCACCAGTGTCAGCATCACACACCAAGAGTGTAAAACACCTCAACCTTGTCATGAATTCAGCTACTTAAAGAGAAAACTTCTAGCATGGTGAGATGCTATCTACTATTATGACAATTGTTCAACTGAGGTTTTGGGAAACAACTGTTGCACACTAAATTTACCTTCTCTAGTAAGTCATGCAGTTCCAGAGATTTGTTAAGAAGATTTCTCCTCCGTTCTGTCTCAGTTGTCAAGGTATCACAGAGATGATGAAGTTCACTGCATTTTGGAATAATGGAGTCCACAGCATAATGATTGCTTTGAATAAAAGCATCACGCTCTGAGGCCAGCATTCTGGCTTTTGCTACAGTTTCCTAAGAAAACAAGCACTGATTAAAGTAAATCTTTCCTTGGATCAAGATCAATGAAAAAAAAAATAAAATTGTTTTTATGCAGTGAAATACACATATTGATAAAGAATACATCTTTAGTTAATATCTGCCTTGCTTAATAAATCAAAGGGATTGCCAGTCTTTCCAGATGCCCAAGAACTTCCACATACAAGAGTAGCTCAGAAATAACAGTGAGTTTAATCACAGGCCTCCTTGAAGGAACCACTGTTGTCTTTCTATGCCTTATTCAGCAGGGTCTGTGTGCATATGAATGCAATTTTGGGTACAGCAACAATCTGAAGTTAAAAAATACCTATCTCAGCCTTAAGAGCAATGACCTCTTTTAGACAGCAATTTGTTTCATTGTGAAGCCCAGATCAGAAAAATGTTCCCTTTCTATATTGTTCAGTGTATGTTTCCGTTGGCCATCCTTATTGTACATTCAATACACAGCCTTCCAAGATTTATTGAAAGACATAGCTTTAACAGGAATGGAAGTGGCCCCTTGATCAGTAAATGCAAAACTTGGCTATGTAGACACTTCATGCAATTCTTACACAAAGCAATCACACTTTGTGTCTGGTCAGTCTGCTCTTCACTGAGGGAGGCCCAAGAATTACTCTGCTCTGATGGTTAAAGACTTTATTTCAGATTCCTTCTGCACACTACCTGAGACACCAATTCTGCCTTGTTGTCAGCTTAAGCTGACACACTCAACAACCAAATCCCATTCCCCTCTGCACGTGCATTGTCACAGTAGAAATTAAGGAGCCTTGCAGAGTTCTTACATGTGATTTTTCTTCAAAGTTGGCAAGATCTTTCAAAATATGCTCCACATGTGAACGGCTGTTTCCCACATCTGTGAAAGCAGACAGTCTCTCAGAGACAATATCCAAAGCTGCTTTGACCTGAAATGAGACACAGCAATGTATGAATGAAGAGAGCTTCACCTCTCCAGAGACCCACCACTTAAATAGCTGATAGCCACTATTTGCAGACAGGTGACTCACATTATGTGGTTACTGGGACACAGAGACAAAGCACCTTTTTTTGTCAGCCTACCTTTCCCCCCCAGTTCAAAAGGAAAACAAATACAAAGAAAAGGCAGTGAAGTAATCCTGTTTCCTGGTACTGAAAAAGATGCAAGAAAACTCATGCTAAGGAAACGCTTATTATCTTGCTTTTACCAGATGACAAGGACACAAAGCAACATTAATGTTAACAGCAAAACATGAGGAAGAGGTCCCCACTCCAGCAATTGTTTTAGAGACAGACAAATGCTGGCAAGAGGGTTTCTGAGTGTTGCTCCTGTGGAGACACGGGGGCTGTGCTCCAAGATCAGCTACACCAGGATAAAGGCTACATCAAGCACATGAGTTAAACAACATGAGATCAGAAATTGGCTGGGAAAATTGTGGTTCAGCCTCCACCCAGCTTCTAACACTACGGTTGCAACTTCCCACCCACAGTGTTGGAGACAGTTTTCATAAAATTTCAGCCAGAATGTTTAGTTGGGACTTGGTTCCATAAAAGGATCTATTGGCAAAATGAAAGTGTTGCAGCAGCATTTTATGCTTCTGTGGTACAGAACAGGTTTCAAAGGAGTTTTTGAATGCTTATACACTGCAAGGTTCATGGAAAAAAAGAATCCTAAATCTGCAGAGGAAAAAAAAAAAGTTACGTCTCTATAGGAAAGAATTAAAACTAGTAAAGATAGCAGTGTGTCAAGTAAGGGCAAGTACAAGAAAAAGGTTGGAGAAAGCTTTCAAGTACACACAAGAACTGTAAAATCAAGAGCAGGAAGCATTTTCTAATAATTTCTATATTATCAAATATTGACTGCCACCACGAAGTTCTCACCTCTCTGAAATTGTGTTCAAAATTCCGAAGACGCAGACACTGCTCTAGTTTTTGCTGATGCTTAATCCAAAACTCATCAAAGGCGGTCTCTGTTTCATGTAACTGAGCCAGTAGCCTTTAAAAATCAAAACAAAACACATAAAAAAATAGTCTAAGAATGACTAATTCTAAGAAGAATGAAGGTGCAACCTTCAAGGGACAATGCAATTCTGCACAGTAAAGAAAAAGCCTCCCCAAAGCAGTATTTTTCAGGACAAATAAACTGGATACAGGAAACATTTTTTGTATCGCACAGTATTATTTCCTACAATACCATTGATGTAGAAAACTGAAACTCAACACAAACATTAAGTTCTGAAAAATGGGCAAGTGTTTATTTTAAGCATCTTCTCAGCTTTGGCCCAGAGTCATGGGGAGCTGGGGCTAATATACATAAATAAGATATGTACATGTATGTGCATTAAGACTCAGAGGAACCCAAGCCTTAGGTTATCAGGAAAAATTAAGGTAAAATTTGTACTGCTGTGACCAGCCATCTGCCCTTACATTTCATTCTTTGGAGCAAAGCTCACGATAAATCTGAAGGCCATTGCTCCCTCCCTTCCAAGTAGAGTTATTAATTAAATATCATAGGCAAGTGTACAGCTGTCCTGTGATGAGGAAAACCTTCTCTGATTACAATTCTGGCAAATGACTTTAAACTTTCACTTCCTAACTTACCTTCTTTTATTGCATTTGACAGTATGATATCCCAAGGACTTTATACAGTGCACTTTGCTGTACTTAGGCTACACATCAGAATTTTAATGAACTTTTGTCTTTAACAGTAGAGAAATGAACTCTGAATTTACAAGTTAAAACCAACTAGCGAAAAGGCAGTGACACACACACACACAGAGTTTGTTCCAACTTCCATCAGATATTGTATTGAATAGGAATGTTATGGATAAACTAGCAACCCCCACCCTGATTGTCCTTGGATAGCAGCAGTGACCAAAAAAAAGTGACTTCTGCCAAGCTTTGTGGGTTGGAATGGACAGTTATTTGGAAAGAAAGGCCGCCTGAGTGTAACAGAAACACAGAATGACAGACAAAAAAAGAATGCAGAATACTGCCTGAGGGAAATGAGCTATGCTTTCATAGCTTTGTGAAAATTTGCATCTGTGCTACAGTGATATAATGTCTTCAAACCTGGCAGTAAAGTGAGGGGGGTGTGTATGTGACAGGCAGGGAGCAAAGGAAAACAATACCTATTACTTATATGGCCAAAGGAAGCACATAGAAAATCAGTGCACAGATACTTCAAAAGTGCTGTACTCCCTAGCAGCCCTTTAAAGGCTACTAACATTGATAAGTTATCAGGTTTAAAAGAAAAAACCCTCCCACTTCAAAAGGACCTAATGGAAATGGACAAATCTACTGAAAAGAAGGGATTTATCACTTCAGTCTTCCCCTCATAACTTCTGTACAGCAGCAAAATTTCTTGGCTTGCACTTAAGTTTCTAAACAAAGTACTGATATTCTTTAAAATAAAGAAAAGATACTCAAGTATATAGTCCAAATGTGACAAAAATGAAAAGAAGACCAGTGTTGTGTGGTATCAGAATTCCAACCCCATTTCCCTATAGCCAGGTGTCCCCACAGTGGGCATTAGGGGGTTACTTTGTTCAGGACAGATCTGACAACAGAGGAGTTGTTTCTGAAATGTTCTATAATGTTCACATTGCAACATTTGCTTATTTGCAAAGCATATATATGGAATTAAATAAAGGAGCTGGGGAGGGGTCAAAAAAGCAGAAAAGCAGCATATTTAGTTTTTCACACCTCTCACCTTTCTACCGTTGTTTGATTGTCTAGCTGATCTTGATTCAGTTTGTATTCGGGATTCTCAGTAACTGGTTTTGTAATACTTCCAAGGATATCATCTCCCTGTTCTACTGCTACCCTGATATCCTCCTACGAAACAAAACAGAATGAAACAAAACAAAATGAACCAAAACAAAAACCCCACATGCTGTAGTGGCATGTTGAGGTTTTTTCTTAGGCAGAATTCACAAGGCATTGAATTGAAAGAAGGATTTCAATAGCATTTGAGTAAGCACAGTTTTATTAAAAGCAGTGGCTGACAACAGACAGTAAATTATAAGTGTCAGCTTCTTCCATGTTTACCATCTTAAGATCCCAGCGTAACTGAGTTAAATTTTCATGGTGGACAGCCTTCTAGTGTCACTTTAGGCTACAAATATCTCAAAAATTTTAGATGCACAGCTCTGAAACCGCCAAATAGCTTTCATTTAATCCTTTTTGAAAGAACATTTGTTCATGCTTCAAAAGGCCATATATTTTAATATGCATGCAAATACAATCAAATTTCCTGTTGCAAACAAAACTACAAATTAAACACACCACTACTTACAAAGAAATTACTGTTTCACATACAATCCATTATGCATTTCTACATACATAAACTTAGTTTCAAGAAATGTCATTTTTCAATGCAAAAAGGATTTTTAACATCAAAAAAATGAAGTTCAAAAAGATATTGGTGGTTCTCATTATTACTGTTTATTAGCATCATCCATATTTTCTATTAATATTGCTAGCTATAAATTAAAAGGCAGTTTAACTAAAAGACAGCATCTCTACAAAAATTACATACCTTCATTTTGTCCTTCTTTTCTGTGTGTGTTGCAAGAAGGGAGCTGGTTGATTGTACATCATTTGGTAGTTCTGTTTCAGCCAGCTCAGTCCCAAAGGACTGAAGAATCTGAGCTGTTTGCTTAACCTTTTGGGCGAAACCTTCTATAGCCTTTTGGAACAAAAAGCATTAAAGATGTTTCGTGTTCATCACACACATAAGCACAAACAAACACAGGCACACACAATATAACTCTCAAAAGAAACCCAAACAGATGAATTACAAGACTGAAAACATGGCCAAAGGAGAATTTTGCAAGCAACAGATACTGTCACCATTAATTCCTTAATTGTATATTTTTCTTAGGCTTGTATCAGGTGTATCTTCTTCATATTTTTATAATCTGGAGTTATTTTACAACTTGAGCTTTTTCTTTCTTGTAGCAAAACCAATAAGCCTCAACACAATAACATACTGTAGTTCCTTCGCTCCAAGTGTTCAGAAAACCACTCCCAAGTTATTACTCATATTATTTCTCTAAGATGACTAAGTACCATGGGGAACATCTTCTCAACACTGAGCAAGTCAACTTGCATCACATGGAATCTGTTTTATAAATGACAGGGTATAAAACAGAAGGGTTCATTAAGCTGAAAAGTTAAAACAAAACCTAAGACTTACAGTACGACGTGACAGCCATCTGTTGTGGCAGTAATCCAGGGTGCCACCAAGATCTTCTGTTAATTGTGTCTTATCAATGTAACCCTGCAGTTCTGATACTGAGCCCAGCATTATGATCTGCAGCAGGACAGGGAAAAAGTGAACGTGATCAGTGGTGACAAGTCCCTTGTTAAGGCTTCTGAGCCCCATCCTTCAGACACAGACAGAGAAGATGCACTTCAATATAAAAGTGAGAGATTGAACTGTTTCCTGTGGGTATAGAAAAACAAACTTAGCAGTTCTTTCAGTTGAAGATGATGTAAATGTAAATGACTGAATATGAGCATGGGCACCAGGCACACTAAAAAAAAAAATCTTATGGATTATACAGCATAACATTGCCAGATTTTTTTATCTTGATAAACCACACTTGGCTATTTTCTAAAAGCAACATTCACTTCTTGTTCGTTTACCCTTGTTATCTTGGGTCTGTGGGACAGAACAATTGTGTCTACATGCATTTGTCATGTTCCCCAAAATAAATGAAAGATGGGTCAAAATTTTCTTAAAGACCATCTTTCCCCCTTGAAATTCACATCTGATAAGAACAATAACATTTATATTATCAGCTCATATATGAGCATTTTCAAGTTTTATTTTAAAATATAAAGGCTGTACACTTGCAAACAAAAGTGCAATCCATGGGTTTACTGGCAATACAACAACAGGCACCCACTGTATGTTTGCTCAAGTGACAGAAACCATAAAGTTTGTCCATGGGAAACACATCTGCTTCAAAATACACATACTCTTTCAAGAAAAAGCCATCATGAATTAGCTAAGATTGCTAGAACTGCCTCTAAGCATGGCTTTTTGTTGGACTTTCTTTGGTCTTCACTGGCTGCCTTAAGTACTTTTACAGATTCCTGGTAGTAAAGTGAAAACAGAGGATTTTACTTACAGGTACTTTCATTTTAAGCTCATCTTTGTTGAATCTGAAAGCAATGTCTGAGAGAGCTCGATGAAAAAATCCTGTTGGGCGCAGAACGAGCACTAATTGCAGGTTTCCAGGGAAAGATGCCTGCAAAGCAAGTTTAGCCTGTTATTTTCCGTGTCTCAGCTCCAGAAAATATTTTTGAACAAGGAGAAGCCCCTGATAAACCACAAACTAACTGTATCAAAGGCCTCCCATAATGGGGTGACCAATCATATTGTTGCATAGCTAGTACAAAGAGCTTCATTCAAAAGACATTTACTTGTTTTTGGGAACAGGGATCTATTCTCTTGGAATCATTTTTTTTTCAGGGCTGGCTTGTACTGCTCTTCAGCTAAGATTACAACCTACCCAAGGAGGCTAATGAACAAACAGCATGGCTTAGTATTTTTTAAACAGCATGACTTCTATGGTTATTTCTTCTTCTCTTTAATAGAAGGTGCCAAAGAAACCTCCATTATTGTATGGAAACCTAACAACAAATTTCTAATTTCTGCATTTACCACCTTGCCAGTTGCCTACACAAGTTTTTGCCCCAGAGGATGCAGTAACTTAGAAATAAGCTTTAATTTGGCTGACAAAAATAAAAACCAGGCATAAAAATTCTCAATTCTGTTTTTCCTCATCAAATTCCAACTAGCAATCTGATGAATCTTTCCCAGTTCTACTGCAGGTAGAGGGAAAACAGAAGAGAGAAGAAACAAAAAAAAAAAAAAAGCATTATTAAAAATCAACCTCTGCTGTGGCAGAGATTTGCATATTTGGCATTTAGCCACTCTTGGAAACATTCTCCTCTATTCACTATTTCCACTGTAGGGAGGCAGTGAAATTCACTAAAGAAATGATCATTATAATGATTAAGCATGCAATTTTCTTCATTATACTGTTGGAAATTATTTCACTTTGCTAGCTAACTGGTTTACCAGAGGGAAGGAAAAAAAGCCCACCAAAAAAGCCCCACTGACTGAAGGAGTTATTATGCTCTACTCTGCTCCAAGCCTACTGGAACTGTTAGTTCTGGAAGGTTGAAGAGTGAATAATCATCATGAGGTTTCCAAGGGTTCCAGGTACATAGCATTAGAAATTAAGAACTTTTAAAGGGAAAAGTAGTTCAACACTTTTCTGGAAAACTTCACAGATTCATTGTGGTTCCCCAGATATTCAGTATACAATCAAGATTTCAATTTGACTAAAGAACCTTAAAGGCTTGAGCATCTCCATCTGCCTTCACTTCAGTGATGTCCAAATTTGCTAGAAAGTACAGTGGTTCAGTTCCAAAGGAGTCTGAGGGCTGGGAATAGAATCCAGGTAATTCTGAGAGCCCTCACTAGCTCCTCAGCCTTGCACTATAAAATCCACTAAAAAAGTACACTGTTCAATAAAACTAGTACTGCCTGTGAAGTTACTAACTCATAGTTATCAGACAAAAATAATTTCATAGAAAATTTCTGACTGTATTCATAAGGAAAAGATTATGCTTTCCTTACTATTTTTTCTGAACTACCATACAAAGCAAACCCACAAAATTATTTAAGAGACATAAAAACAACAGATAAAAATATTCTTATATTAAATCTCCTGGGTAAGCCTTTTAGAACAACAGCTGTATTTATTTCTCCCATTCAACAGACATATCAATTTATTTTCTGCCTGTAACAGCAGTGTTCAGTCCAACTAAGCAGTAACTTTTTACCTTTCACTTCCAAAATGTGAAGCTTATTCAGTGACAATACAAATATTTCAGAATAAAAATTATGAAAGAAATACCTTTTAAGTAGCACATTTTGAAAAAAATGAGGTGCCTCTTTGTGAGACATCTACCCCCACTCCCCGACATGATGTCCTGACCCACTGTCTGTGGCAGCAAATATCTGCAACCCATTTAGCCTTACTTGGAGCGATGGGAAATGCCCTTGACAGGGTGCTAGATAATCTCATTGAGGCTCCCCTTCACCACAAAAGATTGGGCCAGGTGGTCTTTCAAGGTCCCTCCCAACCCAATCTGTGATTTTATGACTTTCAGGCTATTACTGAAGCAAACAGCAGTACCCAAATGCAATCCAATAGTAAAATTTTCTGGACTGTGTATTAGTTCTTATGAAATAGCATTTAATTCCATGATGAAATTAAGTATGGTGTTCAATTCAATGAAAACAGAGAACACGCACTACAATTATTTTCTATCTACATATGTCAACACAAAATGATGCTGTTGAAGTCAATACAGTCTTGTATCACTTAAATTCCCATTCAAAACCTGTCAGAAATCTCCCTTCTCTCTGAATAAAAGCTCAAAATCTAGATTACTTTGACTTTGTCTACAGTATAAACTTGTCTCCACTAGTCTGTCTCCATTTAGTTTTGATTTTTTTCTTCAAAAAAACTCCATGTCTTAAAAAACGATGCCTCCTCCAAATCTACAAATTGTTTCTTGTGAAACAAGAAAGGGAAGTTGTGCTACAGTAAACAATGTCGGACCTGTGCCAGCTATTACATTTTATCAAAGGTTGTATCTGTACTGCCAAAATACTACTATTTTTCCTAACTTTTTTTTTTTTTTTTGCTAAAGCCCTGGTGACTTGCAGAGACAATACTATGATGTAAGAGATACTCCGTGGCTGCCTGTGAACTTCATTGAGCAGTCAACTTCACCCCGAACACTGGAACAAAACAAAAATTCTCTGTTCTAGTCCAGCAGCGTACTTGTTTGAAGCCATTGTATGCTAACCAGACAACAAACAATGACTTCTCAATAATGCTTTGCTAAATACTAAGCACCAAAAAATATTCATGTTATGTTTAGCAGTGCTATCAAATCAAGTGCCTTCAAGGACTGTTTCACTGAAGTTAATGGACCTCACTCAGATTTGCTGAAAGGTTTGTATGTTCAAAAACTGGGTTGGCTTTTTTCCCCAAAGTGTCTTTTTTTACTAGATTAATTAATATTAACAGTTCCCCCAGTATCTTGTCTCAAATATTGAATTTATCCAATTTAATGCCAATGCAAAAGACACTAGGGGTCAGGTTTTTCATATTCTCTGCAAAAATTGGGAGAGGCAGCCCATATATTCATTCATCTCACTTGCACTTGTTTGATACTTCATGATAGTCACAGGATTAGTTCTCTCATTAGATCTGCTCATCTCCTTGGCTTTCTCATCCAGTCAGGTCAGTGCCAATTTCGAAGAGAAAAAGGTGTAGATGTACATATTTTTATCAGCTTTAAATTGAATCTGACCAAACCAGGAATTTGCATACAGCCCCAGGATCAAAGTGCTCTAATACACTGAGATCTTTGTTGCCCTACAAGTATCCTGATCCTAGAATACAGGGAAGAACCTTTTCTGGCTGGACAAAATAAGGAACAATCATAAATTCTCCAGAAAACCAGTTAATAATTTCCCAGGAGCAAGTTAACCTGCCTGCTTTGAGGCATCTGCTTCTCAGGGATGGGGATCCTTTCACTGCATGCCCCAGGTTTCTGAAAAGGGGAAAATGTATAGACTGATCCCAATGAGTTCTGGGCAAAATGTAAAATCAAATTACCGTAGAATCACAGAATGGACTGGATTGGAAAGGCTCTTAAAGATCACCTATTTCTAACCCCTCCCCCCCAGGCAGGAACACCTTCCACTAGACCAGGTTGCTCAGTTCCTCATCCAACCTCACCTTTAGCACTTTCAGGGTTGAGGCATCCACAACTTCTCTGGGAATCCTACACTCCAGTGCCTCACTACCCTTACAGTAAAGAATTTCTTCCTAACTCCTCATTCAGTTTAAAACAGCTTCCCCTTGTCCTATCACTATCTGACTGTGTAAAGTCACTCTCCTGCTATTTTATAAGCCCCCTTTAAATACCAAAAGGCTGCAGTGAGGTCTGGCCCAGAGCCTTCTCTTCTGAACAACCTCAATTCTCTCAGCCTGTTCTCATAGGAGAGATGCTCCAGACCTCTGATCACCTTTGTGGCCTCCTCTGGACCACATGTTAGTTGTATATAATCCTAACTACCATTTTTCTTCACAGAAATTACTGACAGGGAGGCTGTGTGTACTACCAGCACTGACCCTGAAGTTAACCCAGCTTGTAGAAATATCATAACCATGTGAGCCATCAAAGGCTAATGCTTGACTCAGTTTTAGTAGTTCTGTCTCAAAGTATTTGGAACACATTAATTTTCATTTTATGAACAGCTTCAAAATACCCACATTACCAAACTCTGTAGTGGTGTTTTCCTTTCTGCACTTACTAGTACGCCATAAGCCACAGAGCATTTATTTCCAAAATGCTTCTGTATATAAAGGGCCTAGTAAGTACTTCCTTACCTATTTTTTTAAGACTGTTTATTCCTGGCTAGAATGAACAAGTGCCTCACACATAATTCCGGTCACGAAAGAATCTTGAATTAAATCAGTTCATAAAAAGAGCAGCTTGAAATCTAGTTTTAAAAACATAGAACTGTTTTGCATTATGTTTAATGCAAAGGTCTATGTTTAATGCTTGTGTTTTTACATATTAAACAAATGCCTAAAATAAAGAAAAATGGCTAACTACACAAGGATAATTGCAAAAGTGCTTGCATGTGTAGTAGTCTCAAAACATCCAAAGCAATCAGACAAAACCAAACTGATGTCAAAATAAACTTACTAATTTATCCTTTACTGTACTCATTCATAACAATAGCCACAAAATTAATACAAACAGTGTTACAGCTTCATCATACTGCCAAGTTCTAGGCTTAAATCCAAGCAAAATGAGAAACATGACCGGGGCTGAAAGAAGAGCAGTATTTTCAAACTCAAGTCATACAAAGTGTGAAGGGTCATTATACTTTTCAGGACATGATGCAAAGAGCTAACTAGAAACTGGGCTAATGGGAAATACCTATACCATATAAATATAAAACAGTGCCTTTCATGGGGCACCATTTACAACACATATCTTTTCTACATCAAGAACTCACTAAGAAACTCAACATCTCTAAAAACAAGGCCAAAGAACTCAAAGTTGGATTACTGCAATTCAGCATTTCTCACCTTGGATATCAAACCAATAAGATTCCAGATGGCACAAAAATGGGACTGCCTGACTCCTGAAAGGTTTAGGCTGGCACTACAAAATGAAAGAATCAATTAGGTTGGAAAAGACCTCCACGATCACTGAGTCCAACCTAAGCACTCTGGTGTGCTGTGTCCATTGGCTTCTGCTTTCTTCCTGCCAGCCAGCGGTCTTGGCCCTGATCTTCAAAGAAATTAATGAGCTAAGCCGCTGTTACAGTGAAGACTGCATTTTGATTTACGAACAGCTAAGAAGAGCAGTGCCCTGGACAAGGCAGTTCAAAACAGAAAGCATGAAATCTGCATGCAGTGCATCCTTAGTTAGCAGTGGCAAATCACAAAGCAAACTTCTTTTCCAGGAGGCTGAATAAAACCCATCTCTTCTCACACTTAGAAAGGGCTGCATAGCTTTGTAACTGGATAAAAATTCCTCACTACCACCCCCAAGCAACCCCCACCATAACTGCTTGCTCAAGAGCAGTGGCCCACAGGTACATTATTCCCTATGTACCAAGGAAGTTTATTTTCCCCAGTCCTTCAATATGAGGTTGATGAATGGCTATGATAAAACTTGTAATGATGTTGAGGGCAGATTTTTGTTTGTCTAAAAGAATGAGCTCACACTGCAACCTTTGCCTCTAAATGGAGGATGACAATGATGACAGGACAACAAGAAACTAATACTATGTAATGACATAGACTTCATTTTTTAAAAAAAATACATTGAACTGTGAAAAGAGCAGTCTGAAACCCTACAACACATTGATGAGTAAAAAGCCTTGCTCCTACAACTGTGGATTGAATACTGCTTGTTTGGGTATGATAACATTAGGAGAGAAAAGAAAAAAAAAAAAAAAAAAGAGAAAAAAAAAGAGTAATTTTTAACTGCTTGGAAAGGACAAGTGGATCAATTTGTCTGGCATTTGTCATTCACCCAACTTCAGCTGGGACAATACAGAGCTGCTTTACCAGGCAACATGACTGCTCCTCCTTGCACACTTATCCATGGGACTCTGCAATTGCCCAGGCGCTAAAAGGTTCAGCAAGGTCTTGCATGTCTCTTTATACTCTGAATACTGTGTTTAACTGAAAACAGGACATTCTAATACAAATTTAGAAGAATTGCTGCAGGTGACAGGGCAATAAGTTGAACAAATTTTGTATCTTCAAACAACAATGTAATACAAGTGAACAATTTGCAACTAATAACTTCAGTATTTTCCAAATTCTATTGTCTCCCTAACAACATGGCAATTTGCTACCAAGACTTCACACCTAACATGAAACTTGGCTCTTGGAATCCCTACCAGAACTTCCATCTCCCAGCCTGACTATCCCAGTAGACCAGATCCTTCCTAGGCTAATAACTTCAGCTAAATCAGGTGAAAAATAAAAATAATAATACTGTTTGCAGTGTCTCTTAAGCCACAGAGCCTGCGAGCCTTGCGCTTGCTAACAACAACATCCTGGGCTGCCTGCCCATTGCAACTTCATCGAGTAGAATAAAACAGCAGCAAAATCTGCATGCCTGGGCATGTTCCTGCCACAGCCTCTGTCACATCCCAGGAACAGAAGGGCAGTATTTCAGCCCAGGCCTCTGGCTTTGCTCTCAGTCCCACTGCACTGCATGCGCTGCAGCAGCAGTCATCCTGGGCGAGCAGTGCAGTCACTGACCTTCCACTATGTCTGTAAAAATAGGTTAACCTCATCTCCAGAGTCTTGACTACAACAGCCTTTAAGTAGCAGCAGGAAATACAGATTCAGCTCACCATTGCTCATTTTCTGCCCCAGGAAAAAAAAGCACCCCTAACAACAAAGAAGGAAAACTGAAGCTCAGAAAATTTTAATAATATATTTTCCACAATAATTTCCACAATAAAGCCTGAAACAAAACATTTTGTTAGTTTTGTTTGAAAACATACTTCCAATACCCACTGGTACAAACCAAATGTGTATAAAGAATCTTGAAAACAACAAGAAATAATAATAACAAATACATTTTAGTATGAATTTCTGCTTAACAGCTGCTCAGTGCTTACAAATAAATGTCCTACAGTTGCCAGGATATTAGTGATGGGCAGATGCTCCAGCCAGGATATTCCTGTTGGGCAGTGCTCCAGCCCACAGCACCCTATGCTGGCATTTCTGATTTCACAAACCAAGAGGGTCAACTCTCTCAGGATGGATAGAGAAAAAACAGGAAAGATGGCAGAAATTACAGTGAATAAACTGGCAGCCAAAACTCTCTTCTCAAATAATATGAGACTCCTACCCTCACACACAGCAATAAGCCTTAGCAATTAAAAAAAACCAAAACAAACAGTGAACAGGGGCTTTTTACATGACAAGGGGGAATGGCTTCAAATTGAAAGAAGGGAGATTTAGATGGAACATAGGAAGAAATTCTTTACTGTGGAGGTGGAGGCACTACAACAGTTACTCAGAGAAGCTGGGAATTTCCTATCCTTGGAAGTGTTTAAGGCTAGGCTTGGATGAGACTTTGAGCCACCTTGTCTAGTGAAAGGTGTCCCTGCCCATGGCAGGGGGTTGGAATTAGATGAACTTTAAGGTCCCTTCCAACCCAAACCATTCTGTGATTCTGTGACTGAAACTGCCAGAGCTATCAGGCGTTCAGACATTGAGTACTGTCTGGGTAGCCCAAATAACACCCAGATGCTTCATAACCACCCAAAGACAATTCTGACTGCTAGGAAAACCACACAAGTTGAAGTCTCCAGTTACCCTTGAGCCATTCAAAAGAAATCTTTGTCTTTCAATAGGACCTCACTAATTTGGCACAATATACATATCTTATATATTTGGCTTTGGTTTTTTGTTAAACAACAGACAGCTGAAATGCATTACATTTCATATCAAATACTATAGCAAAGATATGATGGACAAGAGTAAATACTTTTTCACTACATCTTTTTTTGGAATAGGAACACAAAATTTTCAAGTGTTCGGGGCTGATGTGGCTGTTGCTGAAGCCCAACAGGAGGACTGCTATAAACACAACCACATGGATACAATTCAAAGCCAAGGCTGTGGCTGTTCAACAAGAGAAGCAAATATTAAAAAATCATGCCTTTAACAGACTAGACTTCAGCTAAGGAGCATGATTCTTCTCTCAGAAAAAGCTCACAGAAGAATGAAAAAAAGCTCAAAAAAGCAAAATAACCCATCAGCAGCAGTACTGCAACTGTCCAGTGCTCCTGCATTTAACACTCTTCTCTGGGCAAATCCCTTAGGCAGCAACACCGACAGATCCCTTATAATGGGGAAGAGTTGCTCAGTTCTGTTCTATGTGCTTCAAAGCAAAGTAACACACTCTGGAGGAACGTTACCATAAATGTTATCATCATGGCCACAAGCAACTTGTCTGTAGTTGCTCCCTAACCCTTGCAACCCCAATTATGCAAATAAAAGGACCATAATCTGCACAACACTTATCTGTCCTTAAACAGAAACTACAGCACTGACTTTTGAAAGAGATTCCAAACCTCCAGACAGAGTCCATTTTCTTCAATCATCCTAAATTATGCTGCTCCCAATTTTCACTACTGGAATCTGCTCAATGCTGTACCTCAAAATTTCAAAATGAGCTGCAAAAGCAAATTTTGCTGATACATCAATGTATTTTCAATGTTTTAACATTCCTACCATGATTACTGTGTAAAGAGTTGTATTGTGGGAATATTATATCATTATATATTCATCCACAAAACATCATATAGTGGGAGTAATATACTACCTTTAAAGATGTATCACTTTAAAGTAATGTACTATCTTTAACTTACAATAAACAAACAATCCTTTGGCCATAATCAGGCCACATTAAAATGACATTTGTTGTTTTGATTTGACTTTCATCTTACAGAGTAAAAATTTTTCAGCCACTAAAAACTAAAAGAATACAGCTTTGTTTTTCTTACTGGTAAGACTATTGACACTAACAATTCAAGCAAGGATAACAAGGAAGAATAAAAACACAACCAACCAACAACTAAATAAAACCAAGTAAACCAGAAGTAGAATAAACACATGATAATCATGAATCTGTCCTTACCAACTTCTGAAAAAAAAAAAAGGAAAAAGAAAAGCAAGCCTCTAATAAGTTTTGTTTTCTTTTTCTGATTTTAAAAATATTAATTCAGAGGGAGATTGAGGAAGTTAAGAGCATGTACAGTTGATTCATCAAAAAAGGTACATAAGGTTTTCTTGCTTACATGTAATGCTTGTTTTAAATCAAACATCACAAGAAGAGTTTTTCCATGCAAACTCCTTTCACAAGTGGTAAACTTAACCAGGACCCTCATCCTCATTTCATCATAAAAGGGAAGCTCACTAGAATAATGAAAAGTGGACCCAAACTCTCTGGGACCCAATTTGCTAATATTAATGCAAATATTAGCTCCCACCTAGGAGAGCTGCATGCTCACACATTCACACACACACACTCTCTCTCCAAGTACATACTTAGGAAGATGTCCTGAGCTGCAGACTGCGCACCATAGACACATGATGCTCTGTCTGGGATACAAAAGACCTACTGGATACCTTCTGTATCATCTATTAGCTGACATATTGTTGAAGAGACTTTCTAAGGTGTCACTGAAAAGAGTACTCACTGCTATCCGCAGTATGGAAGCTTTCACCGAGGTCCATTTGTCCTGTCTGCGATCTATGACAAGAATAAATCCAATCCCAGCATCTCGTAAACTAAGTTTGGAGGAGGAAAGAAGAGAACAGGAAAGTTTCGTTAAAAATACAAATGTAACTCCTGGTTCCCTCACACAAAAAAGCAGTTAAAAATAAATAAATAAATAAATAAATAAATAAATAAATAAATAAATAAATAAAGTAGCTTGACCTTTTTTGTGCAGAATTTTCTTCATATAAATAACTCAAATACAGATACAGTATACACCATCGCAAAGATGCAGTAGTCCCACAGCATTTCACAGAGTTCCAAAATGTATACAAATAATGAATTCTTCTTTTTCACAAAAGATAGTATTTACATTTCTTGCACAGGGATTATTTCAGAAGAAAATAAGACAGATTGATTCTCCACTGTTTGGCGCTGATATAATCCCTTCCTCATGATGTTGTCAGTATAATTTCAGGATCAAAATAAAGGTGTTTTCCTTTTGCATCTGCTTTTAACCTTCGGTTTGAATGTCTTCCTCCTCACTGATACTTAAAACTCCTTAAAAACACAGATCCTTCTGATCATTCCATGATACTGCTCCATGCATCTGAAATTCTCATATGCCTCCAGGTTGTAAACCTCTTCCTAGGTGCATTTTCACATTCACCCAAACAAAAAAACCTTACAGCATTTAAACTCTTCAAATCATAGATGAGCACACAGATGAGAACAATGAGCTCAGAGGCACTTCTCTGGAATGGAAACATCTGTGAGAGAGATTCTGCTCAAATCCTGGCGTACGGGTGACCTTTCTCTTTTGCCTGTGCTCAGCTGCATGTGCTACCGAGCCCTGACCAAGGGATATGCTCCTGTTTTGTAATTCCCCATCTAAGCCAATTGTGCAATGCCAGCAGCAGCCCTTGCCAGCCAATCGCAATCAAAATGGAAACAGCAGGCAAATACAAGGCAGACGGGCTCAGATTTATTGTTTTCTCATACATTTGCTCCTTTTTCAGCATATGCCCCATATTTTTACTTCTGATAATTTATTGCAAGGCCTGCTGTGGCATTGTGTGACCTTTAGAAATATTATGCATCAATTTTTTTATGGTAATATCTTAAAAGAAAAAAATAAAAATCAACAGAACATCAGGATTCTTTATTCAAGATTGCTGAATCATGGAAACACCAGCTTTTCTTTAGAAGATTATGTCAGTAGCATAATGATAAGATGATGTTTAGGAGGATGAAGAACACAGGTACCCAGATGTGTCATCTTAAGCTAGTCTTCAAAATTACACATTTAAACAGGACTTACAGTTTACTCCCTCTCTTTTACAAATTGCAGTATCTCTCAAATTTACAGGCATACTATTTAGTAGGAAACACGAATAATCATTAGAAATGCAAAGGATCCCTTGCTTTCTTTCAGAAGCTAAGCAGTTCTTTCAGCACAGCAGAATGTTAGAAGCGATCCTCACTGCCCACATTCAGTGCACATTACTTAACTCTTGCCTCTGGGTTAGGGCAACACTGATAAACAACATCTGAGCACTTGCCTTGTAAGCCTGACAACCCTTAGAGACAAACAGGGCTTTATATTAGCAATATGCTTCCCACTACAGTAAATTTCCATGATTTACTAAAGTTTCCCCTCTTCTTTTTCTTTATTTAAAGGGCAAGGGGAGGAGAGAGATCCAGACTGATTTTAGCCTCTTCCTGTTCCCCATTTAAAGTTCTCGTAATTTTAACCTTTAGTGACTGAGCAAAATAAAATTATAATAGCAACCATGTGCCACAATAATCAGATGGCAAAACAAACTCCTTGGGTACACAGCCTTAATGAGGATGAATGGAGTCAAAAAGGTGCTACAGCTGTCCCCACAGGAGTCAGTGTGGATTTTGGAGTGTATTAAGACTCATAAAGAGCTATTTTCCCTGCTCAGTAGAAGTTCCCAGGAGCCCTGAAATCCCTCCATACTTCCTCAGGGGAAGCATAATCTCAGAGTACCTAAGTGCAACATCTGTAAAATATTTCAAGAAACTACTGATATTTCAGTGCAATATGAATAAAATTAAAGCCTCTGGAAGAGCATCAGTAGGATTTCTCTCTAGGAGCACACGAAAATACAGGCTCAGCTGGGATCCCATAAATTATCTACATGGCAGCTCCACACAGTTCATCACCTGCCTCAACACCTGACAATAAGCAGAGCTTAATATCATTATGCTAGAAAAATAAAAAGACAAGGCTTACTTAAGTGGAAGAATTAACAAAGAAAAGCACATCTCTAAGATAGCCCAAAAGATGTCTTCAGCCAACCTTCTTTTTCCACTGGATCAAATAGAAGGATCAAATATGTTGTGTGCTTGCATGAATCAGCAAGCTCAGACATAAAAGCCAGGATTCCCCACTGCTGCCTGGAAGAGACCCGGCGGCAAAGTCTTGAGCATCTGACTTCAAACTGTTAACACTCCACTAATATAGACCGGTGGGGGGAAAAAAATAAATTAAATTCCCTGTTCCAAATCAATCAGGGTGGGAAAAGTATTTGTTATCTTGACAACAGTGCCTTGTTGCAAAGGCCTGGCTCTGGAATCTGGGATCCAGCTCCAGCAAGTCACAGGCAGGAAGCAACAAACCAAACTAAGACATTGTGTACAACAAAGTTGAGAACATTACAAAGAGAACAAAGTCATGTATTCAAGAAAAGTAAATATTGAAAACAGGTCTGCTTGCCAATGTACCCTTGCTCTGCTGACCTTTCCTTGCTGCCAGACACGCACCTGCATATGGGGTTGCAAGACACCTTGAAATACCCTCCTCTCTTCTAGGGCACAGGATGAACAGTGCTTTGGAAACAAGCACATAGTCCACTTTCCTTTGGCTCCTGATTTAACTCTGAGTGTCCCTCTTTCACCCAGTCATATTTATTACATTTAACCCTGATACTGGTTTTCTCCTACCCTTCCATATGCTTGAGAGGAATG
Source organism: Phylloscopus collybita (assembly GCA_027886175.1). Classification (NCBI taxonomy): domain Eukaryota; kingdom Metazoa; phylum Chordata; class Aves; order Passeriformes; family Phylloscopidae; genus Phylloscopus; species Phylloscopus collybita. Next base: position 36,499,919 of record JAJNNQ010000006.1, read on the forward strand.
CATTTTGTTTTGTGGTCAGTGTCTCAGAAGAAGCATGCTCTGATGGACACAGCTCATCAAAGCTCATCAAGCTTTTTTTCCCTGCCTTGGTCTAGTTGCATTGTACTTACCAGTTTAGCTCACATCTTCTCATGCCTCTGCATCACTCTCCAATAAACTCGTCTTCACCACTGACATTTGTCTTTCCCATTCATCACTCCTTGTCCCAAGAACAGTTCAAAAAGTATTTTTTTTTTCTTCCCAGTTTTAGACTGTCAGGATGAATGGCATAAATTCATAAATTCTCACCCCTTCCTGAATATCACAATCCCTTCACCCTCCAACTGTATGCTATGTCCCACTCCATCTCCCAGTATCTTCCCTTGGGTGGACACTCCCCTCAGCTGTGATCCTGCCTGTGGAATCCAGCAGCTTGTATGCACTGCCTGCTGGTCAAGAGGTGGCACTCACATCCCATGCCACAGCCTTCCTGCTATCAGCCCTGGTAGCAGACCTGGCTCTAGAGCAGCTCATCCTGTAACCACAGAGAAGCTCCTGCTCAGCCCCAGGATGAAGCAGGACATTTTTGGCAACAGGCTTGAGGAGTTACTTAGCATCTGTGGCCTGGGCTTTAGGTAGATTTTTCTCAAGGTACTTTCTTGACACAAAAGCCATAATTCTTCGGAGTGTCAAGTCTGAGTCCTTGAACAAAGGAAGTAGATACTTGAGCTTCTCAAACAATTGTTTCAAGATTTGAGGAGCATGGTGGATTTATTCCCTGGCATCTTAGGAACCACTCAGCTATTTTGGCTGAACTTTACACCATAAAAGCAGGTGGCATCTCACAAATGAAAAGAAAATTTGGTAGAATTGTAAATTACTAGAAAGTAACCCTTACAGTGAGAAATATTAAAAAACCTTAGCAGAAGCACCTGTCTATTCAGGCTTCTTAACATTTTCCATATGATCTTTGTTGTCTTTAATGTATTAACTTGTAACCAGTGTATTTTCTAAAACATAATTTATATAAGCTTTTAACTCAAAATTAGTATTTCCTTCCTTTGTTTCTCTCCTAATACATGCACAAAAGAAACCCAGACCAAAACAAAAAACCCAAAACACCATGGGATAAAGTACTGTTCTTTTGTTTATTCACCAGAACAAAGAACGGAACATTTTTAGAAAGGCAGGGAACCATCCCTGCTTCTGCAGGAAATGTGTCCAGCAAATTCACAAAGGCCAGGTTAGAAAGGTAGAAAGTGGAGGAAGAGGAGCAGAGCCACAGAGGACAGGAGAAAACGCAGCAGACTTTCTGCTCAGGCCCCTCCGTCTGTCCTGTGGGGCCAGTGTAAAACCATTAGGAGGAGGTGATGCTGAGGTTGAAATACCTGCCCAACAAGCAGACAGTTTTTCATGTAGACCATGGAACAAGAACTGAATTTTTCACTTAGTGACTCCTCAGTTTTAGATTATGGGGACATCTCCTCTTGGTCCTGTTTGCAAGACTTATTAGCTCATGCACTTGGGGGAAAGGGTGGGAAAGCTTATAGCACATAGGACTGTGGAAACAAACTTCCCTCTGGGTATGTGGAAGCTATTACATAAACATCCTCTGAAAGATCCTTGCATTTCTCCAAGGTATGGGTGGTGACAACTGCTACACAAATAATTTCCTATTGCTTCTACACTGCTGTATGAAAGCAGTTAGAACACATTGATCTCTGCTACAAATGAAACAAAGGAAATCTTCAGGTTCATTCCAGAGACTTGAAAGTATCAAACCTTTGCATGTTTGAAATTCTGTACATCATTTTAGATTACATAAGTCCATTTATTTAAAACTGAATTTCAATCTTAGAGCTTTATTATTAAACAGTTGGCCTACATTACAGTCAGGACTGTTCTCTACCTCAACTACCTCTGCATACAAAGGGACTGGAAATTCTTGCTCTCAAGGGCTGAACAGCTATTTCCATAGTAGGACTTCAGTAACATTCCAGGAAGAATTACTGCATTGAACAGAGCACCAAGGCAATGTCTGCAGCAATCTGTATCATAAGCAGAACCGTGGTACCACCTTTTCTTAAAGCCTCCTCACCCACAGCCCAGTGACACGCACACACCGCTTCAAAAATGTGAGGTCTGGGGCATCTCACAATCCTGATCTTTTTTGGCATACAATTGTAAACTTGTGTGAGAAGGACCTCATCACTGGTCACTTAGCTTAGGAACAGGCCACCGAAAATCAGACACTTAACAAGTAAGGTTGCTGCTTCCCAAATGAAACTTTACATTCTACATTTGCAGAGACAAGACACTTCAACTGACTGAACCTGAGCCACCTCAAAGACTACTTCTCCATCTCTCCTGTTGCTGCTAGGAATGATTTCTTGGGGGCTGAAGGGCAATTCTTTCTTAATCAGTGTTTCACACATTAAAAAATGAAACCATGAATGCCCTAATAATTACTGGAAACAGAGAAGAGCCACCTCCTTAGTGGCTTTTATAAGCTCTAAAAGAAAGTCAAATAATATAGTGAAGAATTGATATTAATGGAATTAACAAATCAAGATAAAAATCTCCAGTACAGTAACTAGGAAAGGAAAAAAAATCAGCTATGTCCTGTGGTGATATTTCACATTACCAGTTTTATGCTGGTTTGCCAGCAAGGAAAAGAGCAGTAACGATTCACCTGGCATAGCTTTGCTGCACATCTCCTCTCCTGCTGTCCCTCATATAGGGTAACCCAGACTACTTCAATTTGATCATTAGCTACATCCTAGAGGATGCAGTGTTTCCTAGAGCAAAAGGATTTAATGGGTTATGAACCTGACACAAAAAAAAGGAAAATTCAGCTGTAGCATTATACAAAATGTAGTACCCAGCCACTAAACAGTAATTAGATCTAGAGCAGTTTCATTTTCTTACAATTCTTGATTGCTCGTTATTGTAAAGCTTGCCTTGTTTCATAACTGGCCAATTCATCCACTTCATTCCAAAAGAAATCCACCTGCTGGGTATTTTAAAAAAGGCACACACACAAAAAAAAAATCATATTTGGCATATACCTCTAATTTTAAAATGTTTAAAAGCTGCTTAGTAATTTTAAAATATCTGGTATTCATTTGGTCTTTAAAAATCTTTAAAAATCCAAAGCAAAACTAAACTGAAGGACTTAACATTTTAAGCCACTATCTCTGAGGAAAAGAAAGCCGACTTGTGCTTTCTTGAGTAAAGGATGAAAATAGGTTGATATATATCACACTCCACAAAGCTCCAGTTTGAAAGCCTCAGCTATTTCAGGCTTTTATAGGCCAAAGTACCCAGCCCAATGGCAGATGGTTCTTGATTAAAACAATTTAGAGATAGCAGGAACTGAAAAATAACTATAAACCAGACATATGAGCTCTTAAATTGAACTTCCTCATTTCTATTGCAATGTGAGCCGGTAAGTTTTAACACTGTATCGAAGCTGAATACTCCTTTGTAATGCTGCTGCTATTTCAGATCTTACTTAATGAGTTTTCTAAAAACCTGTACTTAATTTAGTACTTGAAAGCATTTAACTGAAGAACACAGCCTGACAAATAAAAGAAGTAATAATCCTTTAGAATGTGTTAAAAATGTAACACTTTATAAAGTTACATAATGTTACAAATTATATTCTGAACTTGCAATTTTCCATTTTTGATACTCATGAAATTATATCATATGTAATCATAAAGCAATTACACCCTTAAGGAAAGTAGGAAGTGTTCTGAAAGCTGGATAGTAATACCTTCCCATTAACTATACTTTCGCTAAAGAAGCAAACTTCAGAATTTTATTTTCTATTTTTACAACAGAAAACTTGAGACTTGCATTGTAATTGAGATATCAGTGGCAAAGAAACCATCTGCCAAGAGAATAAATAGAATGAAAATGTATTTCTAAAAGATGGCTGCATATACAACTGGATGTTGCTATCATGGCATTCAGTCACTCTGACAGAAAATAGCAGTTCGGTGCCAAGTTCCGCCACAGATGTAGATGTATGACTAATGGAGGTGAAGCATACTGAAAAAATCCGAGGACAGAATTGTCCCTAACAAAGGCAGCATTTATGAACATCCAGATGAAGTTCTTTGGCTACCTAGCAGACCTCCTGAGCCCCTAAAGCAAACTGGCATGACATTTTGGCTCCCACTTGAACAGCGGGCCTAACGTCTTGTGGTGAGACTCATTTGTGACATCTCAGTTCGGATTACTACAAGAATCACTTCCAGCTGAGGTGTGTAACTAGTCTGTCAGCAATCAATTCTTATTCCAGAAATATTTATAAGAAAAATCAGAAATTGCAGGTGCACTCTATTTATGGCACTGCATATGGGGCAAAAATAGGAACACAATGATTAACAACTTCATACATTAATGCTATCATTTCAGACACAATTAATATAGTTTTGGCTTTCATTTTTGTAACCTCTATCTCTTCAGCTGAAAGCACTGAAGAAGTCAGCTAGTGCACAAGTGCTGGAAAGACATGTCCATCCCTTCTATTTCATTGAAAAATCATCCAAAGCAGACCCAAGGAACAGGCTCACCTCAAACTTCCTGAGGTGCTGAATATAAAGGTAGTGCCTGGTGGTGTGGAAGCTGCTGCATTGCACCTAACTCTCCATATCTTCAGCTCTGGAGACAGGGAAAAAGCTTGCCATCTATCCTTACTGTGTTTAACTGGTGAGCAACCTGTGCTGTGCTTCAACACTAAAGAAGGCTCTTGATGTAGAAATATTTGTTCTATTTGATTACTGAGCTCTGTCATACTCAGCTCAATGAACTGTAACTGTGGAAGGCAAAACCTACCCCAGCTCAAACTAAGGCTGATCACTGTCCATGAAGAAATACAGGAAAGTGAAGGAATTCCAGCAAAAGAAATTTAAAATAGGACAGCCAGAAGTGCTGTTATACAAGTGCAGCCTCTAGTGGTCTGTCCAAAATCACTGAATGCCAAGTAAAAATTACTGTCCTTTAAGCTCTTGGCACTAACAGCTGCACTTCACCCAACACAGCTGATGCTGTGACACTCCACAGCAGCACCACAACCTGCAAGCACAGAGGCACCATTTCTTATTGAGGCTTATGCTTCAAATCTGATTTTGAAAATAAAAACTCCCTCCACCCCTCAAAAAACAACATGCACACTATTCTACAATCTAATTAATTCTATACTGAAATTCTGGGAATAGATACATTTTTAAATGCACATTAGAAAAACCAAAGCATTTACACCATCTCTTCATTATGGTTTTGATAGTTACTGCCTACCCTTCATAGAAACCGCACAGATGAAGCTGCACAGGAAATTAAGAAAATCTGAGCTTCTCTGTAGGGGCTGAACCTGTTAAAGCTTCATCATTAGACAAGGTTAAGATAAGAAATTTGATGCATTTCCCTGCTTCAATTATGCACCTTTTTTTCTCCACATTCCAGCTATCTCTCCCTAAATCTCATCCAGGGTACCACTGATGAAAACCTTTTCTCTTTCCTTTCCTATTATGCTTGCTTTTGGTCTCAGCTGTTACTAGTTCATGCCCCAAGCATGTCTAAAAACACACTGTATTGCAATTTTCTCAGGACTGGGGAATTTGCATTTTAGGATCTCTCAGCAAGCAGGCAAAGAGGAATTTAGATGGATGTTGGGTTGTGAGGTGGCATAAATAAAAATCGTCATAGGTAAGTGATTAAAATTTGCTCATGAAGCAGAAGAGATGAGCAGAATCATACAGCCTGGCAGAGCGACACTATGAAAATAAATGCCTTTTGCCACTTTATAAGCATAGGCAAGAATAATTACATACGATGTTGTTGTGTCAGTGACAGGAGATCTTAAAAGCCAGATAAACAGGGGGAAAAGTAATGAGAGCAACCTCAAACAGCTTTGTCTGAAGGGTTATTAACAATTCAAAACTTTGGAAGTCTCATCCAAAATTCACAGTGATTGTAGGCCAGACAGCCACAAGTGCAGCCCTATGACTGATCTGAATATTCCTCAGTCACCACAGGACTGTGACAACAGCTCACTGCACTGCCAGCAGACCAAGGACCCACAAGGAAGATGGGCCACTATCAGAGACATTTGGCAACAGGGCAAATGCCAACTCACTGGCAAAGAGGAGAGCTGCCCTCCAGCCTTGGTCCCAAAGGCAACCCAAAGTCTTTATCCTGCACAGAACCAGGCCTCTTGAAATTGTGAGACACAAATCCCAACATATTTACATGAGGGAATTCTGTCTTAAGCACTGCTTGTGGTCCTTGGCCAAATGGACAGCACTGGTACACACCTTACTTATTTTAAAATATTTATGCCAATTTATGTAACATCCAAGTCATACTGCTTTTATCTCCCCGCTCAGATTCAGAGATGTGGGCGTGAGTATCTTTCTTTATTGGTCCCTATATCTGCTCTTTATCTCCTGTGCTCCTTTAGGTGCTCATATCAGCCTCTCTTCCACTTCCAGCAATTCCTCCTGAACCACAACTGATTGGAAGACAGTAATGCTGGCTCTATTCTATCATAAATGCTGACCTTCTTTCTGCTCCAAAAACCTTATGCTGTTGGGGGGGACGCCGAGGGAATGTAGCCAGGGTTAAAAATAACAACTAAAGTGTCCAGGCATCATCATCTGCCTGGGCCTGGACATCTGCTTGCACCACATGCACTTACTGCCTTTTCATGGTACCCATCAGCCTTTTTTATGGTAACTTCACAGACTAACAGAATGACTTGAGTTGAAAGGGACCTTAAAGATCATCTAGTTCTGACTGCCCAGTACTTCACAAGCTTTATCCCACCAAAGAACTAAAATCAAAGTGACCTTAATGCATTTTTGCAGGTAAAAGAAAAATCAATTTAACAAGTCATTGCTTAACAGATCCTCTTTTAGTGTGTGAAATTAAGTAAAAGAGGAGATTTTAAGGAAGAGTTATAATTTTCTAAATGGAAAACACAGTGTGATTTCTTCAGGTCATGCAGAGCCGTGTTTAGAAAGACTGTTTGAAGAAAGACAACAACTTTGAGGACTCATTTAGACTTAACTACAGATGGCTGAAGTAGGTCACGTTATCCTGGAGGGACAATTAAGGATAAATAGGTCAATAAAGGCAAAAGGGCCCCATGTCAGTTTAAGCTTAAGTAAACTGAGCAACAGAAAGCCTGTGTGACCCTCATTTTAGAACTATTAAGTCCAACTCCATAAAAACATTTTTACACCTACTCAGAACTGCAATATTGGAATTATATGTATTTCCAGGACACTTTGTGCTACTGCACAAAGTACTGGAACAACCTTACAGGTAATGCTGCACAATTTATTTTAGAAGTGTGCCATTACACTTAAATAGGGTGTTAAATTCTGTGAATTTAATACTGGACTAATAAAAACCCCTGTGTGACGGTCCAGAATTTTAGTAATTAACTTTCACAATTTTACAGTGCTTAATTTACTTTGTCTTATTAGCAGACTAAATTTACCACCAGATGGTGCATGTCATACATACTACCCAAATCCTCTAAACCCTAAAGGTGTAAATGGGATTTAAAGACTGGAAAGGCTTTACCTGTACAGGGTTGGACTTTAAAAAAAGTTTAAGGCACTTATAAGGTGGACATTGAAAGAAGTGTAAATATTTCTAAACCCAATAAAAATTCAGACTCTAAGTAACAATTTGGGATTTGACCTTAATCTTGTGAGGGTATATATCTGACACAAAAGCCTTGGACTACCGCTTAAATTTAAGATACAACGCTCTTACTTCATACCTAGGACCTTACACTCCCTGTCTGCTTACAGCAACATATGGCATTACAACTGTTTGGCAGCTGTGCTCTGAGAAAGGAAGGGTACACACAGTGTGACAGATTTTGCTGGAAGTCCTGGGATATTCTCACTGACAAATTTGAGGGGCTGCCAAGGTAACAGCAGGGTACAGGTTTCATATCTTCAGCCTGAATTGTAATCCAACAAAGAGGAGAGCAGGGAAATTAAGCACAGCTGACAGAAATAAACTCTGAAGCTGCGAAGCTGTTGCTCAGCACGTCACTATGAACTGTCAGGGCATCTGGTTTTTGGCACTTCTTTCCCATTATGTGGTGATGTTCATCCCTGGCAGTACACAAAACAAAAGTGCTTGCTCTTAGCTAGTGGTGGGCTGCCCACTCAATTTGCAGATAAATGAGGAAACACAGGCACTAACCCCCCAACTCTGGCTCTTCCTTCACAAGATCTGCTGACCCTGACGGACTTACAGGCTTAAAATACAGCATCACCCTGACACTGCTGCCTCTGCTTTCAGAGCACAGTGGTGGAGCTACGCCAAGGAGACTGGCCAGGCCCAAGCTGTGTGAGCCCTGAGCTCTCCTGTGTCCCTGGCACCGAGGTTTGCTAGCTCCAGCAACACCCATGCCATGCTGCTGCACGTCCTTCTGGTCCCTACCTAAATCCACCTCACCACACTTTGCTGTGCCCACACAGATCTGAATCCACTGAAAGGCTTAGCACACACATTTGCCTTTCAGTTTTCCAGTGCTATTCCAAACAATGGGAAGCTGGTATAGCAAACAAGGAGGGGTCTATCAGAAGTTTAGCAAATCCTAACTACTGAGCTTTTGAACTGTCAGACATCAATGCTTTCAGTGGTCATCTCGTTCTGTTCCATCACTTGGACAGGATGGCTCCCTAGTTTCCTACACCAGAGAGTACCAAAAACAACAGGATTTTTTAGAAGGCTACATGGTGTTCAAGCATTTGTAAACCTTCAGGAATCTCAAAGAAGGGGACACTCTCCCAGCCAGGAAACTGATGGACACCTTTCAAAACAGGAAACTGCTGAACATGCCAAGTTAACCTGAGTTATGCTCAAGATCATGCAGTAGGACAGAACGGCCTTACAAAGAGAAGCTGTACAAGGCTCTGGCACAATACAAGGAAAACGGCCTATGCATCATGCTTAATCAGTAATATGGGACTCAAACAGGCCATGAAAAACAGTTCTGAATTTTCTAATCTACACTACTTACTTCTCCTAAAAGGAATTTTGTGTTTAAGACTCAGCTTTACACTTTTAAAATATTAGCTTTCCAATCTCTTGTGACCACAAGAATTTTAGCTTGCTTTCTTTGTTCAAAGATGAGCCTATATGAGGAGGAAAGAAAAGCATTAAAACTATACTCTTCTGTTCTCATAAACAGCAAATTGTTTTCTAATTGCAGTAGAAACTGCTAATTAACCAGAAGCAAAACCATATGTTGAAAAATACTGTGTAGGGTTTTTTTTAACCACTGCAATTATCTATTAATTTCTTTCAGAGCAAGTTCTCATGCTACTGCCCATATTTGGTAAATTTGTATTCCAATAATGTGTACACACTTAAGCTAATAAAATACATTTCAAGAAACAGCTGTGATGAAGAGAAATTAAATATAAACAACACCTACCTTAAAGGTACACTGCAAATCTTAGAAGTCTATTTACCAGGATCAATAGAAAAATTAAAAAAAACCAACCCAAATCTTTCAAAAGAGAGAACACTGAATGCCCTGAAATGCAACATTCTTCCTTCAGCCTCAGTACATGTGTGATGTAAAAGGTGCATTGCACAGCTGTCTCTCCCACCATGCAGTAAGAATGATGGTGTTTGGAGGTTGTCAGGCTTTCACTCAGCTAAGAGAGAAGACAACCTTGATCTGCAGGGCCTTTTTTTCCTACCAAGCTCAGCAGTCATCCCCAAAGGACTCACAGAGTGAAGTAACAGGAGACATTCTCTGCAGAAAGAGAATCAGACTAACTACATGGACATTATAAAATCTCAAAATATCCCAAAAGGATGCAAGACATGGCTGACCATCCTCTATTGAAACACAGTTGAATTTAAAGTTGTCACCTCTTACAGACACTTTATCTAGAGATATTAATGTATTCTACAACTCCACTGATAAGAACTATTAATTCATGTGGATCGATATTTACATGTTAACTATTTGTACCAATTCAGCATTTCAGTTAAACTACTCTTCCTAGAAAGTACTGCCTTATGTACTGCCATGGACTCTCCTACTTGGGTAGCCTGTGTATCTTTCTAAGACAATTCTCTCCTTTTTATTAAAGCTTTATCTTGTATTTCAATAATAATAATAATAATAATAATAATAATAATTGCTAAAAGGAAAAACCTGCTTCAGAAGCATTACACAGAAAACTTTACAACATATATTTCAATACCAAAACAGAAGTTACAAAAGCATTAGCTGCAATCTTCCACTGTCTGTTGTACTCATCCTTAATCCATTGTTTTTCCTTACAAAGCAGCCATCATTCAGTACACATGGTACATGACTATTGTCACATAATTATGGCAATAATCTGTACTGAATATTTTGAGATTACTACAAACCATATGTTAGACACTGCATTTTATCCAGCCATCTACAGAACACAAATTTACCTTGCAACATTAACAACACCCACCTGAAGAATATGGTTCAGCTCTCTGCTTAATGTTATTCAGTTGCACCAAGGTTAACTGAGTATCTTTAAACTGAGATGAGGTATTCGCTTTCCACTGTGTCCTTTCTTAACATCCTCACATATCAGGCATTTGCACATCTAAACACATGCTACAAGCTCTACTATTTACACTATTTCACTCCATGATCATCTAAGGTGATAGCATGCAACTTTTAATAGTTCTATTCCTAAATGCAAGGTACCCCTCAAGATATTTTTTGTTCCATGATTAAAGTTTACTGTGAAAAAGACAAGAGAAAGTTCACGCAGAAAAAAACCTGTGAAACCCCCAGTGTTTAGATAATACAGAACACGGACACAGTAAGAGGTGACAAGGTCATGTTTATCTATAAAATTAGAAGGAATAAAAAGATAGATTGAGAGGTTTCCGTTTTTTTCTCTTTCAACAAAGCCCTAAGCTAGCCTTCTTTCACTTAGGAAGAGATCTTGAAAACCTGAAGTCACTGCTAAGATTTATTATACCAGTAAATATACTATTGGATGAACTTTACTGCAGAGCACAGAAAGATCTTTTCTTATGAGGCTCTTAGTAGCTCCTTACTGTCATCCCCATGAAATATAATTTCCCCTAACATGCGACTCCAGGCAGTCGGACAATGAGGTTTGAGTTACTGCTGCCAACCCATTGCTGTGAGCTGTGAGCTACAGGGCCAAGTAGAACAAACAGTTTTCTGAGGAACTGGGGTGGTTCCAGATGTGTCTGTGCTCTGCAGTCTGTGCTCTTAGAAAAGTCCATTTCCCCTCAGCCTGTCAGAACAGCCAAAAGACAGTTACAAATCTGATAAACTAAATGACAATAACCTGGGAGAGCAGTCCATTCTTAAGAGCTGTGGGCTGCAATTCCACCCTTTCTGTAAGCCTGTACTCCTTACACCTCTTTAACCAACTGACAAACTACAAACTGCCTCCACTTCCTTTAAAAGCCTCTTCCAAAGCACCTAAAACAGCATCTGAACACTAAGATAGCTAGAAAAATCCTACCTTACACCACCTCTAAGAGCACTAGAAATACCCCAACTCAGAAAGAACTACAGCACTGCCCCTCTTGGGGTTATAAATATATCAATATTGATATGTTACACATCAATAACAAAACATCTTTCACAATGGGATGTATGCTGGCATCTGGCTAGCGTCATTTCTGTAGTTTTTTATTCCTAAAAACCTGCACAAGGCCTCACAAACACAATTTTACACAGTAAGCTTCTGACACTGCTAGCAAAGATATCAGTCAGGAATGCCATAAGCCCTTTGAGATTCTATTGATTCTCAGACACAAAAAGGTGACTCATTTATCAGTATCTTAACAACAGCATTGTTTTTACAAGATTTGAAATTGAGCTGTCATCACTTTAAACCTAGAGAAGTGTTATATTCACAACAGTATCTTATTCTTAACATCTAGACAGCTGGGGCTTATCTCCTTTGTTTACAAAGAACAGTCCTCTCTTTCTAAATACTTATGAATTAAAGAAACAAGAAAATCCTAGAAGAACAGCCATTCTGGATCAATACTCACAGAGGAATTGTTTTCAGGTAGCAACTGACAGAAAAACCTCCAGAAAATCTGCTCCTATCAAAGTGGTGTGCTGGCATGTACTCAGTGCTCCCCCACTGTACCAGATGCTGTTTGTTCTGATCAGAATTTCTCACATGAACCCCACTCTGTGCAGAAGTTCAGTGGGCCACCATGAAGTGCACCACCAAGGACTTTCAAAAGGAGAAGCAGATGTGAATTTAGAACATAATTATTTGCAGAAACAGTACCCAAGATACGATCAAGGGATGCTTAGCACCATGCAGTTTAACCACCATGAGCATAAACAAAGAAAATGCAAAAGCTGGCTGTGAGTTTCAGAGTTTCATTCCCTGACAAACTAGGGATTAAGAAGTACAACCAGGAGGGGCTGGTCACAGCAAGTAGAACTTGATGAGGGTACACTCCATCTCCTACTCCAGATCCTTGCCCAGGACATCAGACAGCATGGATACATACGTACAGTTTCCTGAGGAAGTCTGTCTCAAGATAAAACATCAACTTTCTTAACACCCTTACATATCAGGCATTTGCACATCTAGGCACATGCTAAGAGCTCTACTATTTACACTATTTCACTCCATGATCATCTAAGGTGATAGCATGCAACTTTTAATAGTTCTATTGCTCAATGCAAGGTACCCCTCAAGGTACACCTCTCTTTGAGCCAAATAATCCAAGCACTTTCTTACCCATTCAGCAGCCCACCAGCAAAAATGCAACAACTCAAAGTGAACAGAAGAGTACTAGGGGAGACTGAGTTGAAAGTCTTGCTTAGGGTGAGGCCAAGGATACGCACAGCTTTGCATCATTGATATATCCACTACTGTCATCACAGAAATAGGCTGGTCAAGCACAATTACTGTTGTTTAATTCATGCTGGCTATTCCCCATCACCTCCTTCTCTTATGTGCCCGAAAGTGTGTTTTAAGAGGACTCACTCCATAATTTACTCACAGATCAAAGTGAAGCTACCTCTATTCTCAAAACCTTTCAAGAATTATAGAGAGCAACCTTACTATGACACTGGTCAGCGTCCTCACCACTCTCAAAGCAGCTCATCTTACCCCAAACACTAGACTTGGGTCAAGATTTCTCAATAGATGTTTGATTTTGTCCTCAGCTATTGCTTGTCACTCTCCTCAAACCCTCTCTCTGAACACATAGGCCTGGAGACACTGTCGGAGAAGACTGAAGTGAAGAACTCAAGGGTTTCAGCCTCATCTGAAGAAGCAGTTTTGGCTGCTACTACTTTGCCCAGTCCATTCAGCACAGGTCCACGTTTTCCTTGTTTATTCCTGTACTGCTAAAGCACCAGAAGTTTTTCAAGCAGTCCTTGATGTCCCTTTTTTCTTGTCCCTCAGCTCCAGGTGTGCTTTGACTTTTCTGACGCCATCCCTACATGTTTGGACAATGCATCTACATTCTTCCTTTGTAGCCTGTCCCTGCTTTCGCCTCCTCCATGCTGCCTTTGTATCTCAGCCCAGTCACAAGTTTGCTTTCAGACAGTGGGGTCAGTCTCCTGCCACGTCTATTCACGTTCCAGGATGTTCCATTCTTGTACTGGGAGAATGCTGTCCTTCAAAACTTGGCAGCCTTCCGCAGCAGATTTACTCTTCAGAACTGCCTTCCTTTGTATCCCACCTACCAGTTCTCTGAATAAGCCTGCAATTTGCTCTCTTGAAGTCTAGGGTATGTACTTTATTCTGCTACTTGCCTTCCTCACCTCCATCAGGATTTTGAGCCCACTATTTCATCCCTTAAGAGACTGTCAACAAAAATCATGATGTTTATTGGGCAGCCCATAGGTAACACTACTGTGCCCTCTAAGAGAGTCCTTGGGCCTGCTTCACGTGCTCAGGAAAAGCTCTGGAAGCCTGCAGAAACTGTACATTCAGCTAAGCCAGGGACACCACTGGAGTAGTGAGGACAAGCCTCTGTTTGTAGATACAGAGTGTTCCCTCACTGAGTAATATCCTGAGCAGGAATTAGCATGTTCTGCCAAAATTATACATGTGCTCAATTAAAACACTGAATATTGCATTTTAAGACAAGTGAAAACACAAGAGGACAATGCCCATCATGGAACCTATATCCATACATCCTGAGATACAATTTATGATGAAATACAAACAGCAGTACATAATTTATCTAACAACTACCTTAGACAGCTGTCACTAAGCAGACACTGCACTGCAACTTAATTTTCCTTTTCTTTAATTAAGCACCAAGCCTGACTTTACACCACAAGTAAGGGATTAAATGTGAAAAGTCCCTTAGCAGATAAAAGGTTATTTTCTTCTAAATGGGTGCTCACCTTGGAATGCTTGTCAGGTATGTTAAGACATTCTGAAACTCTTTTTCAGGAATCTCACTGAAAGCTGGATAGTCTGGAAAGGTGATAACAGGGCAGCCATCTCCCCCTCTTCCACCTACAAAAGAAGCAGCAAATGTGTTTACATGCAAGTCTCTTTACCAAGACTAAAATTTCCCAGTAATAAAACAACTGCTTTTCTCTCTCTCTCTTTTTATATTTATATTTATATATATATATATATATATATATATTTAGGGCTCACGTTTAGAGAGTTTATTCTGAACAGTCTCTCTCTTCTTCAGTGTTTAGGAAGTTTTAGAGAAAGGAATTTTTTACACCCCATGCACCACATCAGATTTTTCTGGACAAATGACTTGGCTCCTGTGAGCAGTTCTGACACCAGATGGCAGTGCATCTTTCTTTTGATAAAAGTCAACTGCATGTAAGTAGAATCAATTGGGAGAAAGAAATCGACTAATTTAGAAACAAAAAAAAGTTAATTCAGAATTAAGTAGGCGAATCTCCATCTTGAACTGAACTCAACCCTCTTACCAGTTGCATTCATGCAACACCCCCTACCCTGCTCAGTTGGCTGCTTTACTTCCAGGTTGGTGAAACAGAGGGGGCAGAACATTAAAAGAAAGGGGCGTAGGTGTTTCAAATGAGATTTCCCATTCCCAGGTTACGTACAGAAGGTAAAGCAGAGCTGAACACCTACACTACAGTAGAGATGCTGATAAGTTAGATACCATGGCATTTGCACTACGGGCTACAATTCACAGCCACAATGCTTCTTCGTGCACTTCACACACATTCTTACATGCAAAATGTAATAATTTATTTTTAAAAGCATCACTAGTGATTCATGTCCTTAGCAAGTATATATTCATAAAGACAGGTAGGACAAGGGGCTTGCTGAGCCCTAGCAACTGCACGAAATTAGCTGTTCTGGGGTGACAAGAACACGCTGCTGGGAAATTATCTCTGCTTCACAGTTCAACAGGAGAAGAAAAACAACAAAAATTACTTTATAAAATAACAAGGATATATTTTCCCAGCCTTGAAATCCAGTAAATGCGCAGAAACCAGCATTAAACTGTAGGAACGACACCAATTATGAGAGTAACAGTGATTTGTGAAGATTATTACCCATTTCCAGCCCCTTTGAGTCTAAACTCACAGGAAAATGAAAGAGAAATATTTGACCTCAGATTCATTTGATAAAAAAAAAAAAAAAAAAATCACAACTTCCTTCCAAACCACATGAAATTAGAAGAGCCCAAATAGTATCTTTATGCTAATTTGTGGTGAATCTGATTTCCATTTACCAGTTTACAGATGGCATGGTGCTGTCACTGTGAAGTTCTTGGAATCAAAATACATGGAAAAAAAAAATGCTCTGGATGTATTTAAACAACAACAAAATGGAACTATAATGCAAATATCACAAGTTTGTGTCACCTTTATGACACATCCAAACATAGCCACACTGAGTCAAGGGAGCTAATTTTAGCTATACAAATATTCACAACACAAATATAAGTTAAGACCTATTTTGATTCTATTGGTTTCTGTTTTATCCAAGCTCTCACGACTAAAGCATTTTCCTCTCTTGTTAAAAGCATGACAATGATTATTTCTGCTGCTTATGAGGCGTTCTGCTCTCTCTAGGCTAACTATTTTTAGGAACAATCATACATTATTTGTGATATCTTCATTGGCCACTTTTTCTGTTCTACTTAATTTCTATAAATAGGACATATGAAACAAAAGAACAACAACAATAGGCTTGCAGGACATGTCCTAAAAGCAGAAGTCTGGACTAGGATTTTCAGGAAGTTCCCAGACCACCACTGATTGTCAAGGGCAAATAGAGCCATCCTGCCTGGTGACTGCCTATTAATTTTCAGTTTCTAGCACAGTCATCTGTGGTTGTCTTGGGTGGAGATGACTCTGCCCTGACCTGAGCTCTTAGAAGGTCTTTCTTCAGCGATTATCTTTTTCTTTGGTGTTTCCCTGCGGGGCCACTTGAGCACTCATATACCTTCAAATGCTCCTCAACTGCTTTTCCTTATCAGAACCCTGCTGCTCAAACGAGTTTAGGGCAGAGGGACCTGAAATGCTACAGGTAAGAAGCTCTGTAAATTCCAGCATTAACAAAACTGACTTACAGAAGCTGCTCTCTGTATTGCAACTTTATAGGTGGGACTCAATGATCTTGAAGGTCTCTTCCAACCTAGGGATTCTGTGATTCTGTGATTAAAGGGCCATCAAGGGAAAACACATCGCTCTAGCCAAAAGAGCTGCTGCTTTAAAAAGAGCATTTGTCAGAGAAATTTACAAAAAAGGCATGGGAAAAAAAGCAAAGTAAAAATCCTACATATTAATTGTGTTTGTACTAAATAATAGAAAAAACAGTGAGTTCACTTTTTAAAGTGGCCTTTATTTCTTAATGAACCTGATGCAGCAAGAATTATTTTTTTCCTTTATTCAGAATCATTCTTTTCTTCCTCATTTTTCTTCACCTCTGCAAAAGCAACATTACACAGTTCATAAAATTAGCTGTGTAAAATGTGATTTTCTTCTCTTCACCCAGAAGTAAGTCAACCCACAGAACTTAGAGAGAGAAGATAAAAAGTTTAGGAAGCTTATAGGGGCTTTATTGTTAATTTTGGTTTTAGTGAGAGGGAAAGCATTCAAGTGAAAAGTACTGAACAATTTCACTTCTCTTATCCTTTTTGAAACAGAAGTTTAAGGCAAAAAAAACCCCCAAATTTCTTATTAAAACTAATTCCTATAATAATCTTCCAGCATCTCAAAATTATAGACACCTGAGTATAAAAAAAGACACAGATGAATTTGTGAGTGCTACAACTCATGCAAATAATTCAACACATACAGAGCAATTTTTAAAATGAGTTACTGCAATTTTAATCACCATACAAAAAATCAGTAATTTAACAGCAATATTTTAATAAATTCAGATTGGTTGGTACAGTGACTACATCTAAATACCTCAGTCCTAACCACTGGAAAATCACCTCTTTCACATTCCCCTCTAGCTCAGAGT
The DNA here is from genome assembly GCA_027886175.1 of Phylloscopus collybita. Lineage (NCBI taxonomy): Eukaryota > Metazoa > Chordata > Aves > Passeriformes > Phylloscopidae > Phylloscopus > Phylloscopus collybita. The sequence goes on from JAJNNQ010000006.1 coordinate 36,517,387, forward strand.
CCTGAAATTCCAGCTACAGCTGTTGAACAGCCTCAACTGATTTTCTGGACAAGTTCTGTCCACAGAGACACACACAAGCCTGCTCTCCTACTTCTAGTCTTACACCAGGATGCACAACACAACCGGAATTTAATAGTTTTATGTGTTTTTAAGACAATCAAGTAACTGAGAACATTAAGAGCATTTTCTTAGTCTAATCTTAGCCTTTTTTCTTTTTTTTTTAACATAAATTTCTGAAAGTATAACAAATCCCCTTACTTTTGTTTAAAAAATTATGAGCACTGTTCTGACTATGAAAATGTCAGATTGAATGGATCTAGGGAAAGACGCCTTTACCCATGGCAGGGTAGGGATGGCCTAGATGATCTTTAAAGGTCAACCTGCCAACCCAATCCCTTCTGTGATTCTATGAAAATACTGAAATACACTCAGCATCATTTCTCTATGAAATATTAAACAAATGCCACGTGAGGGTCAGCTTTAGTTTTTTGTTTATTGCAAAGAGCAGAAGAGAACACCAGTCCTTAAGTGGGTGCAATCAGTCTGCAGACATATTACCTGAAATGATTGCCAAGAATTCCTTGATGCTTGTCTTAGAGCATGCAGCTGTGAGAAACATTCTGCAACTGAGAGGATTATTGCTTTCCAGGCTATAAATGGAAGCACCATAGAAGTAAAGAGGACTGAAGCTTATTTCAGCAATTAAATAAAATAAAAACACCACACCACTTTAAGCAGATCTGCTTCCACCCTACTTCCTTGAGCATTCATTAATGGAAAACTTTGTTATTAACTGACTTATACATGACTTTAGCAGCCTATTCACATGAAACTTCTTTAACAGATTTAGTGTCAAACAAAACAAATTGCCTCCATAAAATGGGAATTTTTCAGTGGATAAACCTCGACAATTCTAGCAAAGCCCTGTTAGGTGGAGCTCTTCTAAACATATCTGTGAGCCTTGGTCTATGGTCAGTTTTTACAACAGTGACAGCCCTGTTTTGGAGAAACACACATTTTAAAAACATTGAATTGCACTAGCTCCACAGGTTAAGCAGCAAAATGACTTAACTGTACTTAGAAAATAACACTTAATGTTCCTAACTTTTAAACACAATTAACACCAGCAATATCACCAATTGCAAAAAGGTGTACCCAGAGCATGGTGGTCTTGTGGATGAAAACAGCAGAAAAAATAACCATTAGAAACTAGCTGTGTTATTGTAAGATGGGACTGGTAAAGTTTCCCTTAAGTTCCAGTCATTTAGCATTTACACTTTATATTCTGCTGCATCTAACTTTTCCCATCACATTTACTACATCTTCTGCTTTTGTTTTCTTTTTTATTAAGCAGGTTGGGTGATAGGGAAGTGCTAGCCCAAGGAAATTGCACAGCATTTTCAGAATTTCTAATCAAGAGGTATGTTAGTAACTTGGTATCAAAAACAATCTCAAATGAGACCTAATTAGTATTCTTATCAATTTAAAAAAGCATTAACAGGGAAAATTACAAAACTAGCATATTGTGCACCTGCTAAAAACCACACACACAATGCACAGGCACACACAAACACAGAGAAAAGGGTAATTCCCCACAAACCTGTAAAAGACATGCTAGTTGTTTGGGGTTTTGCATGGACAGCAAAGTTTGACAGCAGCAAAGAAATTGCTTAGACTTACTTCCAGGAAGGATGACTAAGAGATTATTTTGTAATGTTTCCCTTACTAGTCTAGTAGTTTGCATTAAAAAAAAAAAAAAAGGTATTCTCAAAAGTACTCTGACCACCCCCACAAAAAGGAAGTAAGTAGCTAGATATAATTAGATGACAGAGCTAAGAGTCTTCTGGCCTGATTCTATAATGCAAATGAAATAGTATTTGGACTATAAGAAAAAAAATTATCTCTATGTTGATCAATGTGCACACACAAGATTCAAGAGCATCATCATTGTTAACGGCTCAGATCTACAACTTTGGTTCAAAAGAGGCTGCTTAAAAATTGCAGTCCTGTCAAAAGTGAAGTCCTCATGTGACTGAAAGAAGGGCTTAGTTCAGATTTTTTTTTACTAATGTAGTGGTTCAGCTATTATACTTGTGCATTTCTGATAAAGAGTTTCCCCTTTCTGCTTGCATAATATACTTGACTGGAGAACTTAGTATTTGAAATTACATGTAGACTTGAATGAGGGAGTGGGCAAAAGCTTCACTGCACATCCTTTGCAAAGAAAAACAGATTGAAGAGGAATTTATTAAAATGTTCTTTCCTTGAAATGAGAAGTTTTACTTGCATAACTTCCCAAGCTGCGTTTTGCCCAGGCTGATCAGCAGCAAATATACTGGCTTAAAAATGGGATTGCAATACATAAATTTGCATCTGAACATAATTGAACTGGAAATCTCTTAGCTAAGGATTCACCTTTTTCCGTTTATCTTTTCCTTTACTACATTTTTTCCTTTGATTTTTTTTAAATCTCTACTGACAGTAGGTTTAGCACAGTAAATGAAAAACTGTAGTTAAGCTTACACCTGTGCAAAGCCAAGACTGCTAAGCAATACCTCTACCACTGCCCATACACAACATAGATACTGTCTATATCATACCAGCGGCAAAAATCAGGCTGATATTTTTAGCTAACTGTTGCAATGTATGTGGTACAGGATCCACTCAAAAATTCTCAAATGTGATTTTACAGACTCAGCAGCCAGAGATAATTAATGGGAACAGTTTGATCAGTGAGGAGTGGTCAGATCATTTCCACAGAGGAAAGCAAGAGCACATCCAAGAAAATAAACTTAGATAAAGTGAGATGCTTACTATTTTCAATGATAAAGGTGTAAGCATGTACGTGTGTATTTATAAATCAAAGGTGTAAGCATTTTGAATGCTAGTACCAATGTTAATTTTTGCAATGACAGGAAAAACAACTAGGAATCAATAGTTGCAAATAGCATGAATTAATATTTGTATTTCCTTTAGTGGAAACACTTTGAAGTTGTTCAATGCATAAATAGACATTCAAAGGAAGGGGATTTAAATAACTGGTTCAGTACTCATGGTGGCCAAGAGTCTCATTTGCACATCACATAGCTCAAAGTATTTAAGATGCATATCAACATACACAGGTGTCTGTATGCTCTTCTCCACCTCCATTTATTTTAACACACCTGCACACTGTGATGGCAGACAGACACAGGGCTGGGTGGGTATGAAAGTCACACAGCAATCATGGAAACAGAAGATACTTATGAAAGAAAATATAAAACATGAATGAAAGACTGTGGAAATAATAAGGAATACATTTTACAGAGACTTTTAAATGGACCTTACACTGTCATTTATGGGCGAAAAAAAAACAAGAACAAGCAAAAAAAGAGACCTGTTTTAAATGTGGAAGAAAAAGTGGTGGCACTAATACTAACTAAAGAAAGCAAAGGTAAAAGAGGTGAAACACTGAACCATGTAGACACAACACTTAGTATAGCCTAGCAACAACAAAAGTAACTATTTTAGCCCAATAAGGACCTTGTTCCACAGGAAGAAAAAACTCCAAGGCAAAGAGTAAACAACTGTTCCTGAGGTAAAATATTAACTTGGGGTTTATAAACTTTCTGTGTGAATGACTAATAACAAGCCCTTTCCACAGCTTACCCCACCACTGGATTTAAGCTGAACACCACCACATACTCACTGCTGACAAAAGCCAGTCTCCAGGAGTAGTGAGCACCTTGATTTAATTGCACTTTGATATATTTGATGACAAGCTGAAGCATTGGTAGAAATTTTCACTTAATTTTGTTTCATTTCAAGTCTAATTTGGATTTTCCTGCAGCATTTCCCTTACAATCCAGCACAAGGGACACAAGTAAGAAGTGACCCTGATTTAGACCAAAATGCAGAAAGCAGCTTGGGAAGGGCTACAGCCTGTAGGCACAGAAGCAGACTGGGTTTCATTCCCTATTCAAGCAAGTGTCCCATGAGACCTAGATACATCCTATTAGAGAAACTAAAGCAATTCTCAAGTACATGTTGACTTGCTGTTAAAAAGCCAACAACTAAAATCAGAAATGCATCTAAGACATTCAGCAATACCTGCAAATATGCTATTTTACCAAAGGCATTAGTAATCTATGGACTTTCATTTTAGTGAGTTTTATGCCATGTACTTAGATTCTATTTCCAAGGAAATTCAGTAGTAAGCAAAAAAGTCCCATTCATGCACACTGGGAATGTCTTAAGTGGCCCTAGAGCAAACCCTCTCTTAGCTCAACTGTAATAACAGATAAATTGTACATAAATCAAGTATCAAAACATTGGCTCTGTTCCTTCATTCACAGAACTTGTAAAACCACTACTTGGTACAACACAGAGAATTAACCATCAACATCCTACAGGAGAGCATGAGGATAAAAATACCTGAATTCCAAAGTGAAATGAGAATACCTAACACTCAGGTTTTCCAAGAATAATAAAATACAACAATCTAGTCACAGTAATTCAGCTGACCTATTCCTTGAGGTAAATAAAATTATAATTGACATGAGCACGAATAGACAGCAGAAAACAGAATGAGAAATGGCTGCTCTTACTAAACTCCACTGCCAGGTGGATTTATTGAGTGCTGAAGACACTTGTGGATTTGTGAACTCAACAACTCATCAACCACAGTCACCAGTTTCCTCCCTCACTTCAGAGGGGCAAAATATAAACCCTACTTATAGTTTCACAGACAGGCTGATTCTTGCATAACACTCTTATGAGACATTTTCTGCCCATGGATAAGAATGAGCTTGGAAAGTCAAAAAAATAAATTTCCAGAGAAGAATTGTAGCTTAAACACTATAATCTCAAATGAAGCATGAACAACCAACTTCATAAAAAATATTGTATTTTCCAAGAGCTACCACCACTCCACAGAAAACACAGCTGCTATTGCAGACCCACAGTTCAGCTTGTGCAGCAGAAATAAGTCATAATTAATAGTTAATTATGAGCACAAAAAGATTCAGTGAGCTCTTGCAAAGTAAAGCTTGACACTGTTTCATTCCCCTGTGCCTCCTGATCCAATGCAGGATGGGATTCAGAGGGAGAGGGAACAGAGTCCAGCTACAGCTCAGAGAGGTGAATTTCCTTTATGCTAAAGGATTCAGGGCATCTCTGCAAAGCCAGTGATGCTCTTCCTATTTGTGTATTGGAGGGAGGGCAGGAGGCCATAACTCCAGCAAGTTCTCTTCTGCACACCTTCAAGGGCTTTTATGGGCAGAAGACAGGAGAGCAAACTCAGAAGCTTGTCAGACACCTTCTTCCACTCAGCCTGATCAGAGAGCTGAGCAAAGGCACCATCTCCCTTTGCCCACTGTCAGCCGGCCCTGGGCTCAGCGTGGAAATGGACCAAGCCCAGCAGCCAACACCTGCATGGCACCAACCCCAGCCCCATCACCCACCCGGCACAGCTGACCCAGGCCAGAGACTCCCTGTCAAAGTGGCCGTGCTGCTTTTGGAGACAGCCTTACACCCACAAGCAGGTTCCTTTGCAGAAGGCAGTCAGTGATACCAAGTCAAAAATCCTGTCCAGAACTCGATGTTACACTTGTCTGAGCCCAGCACTGACGCTGTGGAGGAACATGGTAACCATGGTGCTTGCTCCACCACTTCGCTCAGGACCAAGGTGTCAGCCTGGGCTTCAGCAGCAAACATGACAGCAGAGCCCGTGGCAGCTGGGGCTGTGAGCAGAGGACTGCAAGATACAGCAACCACCAGAGCATCCACGCTGCAATCTCCAATTTGAAAATTACCTGTAATTTTAAATTTTCTATTATACTTAAAAAAAAAATCTTTTAATAAATCTTTAACTAACAAGTCTTGGTAGCCTGCATTTTGAGTTACTCATTGATTTCTCATATAAGAGTCCTCAGAGACTGTCAAAGGACAGCAGGTTGGACTACGCACCTAAGCAATGGGTATAGCAGGGAACACCATAGCCTTACCTGACAGATAAGCAAATTGTTTCTTTAATTGGTCCTGAATATCTGCAGCATAGAGGGGAATGATATCCTGATGCATGATTTCATCTGTGAAGAGAAAAAAAAATTGCATTGCAAGGTCATTTTACACAAAAGTTCACAGCACACATTAAAAAAAATCTCTGAAACACAAAGACCTCTGCATACCATGCTGTCTAACTTTTGAAAAATAAGTGAAAATCTTTGTAGTCTTTCAAGTGTTTGTCAAGGGCAAACTTTTCTTTGAATAGCACACTAATAAAAGAGGAATTTACATTTACTGACATTTAGAAGCAGAACAGAACTGTCACTGAACAAAATACTGTAGAACTAATATTCCTCAGGAATGACGTTAAACAGTGGGATTTTTACATACTAAATTCAATTTTTATTAAAATCTTCTCAATCAAACAAAACCAAGAAATGTATGATTTCTCTGGCTTGTCATCAAGATTCAAATACCCCAAGAAAACATCATTAAATAACATAGGTAAAACTGGCTTGGAAGTACATCCTCCCTTGAAAACACACACACACTCACTCTACCTCCACACTGAAAAGCAATGCTTAGGCTTTTATCTCAGCCCTTCCACTTCAGCTTAATGACAACCACACTGCTTTCCTGGTCCTTGGTTTTCTGTCCCAGTTTTTCAGCAGAGGCGTTTCCCACAGCATGTTTCCAGAGGTCACGCAGAAACCTGAGTTTTGCTGATTGTGACAACTGCATGACAGAGTTGCTTCATTCATAAGCTATGATCTCATTTTTTACAAGGAAACAAGAAGTTTTACTTTTTTGTAATTCCTAAAAGATAATTATTCCACATATTAGCCTCACTGAAAAGTATAGGAGAGATAACAGAGGTTTTTCTTTATTTGGTTATGAACATTTCTTTTAATGTGACATTGTACTGACATTGAAGTTTTGGGTTTTAATGTACACTAAAATGCCATTAAGATAGGTTTTGACACTCAGAGCTGTGAATGTGAACATGAAAAGTAAGTAAAAACCTAAAACTGATGTAAGGATAAGTGTCACCTGCACTTGAAGTACAAGCTGAACTTCTGGTCCTCAAGGACTTGCTGTCACTGATGTCTTTCAAATGGTAGATTGTGAGCAGAAAGACACTTCTATGAGCAATTCTCACATACATAAAACTCTGAGAACTGCAATTATTTGAGAATAGCAAAAAAGCCACTTTCAGTTACTTCTTCCAGATAAGCAAGAACTTATACTGTGAAACAGAACTTCTCTGTTCCCTGTTGTCCCGTTGGGAAGAGGAAGACCCATGACCACTTTCAAGGTCACACACTGATCAGAGCTATTTTCCTGCATCCGGTGATCAGAAGACCTCTGCATACCATGCTGTCAAATCCATAAGTGGATACTTTTAACTCTCAAGTCATATTTCACCCAGACCTTCAGTTATGCTACCATTTCAATGTTTCAACAGAACACTGAACACAGATGTTTCAAAACTCCAATCTCAGATGGCCAAGTAATTTCCAGAAGAGGAATACCCCACTTCCCCAAAGGAAAAAGGATTTTAGAGTTTATTTTTGCTGTCTATGCCTTAGGATACAAGGAGCTCTCCTGCGGCAGTGTTTAAAAACTACACAGCCCTGATTCTGCAAACCAATACCTGCAGGTGGTTCCATTAACCTGCATATAAACTCTTACAGGATTAATTCCAATTTTTGGTGGGAGATGGGAAAAGGGAAAATAACATCATCAGCCATCAAAATGCCATCCCGCCTAAAGTCACAGGCAGACATAATTTTCATTACTGCACAGCACTGCACCCTAAGCATGTAGTAAAATAGCTGAATTTTGCATATGTAAGTAAATACATGACACACTACACTGATGGAGGCAGGATATTCCCAAGGAAGAGAAACTCTTTAGGTATCATTACATAAGGATCACTATTTCCCCATGTAGCCCTGTGATCAATCCTACAGCACTTTGGACATGTGCCTTGTGAATACACAAGTCTAGAATTGATTGCTCCAGTGTTCCCTCTGATAGGAGCAGCAGCTTTTGCCACCTGCACAGGTCAGCCCCAAAACACTGGTCAAATACTGCTTCACTGAAAAGACAGCCTCTTCCTCCCCCTGGTTTTAAGCTCAGTTTTAACTCAAATGTAAGAGCCCATCTGTTTGCAACTGGAGGAGCAGCACAATGTGTCTGTCCACTGACAGACACCCAACTGCTCTTCCTGCTGCACTCCCCTCCACCAAAGCCATCTCCTGTTGCTCTTGCTGATTCCATTTCAAGACATACATCTAAAAGCCAAGTACGGACTAAGATCAGAGCTGACTTTCAATATTTTGAAACAACCAAGATAAAAAATAGCAGCACAAAAAAAGTGCAAGGAAATGCAACTCTTGGAATTGCCGAACAGGTCACATCAAGCAGCTCGAAAGGACACACTTGAACCCAGTATTACAACCCACGGATTTAGCCAGAAATCCCTCTTCAAGATGTTTTCCTTCAGAGGAGATGCAATTGTAAAGACTCATTACTCTGCACCATTTCCTTGACGTTTAGCATCCCTCTGGAAAAGAGAGTCCATTGCAGTTTGTTTGGGGTTCAATCTGATTTCACTTCAAGGTTGTCCATCATTACTTCAATATGCTATTTCTTTGAAAGGATAAGGCAACAAAAGGCACACATGCTAAACAGACTGCGAGAGCACACACTTCTTACTCTCATGGCCTTTGGGGAAAATATTTTCTTGGAAATATTCTTTAAATAGATAACATGCCACCTGCTAAGTTTCCATTTTTGTAAAGCTAATTAAGTGCACATTAAAATAGAGAGCTACTGAAAATCTGCTCACTGTTTTGTAAGGAATTTTTACAGAATCAAATTCCACTTGTACTTGAATAGATTAAGAGTCACACAGCCCATTATTTTCCCTGTTCTATCTTTTCAGCTTTACACAGTATTTTCAATGCAGGGACCTAAGAGTCTGTTTGTTTTACCATACCCAAAACTAACTGCTGAAAAAAGTTGCTCATATCAAAACATGCTTGAATATCCTGTCTTTCCTGAGGAGCTCACTTAAGAAGCTTAAAAGAAAGCCCCTAGGAATTATAGTGCATCTGGTATTGTAGGTGATAACAAACAGTAAAGTAAGGCTCTCTAAAGTTAGTACTGCTTTTTTATTACTATTTTTTATACCCCAACACATAAAATAACTGGGAACTTTTTTCTAAGCTGAGAACTGGAGGTTCTTTTAAAAAATTCCCACATTATCTAGTATTCAAATTATGAGTGTAAGCAAGGGCAGAAGTGTCATCTTACCAACATAAAGGAATCACTTAAATATATGGTTCTTATTACAAAAAAGCCTTTCTCATTAAAAGTGTGAACCACAATCTTGCAGATATATCATCTTCTAGTTCAATTTAAATCTTGCTTTGATAGTCCTGTCTCGATAAAGGATGATGGCTTAGAGGGACCTGACCCCATCCCATCAGAAGCACCTGACTGCATTTCAGATGAAGCAGGATGACAGATTTAAGCACGAGGGCACAAAGATAACTTGTGCTTGAATTACCTGGTGCCAGCAAGCCCTGAAGAACTTGGGATTTGAGAAAACAATCGATGTCACTGCAGTCAAAAATTTCCCTTATTGATAAAAAGCTCCTCTTTCTTTTCTGATCAAACTAAAACTCATCATCATTTGTAGTTTGTCTGACATGCTGAAGCAAACCCATTTTCACAAAAGACAACATTTAAGCGGACTCTGAACCGACTGCACCCACATTACACACAAGGAAGTCTCCCAACATGACTTGTGAGCCTCCTGTAACCAGTTTAATAAAATTTCCAGCAAGCCAGCTGGAATTGTACCACCCTTTGAGTAGTTCTGCAGGAAATTCTATGGCCATTACTTTATACCGACTTGAAAATCAGCCTATTTGTACACAACTGGACACAGTTACGCCTTTCAGCACAGGTCCCAGTAGCACATCAGAAATCAAATGACAACTAATTTTTTCTTCCTCTTCTTTCTTGCTGAGTCTGCAAAACTTTCATGAAAACTTGTCTGTGGCTTCTCTACGAAATCCGTGACTTAAATTGAAGAAATACTGTACTTTTCTTAACCAGTTTTGCTTTGCTTCTCCTCTGGAACCCACCCAAAGACTTGGATGCCTTTTATGAGGGGGGTCTTAATTTGAAAAAGCTCCTAATTAAACGACCCCTCCCATCTGGTAATTATAAATGCAAGATAATGACCTTCAGAGCAGTCCCTTCATCTCTCTCAGCCCCAAGGCAAATCTTTTATTTCCTCATTCTTCCCTCTTCATCTTCACCCCACGACCACCACTACTAACAGTCAGCTCCTTTGTGAAGGTCCCCAAGCAGGGAAGAACCAGAGCGGCAGAGCTGGTGCACAGAATCCCTCTTCTGCTCTAAGCCACCTAAAACTAATGAGCTGCTAGAGATGCCAAGTGAGCTTTCCAGCTTACAAACTGAATTTTAAAAATCACTACTGATTAGGGAAAATGCCTGCAAGCTCAGTGCTTGGTATGCTCGGGCACAACAGCTGCAGATGGGGCTCATCAGGGCCTCATGCTATTTGTAGCCACACCAGGCTGATGGCAGGAATTTATGAAGTGTTCATAAACTAAGATCTCAAATCTCACCAGTTCAAAATCTAGAGTTCATTCTGATTTCATTTGACTACACCATCATTAAAATGATGGACCAGGAAAAGTCAGTGAATAAATTCAGAAATTTTCATGCAAAACACTGTTGTCTGCTGAAGTGCAGTTGGAAAAGAAATTATCACCTGGGCAAAACTGTGTTTTTTCAACTTGTTTGTTTCTGGTAAGCTAAAGTACCCTAAGCAAGCAGAAAATTCAAGTTCTTTGCCTTTACCAGCATCTCAGTTGCTGGCACAGAGATCTGAAACAACTGAGCACTCTGAACAGCTTCATATGGCATTCAGTGCCCAATAAACATTTTTAATTATATAGTTACATAAGAATTTTACTTTTAAGAGCTTTACAGACTACAGCTAAGCTCTATCTCCCATTTCCTCTCCTAGTTAGAAAAGACTATTTCCTCTCACAAGGATCTTTGAAATACCTTTTCTTTTAAGAGAATCATGCTTTATACAAGTTCCACGTCCACAGCATTCCTAACATCAGTAAATTTTCTAAGACTGTCTGGCCTACTGTCACAATATGCAGAGAACAGCACTACTATATACCCAGTGCTCCAACTAGCTAAGATGGAATCCATGCATCTTCAGTGTTAAGTAAGGATCTAGTTGAGTCAAGACTTGGAAGTGGTACTGCCAAAGAAAATCTAAAATCTTAGGAACAATATTCCCTGTATTATAAGCTCAGGCACAACGGACACAGGCACTTAGTGCTTGGGTTGTGCTTTAAATGTATACTGCATCAGAAAACCTGACAGATCCTTCACAAAGCCCAGAAATTATATTTCTGCAGCGCTGCTCATATTTCCTAAATTTTGGTAATATGTAAATTGTTTCACTGCAATGAAACTAGGTAATTCTGTTTCATTGATCATGCCTGAAGAACACCACAACTACTTACAAGACACACAAATTTATCCCCAAAGGCTGCAACTCCAGAGTTTAAATATGAGAGGCAGGAACATGTTGTGGGTCAAAAACCAAAAAAATAAAACCCAACATCTTTGTACAGAAACCTACTAGACTCCCTACTTTACTCAGGTAATTTCTGCTTTCTGCAATCACAATATCCACCTGTTTCTTCTTTGAGATTACAGGGTTGGGGATTTGGCAGAAGGCTACCTACAAAACTATGAGAATGATGGTCTGGTTTCAGGTAGGGAGATTAAACACTGATCCTTCCTTTAAAAAAAAAAAAGAAGTTTTGAGGTATACAGCAAATGCAATGCTGTTGGCTTGGCCCAAAATGACAGGAGGTGTAGCATTTCCCATTTTCTTGAGTCAAATTATTAAATACCTGCTCAAAAGCATACTCTGAGAGCCAACCAAGATTTTGGTTTTTTCCAAACTCTAATATTATTGGATTTGACTGCTTATTATACATACACGTCAAAGTATGTTTCTCTTTCTTCTTCCACCTCCTGTTTTGTAAAAAGCAACAAAGTTCATTGTCTTATTTTGCCAAAATAACATCCCCTCAAAGCACAAACATGAGAGGAAATACAATCCCCTCCCTTTCATGTATAACAGATGCATTCACGGGATACTGTAAGTGCTAAATACTACAGCTCCTTCCTCCTCTGCTTCATCAGTCACACCTATTTGACACACTACTCTGTAGTCCACAGCTCATCAGGGATCATGTTTAAGTTTGGATATGGCTTACAAGAGAGACTAAGAAGTAGCTAATCTGTAATCAGAAGAATATGGTGTAATAATTAGAAAGTCAATCAAGGGATCAAACCCAAAATCTAGTATTTCTTTGTTCTTGAAGAAAATCCAAAATAAAACCAAAGGCGAGCAGGATGTGTGTTGCAATTTTGCAAGACATCTTGAAGTGTTACCAGTTACAGCATCTAATCTGTTTTACATGCTCAAGAGCAGCCAGACTGTTTTGGTGAGAAAGAGGCATTCTTTGTGCTATTTCAAGACATAATAATTACCCTCTTTCCAAACTGAGAAGTAAGGGGAACTTAGAATCATGCCACACAGCCCTATTATAGCCTAAATTTGTATTAAGCACAAAATGGGCTTAGAGATAAAGCAGCAACAGTGCCAGGTGTACCTACTACCCAAATGTATAATTAACCTCATGCATGTGGCATGCTCTTACTATTGCAACAACAATATTGCTCTCTTCTTTCCAGGATGTCCTGGAGGAAGCCAAGCCTGCTGGTAAACCCTTATTTGTTCTTGCACCATAGTTTCAGACTGCTAGGAACCACACTTACACATTGCCAAAACTGCAGCATTTTTAACTCCCTAATACTGCAAATAATGCTGAATGTACAGAATAAAAATACTTCTAAAGTATCAGATGTACTTAGTCACCTACAAGCAGCAGATTTTGCAAAATGCAAAGTGGTTTGTTTTTTGTTTTTGTGGGGGTTGTTTGTTTTAATGGAGAAATTGTAGATAAAGACTGAGCAGCAGAGAATGTTCCCCCAGCCAGGACTCAATAGATAAGAAGGGAAATGACCCTGGTGTGTCTCACTCAGTACTTTAGCAAGCAAGCCTCTACAGAATAACAAAAACATTAGATTTTGCCAACTACATTTTAGTAAGATTTAATGCTCTGAGAAAACTATTACAGGAATTTTGCTTTCTAAATACTAAAGCTTTGCAAAGAAGCAGGAGTCTTCCAAATAGAGAAAATGCAAAGATCAACTCTGAACAGAAGAGCCACATGCAAGCTAAAGGACTCATCTTCAGTGAGCTTTCAAATAAACACATATTTGGGACTCTGATTACAGATTACTCATAAAGAAGAGGTTGCTGAATTCATAACCCAACTGGCTGCCCCACTTTACCACACAGATGACAGAGTTGTTAATGAAGAGCTCTTGAAGCACTGTGGTTTACTAACGCTGTGAAAAAGATGAAACGTCATGCCTCACTAAAGCACTGCAAATATGAACTACTTCAGGTAGTCCAGAGGCAGGACATGGACATAGTTCAGTACCTCCCATAGGCAGCTACAGAATCATTCAGTGCAATACAGTCAGCCCTGCTGAGACCTCTCCTTCACTTATATTTTCTCCTGTCTGCTGACTGTAAGCAGAAAAAATACTTCCTACAAAGCTCAAGAGGAAGAGGAAAGAACAGTGCCAGGGAACGGGACAATCCTTCTGCCCACTTTGAGCAGAATATTCCAACAGCTCTCCAGAAAGGAATGATCTCTGGCACACTGAACACGTCCACAAGAAGTGGTGGCAGTCAACAGATGAGAATCAAGCCCCAGCAGTTAACAAACGCCCTGCTCACTTATTTCTCAGTGATGAAATACAAATGAAAACCCCTATTTTACACTTGGCAATTTACACAAGTAGTCCTGGCATGGTTACGTGTACACCACCATGATTTGACACAAAACACTCCCTGGTTCTACATTCACTGTCTCCGACAGTAATCAGTGGTTTCCTAAATCCACCCCTCCCCTCCTCAGATGAGGATGCACATGAAGAACAAAAGTTACTCAGGCTGATTACTCCACCCTTTCCATCTGGTTATCCTCATCTTTCTTAAACCTTTCATTCATTCCTCCTAAGCAGCATGCCTTTTAGTACTAGCCCTAGTCGCACCAAGCTCTGCTTGAGAAGCAGAGCACTCAGACTCACGTGTTGATAATTAGTAACACTAATTAAAGATTAGTAAGAAGATCCACCCTTTAGTTAGAAGACCCACCCTTTACATACCTGTTTTATTTAAATCTGACATTTCAAGAGCAACAGTATTGGAAGGTTAGACACCAGTCCATGGGCTTGGTGCTCTCTGTCTCCTCTGCAGTAGTCACGCATACCAAAAGCGGAAAACAGAACTGGGAATGTAGATTCAGGCACCAGAATAAGGACTCAATTTTTGCTTGTCCCTGTTCCACAAAACATGCTTTCATTTTCCAATGGACTGTGGCTGCACTATTAACAGCAAATAATATCTCTACTATTTCATTATATCTTAACAGAAACAACATTTCTATAGAAAGCTCTGACTGAAGGAATTAAAGATACAATTCATTTTAGATCAACCCGCCTATACTAACAACTAGGGGATGCCAAACTGTCCTGTGAAAGAAATGTTGCTTTTTCTCTACCTCCAATAGGGATCAGGAGAAATGTATTCACACAGAATGCAGTGAATTGAAAATTAAAACACACTGTAAAATCAGCAGCAGGGCAGCTCTCTGCAGCAGCAAATTCTCCCTGTAAGCTTTAGCAGCTGTTCTGATCACCATAATCACGGCATGAATGAATCCTGAGCAAAGTACCTTCCATGTAAAATACAGGAATAGAGGCTGTGGATACATATGGTGTACTGAGAGATACATCTGCAAATAAAATGATACACTGCAAATTTACACAAGGACAGAACACACACACACCAATGAATTATATTTATACATGAATGCACACAAGCAGAATACAACATTTGCCTTTGCACTAAAACACATCCCATTTTCCTCAGTAGGATAATGTTATCTGGCAAAGTTCTTGCCTGACCTGCAATCAAGTAACTAAGAAAATCTGAAATACTAGACACACCTGTACATTTCTTCAGAAGCAGCCACAATTCAGCAATATCTTTGTAGAGCAAGGAGATCAGGCTTAAGGTCATGTTGCTTCTAATCGATTTAGAGCAAAATAGTTCCGTGGACAGTGACCTATTTATCTGTGAGCTCATCCTCAGTGCAAAATGAGAGCACAAAACTCCATCTTTCACCCGAAGCCAAGCCACTGGGGGCACAATGCCTTTCTTCAAATTACATGCAGAGTAAGTGTGCCTGTCAGCAGGCTCAGAGGTCCTCCGAAGGGCTTGCAGGCTGCTGGCTACCACTTCTTGTCTTCCTGCATAAAGCCCTGGCATGTGTTAGACACAAGCTGTTTGCTTTAAATATGAACACGTGCACTGTCCAAACATTATCAAATTAATCCTAAGTGTGCCTTGTCAAAAAACCCTCCCTTTAAAAGCTCTAGTTTTAACAAACAATGGTACAGGAAATCTAGCATTATCATCTTTTGCTACCACCACCCGTACTGCACACATGGAAATTAACTGCCCAAGGAACAAATGCCCTTTCTCCACTGAACCTTTGGCTAGAAAGCTCTCCAGAAATACAGTCAGCTTTTCCCATTTGTAGGGGAATTCTCACCAATGTGTCTTTGGTGGAACCAAGCTGGGGTGTTTTCCTTGGTGGGAAACCTATCAAACACCTGTTCCCTATGAAGGAGCCTACTCAAAGCAGCAGGAGCTGACAAAAAGGCATTCTACTAATGTGAGTTTGCAAGTGGAAATAGACTGAAATCTTATGAATAAGCCAATGGAAAAATAAGGCAACAAATGACAAAATAAACTCAAACAGAAGTATTCCGTGAGCTCTTTCAGACTGAAGCGCTGAGTGGACTTGCTATACCTGATCCTTTAAAGTAATTGCCTAGTGACAGACTACCTGTTAATTAATACACTTGAGATTAGTTATCAGCCATTCAGACTCACTAATACAAAGAGTGAGCCAAGAGCACGAGTGACAGCAACAGCCATAGGAAAACAAACGGATTGTTTTTCTTCACTTCACAGTGTTATAAGAGTCCTCTCCCAACAAGAGAGGTCAAGGAAAGAGGACAGCGAGGATAAAAAGCTTGAATTGATGGTTACATCTGTTCACAAAATCCCATTTGCAGATGGGAAAAAGCTCCATTTCTGCATCAGCACTCCCAGCCATCAACCAATCCCATAAAAGCAAACCAAAACAAACCCAGATCATTCAGAGACCACACCAGAGGTTATTTTCTGAAGCCCCTCATCTGTGTTCCCACCACTCATCTGCCATGGGGCAGGAACTGTTGATAATCCCACACCAGTCAGATGTATTTTAACAAATCTACCATCTATACAAAGCAGCTCTATTCAGTGTACAACATTAATACATGACCTGAAGAATATAATCATGGTAATTTATTTTCAATTCTGCTAATTCATATTGGGGTCATTATGTTTTGTAGTAAGCCAAAACACAAGAGTTTTCTGAGCAATATCTGATGTTTTTTAAAAAAGGCAGATTTAAAGGAAGTGACACTCCTTAAAAATATTTTACTTAACTATTCTGTATTTTATGAGTTATTAGCACATTGGATTGTGCAGAGAGTTAAAAATTAGTGAATGAGTCTTCACACCACTCCCACAAGTCATGTAAATACTCTCACATGTGAAAGCTGAGATGGAGCAGGTGACCTCTCTTAGATCAGGTAACAGCATCTATTGCACTGTCAGACACAGGATCTATGTCTCGGCTCTAAGCCCAGACTCCCTCCTTTCCAGGACAGCCACCTAACCCACTGGCTGGAGATCAGTATCATGACTTGTACTCCTCCGACAATGATCACAATTCACAGCATTTTTATTTCTGCCTGTTGCGCTACAGCACAGCTCCAGGAAGAGCAGCCTCAGATGCCTTACACAAACACACACACTGATATTAACTTCTCACTTAACAGCACCAAGCTGGTATCAAACCGTGGGCAGAAACTCCACTGCAACATGCTTGACTGACCAGACACTTCTGTTAGTAGTGGTGTGGGCTTGGTGTCACCTACAGCCCAGCACACAGGAAATATAACCCTTACTATCTGATTGGTAATAAATGATGATAAAGCAGATGTGGGAACACTTTCCAAACATCCACAGAAAGGAAGTTTTATAGCCTTCCTTCAGAGATTAAAACCATGCAAAAGAGCTACACCCTTCTCCAGATAGGAATTACTCCCACCTACATCCACACAATAAGATCTAGGAACTAAGCTGGCTACTTCCTTAAGAAAAAGGAAATAAAAACCAAAAAGCCCTCCATGAATGTAAAAGAGGAAAAACAATGACATATAACATGTTGGTTGTGCTTGTTCTCATTGTCAAGACAAAGAGGAACTATAAATCCTTGTATTAATCAACAACACTGACTGCTCAAGTCCCTTCATGTTGTACCCAGCGTGGACAACCACATTTTAACAGGCTTCTGCCTTCAGATATCACAGCAGAGAAAACAGTGAAACCAGTCATTCAGGTGGAATCCCAATACTAGTTTAAAAAAAAATTACTTTCTTGGAAGAGCATGATAGATAATGGAACAGTCATCCTCCAGGTTTCCACCTAGATTACTCCTTCCTAGCCTTAAATCTCCAAACCCCACAGTTACATACATTGTAGAATCATGAAATGGCCTGGGTTGGAAGGGACCTAAAAGATCATCTAGTTCCAATCCCTGGGACACTTTTCAACTAGCTTGTTCAGAGCTCCATCCAACCTGGCCCTGAACGCTTCCAGGGATGAATTTTTTTTCCAGATTGATCAAGATGTAATGATATCTGTAGCTAAGAGCACCAAAATAAAGCACTGTATGTTCCAACTCTGTTATCTTTCAGTCTTGACCAACAAGGCACACCTTCACCTCCCACTTTTAGGGACCAGTGTCTTTAGACTTAGCAACACATGTGAAGAAAAAAGTACATACAGAGAGCTCAGCGTTTGCTGTGGAGGAGCCTTGGAACCTGTCCCCCACTCTGCTGGAGGGACAGAAGCCCACAGAGTGACTCTATGGAACTTGGTCTCAGACGCCTGGTTAAAACTTGTTCAGGCAAAAGTGATTTTTTTTTTTTCCCCCTAGCAAGTCCATTCTGCACAGGAAGCTGGGCTGATGATACTATGGGCTCCTGGGAAACACTTTTCTGGTAAAAGAGAGTTCCAGCCAGTAACCAAATGACTTTTTGTGTTAGCACTCTATTTAGACTGTGTGCATGGGAGAAATGTTTGCTCTATGGTTATAATACCTGAATTCCTTGCTGTGCATTTCAGAGAAGAGCAGAAAGAAAAAGCAAAAGCATTGAAGCACAAAACCTTTCCATGGCCTTCATGATCCAGCTTAAAATAGACCCAGAGAGGAAAATGGTGC
Organism: Phylloscopus collybita; assembly: GCA_027886175.1. Classification (NCBI taxonomy): domain Eukaryota; kingdom Metazoa; phylum Chordata; class Aves; order Passeriformes; family Phylloscopidae; genus Phylloscopus; species Phylloscopus collybita. The sequence continues at coordinate 36,535,998 of JAJNNQ010000006.1, forward strand.
TATGTGGGTATGCATGTTAGCAGGAAGACTTTAGGGCAAATTTAAGCTCCATTAAAACATAAAGAAGCAAGAGCCCTCCTGAGAAATCTTGGCTGGCACAAGAGTATGTATTTATAAATGCAAAGAAATTAATTTCAGCTCCACTCAAGCTCAGCACTCGGGTTAATCCTCCCTCCCACCTCAGCATGGGATGTGAGTGACAGGCTCCAGCGTGCAGAACGGAGAAAAACACTGTGGGAGAAGCTGTTAAAGGATGGATGCAAAGCCAACTGAGGCTAAAGATTGTGTTATCCCATTTTTTTGAAACTCAGAGAAGGAAGCTATGACTGTGGCTTAAACATACAAGATACCATACCTGCTCTATAAAGCATGTGCAAGTGTGCAGCATAAGGGTGGCAATGTTCGTGGTAAAGGATATTAAAGTCTGGCAAGTTCAACATTAAAATATAATTATTAAACATATTTTTTACCTTCAGGGGTGCTTAGCAAAAAGCACAGCAATAAAATAATGTGGCATTCAGCATGACAAGGAGCTATCCTTATAGGATCATCCTTAGTGTAATGCAAATGCATACTCTCTCAAAATAAACCCCTAGCAAAATACACCAAACTCACACCTGTAGCTGCAGAATTTATAAATTTGTGGAGTTCTGAAGACATGGAGCAATTTGATGCATAATTGTTGGCTTTAACATACTAGACTATTTAAAAGCTCCATTCATTTTTTTCTTCTAATACTTCTTGATTTTTTTTTAAAAGAATGGATGCAAAAGAGGTTTCATTCTTTTTGAAGTCATCAAGCACTCAAGATTTACAATTCTGTCTGGTTTACATCAAAAGATTCCAAGGATTAAAATTAATTTATACACTCATTATACACACACAAACATATACGTTAGTATAAATCCATTATACTAAGCAGCTTGTTAAATCTTCACACAGCAACAAAACCTATTTCAAAACTGCTTTGGCAATTTTCAGCTTGGATGCTAAGTCATCAAAAGAGGTCCCTGCATGATATCCAAACTTAAATTTGAGCAAGTACAACCAATCAAAAATCACAGTCAGGAAACAACAATAAAAAACCCCAATTAATATTTCCATCCATGAAGAAATATATTCTTTCCACTGAAAACAAACATGCTGGTAAATACAATTAGTTGCTGGAGCACTTAAAAGAAAAGGATGCTGTTCAATCAAAAGCCTGAATGCTGTACTATCTTTCAGAAAGATAATGCCTGGAAAAAACATAAGGAAAGCTGCTGAGAAATTACATCTCAAAAATACATTTTGCACTGTAAGGCAATAATAAACATCAAAGTTTTGAAGATTACACATCCTTCACACCAGGTAGCTAAGAAGTAAAACAAAAGGCAAAAGAACATGCCAGTAATTTTTAAGGCAGAGTAACGCCCTATCAAGGATAGTATTTCTCTGGCCTCATGACTACTCTTAGGGGCTTTCCCCAAAGCCATGACAGAAGCCTGGCCACCGAATGCACTCATCACACATCTGTTTCAATTTCTAATTTAAAAATTACATCTTTCTGGTGCTCTGTGAACTGAATTTTAATCAGTTTATACTTTTTTATTTACATGTCCTTCCTAAACAAGCTCCCCCACAAGTCTTTAATCATAGGCCTCTGCTTGGCTGTGCTGCAGGGTTTACCAAGGTTTCTTGTTTCAGAGGGACACAAAAATGGGACTTTTTTCAGGATTAATTTAATCACACAGGAGTTAGTAAGTAAGTAAGCACTTTATCCTGCAGTATTCAGTGACAGTTCCCTCTGTCCACAGCTGCAAAGCCAACAAAGAAATGGATGTGACCTTTCTAACTTCACAAACAGCAGCAGTACTCAGAATAGCAGTGCCTAACAGAGCTACTGCTATTCAGACTGCCCTGGTGTGAGGAAAAGAGGACTTCTGGCTTGGGGCTCAAGGTTTCTGTAGCAGTGTTCAAAATTCAGAGATGGGAGAGTGCAGTCTGATGACAGCTGAAAACTGTGATTAAAGGTGGAAATCAAATCACTGCTGAGCTTGGCTAGAAGGCAGGACTAAAGTTTGGAAAAATCAAGAGGATGAGATCCATTTTTATACCGGCAGTGGGATTAAAGGAGCAAACAAAGTAGGAAAAAAGATGGATGTGGAGTTTAGTGGCAGCAGAAAGGAGAACTCAACAGTGAATAATTCCAACAGAAACACATGATGAAAGCAGCAGAGAAATTAAAATTAGAAAAGGAAAAACAGGTTTATTATGTATTCTGAAACATATATATTAGTAAGAATATTAATTCAGTAAGCAAGGAAAACTAACAGAGACCATTACAACCAATGAAATGTTGTGCCACAATCACAAATATATTTACAGCCAAAGTATAAAATAAAACTTTGTCAGCAATAGGAAACCCTTTTTATGACTCTTAAAGTACACAGAATCTTTTTTTTTCCAGATGAACAAGATACTCGGGAAGTAGAAAAACTTTCAGGTCAAAAGTTGTGGGAGAACCGGTTCCAAAGAAAATATCATATGCTCCTGTAATACTGATGAACACAGATAAAGGCTACAAAACTATTTATTATAAAGGAAGGAAAGGAAAATTTGCAGAAATCATCATTTCCAAAAATCCATAAAGAGCAAATAGGACAGAGAGCCAAGAAGAGAGACCTGCTTTTGATCTGAGGCAAAATTAAGAGCTAAAAAAATATTCATTCCCTCACATCTCTTAAATAATCAGTTGGGGTGGGTTTGGACAAGTTAGTTATGATATTTCAGTACTGAAGGATTACTCATAGCTTCAAGTGGAATAAAAGGAAATTTGGTTATGAGATCATATGTCATCTTAGATTGGCAAATATCAGCAAAATTCTTCAGGATGGGCTATCAACCTGAAGTCCTTCTTACACTGTATAAATCTGACCTGCACTGTTGTGAGATTACACTTAAAAATGGTAAAATCTACATAAACTGATAGGATAAAAATGCCACTGTCTTCTTACTTATCAAGGCAGTTTTGATTTTGTCTCACGATTCGGAATTTTTGTGGCCTAGGCATGCAGACTACAGCAAGCTGTCTGAGGCTGTGCAACCCACAAAGTCCCCACACATGGGAAAAGTGTGAAAAAAATGCAAGCAAATGCACTGAGCAATCCTCAAAGGTCGCCACTCCCCCCACTTAAATATTTCCAAAACAGCATCTTGATTTCTCCCATTGCCAATTCTATCACCCTCCTGGGCTTCAACAAGCTCCACAGTTTCCTCAAGACAAGAGGACAATACCAGCAAAAGACAAGACCATTTCCCACTGATCAAAAAGGAAAGAAGCAGAAAACAGACTGGCTTCTTCTGGAGAGGCAACCAGGAGAATTGTTTTAGGCTCTCAAGAGAAATTCATTTCCTTTAAAGAAAGAAAGTCTCACTGCAATGAGAGAACAAAATATCTTATCCCTGTACTTAGCAGCATGATATTCTTGGTTTAATTTAGTCAGTGGAAAAGAGGTAAAGCTCACAGGAGTTGCCTTCCATGGAAAGACATGACATAAATCACACCAGACCTTTTTATTTTGTAGATGCAGGACTTTAAAGAAACCATTAATATATTATTTAAAAAGGCAGTGATTCCTTTAAAGAGCCACTTCTATAAAATAATAAGCCTGCAAAGAGCTGTTGTAACATCCATAAACAACTATGGCACAGCAGCTGTAACCGTGTCCTGTTTCCAGTCTCTGGGATCCAAACAGGAAGCCTATGCCCTTACCTGATTGAAAAAGCAGCCAGTCCCTGTGATTTCAATCAACCTACAGCAACAGACATTCTCCTTCTTTTCCAGTTTCCTGGGATGCTTCCTGGCCCATTCAGGAAAGCAGTGTGGAGGACAAGCTCTTGAACAGCAGCATTACCTTCATTTTCCACACTACAGCCTGCCACTTGCCCTGTTACTGCCCTTGCTCTTGGCCCAGGTGTGACAGCGCGGGCCGGCTTGTGGCGCGCAACAACAAAACCCCGCCTCTGCCAAGGGTGCTCCCAGTGTCAGCCTCTCATCAGGCTGGCTTGCCAGCACACCTGAAAAACCTTCACACCATTTTCAGATGAGCAACAACAGAAAGAGATGCACCAGCCAGGTGAGAGATGTAATTATGCAAACTTACATAAACTTGGCCGCCAAGCACATCAACCTCCCAACCTCCACCAATTAGGATGTCACAATTAACAGAAAGCAATGCTTCTGGGGTCCCCTGCATCTGCAGTTCTGGGAAAATGCCTCAGCCCCAAGAGGCTTTTGAAACAGTTTTGTGTTTCTTCTCCTTTCCATAAGGAGAATGAAGATGTAAAGAAAGATGAAATGAAGGCCAAAGAGCAAATTCCACCTGCTCTGACACATGCAGCAGCTGAACTAATGCCCATGAATCTTACAAGAGTAAGACACACCACAGACACAACTCCCAGTCATTCTTTCTGCTCTTCCTCTTGTTTACTCTGCAAAATAATGCATTTATTTTCCAGCAGCTCCTGCCTTACCAAGTGCATACCTGATTAGTTCAACATCATTTGAACTGAGCTCTTACCCCATATTTGCACTGAGCGAAAAAGCACAAGTGGATCAAAGGTGAGGGCACTCTTTGTAGTTCCCTGCACTGTGGTGGCAGCAAATGAGGCCTCTTCAGTTCAGGTCTCACCCTACAGCCCATTTTTGACATATTTAATGGTGTCTTTTTAACATGACAGGTTTTATGTCTGTTGCCAAAAGCCTCCCCATCTCTCCATGCTCAAACACAGCACATCCTGTAACTGCTGCTGTTTGCAGCCCCACACTACAGCAGATCAGTCAATGCTGAACACCCACAGACACCTTTCCAGGACACCAAATCCTCAATACCAAGGATAACAAATGCAGATACCCATCCAATCTAAAGGATCGGCAAAGAACCAAATATACTCATCAGACAAACAGAACAACAGCAAAGTAATATTAGGAGTATTAAAAGTACCCCCACTTCCCAGCAAGGATTTATTTGCTGGACCATATTGTTGAGGGAAGTTTCAGGGCAAGAAATCAAAATTTTCTTTAAGAAATATCCTGTACACACTTCTTCAGAGCATTTAGGGGATTAAGGTATAAGGGGCCCTCAAATATTCCATTTTTTCCTCATTCTGAGTCTCTGGAAATCAGTTCTCAGGACTTTTTCTTCAATGGAATTTCTTCTCATGTGCTATGAACAAATTTGCAATGGCTTACATATTACACATATTCAAGTCCCTGCTGTTACTTGCATGTAATTCCTTAGGGCACAAAAAACCCAATGCACATCTTATTTTTAATAACCCCATTTTATTAACTAGTGAAGAAAACAGCAGCTCAGCTTCCAGCAGGTAACAGCATGTAAGTATTGTAGTCTCCACAAACCAACAACAAAACACCTTGACTTCACTGAGCTTATTTCATGTTTTCTTCTTCAGGCAAGCAGAAAGAAACTCTTACTTGTACCTGAGTGGAAGGAAAAAAACTCAGCTCCATTATGAGCTTGCCCAAAAGCACTTGCATCTGCCTGGCACTCCTGGCAGCTGAGTGTTATACAGCTTCAGCCAGCCCTGCTGAGGTGAATTCACAGGCATTAAAGGTTTACAGGTGCAGCCACCAGCAGTTGGCTGATAAAGAGCTTGTGCAAATACCCCTCTTCCTTGCAAGGAGGTCTTTAGATCAAGTGCCTTGCTAAAAACCAGCAACCAAAGCTTCTCCTGAAGCCTGAATGCTGAGAAATAGATCTAATGCAAGCCCGTTCCCATCTGTGGCAGCAGTTCCACTGAAGCGATTGCCTCCCATGCAGCAGCAGAGATTGGCATCTTATTAGTATATTTCTGGTGTACTTCACAATTTGGCACACTGCAACCCAAAGCCTACTTTGTCACATTTTTCTCTGGTTTTATATTATTATTTTATACCACAGTGCCTCCCCTCACTTGCTTAACTGTCTGCACTGTGTTCTAAAACATGTCTTCTCTCCCTAAAGCACCGATGCCTTTTGCAGGTTACAAGAGCAACTTCTGTTTTTTCCTTTCTAAAACAAACACGGTCGCATAGAGGAAATTGTTTTAAAAAATTTAAACCATTCAAGAGTGAACAAGCCCATTGTTTGCAGGGGAGACTTCAGGGCAGCAGCACGCTACTGTGACAATGCTATAGAGCATCCACCAAAATCCTGTGGACCATAAGGGTTCGAGGCTGGCATGTGCTGGGACAGGGAGAGGGGACAGAGCATTCTCATTGTTTAAATGTAAACAATAATAATAATAGGGTTTTGTAACTGAGAGAAGGAAGCAAACTAATGTGGAAACCAGTTGTTATTACTCTGTTTATGACTCCTTGTTCCCAGAAAAATATTCTGGGTCACTTTGTAACGCTGAAGGGGATAAACTGAGGTGACCTGAAGCTGGGCAAATGGCTGAAACCCCATCTGATAAGATGGGCTTGGGAATACCTTTCTCTTTTTCACACTGGAAGCATGCCAGAGTGGAAAACACTGGGTGGAGGATCCACAGCTCTTGTAAGACTTTTATCTTCAAACCCCCCGACAAATTCCAGTTGTTTAGGGATTAAACACTGCCAAATGGTGGCTTAGGCACCTTCAGGGATAAAGCTATTACCTGAGTCCAAGCACATGATCCCCAAAACAATCTCCTGACACCTCAAAACCTAAAGTTCATTGCAGATTTTTCCAGCACACTCCAAGTTCTCTGCATACAGTCTGATCTGTATTTGGACAACTGAATATAGAAAGAAGTTTCAAGGGCTGGGCCAAATACCTGAGTCCTCTTGGCAAAGGCAAAGAAACAACTTCATTGGGAGCCACTAAGACAGTTCTTATGTTTTTAGGCTTTAATATTAAAGGTAGATACCAGAAAACCTCCTTCAATGCTTTCAGTGAATGTAGCAGAAGAGGTTGGTTTTGTGCTGAACTGGAGGTTCACATTATTCATAGATGGGAGCATGCTAACCAGCTTAGAACACCCCCAAAAAGTTGGAATCTTGAAATTTTTTCCCAAAGAATTGAGCCCTAAAATAACTCTCTAAAGGCAAATGGCAACATCTGCAAAAATTATTATTACAACTTACCTTGCAGACAAAGAACATAATTTTCAATTGCTGGAAGTCAGAAAAAAAAAATCAGAGAAAGAACCAAGGTCAAATGCTATCAACCAAAAGGGGAAAAGTTTACACTGAAAGTAGTAGACACCACCTGTACTTGCATCTGAAGTCCTTAAATAATCTTTGATAGCCATCATGGTAGATGTCACAAATCATTATCTGTGCCCCACATGTACATCAAGTTAAAATGTCTGAAGAGATTTGGATGGTAGAAGCTAGAGAGTTTGAAAGAAGACTTGAAGGAGAGCTGTGTTCTCTTCAGAAGGATGTTTTGAGTTTCTGTTTCAAAAATGCAGTATTAGAAAGGTAAAGTTTCTCTAATGTAAAAGGATAGAGACAACATATTGAATTCTTCATTTCATATACTACCTCTCTTTAAAAACAATGGATGTATTGATCCCTATCCCTTTCTCATATACACCTTTGGAATCCACCAAAGATGATAAGAATTATACAGGTGTCTGGCTAAAGCAGAGAAAATGTTTATTTTTTAATCATGATGTCTTAAGAATTAGAGAGTATTCTGCTCCACGGAATCACTGCATGAAACAAGGTGTATTCCATGAAAGAAGATGAAAACAAAGGCAATATATATTGCATCTTTCCTTCAAATAAAAGCCTGAAAAGCAAGTAGCTCCTTCTCCAAAAGACACAGATAAATGAGTTCTTCCATTAGGTCTCTGCCACAGAATCATATAAACTCTATGTCACATACTTTTAAAGTTATTTTTCAGAGGAATAAATCAAGAGGGGGAATAATTCAGAGAACTACTCATCACTAACACAGCTAAGCAACTATGTTAATCTTGTCCATCTGAAACTGCTAATGGTTCTCAGAATATAGCCCTGCCCAGATATAGATTACTGTAGGTAATTCACACATCATGGAGCTGTTTTAATCCAGGAAAACTCTAAGATAAATTTTCAGGAGAACTGTACTGGACACAATTTTTTAAAGTGTACTCTTGACTAACTGCTCACACCTGAAATTACAGCTTCACTCCCTCCCAACTGCTATGGTTTGTTAAGTGGACAAAACTCCTTACTAAAAGACAACAGCAAGCCATTCCCACTGAGCCCTTCAGGATCTTCATCTAACTTGGTCTCTCAGCTCACTTTTTTGTGACCTCTATTTAAAAAAAGCTCCAAAGTTGACTAGAAACTCTGAAGTTACAAAGGTGGGTAAGACTGATAATAATTAGATGAGGCTGAGATTCACTGCATGCTGTCAACAGTTTAGGTGGAAAAATCTCACATTTTTTCCACCTGCAAGATAGAGAAGGGAGAAGAAGAAGTCCCTACAGAAAATTCCCAACTCCTTCAGTTAATTCTTTGGCCTCACTCCAAAAGGAAAGAATGAGCTTAACAGCCTGGTCCCTCATCCTGAACTGTGCGCAAGTTGACAAACTCACAGTCAATGACACCAAAGACTGCTGATAGATACTAATGAAGAGTAAGTATATGTAAAAACCGGAGCTGTCAGCAGCCCTTGGCCATTATTTTCAGAATAAAACCAACCAACAAGACCACAGAAGGTTTCATGCCACACTTGAGTCCAAGTGCAAGAAACAAGCTGAGATGTTGGATAAACTGCTGACTCAAATAAAAACTTTTTTGGGACGTTTTTTAGATCACTGAACAAGAAATGACACACACAAAAAGTTGCACTGATCTCTGCTTCCTGCTTTGGAAGAAGATGTAATGGCTCCAAAATAAGATAAAATAAATAAGTAAATACAAGAGCTAGCTTTAGTCAGGAAGTGCTGGAAATCTTAGAATAAACTTTGATCCTTTTGGCTTAGGTTGCTTCAGGATGAGGCCTTGTGTGTTCAACCTTTTCAGGTAGGCTTAACCTCTGAGGTTAATTTGAAGATCATGTGGGATTTTGTTAAACACTGTAAGCATACACAGTAAGAGGAAGTAGTGCAAACCGTCCTATTAAGCACAAGTTCAGCAGAACTAAGCAGATTGCAACAGCACATGAGATTGGCAACTTTGTGGAAGAACAATGAAGAAGATAAAGGGAGTAAATAAAGCTACATCCTGGCTCCAGGACTGGTTCTGCCCAGAGAGTAAATATCTACTTGTTGACAATTCTCCATGAGGAAAAGCAAAAGTATAAGTAAGTCATTTTTACTCTAAATTATTGAAGCTAAGTCCCAGAGATTATTGATCACGACAACTCTAAGTTCTTTTTTTTCATTATTTCATTTTTTTCACATATTTTTCAGTGGCCATGAAAGCAGGAAAAGTACAAATTCCTACTAGTTCACTGCCTTTTATGGTATAATGTCATAGATAGCTACTCCCTCTTATTAAATGGGCTTTTCAAATAGCACTAATGGTCAGGAAGACATTTTTTCCCCATTTCAAGAGTCAAAGGCATAGTCAGATTTCATTTTCTGAGAATTCACTTTACATGTACTGAAGTAATGGAACTATTTTTCACTTTTTTTTCATCCATTCACATGTGCAACACAACCACCCCTAGAACAGGTCTGTTCCCTGTGAGAAAACTCAAAGACAGCTTAGATCTTAGCAAACAGGGAAAAAGAGAGGCTGAAGAGGTCCAAGGGAGCAGGCTCACGGAGTTCAGTCAGTGTGGATCTACGGAAGAGGAGCCCAGAGGCACAGTCTTGTATTGCCCCCAGTTCTGTGTGCATCTCTTGCTCTTCAGAGAGACTGGTAAAAGTCTTTGTTTTCTTGGAAGGATCATCCAGGAGCCTAAAAGTGGTAGTCTGTATAGCAGTATCCCAAAACGTATTCCTTCCTTATTGTGCACACAGCTAGAGAAGTAACATGCTTTCCTCCTGAATTAAAGCTCCGAACATTTGGAAATAGTAACTTTTACAACAGCACAATTCAGAATGTTCCAATTTTATTCAAATCACATTTTTAACACAAAAAAAATAGGACATAATAAGCAATCTCAGGAATCTTGAGTGGGACCAATCTCCCAAATCTGCTGAGAATGTCAGGCTTTTTAGACATTTCTACTTTCTATCAAAGCATTCATCTTAATGTACTGTAAAATACACTTTTCAAATCATGCATTTCCTTCACTGTTACTTTGTAACACAAAGAATAAAGGTTTTTAAATTAAAAAAATATGGAAAAAGCGTTTAAAAAAAAAGGAGGCTGAGGTCCCTCAGATTATAGGACAGGTCAATACAGACACTTAAGCGAAGGAAGAAAAATATTTGCCAGTGTTGCTGAATTGGCATCTGAATAGTAAGTAACCTCTTTATCAGAAAACATATACTGAACACATCCCTATTAAATTGTATAAGATGCTCTGAAAATGATTTCAGGGAAGAAACAAGTTCACTTTTGATGGACATCCTGCTTGGGATCTTTTCTGTCTTCGCAAGGATGTCAGCTGAGACTGGTTTTGCTGATGTGTTTACTTTTACCTAAGTAACTTGCCTGAGCCAAATAAATCAATTACGTACATCACAGTTATTAAGTGGTATTAAGTTTGAGGAATGTTATCTGAAAAAAAAAATCTATAAAAACCTTACGTGAAAATTTAAATCCTAAAATACCTGATGTTTTACTTCCTTTGGGAAAAGGGGTTTGAAGTACAACCCAAATACTACCATTTACCACTCAGACTCTCCAATGATGTGTTTTCTACAAACAGTGTGTATTTTCAAGAATCAATGAGCTAGCAAAGTTTGTATTAAGATTCTTGAAATGCACGGGGTTTTTTTGCCCACATAAAGCATGTTTAAAATACTCCCAAGAGCACAGCCCCAAGAAACACACCTTACACACCCCAGACTTAGCAGACCACACAGGTCTGTTTACATTTACAAGATCTAGGAGTTATTTTAAGTTAAGCCAACTTACCCTGCGCAACAAAGTCCAGCCATGAACACCATTCTGAGAAAAAATAATAACTCTTCATTTCTGCTACTGAAATGCCTCTCTGATTCATTATCAGAGAAAAAAGAGGTCTACTTTTCCCTTCCCCTGCTCAGAACAAACTGCCCCGAGAAGATAAGAGTTTTTGTGTTACCTGAACTTTGTTCCATAAATACAACAGGTGGCACAAGATGACTTTACAAATATATTTTCCCCCACTAATGCCATTGTTCTTGTAATTATCTCTTTAATTATAGTGTTCTCCCCTCGTGACCCCGCCCTGAATATTTACAGACTGCTGATACACCCAGTGTCTGATACAGTATATATAAGCATAAGCCCTTAGTATATTTTTGCTCGTTAGGCTTTAACAAGGCAAAGTAAAACTGTTTTTCATGCAGATATTCACAATGCTATCTGGAACTAGTCATACTGAATTGCTCACTCACAGGTACAGTTTATCACCGGTGCTATGGATTCACACCTAATTCTTTTCTTCATCTTTCTGATCGAAGAAGTGCAAGAGCATTTCAAGCAGGATAGGTCAATCAAAATCTCAAGTACCCAAAATCTCAAACGAATCCCTTTTAAACACCTTAATGCAGCCAGCAAACAAAGGCATGAATGCAGGAAATAGTAAACACAGCCTCACCCACCTGGACCTACCTAGTGTGGGGACTGACAGTAATGAAGTTGTTGTGGCAGACTTTCACACTGACCAGAAATGTCAGTGTTTGCACAGGCTCCAGGCAGGCTTTGGCTACACTGAAGCCTTCAGGTACATATTTTTGTGTGTTCAATCCGACATTTCCTGCATCCACACATTTGCTAGCCTGCCTGCAAGCTAACCCCCTCTCCCCTTACAAGAATGCCCAATATCCAACAATAATACTCATACAGCTTCAGTAAAGATGTACCACATCTGCATCCCCTTAGCTGACACAGATGTTGCAGAAGTGCTCTTCTTCTAGACTCTTCTTCACTCTTTGTGGTGCATTATTCAGGTTATGGATTAACCAAGCTCTGTCTGACTCACTACAAAAACCTTTTTAGTATGAGATACCCACACTACAGTGCTGCTCACTGTACCTTTTTGCAGAACTTCTTTGGATTGGAAGGACCCTGTGACACAGCCTCCTCCATTCATCAGACTCCTACAACTACAAGCAAACTGCTCTAGAGCTTCAGTCATCCTTGCCAGCCAGAAAACCAACCTGAATCCAGAGTGAGAAGATGCAGACTAAGGATGCCTCCAAAGATACTCCCCATCCATACCACGCGCAACACAGACTGAAGACAGATGTCTCTGGCATCTCCACTTGCCAGACTTGTTCTACAGCTCTCAGTTCAAGCTGACCTACTGTTCCCATTTGCTTAGAGAAAGCCAGAAGAGGGAGAATCTCAAAGCATGGTCTGTGAGCCCTGTGCTGGGATGCCCATCACAAAGGGCCACAGCACGTTGGCACCTTGGAAAATCTCCTCTGCTGATGGGAGACAGGTGTCCCCAGAGAAGACTGCTCAGAGCCACAGCTTCCCAGGGCTGAAATCCTCCACAAACCCCCCACTGCTGTCCCACCTGCTTGCAGTCAGAGATGAAGAAGCACACAGAAGATGAAGAGATGGATTCAGAAAACGGGATTCACAGCACTCACTGTACCAGGCTGGGCCCTGCCTGTCCAGGCACCTGGTCCCAAACGTCTGCAATCCAAAGAGCAAGTGCTGCCAGAGCCAGGGCTCAACCAGGGTGAGCAGATAAAGGCAACACAGCCTGCCCTGAGTAAAAGACACCTGCAGAGAACAGCACAATGAAGATTAGGCCAAGCAGGACAGATCCAACTGTCAACAAGCTGTAAGTAAATAAAGTCTGCTCTGTTAAAATGAAAATAAAACAGAGGTGGATTTGATGAAGTATGATGACTCTGGAAGACAGCTCATCTTCTCTTATTAAGGTAAATAAGGTAATGCAAAATCAATATATGAACTAGGACATTTATTGTTCAGTTAAAGGTTTCTATATTCTATATTAAATATTTAAACATGCAGGGAAAGGATTAAGTGACAGCAAAGCAAACATGCTCTCAGCAATTTCCAGAGATGCTAATGAAGAGAGAACAAAGCTTTGTGAGACTTGGGACAACAGGACAGGCTCAACTTTGTCACAAGGAGAAGAGAGGTGCCTACATCATGGGATTCATAGAATCGCATACATCTTTACTTTGGAAATATATTCTGCCAAAATTGTGATTTCACCCAGCATAGGTACAGGACAGAAATATTCCCAGGCTGGGATACCTCTCCCTTTTCACAATCTAAAACTTTGATCCACCTTCTGTGTAACATTTGTCTGCAAGTACCACTGAACTTGAGGTTTGCTACCAGGAAGGCGGGAAAACTCATATCAGTCCAAAAGGCCATAAACCAGCTTTGACCAAAACAATGGAGTAATTCTTACTGGATATACAAGTTTAACATTTAAAGTCTATAATTGCTTTCCTACTGTCAACATAAAATGGGTAACAGGAAAGAAAGGAAACAGAATTTTTGCATACTTGAAGACTTCAAACAGAAAAGGCTGCCACATGATCAAAAAGAGTTTCAGGATAATAATAAAGATGGGTGGGAGACAGAACAGACAGCTTCCTACAGAAACATACTATTTTCTGACTATAGACACACACCTCTAAGTAGTGAAAGGAAGATGTAAGACATGATTGCACAGCATTACAAGATTTATATTAAAGATCTTGGCCTAAAGGAAATAAGGCAAAAATAGGAATATTATCTGTTAGAATGTATTCAATATATTAAATTTGTGTTTTTCTCCTATGTAGTCAATGCTTTGCCTATACATTGGATTAGCTCCAATCCATTAAGGAATGGCCAGCAGGTGCTTGAAACTCATAAAAACATAAATATCATAAAGTACTTGGTGAAAGTAGTGGTTTTCATGGCTACACTATGGACTCGACTGCAGTGGGAATGCTACCAAGTGATAGTTGAATCCTCCATGAAAGTATGACCAAAATTTGAGGAGACCTTGTTTTGTTTTGCTTTACAAGACGGCATTCCATATGGTTAAAATGCTACTAAATTTTTCCTGATTTTTCTTTATTGTTATTAATAGCAATTTACATAAAAACTTTTTCCAATCTCAGCTGAATAGAATTAATTGTTAGATTTTGATAATTTACTAGTAAGCACTCCTAAAAGTACCAAATCTTGGCCTCACAAATGCCCAGAACTGGTACGTCAGGAAAGGTAAAATCTTTACATTTCAAAAGTTATTAAAAAAGATGTTTATTAAAAAAACCCTTAAAATTTCAATTCTAAACACAATAGATGACAAAAGACCCAGTAAGCATAGTACAAATGAAGGTGTAAGAAAATCAAATCACCAGAGAGGCATTTTTCTCTCTTTTTTTTTTTCTAAGAGTAAATGTCAACATCAAAGAAAGGATTGCTGAAAAGCCTTGAAAACTAACAAAGGTAGCTTAGTTTATGTGGATGCAGATTTCCAAATTAATTTAAAAAGAAAAAAATGTATCTTTTTTTTTTTTTTTAGATCATAATAGGTCACTGTACATAAAAGAAAACAATAACATTTTAATTAATTACTGAAAAATCTACTTCAGCTTACCTTAGCCAGTCAGGGTTAACTTATTTCAGAGAAAAAGAAAAAAAAAAAGTGCAGCTTTACTAAACACAAAGATTACATAATTATCAGTTGCACTAACACATACTGTATGAAACAGATTTTGAGACAGAGTAACTGGTGGCAAGTCCTAAATTTAGTACATTACAGATGTGATCAGAGGCTTCTTGATTTAAGTACAGTTATAAATATTTTCTCCTGAGTAAACAGGTATACTTTTCAGGAGAGGAATACTCAAGCAATGTTCTTCTAGAATATAAAAGAAGGGCTGATGTAAAGCTTTCAAATCTACGTTAGATACAGTCACACACCTGGAAATGCAAGAAAAAACAAGGTATAATGTTTTTCTCCAGTAGGTACTGGTGACAGAGAGTAAATACTATCATGAATAATACCTAATATTGATAAAGAGTTGGGGTTTTTTACTGTAACAGTTGCTGCATCCCTATATGAGTACACTTGCAGAAAAAACCCCGCTTGTTCCTGCAAGAATGATCAGTTGAAAAAAAATCAGTAACACAAATCCTAGGCTGCTTACTGCTCACATTCAACTCACATGCGGCTCCAGTTTAGTTGCAACATTCTGTGTACACACACATCACACTATAGGATCACGTACACATTCACCTCACCAGAGCATATTTGATGTGGATTATTTCTTGAGTGCCTTCTGCCATGAGGGATTTGGAAGAATCTTTGTAGGATCCTAAAAGGACTTTCATGTCCTTCCCTTAAAAGGCGGCGTTGAGACATGGGTGTATCTTCACCAAACTATTCAGCAAAGGAAATATAAGATCTCCTCTTTAGAATTGCTCTCTTTTAAAACACTGAAAAATACTCTGATTTTGTTTTTAAATGTCAATGGAGTGTGAAATTTGTCAGACGATCTCAAAAATGATGAAAAAGGCCTCAGATTTAAAGTCCTGGAAGAGGGTGCAGTGCAGTTATTTGAATTGCATATGCTTTTCTTCAGGAACCAGTACCTAGTTCCACTAGAAAGGAAAAAGAAAAATTGGTTGCAGTTAATGCACTGAAAACACCAAGATGTTTTCTGCATGAAGCTGCAACACCCTCTCAGGTCCTAGCATGCTGCACGCAGCAGACAGGACATCTTGCCACAGCTTCAGTCTCCTTTCAGTGTGATCAGTAAGAATAAAGAAGTCACAGCTCCTCACACAAGCAGGTCAGACTAGCAAGTGACATTTTAAGAAAATTAAAAAAAAAAGGTGCAAAACTGTCTGGTTTTTTAGTGTTTTATCCAAAATAACTATATCCAAACTAACAGCCCTGTGCTGTTTAGGATGAAGGGAAGCCCCCACAAAACATCCAGGTTGTCAATGCACTCCAGCTGCAGAGAGATCCAGCACCAGTGCTCATCCCAGCTGGTACAATCACCTCCTTCACATCCTTCTCCTTAACCTGAGGGATGTTCAGCTGTTGCAAAGAACCTTACAAGGTTTCTCCTGTAGGAAGGCAAGTTGAACGTCTTTCTTTTAACTTCCCAGTCTTGCTTGTAAGTTCACAGCTCCGCACTCCGAAGTCAGAAATCTCACACTGACACTTGCTGCATTTCCTACTTTGTCTCAAGCACCTGGTATCCTTCAGGGGCAAGTACTATGCTCATGCCAGCAGATTGAAAGAAAATACCATTGTGAATACAATGCCGTCAATTAGAAACTCCTCTTCAGTTCATTTACCCAAAGTCAAACTCTCATCATCAATACAACTCCTCTTCCCCCTCCTACATTTGCAAAGAGGACTGAGCCCTTCAAAGGCAGAGCCCGTTTCCAGAATTTGTGGGCAGAGAGGTCTTACAAGAAAAATCTGGGTCTTCCTGGGAGTTAACAAACAGCTAATAGGAAGGAAGGGAGGGGAAATGAATCCCAGGCTTTCTTAAAACATATCAGGAAACCCTGTGTTGTCTGCTCCCCCTGTCTCTTCCAGTGCAGGAGAGAGGAAATTGATAATGCTGCTTTACTTGGCAGTCAAGATTTTCCTCTCAATTCTGTTTAACTATGTCCTGTATGGCCACAGATCTGCCACAATCCAAATATATACTATTATGCACATCACCCTGAAGAAGTGTTTTAGAATACAATTTATCATCTATTACTCTGAAAGCAAATTCAAAGAGACAAACTTTAAGTCACACTGAAGTAAATATTAAACACCTTATCACAAAATATTAGTTTGCATACACTGTGTTATCAGAGGAGAATTGTTACATCCTAGCTGGAAGAGGTTCAACTTTTCAATATGAAATCATGGACAAATGCGACCATCAAAAAAAAAAAATAATTAAGTACCGATGAGTTTCATGCAAATATCACTTGTTTTGCAAATTCGTAATATCAAGTGGATGGACCACTGCATATTACAGCTGTGTTACATGTCCTGGAGCAAAGGCTTTTCAAGCTTATTTAAGTACCCAGAAATTCACAGGAAGGAAGGACGGGAACAGCCTAGTGGTGGAGCACCACCATGATACACATGCTGGTGTACTATACCCTCAGGGTTCAAACAAAAGAGGAACCGAGGTAAGACACGGCATCCATATTAGGCAAAAATCTGCCTTTTCTTGTGCTGCTTGTCATTGGGGGCACAGAGCAGAAGTTCTGGCCTGATAAAGGGTAACAACATCTGCAGAGACAACACTGCAACGTGTTCCTTGCTGAGTTTCCCAGCAGAGCCACCAAATGTGGCCAGGAGATGCCTGTGGCCATCTGTCAGCCAGCAGGGCTTTCCTCCTACCTGGCAGGATAAATACTTGTTTGGGCCTTTTGGGGCACATTGACCTCATGACCTAAGGACCTGTTCTGACAAATCAAGTGGGATGAGGATGAAACTACACATCTTCTTTCAACAGCCAAGTCTCACTAGAAAATGAGGCAGATAGGATAAGAGAAAATGGCCTCAGGCTACACCAGGGAGGTTTAGATTGAATACTAGAAAATATTTCTTCACAAAATGCCCAGGGAAGTGGTTTAGTCACCATCTCTGGAGGCACTTAAAAAGACATACATATGTGGTACTTAGGGACATGGTTTAGTTGTGGACCTGCCAGTGTTGGGTTAACAGCAGGACTTGATGACCTTAAAGGTCTTTTCCAACCTAAATGATTTTATGATTCTATGGAAAGTGACTCTTTGTCCCAGCAGTGTTTTGAGCGTGTGATGACACCAGTGGCACATGGTGAATTGAACCAGCAATTCGTATAGAGGATTATTAGAAGGAAAAAGGATGTTCTCCTTTCTTTCTTCACATATCAAATGCATGCAGAAGATTGATGACTTAAACTGTAACGTTGGTAAGTACACACAATCCTACTGAAATCTAGCCATTAGCTACATCCCTGTCCGCAAACAAGCTTTTAATCTTCTTTCAAGCACTCAAATTTGTGCCTAGAAGCAAAGAAATTAATCACAACAATGGCTATGGTAGTGTGCAATCAGAAGGAAACAGATGGTGTAATGCACTGTTTTCCAAACAGCAGCAGCTTCTATCTCCAGGAAAATAATCTGAATTTTTTCCCTTGCTGCTGGCATTACTATAACAAAAGCTATTTGAAGGACATCTCTGCTCTGTACAGCAGCAGTAAATTACACCAGAGTTTATAGACAGCAATATTCTTTGACTATTAGTTGGCAGAACCAACTAGACTGCACCTATCTCTCACATTACATAAACAGCAACATTCAGTGGGTAACACCCCTCCAATTATCTTTAAATGACTACAGATAGCCTAATGGAATCAACACAATTGTGGCAATGAAATAGGGCTTATTTTTCTCATGCTTCATTTCCAGGTCTGTTTCTGACTGCAGGCAGAGTGTTGCACATCAACAAGAGAAGCAGCCACGCTGACTTACAGCTGTACATTCTCTCTGATTCCTCCTTTCCCAGGAACTCACAAAATACTTTAGAACAGTAACTTCAAGTTTTCTTGGGAATCATTAAATTAAGATGCCATCACTGACTTCACCACCAAATGTGCCTACTGCTCCTTTTGATCTCTTTGTTTGTACAGGGGCCTTATCTTTACAGGACATCTTGAATGCCCTACTGTGATTTTTGTTCCAAATCCTAACAATTATTTACAGGCCCTTCCTTACATCCTCACATTTGATGTGATGGTGAAAGATTCACATTAAGGAGCATGTATCCCTCCTGACTGTGCAGAGCAGGAGGCTCTGGCAGCAGAATCATCACTATTCTAGAGTTTTTCTAAATTTATTCCATTTCTCCACACTTCTTTATATCTCCCGATAAGCCACTGCCACTGGTTCTGCTATTTCTCCTATTGTAGACCTCATTTTTTGGGAAAAGAGTACATCTCACAGACAAGAAACATGGAAGCTCTCATGCACTTCAAGATCTCACCAGACACACATGGCAGCACAAGATTCCACCTGTGCAATCGGTACCTTCCACTCACCCACTCGTTTTCCCTGGAGTTCTGGCAGGTAGGAGAAACTCCAGCATCAGAAGGGCCTTAACATCCCCAGTTGTTACTGGGGGTTGCAGAGGGCTGCAGAACTTATCTCACATGAAGAATACAAGACTCTGAAAATTATATGGGGAATTGCATTTACCATACACATATGCAGAGCTCAGAAATTATTGTTCCTTGGATCAGCTTCTAAAAGCAAATATAAGAGCACATACAAGTTAAATCTTGCCATGTGGATCTTCCAGCAGCAGCACATTTGCAGTAACAGTGGAAATGAAAAGAGAGGGAAGAAAAGTGAAACTGTTGTTTAGATTTTTCTCTTTAAATCATGTGTCATCAATTATGTCCTGCATATTTACTTATTTTGTTGAGAACAGTCATACAAACAGAAAGATAAATCAGACTCATTATTGTACAAATTGTACATTATTGTACAAACTGATTGTTTTGCACACATTAAAATGTAATATACAAGTTAATTTGAAACGTAAGTTGTTTTATAGAGTTGAACACCCACACACCCTAACAAGTTAACACTGATTGTTACTATGCTTAGTCCTGAGCTTTTTTATAACCCTATGTAAGTGTTGAATTATGGCAAACTGGTTGTGTTAATTTTTAAAATTGAAAACAACTTGTCAAAGATTAATTCATGCCAGAGGCCAGTCACCAGGCTAAAACAATAGTCAACTAGAGGCTGATTTTAAATGAAAAAGATAATGTAGCTGAGATGTTAAAGATACAAAGCTTGATGTTTTTACATCCACAAATCCCACAGGGATTTGTAGAGTGAAAATGATGAGAAAGCCTGTGTCTGAATATCCAAAAAAATAAACCATTATTCCATGGATACTCTAGATTCTTGAAATACAAGAAAAGACTGAATCTTCCTGTTTCAATGTAGGCGAGATTAATATACAGTTTAGGTACAATCATTTGCCTTTATTACTTTTATGCTTGTTAGAATTGGACAGATATGCTTGTATTCCACTTTCAGACTACTCTACCAGAACATTCTAGCAAAAAAGTTCAAAAAGGGGTCCCATCGAGTATTTAAAGAATCATATGAAAATATATGTCATTGTCACATGAAAATATATTTAATAAAATACCATTACATAGCAGCAGAAGCTGGAGGGGGAAGAAATTTCAGGAACAGGTATGAATGAAGATACATCTGGGTGAACCTAAAACCCACTGCAAACAAACTCAGTGTTATCTGATAAAAACATAGACAGCGCTAAATATTCTTAATATTTTGATGTTGATTTATTAAGGGCTGGGAGTATAAAGAATTATTTGGTATCACAATAAATCTAGACAGAAACCCTGAATTAAGCTACAAGAGCGAGTTACAAGAGTGAATTAGGTTAGTTGTCCAAGCTTAATCCTAACTGCATGTATCTGCTCAGAGAAAACCCACGATTGTAATAAGCATCAGATGAATATAAGTAGATCAGGACTGAGATAAATGGACAGCTTGCATTCTATTTATACTTGCACATTATGCTGCTGAGCCATTTCTGCCAGTCTTCCTTTACAGCAGAAAGATTTCTCAAAAAAAATTAAACTAAAATAAATCCTAAACTAATACACAGTGTTTCATAATTTAAATGCACAGCAACAAACACACAAAAATTGCAATATATAAGATTAGAGTTTCAATATTCTGGAATTGTTAACGCTTAACTGTCAAGATAACAAAAAGCTCTTAAAGCCTAACATCTGTCCCTCTAATTTAGGTAATCTTATATTGCATGTCTCAATCTCCTGAGGGTTAGCAATAAATGCAACCTATCTCCAAAAGAACAAGTTCCTTCACCATTAGCAATAGAAAATACTTTGAAAGTCACAGTGGATCAGAGAAATAACTAGAGGAGAATGTCTCTTTATGATCAGCCACAGGAAGTGAGGTTTAACATCTAACAAGACAGCACTTCCACTTTTGAAGGCAAATAGCAATTAATTTCAGAACCTCAGAGATGTTCTAGGAAAGAGTAAGGAAACTGCATATACACCGACAAAGACCAGGAGGTCAGAACACGGGGAAAGCCTGATTAGTGTCCAGTGACAATGCAAAGCAACAGGTAAATGCCATTGTGATGTTGGAGCTAATTATGCGACTGCCACCACCAGCTCAATAATTTACTTAAATTCTACCGGGTAAAATTACCTGGAAGGTGACAGTTATAGCTTGTGACTGAACAGATCTGACAGAGGTAGGAGGTCTATGTTTTTTGGTCAGAAGTGAAAGCACGTGAAGAGGAAACTGCTCACATAGGAAGCTCCTAGGAATTATTTCAGTCTTAAGCTTGATGTGGACCCCTATTTTCACCCAGCCACAGTTCAGCACCCAACTGCTGCTGCTCTGTGAGCCCAAAGAAAGGGATGAAGGAGACCATGGCAGGGGGTCCATTCTCTGTAGAGAATGGATTTTCACAGCAAGACAAGGAGGAAGAAACTGAAGGGAGGCCTTTGGTGCCTGCACACTGTGGAGTCACTGCAATAGGAAGCTGCTGCTAATAATCAGATAAAACAATTGACAGCAAAAATAAGTGGCTTAAAATGGTTTATCAAATACAGTTTTATTGACTGTCCTACAAAGATAGAATTGTTTTGGGCTTATCAGCCATTCCTTGCACCTAAACCCTGAGGCACAGTGGTCGTTCCCATAATGTACCAGCTAATAGTCAAACTCAGGGACTCAGGATAAGTAGCTGACTTTATATATTGGGTTATGCTAGTGAAAGCTCTGTTAAAAAATCACCTGCATCTAATATGTGCATATACATGCCTATGCAAACACATATGAATGTACAGAAATAATACATGCAGTCAACGACACTGACTGACCTTCCAGCAAACAGCTCTGTGCAGAATGAGCTGGGGAAGAGAGAAACAAAATCTGACATGGGAGACAAAATTGACATCCAGCTGGCATTTAGGAATCTTTGATTATGCTCAAAATAGAATTCTAGTTCAAAAGATACATGTTTGAACAAGTACAGCAGATACACAGTACTTTTCCCATCAGGTTGAGTTCTGGCAGAAGCAGGCAGAGAAGGGGTTTAAATGCATTTACACTCTAGACAGACACTGCTGCTTTCCCCAACCAGACCTGCCACATTTGAGATTAGCAAACAGCTCACTAATGAAACCTGCACTTCCTTAGTTTCTCTGAAGGAGATGGAGCACCTGGGAACACATTTCTCAATTGCACAAGAGGGGCTGATTTTGCTGAGGGCCAGGAAAATGCAAACCCTGATTTTCAGAAGGTCATTTCCTGCAGATGATGCCTTTGACAACTATGAAATATGAAACATTGTATAGACCACTGCTGGATCAATGCATCCAGACAGCTCCCAGCAGGTGTTGTACAGCTTCAGGTGTTGTCAATAATCTAATGGGTACAGAAGGAAATCACTGCTGAGCACCTACATAAACAGAGGATGTTGTCTTGCAGTGCTGCCACAGGCCAGGAGCACCCTCTCAGCCTTCAGTCTCTGCTACCCTAAACTTTCTTCCTCTGAAAATTTTTCTCAGTTGCCATGTGGTTTGGACCCGAGGGATCCAGTGCTCAGTTCTCACATCTTCCCTTATCAGACTTCAATTCTTCTACACTTTTCACAATCCTCCCTTAATCTCTTCATGAATGGGCTATTAATAAAACAAGAGAGTTTTCAGTTGAGTGGCTGCTTTGAAATTTTTCTGCATGCACTGTTACACCAATTACAAATGTATATGGCAGTAATCCACTCAGCACAGAAGAAGTAGTGCTATTAATACTTTACAAAGCTTGTAGGCAGCTGTAAGTAATACCTTTTGGGGACCTATCAAAAACGCTGCAAAAATCCCTAGGCTGCAGGGACTTCATACAATTTTTCTCAGGTTACTGTTAAGATGCAGCACAGCAGGTTGTGTACTGCAATCTTCTGAAATGGTTATAGAGCTAAATCACGTAAGTGTTTGGAGAAGGAATGAGATTTTCATAATATTAATGAACATTCATTAACTGATAATTTTTATGATGCTCATGCCAGCCTCTAGCAAAATAGGATTTTTCCTGTGTAGAGATAAGTATGCTTCAATTAAGCATTGAACTGGTATGAAGGGATTTCTGGTGGGATGTTCAACAATTTCCTAGACAGTCAAAGTTTTAGTTTGTTCAGAGTTAGTTTGCCTCATTCTGCTTATCAGCTACTCAGTTTTAATCGACATATTTTATTTACACAGTCATAATTAAAGACATGCAAGCAAATATATCTAAACACAGTGAGAGAAAGATACCATGGGTCTTTATGCCATCTGGAACTGCAAAGGACTACAAGTCCATGCTTCAGTTGAGTAGTGAATTAAGAATCAACAATTTCCTTCTGAAAACCTAAAATAAATGCTGTATGATAAGCAGTAACTGTCACTGTAACCTTTGAAAAGACTGAGAAAATCATCCCATCTATAGCATCCTACCAACAAGCACTAACACTGAATACAGCCACAACCACACAGCCACTTTGTTTGACCTGACTCCATACTGCTGCCAAAAGGAGGATTCCTGCTCCCAGTGACTTCTTGCTTCCTTTGTGTGGGCATTTGCATTTGTGCAGCCTAACAGTGAATTATGTATGGCTACGTTCCAGGTAGGACAAGGAGAGCGGAGACACGTGATGTGGCTCCTGGTTGAAGAAGTCAAATATGATGGTACACAGAGGGGCATGTGGAAAGCTGCTGAAATTTTAAGTATCTATTGATTTCCAGGTTGGGTGTATTGTTTAATGAGTATTTCCCAAAATAGTACTGCAAAACGTGCTTGTGTTTGGATTCATCAGCTGAGATGTTCACGTGATTTCATAAAACAGCAGCATTTCATAAATAAAATAGCACTAATAGCCTAAATAATGACTATTTATGGCTGTACACTTAGAACTCAAAGGCACAATGGGTAAATACATCACTGCTGTTACAACTGCCAAACAAATTATTACATCAAAATGTGTTGAAAGACACAGAAGATTTTGTGAATAAAATATACAAAGTAGAAACAGGCAGTGATGAAATCAAGGCTCCTCTTCACATAGTCATATAGCATGGAAACACTGGGGGAAACAACAGTGTTAGTAGGTAAGCTACTGAGAAAGAAAAACTCAGGACATTACCAAAAAATCATAGGTTATACCTCAGCCTGCATATTCTCCGATGTGACTAAAGCCTGCAAAGGGCACATCAGTGTGGGCCCTCATAGCTGTAGAGCCATAAAACCAGTGGTTAATCCCAGCTAATAGTCCCTTCCTCCCTCCCAAATTTTGATCTCCTTTGTTACATTTGGATTCACAGATCAGTTTTTTCCAGACATTCTAAATGCTGTCAGTAAAGACAGCACTGTGACAGCAGTTTTTATGTGTCCCTTTTTTATACAGAAGAAATGTTACACAGATGTGCTTTGCTGTCCATTAAGGATGTGTTTCTGAAAAGTCTTACGACTAAAAACATTATCTCATTGCTTCAGTCTTCATCACCAAACTTCACCAATCCCAGCTTGTTTGAGGAAGATGATGATAACACTGAAGATGGAACTATTGAGGAAGAGGGGCACAAGTGCTCCCACTAAAAGACTGATACTGAGGACTTGGTCTCAGGGATGCAGCAGCTGGGATCTTTAAGGAGGGTGATCGGCTCCAGAAAGCTGGCATCTCTTCCAGGTGACAATTACTCCATCCACCATGTCATACACACTGTCCCTGTGCATTTAAACTGTATGTATTTTAGCCTCTGCACACATCCCCACAGAAATGGTGATCTGCTTCCCGAACAATGTCCAGCATTTCACCTGGGTGGCTGACAGCAGTTAGCAGAGCAGGATATTCAAGAATCAGTGGTGGAATGCCAAACCCAAGGACAGGATCATCTAGGGAACTGGTCCTCTCCTTGTGCAATCCAACATAAATCATCAGGGACTTGGTCATAGGAGTAATCTTTGCTCAGATTCGTGAAGGCCATCAGCACCAGGCACCTCTATTAGTTATGTACAGGTCTGCATAAGATACTCTTTATTTTGTATCCTTAAATACAAGCAGGGCATCTGGAAAGCATTATGCAAACTGACTTTCTCCTTCAGAAGAATGTATGGGATTCCCAGATATATCCCAGGAGTGAGAAGCAGGTAAGAAAACAAAATAAAAAACCCACAGATACTGCAGTTCATGTTAAATTTATACAACACTCAAATATTTCAGAACTCCCCAGCTGCTCTCAAATCAAAATAAATCCAGATCAAAACCAAAGTAGTATCAGAGAAAAGGCAGTTCCTGAGTGCAGAAATTTTCAGAATATAGGTTTAACTTTAGTTTATAAGGCTCTTTATTAAGCCACAAATTATACTCTGTTCTGCTTTGCAGCTACATGCCTGGACTCTGCTGCTGCTCTGGACACTAATAATGTCGCGCCCCATTTCCCCATGTACAATCATTTAATTCCCTTTAAACAATCTGTGCCAACTACTAGTATATGAATATGGCAAAACAAAACCCCCCACAGTAAATATCTAAAAGAAACAACTGGCTACTATGAAAATTGACACAAATTATTTTAAGTTGCAAGACCTAGAAGCCCTCATGAAGTCACTGTGCCTTGATCTATTAAAGATCCATTTAGAGTGAGCTGCAAAATTTCTGCTCTGCTACAATGGCCCTGGAGCACCTGCACACCTCGCTGCAAAGGTTTTAACCTGCAGGAAAACTTCTAATACTGCAGAATACCACCAAAATCCACCAGCCAGCCAGGCAACAGGTCTGATGTGTCTATGTACAACAGGTCTCCTGTCTATGTATCCATGGACACAGGAGACTCCTGAACACCTCCATCCTGGATCATCTCCATTGCTGGAGGCATTCAAGACTCAACCAAGCATGTCTCTAATAAGTAGATTGGCTTTGAGCAGGTGGTTGGACTAGATGATACCCACAGAAGCCCTTTCCAATCTGAATTATTCTATAATCATCTGGTCCATTTAGCTCCCTCGCTGTTACCCAGTTGTGTTCACTGCTTTGATTCCCACAGAGGAAAAGGGAACCGTTTTCTGTGCTTAATCTATGTTGGTTGTTTCAATTTCCCAGTGAATTAATAATTTAGCAGAATTTTATCTTCCTCATTTTAGACTTATGTGAAGAGCCAAGTGGTAAAGTAAAACATTAAATTATTTACAAGCTGTACACACATGCAGGCAGATAAAATGGTGCATCATATATTTAAGAGTTGTTAGAAAGTACAAAAACAATAGGCATGACAGCCAAAGTCCTTTGTCTTGTCTAAGGAGAGAAAAGTAATCCTCAAGTTTGTGTTAATTTTTTCAGGCATAAAAAAGCGCTAAAGCAAATGTATTTAAGGTAGATCCAAAGTTTGTAGAAACTTTGGAGTTACCATATTAAGCAGTTTCTGTCTGCAAATGAAGGAATGAGGCTCCATTGCCCTGCTGGCAAAATTCTTCACAAAAGGCAATTAAAATCCTCTTCCACGTTTTAGAAAGATGGAATTGAATAAATCACAAGTGTGCAGAACTGTCAAGTGTTGGCAGGTGATTAGGTTATCACAGACTGGGAGAATAAATTACAAATTCATTTGTAATGGGTGGACAGTGCTATAAAACAACAAACAGATCCTAAATTCTTAAGTCTCCAATTACCAACCCTATTCAGTTTGCTTGAATAAAAGATTGCATCTTCTTATTTTGGTGCTCAAGAAATAAAGAACTAATATTAAACTGCTGAATTTTCATACAGCTCCAAATAAGCTCTACACATGATGAAGGCAGCAAACAGAATTCCTCATAATTCAATTTTTCTAAATGTATTTACTGCCTTACACTCATAGCTGAACAACTTCCTTCAAATAAAACTTATCCAGAAATAGGTTTGAAAAATGGAAATACTTTTGAAATACCATGCTCTGAGTATCTACAAAGGAACAAAGTAAAACAGAACAAAATACTACTACACCTCCCCCCACCCCCCACCTCATAACTTCACATTCTTCTTGAAAACCGATTTAAAATATATTTCTTTCTCAATGTGCACATATTTTACACAAAGACCTTCTGTTAAAATTCATCTGGCTATTTGAACCCCCCTTCCCCCGAATGCACACAGAGAGACATAGTCATTAAAGGATTGGCAGAACAAGATCTCCTTTCTTTTCTGAAGGGGGCCCTACCAACAAAGGATCTCCAAAAGTAGTCTTTATTGTTAGGTGCCGGGTGATGCAATCTTCTGTGGCAGTGAAGATCTAGGGTCTACTTCCTCCATGTCCAAACAAGCAGACACATCTCTTACCCACACTGTATTAGCATTCTTCTGTCCTCTGCTCCTGACAAACTGTTCTGGCATGTCACTGACTTTAAGTTCAGCAGGAACCCCTTTGAGCACCTACAAGTAGCTCCACCACAGCCAGGTCGTTTTCTATCCACAGGGTGTTCAGCACATAAGCTCTGGTGTGAATGACTTGAATGACAGCAAGTGAAGGGGTTAAAGCACCTGCAGCCATGGGGCTTGCCGTGGCTCCCCAGAAACACTCATTCTGGTCTGGAGCTCACTCCTTTCCCTGATGCAAGCCCCTGCCTCCTCCCACTGGCAGAAAACCCACCAGGTGTGGGAGGTAGAAGAACACGGGCCTGCTGGCACAGGGTGGACACCAGCCCACAGCGTGGGGAAGGCTGGGCAGTGGGCCCACAGCAAAATGGGAAAGGAGACTGGACAGAGTCAACTTCTAGTGAAAGGAGACGTTACGAGGAGGCCTGTGGAAGGAAAGGAACTTGGTACTGGGGAGGGACAGCTGGGGACTGACAAGGAGTGAGGGCAGAGGAGATACAGGCACTGGGAGGGGAGGTGTGGTGTGAGGCTGGGTGCAGCAGATGGACCTCAGGCAGGAGACCTGAGGAAGGCTCTGCTTAGGACAGCAGTAGTGGGAGCAAAGGCCAGGATGAGAGTTAACCTCTCAGGACTCTGAGGAGAAGAGAAAGCACCTCTACCATGCAAAGGAGGCTGCTTCTGGCTTTGCCACAATGCCCCTGTGCTTCCTGCTCAGTGCTGGGGGCTGATCCTTCACTTGGAGTAGCTGCTTTGCTGCAGCATCCCGAGAAAAGAGGCGAGGAAGACTTGGGATCATCCTGTTCATATTGCATCGATACAGAAACGCTCCCTAGCATGCAGGCAGGGATAGAGGGGGAGAGATTGGAGTGTACATGTGCAAACAAGACAGCATATTAAGAAATAACATAATTGCAGTTTATTTTGACAAGTTTTGATGGTTCATGGGGTGAAATTTTTAATAATGTATAAAACACAATGCCTTAGGTGAGAGACCTACACTTTCATGATCTTAGAGATCAGCAGACAGAGCAAAAAACATAAGGTCTCAAAGGAGCAAACACTGGGCAGTCATACAAACCTAGATGTACTTTGTTTCCTTTTTGGAATAAATCTCATGCCTCAATTCCATGATTTAAGGCACTTTTCCAACTGAAAGAAGAAATTTAAGAGCTTGAATATATTCTCATCAAACTGCAAGACAAGAATTGATAGCAGACACGAAGTATAAAAATATGTATCTCTCATATTAACTTTGCAAGTATTATAAATTAATAATAAAAGTTAATAACCAGTAAATGACAAAAATGTTCTCAGATAACATTTAAGATTAATAATTTAGCACTGAAAAACAAGTTTATTATGAATATAGACTTCTAAATGAAAAGACAAGCATGTTTTAAGAATGTTTCATATCAAGGCTATAAAAACAGCAAATAGCTGCCACAACATTGTTTTTTTCCTGGACAGAACAGGATAAATGGCAAATCCTTACAATATTTGTAGCTCTCAACAGACGGCTTGGAAAAAATAAATAAAGGTCTCATTAAAAAAAAAAAAAAGTACTTCTAGCTCTTTTTATCATTGCAGCTGACTGCTTACACATACTTGAAAGTTGTTACTAATATAATGTACATTTTCTCTCTAGTTTAAGCAAACTTTTTCCTTGGACTCAGCTAAGGCAAATCTGTAAATTGATAAACCAAACCACAGAAAGAAAGAAAAATTAAAGTCACGACATCACTTTTTAGACTCAATGTGCACACTCAGCTTTCAGCTTTGTGACTTCCCAGATCACCATCCCATGACATTTGTTTCTTTAGACATAATGCAAGATGAAAATGCAAAGAGAAACACAGTCTAAGTCAGTCACTGGTTGCATCTCTATCCTATTTACTCACAAGGCAAGTTAAAAATGTGGCACTTGAATAAATTCTGGTATTAGTTTATATATTCTAGAATCTGAATTTCCCTGTAATTTCTACTATACAGTTTTGATCTTCAAAGTAAAATACTGCTTAACACATCATGTGTTGTTGTTTAAGATATGTGAAAAAATTAAGAGTTTGAATAAGTGGTACCATAAAAATGTAACTATTTCTACCTTTCACAGCAGTCAAATAAAATCTTGTGTGAAAACAAACTGTGTGCAGGTATCACACCTTGAAATACAGCAGTGGTTAGTTACAGGCAGGGGAGAGAATGAACAGAAATGTCTCATGTTTCTATTTCATGCAACATGGAAGACTAGGAGCCTGATACTACACCTACTGAAATGAACTCCAGGATAACTGGTGAGCTCAGAATTCAATTAAATCTTGACAGAAGCATGCATCAAGAAGTAAAAAGACTCAGTCCAGAAACTGGCTTAATGGGCAGATGTCTGCAGAAATCAAGTATCCCCAGTATGGTAACAAAGAGATCAAGCAGCTTCTCTCTGCTTTGCCAGTCAGCAAACCAACAGCCATAACATCCAATACATGATCAGTAAAGCAAGACAGTAAACTTCTAGAGATGACTGTACTTGATTCAGTTACCCAGGAAACATGAATTACAGGAGATGGTCACAGGAGTTTCACTATTTCTCCTCTTAACTAACTGCAGACCACTAGTGAAGAACACTCATACCCCATCCATGTTCCTCCAGTGCTGTGGCCATGTGTTCTCACTCTTGCCCTGCTACCAGCTCAAATGACCTCAGGATGAGTCAGGGCAGGCTACAGACATGACAGTGAGCACACTTCTCTTTCCTCAAAAAAAAAAAAAGGCGAATTTCTGTTTAATCAACCACCAGTTTAATGCTTCAAATACTGCAAGATACCCATCTCTCACCTGATACAAGAGAAACTATGGGAAGCCAATGACAAGGAACAGAAAAAAGTAGATGTGCTTGGAAAGTGATTTGGGACCAACTGTTTTGAAAAAGCTTAAAAAATCAATAACTTTAATAAAATACTTGCTTTGGGGATTTTTGTTTGTTTGAGTCTTTAAAAATGGTCTAATTTATTAGGTAGCAGCAACATGGTTTATTAAAAGCAGTCAAAGTTCTCCTTGACATTAGAAACTTCTGTTTGTAGAAACTGCAGTTCTGTTGACTGGACATCTAAGAACTGTCAGAACCTAATAAGCTCACCAAGTGTTGACCCTACACCACAGAAACCCACAACTCTGCATCAAGTATGGTGAAATATTCTACATCATTTTTCACACAATTTCTCAAAAACTAGGGGGGGAAAAAGCGACAAAGACGGAAACTAAAACACTGGAGCAAAAATACTATTTCATCTCTTAACTGTTCACAGCATAACTTTGGTGGCTTGCTGACAGAAGCAGCTGAGGTGAAGAACAAGACCAGGTAACAGCCCCGGATATCCAAGTTGGCACAGAGTCATCACTGGCCAGACGCCTCCCAGGCTGCCTCCGGATGGGACGGGTGTTGCTGTTTCCCCGAGCTCCCACCCTTGCTGTGCCCTGACTTTATCACAAGTGCCAAGCTCTGCCTCGCCCTGCTCCCTCCCATCCCACCTCACCTCCAGGAAAGGAAACCCAGGTGACTGAGCTGGGCAGGAGCCACAGCCAGACTCTCACCTCTGCAGGCAGAGGGCCAGACCTGCCAAGAGATACCATGGGGCACACATCCCTTATTCTCCCACACAAGAAAAACTGCTTGAAGCCCACTGGCACTACTGTGCAGTGATGTGCCTGACCTTATTTCTGCTGGGAATGTTCCCCCCTCCCTCCCTCCCTCCCTCATCCATTCCACCACGCTTGTCTGATGTTTCCTTTTCTGCTGTGTCAAATACAGATAACAAGTTACTCGAGGCAGGGATCTGTCGAGAGCAGTATAGCTCATCAGCAAAGGGTTTGGCAGGCTGTACAAAAAATGGAGCAGAGCAAATGACAGAGCCTTTAAAACACAATTTCATTTATTTATAGCTTAACAACTTACTAGTTCATTGCTTAATGTGTTATTAGCAACACATTTTAAAAATCATGCTTTGACACTCAAAATTCCTTTCTAAATGCATAAATAGTTAAACTAAGTTCTTCCCTCTGCAATTGCCAACGCATTGATAATTTTTGAAGTCTGAGGTCTCCAGCATTAATGATGCCATAAAATCAAACCTGACACTTGTTATAACTTTTTCCTGAGTACTTTTCAACTCCAGTAAATTGTGGCCAGAGCAGCTGCTTGTGAAGCACTCTGATCTTCAATGGGATGAAGGGTCCTTGACGGACAGGGTGGCCCTGGCAGTCCTGGACATGCTGTAGGGGAGGGTCTGTGGAGAAACAAGCTCTGCAAACCCCCAGCATAGCACCCAGCATGGTCCTGCTCCCTGCACAGGGGAGCAGCACACAAGTGGCAAGGCTTGTGAGATCCCCACAGAGCCCAATGAGCAGAAACACCCCTCTAAAAGGCTAACCCATAGCTGATCTGCTGCCAGGAGCAGGAAGCAGAGAAAAGGGTTAGGAAAGAGAGGAGACTGGACGTATACATCTTGCTTTCCTTTTCTTCCACGAGTATCTTTAAAGTTGAAACCTATAAACTACATTTGGTGCTATTTAATGACACAGGTCTAGCTCTCTGTACCAGCCATGCATCACATGTCTCACATGTCAGGGAAACTTGCAGACTGGCTGTCAAACCAGCAAGACTGCTGGTCCAGGGTGGTGGTGATGTCGAGTGAGTGGGAAGGCTCCTCTGTCCCGTAGCACTGCCTGCTCCTGCTTTCCTTCTCAGGCAGGGTACACAACAAAGAGCCACCAGCCACACTGCAGCTCAGGGAATGTCCACGTGCAGAAAGTCAGGAGCTACTTGATGGGAAAGGATGGGAGAGGAACTCCTGAGGGAATGTGGGGGAACAGGAGGGGCTTCTCTACAATCCAAGTGCCAAATGGCAACACCCACGTCCCTTCCTGCCTTGGCAGTCACACATCAGGACTGCCTCAAATACCTGTATTTCCCTTCAAACTACTCTTGGATCTCTCTAAACTCTCATCCTCCTTTGGGGATAAAATTTAAATCCCGCCTCTTCCCACCAGCTCCAATAAGAGTTCCCTGCAGCATCCTATGAATGTCAGGAAGAGTCTGTACTGAATTCAGCCCTAGACCATTATACCAAAAGAATCATTGTGGGGTGTTTAAAAAGAGTATCAAATAAAGCCTGGAGTAATTGTTCTGTTTCCATGTTTTAAAAGGCATGTGGTAGGATGCTGCAAAGTTTCTTTCTGATTTTCTGAAGGCTGAGTGGGAATTGTTAGTACAACTTTAACTTAGATAATTGCTAAGCACATCTTGCAAAATTAGCAATGTAGTATTTAATATGCATCTTTACTCTCCTTATGCAAAATTATGGCAGCTCTCTGTGTCACCCAGACCTTTTTAATTCCGTTAGATCTTCAAAAATGTAAACAATTGCTTTGAAAAACACCTCCCACTGCCACACTGAAATAATTCATCCTCTGTCTTCATACAACAACAGAGAGAAGCTGTTTCTATTAATATCCCTCTCCTGCTGCAGGCTTTGTGATATCAAAGAAATTCAGGTATACAATTTTCATAGGAATTGACTTTGAAACAATGATGGCACTGAAGTCACATGGAGATTTCAGTGTCCTTGAAAGGCAAGTAAAGCATGAACTGGGAGTAAGAAACACTGAAGAGACACAGCAGAAGGAAATTAAGAAAGTATGGAATTAGAAAGCTAAAAATGCTATGTGTTGGTTTGTACATTTTTCTTACCTTTACTTCACAAGTCATTTATCTGATGGGGAAAGGTCCCTTTTTTTTTTTTTTTTTTTTCCTGGCAGCTGTTTTGATCTCTCCAGTGCACTCAGATGCTCTCTGTCTCTCTTTACCTTCAAGTCTCTGGTATCAGAACTCCAATGTACATCCCACAGGTCACTTGCAGCCTCAGCAGCTGTTGCACAGAATCCAGAAACAGAATTGTGGCTGTCCTCAACAAAACCACCTGTGCCAGGATCACAGTGAATGTCTGGGTCCTGAGCAGACTGGAGCTATCTCATAATTAGAGGCTGGCATCCACTCAAGCATGAATTAAGTAATGATGATGAATTTTCATCACTCTTGTGATTCTGTGAATGTAGGTCATATTCCATTATAACTATCATAACATAAAGCCACTGTTTTTCAGACATGAAGACAGACATTCAGACAATGGGGACCCAGATTCATGTCCTACTAAATGCCCATCTATA
The DNA here is from genome assembly GCA_027886175.1 of Phylloscopus collybita. Taxonomy (NCBI): domain Eukaryota; kingdom Metazoa; phylum Chordata; class Aves; order Passeriformes; family Phylloscopidae; genus Phylloscopus; species Phylloscopus collybita. Next base: position 36,569,681 of record JAJNNQ010000006.1, read on the forward strand.
GCAAAACATCCAGAGAGTCTTTTTTTATCACATCATTTCTGCCAGCTTTTGGTTCTCATCCAAGCTGCATAAACAAACATACCTGTTTTGCTTCCTAGCCCATCTTTCCCCCTCTCCCACTGTCCAATTCAAAGTAAGTTGGAAAAATTCCTTCCCCAAACACAAACATGCTTTTTTTATCTACTTTGTTTCACTATATGTTTGGGTGGGAGCTTTAATTTTGTTTTTACGTATTATAACAAGAATAGAGTCTTTTATATAAATGTACTTTGCCATTACATATACGCTGAAAGGCTGAGTAAAGTGTCTCAAAGAAGTGAAATGCTAAGTAAGAAAGCATCAAGCTTCCTTTTATAAATCCATTTGGTAATAAAAACTAAGTTCTGGGCTCAGCTGGAAACTGAGAACAAAAGCCAGCAGAAGAATTGCCCGGTGTTTGGAGCGAGGCACTCACGTATGGATCAACAAGAGGATACAAGGTGGGTAAATTCTGCCCTCCCTCCCACACCAGAGACACCTGCCTGAGGGTTCAGGCACTTCTCACAGGCAAACAGGGAATCAGAAAAACCCACTCAGCTTTCACCTCACCATATGAATTACCAAATGAATCTCTTCACTGCAATAAATCTGAAAATTGCAAATGTTAAGATAATGGAAACAGAGAAGAACCAATTCAACAACAAATATAGCACAGCAGCAGGATGCAGAGCTATAAGGAACATTTCAGTTTGGCAGGGCCCTTCCACAGCAGTTGCTTCAGTGGGCATCATGCCTGTAGTAACACGGGCAAGGTAAACGCGGAAAGAGGAAACAAATCAGTCACGCAACGCGCTGGTTCATTTGGTTCATGGGCCAAAAGCTGATACAGGACTGGTTTTACAAAGCTCTTGTTCAAACACTGGCAAGTGACATGAGGTAACCTCAAATGACCAGCTAAGTAACATCGGGTTACTTGGTGAGAAAACCAGCAGCCCAGGACAAAATAGTGACAAGGAAAACGGCTTTGCCCATCCCAGAAGCCAGACACAGGAGTGTTTACAAAAAAGGCTGCAACTTATCATTTGATGTTTTTAACAATGAAGATTGTAGCCTGAAGAGTAATTTTTAAAATCAGCCATGTGTATTCTCATCATTTTCTATTTATATAAATTATCTTGGTGTTTTGTATGCAAAGCCACCTTCCCTTTAAATCCGTCAGATGGTAGGCAGGAATTGAAAGAAAAGGAAGATACATTTCTGGCTCAACAGGAATTGAGACCTTAAAAGAACTAGGACAGTCACTTCTTGGTGCAATTTTTCTGCCTGCCACATGAAATGCTGAAGGCAGAAAGACTTTTAGTAAAACTGTCACTTAGCAAATGCCTCAAGCACAGGAAGGGTGACAGCACTTACAGCCCTGAAGTAACAGCACAGGTGAAAAACAGGAGCTTACTTATTGCACAGCACTGCAGTTCTCAACTTGCCAAATACCTGTTTGCCCAGATTATCAATTTCAAAAAGGCTGACTGCTGCCAAGCAGCATTACGCACCAAAATCTTCAAAACCTAGCAGTACCATGCTGCACTGTGCTTTATCAACTCACCACAATTTGAGTGCCACGTTCTACTAGAAAACTGCCTTGCCCTGTGTCCTCAAAGGGATTTAAGTGCCTAAGGCACCATCACATTAGCTCCTACCAAGCTCAAACACCATCAACCTTCACCTGAAGGTAGAAACATTTGGGGATGGCTGTCACAAGGCTTTCTCCCATGCTGAAACTCACAGCCACCTTTTGTGTGACCACTCACACCTTTTGTGTGACCAAGTTTAACCTTTCTCCATTGCAGCAAGGGTTTCATTGTGTCCCATTCCCTGCTGCTCCAGGGAACCACGTGGGAAGGAAGCTCAACAGCCAGCTCCGTGCCCCCGGAACCCCACAACTCAAATAGCACTTCCCATCAGTCATCAAGAAATTGAAAGCATTATTACAAAAACTCAAAAGCCACAAAAAGAACAGCAGAGGCAGGTACTGAGGACATAAGTAACATGTGAGACTGCTGTAAGTGTTATTGTCTAAGACTTCCCACTCTGTGCAGGAAGTCAACCTTTAAGATGACGATGCCATCTCTACCTGCACCCAGGACTGTGTGCTTAGGCTGACTGTTCCACAAGGCATGAGGAGGCTGCACTCATGGTGCTGTTAAAGGCTGGACTTCCAGACAGTTTGCATCACCACAAAGCTGCATTCCTACGTGTGGCGAGCCAAGTGGCTCATGCTGGAGCTATGCAGTTGGGGGGATAAGTAACTAGAGAAGGGTTCAAAATAGCTAACACAGTATTGCAGGGTTAACTCAAAAGACCTACAAGTAACTAATCCACATAAACGTATTCAAGATCCTGTTCTTTCTGTCCGAAATGAGAGCTGATATTTAATGGGAGAAGACAAAAGAAACAGAGGAACCAAGCCAGATATTGTAAAAGAGTAGGCTCAAACTTCCAGCTGAAATGCAGTGTTTCAGATACCAAAAACCTTAAGAAGTTTTTGGAGCTGACACACAAGCAACAAAATCTCAAATACCTGGCTTGATCTTCTTTATTAAATAAAAAAGTGAGTGACCCAACTGCCACCTACTCGCAGGTTTTGGCCAACACATCAGCTTAGAGCAAATACCTTGCAGACAACACAGCCTGTGTTACATGCAGACACTCCGTCCCTGCTCTGCGCTGTTCCTTTTCTGCAGAAGTTCCCTGTTATTTGATATGCACGAGGTAATCTTGCAGCTTGGCTCTCTGTGGTTGGAAGCGTGGCTGGCAGCTGTGCCAGGCACTCCTGCCAAGAAAATATTCTGAGACACCATGGTAATAAAAATGCATCAAAGGAAAAGGTTTTTTTCTTCTTTCATATCACTAAGTACTTAAATCCAGGCAGGGCTTTCCCAGCTCTGCAAGCTTTCAGTATATATACCCAAAATCCATAAACTGAACGGGAGACTGACAAATATGCACCCAACAATCCTCTGAGAAGCCATTCTAAATATGACATCATTTACTGTTTAATACCTATTTTTGGATATGAAGTCAGTGATAGGTGTTTTCTTGGGGGGTGGGGGGAGGAGCCGTATGTAAAAAGAAACCCTGTTGTGATGAAATGTTTTGGGACAGAATCTTTAAGCAACAATAGCTTGGTTTAAAAAAAAATGTAATCAACCTTAATGTTGATCAAAATATTTTTTCTCAGATTCCCAAAAAGGCAGCCAGCTCTTTTTAATAAGGACAATTCTGTTGCCATCTCTGAACCTTACTCCCACTAGTTTCACTAGATTCAGCTGTTTCAGCAGTAAAATAAATAGTTTGGTTTAGGCCAGAATATGCCAGGCAATGGATGCCATGCAGGTGCTACCAGGATCCGTGACAGCACGTCCTCTCCTAACTGCTTGTGTCTGTTCAACTGCAGCTCCCACCCTTAGTTTTAAAATTTTAAACCTCATGTCAGGAAGGGCATGCCTACTTTTTCTACTTTCAGCAGAAAAGCTGAAACCAGGCAGAGGCATTCCCCACTACCACTAAAGGCCACCTGGGTGCAATGGATGTGCAACAACCTGCAGATTTCAGAGCTCTCACATGGATCTCTCCAACTCTACCAGCTACATAGAAAGCTGACAAAGTTGCCAAGTAGTAAATCAATGCCTTCATGCTCAGACCTGCCAGCTCGCCAAATTAACAGAGGCATACAGAGCACTCTGCCACGTGGAGAAAGACGTTTTGAGCTCCCAAAGTTGAAAATCAAGTGAACCAAGGACAGAAGCTACAAGGGTAAGAAAGAGCAGGGAAGCTCACAAGAGTGTAGAAATGGGGAGGACACACAGAACAGGTCCTTCCAGCTGCCCACAACTTTAAAATGTCCCTTCAGTATGCCTGAGGATGTTCCTGTTTGTTCTTGTAATAATCCAACTCACCCCAGTGATTCTGGGTACTTGGAGATGGTGTGTGAGTCCCTTCCTCCCACATCCGTGCCTCATTTGTCAAGACAGGTGAGCCAGCCTTCAAAACTTCAAAAGCCTGCCTGTCAAGAACAGAAAGCCAGGGGAATGTAATGTAAAATTTGGGCCCAAACTGTGGATAACACTGAAAATGTGGAGCTACTGAAAAGTGACTGAGGCCGAAATGGCTATGGGATGCTACCTGTACTTAAAATACCAGCATTGCATACATATTTACTGAGGAACCACATGTTTTCCTTCTTTGGTTTGCAGATGTTTCTTCTTTCTGCAGAGCATTAAAACTGCATTTGAGGAGAGGAAACAGATGGTAGCTGTAATAGTGGCACTTTTCCAAGGTGGAAAGAAACCATTATAGTGGGGCTTCCACAAGCTTAAGGCTGAGAATGTCAGATTTGTACTGCCTGTTTGCACGAATTAGACAACACATCCCTGCAAGGTTTCCAAATGATGCAGATGTAGAGTAGTGACTGACACTGGTGCCTCAACCCTGTTCCTGTGTCAGTCAGAGCAAAGGGAGCCCTCAGCTGCATCCCCACGGCAGGCAGGGATATGGACAATCCATGAGGTCCCAGGTCAGAACTGTTTGTCATCTCAGGCTTCAACCTCTGAGCTACTGTTCCATGGGGAGGGGAAGTCCTGCCCACAAACAGAAATTTGTAGAAGAGGGTTGAATTTAGCACAGAATATGAATTTAGAATGGAAAAAGAAGAAGAAAAATAAAAACTACATCCAAATAAAGAGAAATGATGACATTATCTATCAAAACAATAAACATGGGCAAAAATAGGATTTTGGCTTTTGTTCTGAAACAACCCCAAAATTCTAACGGAAATCAAAAAAAAAAAAAAAATCAGCCAGAGAATGTCTTTAAATAATTTCTGCCTTTTATGGATTTATATGAGAACAGCAAAAGGAGTTAGTCTGGTCATCCAAGTCCAGGTGGCCATTTGATAGAAGAAAAGTGGCTGGGAAGACTGAGGAGCCTATCTGGGAAACAATAAAAGAAGATGCCATGGGAACACCCTTTACAATTGTTGGGAAAGTGTAGGGCACATTTTGAACTGTGAAGCAGAAGTCAGAGCTGGAATATGAAGCAGATGATAATATTAAACGAGGAAACGTGATTTTGGTATCTAAGTAGGTCCAGAAGGAGAAGATAATGTATCTGTAAGGTGTTGGAGAATAAGGTAAAGGTGAGGAAGACGAGAAATAGTCAATTAAAGCTTTGCTAGAGAAAACTGACCAGATTTGTGAAATGTGGCAGAGGAAGGCACTCGAGGGACTCAGTGAGAGGATCGCACCTTGGTAAGAGAGTAAGGAGAGGTCACTAACGTACCATGGGGGCTGGGAATGTGAGTAAATCAGAATTTGGTCAGAGCAGAGGGAGCAGGATCTCTAAGGCAAGTGCTGGTGTGGCAGTGAGGGATGAGTGGCCCAGCAAGGTTGTGAGTGCCAGACTGACACAGGGGACTTGCCAGCAGGAAAGCAGCCAGAGGCACAAAGGCTGCTCTAGTAGAACAGTGAAAGATTACAGACACACCCAGGCTTCCCATTCCTAACCTCAGGCACTGGGAGATGCAAGGTTGGGAGCTGAGCTACTCCAGGCTTCCTGGTCCCCGACCCAGTCCTAGGAATGACCAGTGCACCTTAGAAGGTGGAAGGACTTTCCTTCCTAACATGCCCCCTTCTATCTGTTCAGCACACAAGGGTTTTAGAATTCCTCTTCTGACTCAAAAGCTTAAAACTACCTGGGATAAATCTCAGCCTGCCTGCAGTATGATCTGGGGGGGAGGGGGAAATACAAGCTAAGGAAGAAGAACAATTTTTTAAGTTTTTTTCACCTAGAATCCTACAAAGGAAAAAATCCTTGATGCCTGAAGGTGGACAGCTGTACCAAGGGGGAGCCAGGGGAACCTCTGCATTTCAATTTCTCCTGAGCACGGAGCTATTGAAAAAGTCTGAAAATGATCCTGGGCTGTTAAGGAAATCTTTGCTTATAAAAGATTTCTGAATCAACAGAACTGCTGTGAAGCCAGACAGAGGATAATTAGACCCAAGGACAGTGTACAGCCCTAGAATGGGACACAGTGACAGAGAAACCGTCTGAGCAACCTGAAAGCAACAAGGGAGGGAGGAGGCTGAAGGAAAAAGGAAACCCGAAACAGTCATCTATAAATACAACCACTGGCTGCATAAAAACGCTGCCTTTGGCCTGAGAATACCTGTGCAAGGCTTACAACGGAGAGGAAGAAAGAGAAGGGGGAGGAGAGGAACCAGCTAAATCACAGTAACATGGAATTGACTGTCAACTAAAGGCTGCCTTTTCTATTTTTTTTTTTCTTTAAATATGTAAGTTTAACAAGCTAAAAGCCAGCACATGGCCAGAGCTGCCAGCAAGTATGAAAACAGCATTTGGAGTTGCTGCTGGCTTACATGAAGGTCACAGTGTACCTGCAGCTGCACAGCTGAGAGACAGGCAGTGTCACAGGCAAACCTCCCACTCCAGAGCCTCCCTCTCCTTCAGTTCAGGAAGAAAAGGCTCCCACATTCCCAATCAAATCTGCCACACGTTTTTAAAATTTATCTTGCCACAAAAAACTAGATCAACGTTTTCATGGGAGTGGAAAAAGTAATGTACAAATTACTAAAATAAACTGCACCAGACAGTATGCCCTAGCAAACATCAGACTGGCTTTCTTCTTAAGCATTCAGAAAACCAAACCAGGAAATGAAACAAATATCCAGATATTTAATAAAGACATGCTTTGAAAATAGGAAGATAATCAATAGGAAAAACAAGGAAGGAGAAAAAAGAGTGTGTATGTGACCTTTATTTGTAATTTAATGCTTGTTCTTGTCAGATCAAATCTTGTTTCCCCCCCAAAAAATGTAGTTAAGAAAGTAAAATACCTTTTTCCCCTATCCAAGAAAAAGAGGCAGCTGATCTGTTCATTCCATATTTGTCATTTAATCTATGTGTTCATCAGACTACCAGCATCAGCCATCTTGCTAATTATCTCCTTCCACCACATGGAAATTGAAAAAGATTAATAAGTCACCCTTAGGAAACAGAGGACTAGTAAAATGGGAAGATAAATACCAAGATTTGATACTGCAATGAATAATACCTTATAATATTCTGTATTTTTCAAATGACTGATTTGCCTCACATGACAAGAAGATACAAGACTTCTGTAATCTGAAAACCAAGAATAAAGTGCAAACCAAACTGTTTCAAAGGATGCAAAAACCACCTCTCTTGTCTTTCCAGGTAACTTTTTATTCTGAAATATGTTCACATCTCTGCATGAGCAATAGCCAGGATAATACTCCTAGACCTAATCAAAGATCACCTCATTGTGCACTGCTTCTTAGTTCTAGTTTTGAACACACAAGCATTTACATTTTCAACAAATAAGAATTCAGAAATTTTCATAATCTTTCTACAATGCTGAAACCATTTTAGCAGACCTGCTCTCGTTTTTAATCTGTACAGATGTAAAACTACATTTACCATGATTCATTCATGCAACTCTTCATTCTCATGGAAGTGCAATTTAGATCCACCCCAAATACTGGCTTGCAGTGCTTACAGTTAGCTGAAATTTTTACTGCTTCATATCAGACCTGTTTTGCTAGACAAATCTGTAATTCCCCCAATTTAGGTACAGCTGAGTCAGATAAAAAGGGAATCAAGACCCGTTCAGAGTATATGACTGGGCTAACAGCTACCAAAAACTACTCAAAACGATGTTCTAAGGCATGCTTCAGGAATAACTAAGCACTAAAAAACGTTAATTAGTGTTATTATCAACAAAAGTTTAACCTGCTGACAAAAACTCTTAATGTTTTCTTTCCTATTAATGACAGCATGCATAAAGAAAGCTAATCAGATTGCCAGGATTTTCTTTAAATTCCACAAAATCACTAACAGCATCCACACAACACATTATTTAAGACCAGCAGCTCCTCCTACCAGCGCACTGGGAAACCGCATTTAATCTTTGCATCAATTCTTCTAGGGCCATTTCTTCAATTTTCAGCCAGCATCTCATTCTCAGATAAAACAAAAAGAATCCACAGCAAACATGCCCTCCCTGCTCAAGGACTAAAGAAGGCGGAGGGGGGGGGGGGGGAAGCCCCAAACCAGCCCACTAGGGCAGCGCTCCGCAGCCCCTTATCTCCATCGCTCCGCACGGCTCCCCTCGGCACAAAGGCACCGGGAGCCCGCGGTCCCTGCCGGCAGTGCCGGGGCTCTCAATGGCAGCAGCACCGCTCCGAACTTCTGTCCCCTCGCCCGCAGCGGAGTCCTCAGAGGCCGGGATGGATGGGAAGCGCTGCGGAGCCGCGGCGCGGCCGGCGCTGGGAAGGGCTGCGCCGCATCCCGCGGGAGCAGCCGGAGCTCGCACAACGCCCCGGCATCGCTCACGTGAACGCCGCGCTCCTCCACCTTCCTGCCAGCTCGCTGCCGCCCGGAGCAGCCTGGAAGGAAAATGCCTCCCCACTGACAACTGCCAAGGAGACCCCGCTCTCTCCAGCCCGCGGGATGCCCTCACGTTCCCTTTGGAATGGTCATTTTTGAAAGCTGAGGACTTCAACTTGCCGATAAACGCTGTGGAATTTCCTTTAAACACAGCTGTCTTCTGGGCTCTGTGGAGGAGTCTGCTTAAATGTTGTGCCACAGCAGACTTACAAGTCTGTGAAATCTGTATTTCCACAGCAATTGTATTCCCACCTTAGGCAAAGGGGTTTTAGAGCCGGGCTCCTCAAGGTGTATGGCAACAGAACTGCTGCAGAAGGCAGCCAGGAAAACCAAATCTCATAACCAGGAAACTTCCACCTACTAGAGAGAGTACAGTGCACTGGAAAACCTTCAGGGACACAGAAAAACCTACAAGACTGAAAGCAGTGCAATGCTTCTCTGTACAACTGCTCCTCATAATTGATTTCCACTGCCTTTACACAAAGTGTTTTACACGTGTGAAACTACAATGCTTTTAACACACTTTTTCTCAAAGATCACCTACTGTTGGCAGCTTTTTGCTGATGGTTGGCTGAATTCTTCCACTCTTCTAATCATCCTAGTGGTTTTACCCTAGTTTTAAACCAAAATTAACAAGTTATCCATGGCTAAAAGAGAAAAGGGATTTTTTTTTTTTTTATATTGAAAAGGACTGCGCTGTGTTACTTAAAATAAAGATTCTTTTCTACAGATTGCATAGAGCAGGTAAAAACAGCAGCCCTTCTGAGGGAAATAAGTGGACATCTCAGAAGATGATGAGTTGTTCATAACTCTCAAGAATACCATTACAGAGGACATGAACTAAAAAAAGGTTTTTAAGAGAACCCATCAAAATATCTAGGCTTCCTCTGCCAATAAAACTAATTTAGATTATTCATTTACTACATTAATTCACATTATTTATGAATGGAGATAATGACAGGCCCACAGCAACTCCATGTATTAGACATGACTAGAGCCATACATGTTTCCTTTTCAATATTAATGGAAATGACATAATGAAGTCTTCAGTCAAGCCTTTTTATAACAAAGTATTACCAACTGAAAAACATGATCTCTAGGAACTTTGTATGCAAAAAGTATTTTGTTTATGTGACTACCATTTGCAACTGCATTTATGCAAAGAAACAAGTGATGAGCAGCAAGACCACAATTACCAGACCAGGCTCTTGCCATTCTGGTGGTGACCCAGGAGGAGCAAATACATGAGAAAAGGTGTGCAAGTCTGCAGGTGCACTTGGATAGCTGAGGCTCATTATGAAACAAAATTTGTGAGACCAGATTGCATCCACAGACAGCCCAGGGAGAACTCCAGATGTCAGACAGTCAATGGGATTTGTTATTGCAGCATGTTAAAGGCCTAAGGCATTTTTGCATATGCAGAACAGCAAAGTTCACTTGTAAGATTACGCTGTTTCCTGGTGCAGCAAGAAGTGCAGCAAACGTATTTATTCATAAGCACCTACTGCAAGAGAAGATAATGGTTCAAGCCCAGATTTCCCTGAGTATCATGCCTCAATTCAATAGTAATTTCATGTTTTTCTTGGAGAATCAGCAGACTGCTTAAGCTTCCCATATATGAAAGGTCCATCTTTACGTGAGTTTCACTGAGTTTCTCAGTGAAATAACAAATGAAAAGGAAGACAAAAATGTAGTGAAGAATTTTACATCAACCAGTCAACTTTCAGAATCACAAGCACATAGTAATGCTTGTAAATTATGCTTGTACTAAATGAATGGAGAACCCTAATATGTTAGCTAAACCTCAGTTACACCAACGATGCCACTTTATATATACTTTCTACAACTTCAGACAAATTCCCAACATGCAAAGTATGAGCAGAGCATCCACGTGAAAGGTTTAGTTAGCTGGGCTGAAAGTTAGTTTTAGGTTAATCCACCTAAAAGTGGGTTATTTGTAGTCAGGTACTTGTTTAATCATGTTCATTCACAGAAATCAGGCAGCCTTGTCTTCCTAAGAAGCTTTGGCATAGCTTCTCTACTGAATGAAACAGAGAGTATTTGAAGACACTTAGCCAAACGTGGCATTATGATCTCTGCTGGTTTGAAACAGGATCATCCATGGTTTCATGAACAACCTCAAGTCAGACTAAAGAAACAGACCTTAAACTAATTAAAATCAACTCTTAACAGGAAGACCCAACTGAGCTTTCTTGCAACATGAAGCAATCCAGTATCTGACTGTGAGCTATGTAAGGAATCAAAACAGTCCAGAAAATACAACACGACTATAATTTCAGGGAAGACTGCAGTTTTCACTCTCTTGAAGTTTTTGCTTGATCCCTGCACCCCTTTGGATCATCATGATAACCATGTTATGGAATTAAACATGCCATTTCAGTCCTACACTGTAGCCACAGTTTGTGCCTGCCATGTTTTGGTTTCTGGAAATTCTGTTCCCAGGACAGAACTGGTAAACAAGGTCATGCTGTTTGTAAGCTAAGATGTTTTTCCACACACTTTCCCATGGGAGGGACTTCACGTGATGGTCTCTTCAACTGACCAATGGTTCCAGGAGTCCCCACCTCTAAGGTGGGTGCTTTGTGAAAAGGTATAAAATAGGTTTAGACAATAAACCTCTGGCTCCTCCTGTGAGGAGTCCAGCAGCCTTCTGAATAAACTCATGTCTCCTCCTTCATGTCCGACAGCGACACCACACATCTCATGCCTAATGGAAATTTGATAGTAAAAGGACTGATGCTCAGTTCTACCACTGAAAGTCTGTAAATACAACAGGAAATGTTGTAATTTTTCACATACAATATGATTATTAAAATAATATGATTTTTTAAATTAAAAATTCGAGCTGCTTCTGGAATTCTGATTTTTAACTTCTGCTTATGTATTTACTTTAGCAAAATATCTTCACTAGTCCAGAAAAGCCCCTGCTGAAACAGAGGAATTCATAAAGAAATTTAATGAGTACACAGCCTTTCGGTTCTGTCTTAAGATGTTTAAAATGCATTGGAAAAAAATTTGTCAAATGGTCTGTATTCCTGTTTCTTTCAGTGAAACTGCAAGGATAATAAGAAAGGCACAAATGTATTACAGAATTTAATCAATCGATTACCATGGCTGCATGGGTATAATACTTGACCTGATTTGTATTGACATTCTTCTAAACTTCTATTAGATTTGAAAACCTCATCAACATTATTTTTTCCTTCTGTTCTCTACTTCACTCTAGTTTTGGCTGTAGTCTTCAGCAAATCCCGTTTAAACGCAGAAATATCACACATCCTTTATTTCCAAAGTTTCACCCAAATAGGATTAGCTAGTTTTTCAAGAAAATGTGGCTATTTTGAAAATGTTCCAGAAGTAACACACAGCTATCCACCCAGACTGGTAACTGTAAATTGTTAACTTATAATCATGTAATGAGTTTTGCTTGAGCAAAAGGTGCTTTGAACAACATACCTAAATATTTCTCTGCTAACTTTACGTTGATCTCTGTAACATCAGCCATCAGTGAGTTCCAAAATTTAATTATGTACTGTGTGAAAAACTGGTTTTGTTTAAACTACCTTCCTGGAAGTTTTCTGTGTGCCCCAGTTTCTCTTTTGTGAAGCAGTGGAAAAAAAAACCACCCAAAAACAACCAACCCCCCCCAAAACCCTACAGGAAATAAACACTCTCTTTTCACATCCCCAAGCCATTCATGACTATACAGACCGCCACTGTAGGTGATATTATGTCTCCTCCAATTGCCTGTTTTCCAGACAGAAAATTTCCTACACTAATTAGTTCCTATTTATATAAAAGCAACCCCATACCTCTGACCGCCTTCACCGGTCCTCCACGTACACTAATTCTGCTCTAACAAAGGGAACAAAACTGGACATGGTACTCCAGAAGCAGGCACAGCAGAGATTACTCAGTGACATAAGGGTTTTGCTGTTCTCAGTTTCCCTCTCAGCGGTTTGTAATGTTTTGTTTGCCTTTCGGACCAGCACAGAATGCCAACCGAGCTGCTGCTGTTTGCAGGGAACTACCCACAGCCAGTCAAGGACTCTCAGCGAGGGTAACAGCCTAGCTTACAGAATAGCATTTGCTTTTCTCATCTGTATTGCTTGTACCATTATTTTCACTTTCCCTACTGATCGCTTACTTAGCACCAATTTATCCTCCAATGGCTTGCACTCAGCAATGAATTTAACTACTTTGAATAAATACTTTCACATACTTGCAAATTTTCTCTTTCCACACTTTTTTCCATTTCCAGTTCATTTAGGATTATGCTGAGCAGCTGCAGGAACCCCTGCAGAAATCCCTGCTTTTTCTCTCCCAGTAACTCCCCCTCTGCCCACAGGAAACTGACCACCTAAAGCAACTCTCCATTTCTTCTTTTTCAGTCAATTACTAAACCACAGGAGGGCTTCCAATTTAACCCTTTGGAGCTTCGTTTCTCTGCGAGCCTGCAGGTGGCTGCAGCAGAAGAAGAAATATGTACTGACTACAAAGTGGGAGCACAAGAAAGGAAAAGGCGCAGAGGTTTCCCTGCTGCCGCTTTGCACGGGCACTGCCACACCGCTCGGGCAGAGGGAACAGGCAGCGCACATGGATGGTTGTGCCTGTGCAGCCGAATCCCCTGCCAAACATCCCATACAGCTTCCTAGCGATACCACACGGCCAGCATCGGGCAGCCGAGCCCGCACGCTCTCCTCTGGATGGTCCCACCCACCACATGGCACAGAACTCCGTGCGAGCAGCGAAGCTACAGCATCCACGGCTCTGCTGCCCTACAGACACTGCCAACAGCCAGGGAGACTTACCTACGCTGGGCTCCTGCAGACAGGGAAGGGACCCATTGAACGTGGTTTTCATAAATTTAGGTCCTCTCAGGTCCTACAAAAAACTGCCACATACACCCACTGCACAAGGGTGATACTGATCCCCAGCCTTAAATGAAAGGGAAAGAAAAGGGAAACAGGACAGTTGATATGAAAGATCCAAACAGAAAATGCATTTTTAGCATTTCAACCTCCTCTTGGCATGAATTCTTCCTCCATGAAGAAAAGGGATTTTTCCCTTTTATTTCCCTGAATGACTGAGTTCTCTTGGTAATCAGCCCAGTTAGGCTTTATTATGTAAAGCATCTGGGATTTGAAACTGGGATTCATAAGCAGAGATGGCAGTATTCTGGTTTTGGCAGCACCTCACTCTTTCACAAGGAGAAAATTGTTCCTAGATTCACAATCTCAAGGAATACAGAGAACTTAGCAAATGCACAGAGGAAGGAGGGAAAACAAAAAAATCAAAGTTTTTCTTCTTAAAAACTTGACACTCAAAACACTCATACAAAGCCAGGGTATGGGCAAGGTTCATTCATACAGGAACACAGACTAAAGAAGCTTTCAGATGTGCAAGAGCAGTTAACAGAATAATTCCATCAAAATTACGCCTTTTTTAATTACTATATTAATTTACCAAACCTCCATCAAGTCCTCAGTGTCTCCTCAACCTTAATAATTTTATCTTTGAGAAAGTACATGCCATACAGAAGAGGTCCTAGCAGCTGCTCTCCAGGCTCCCTCATCTGGGATGTGTGATAACCCCACACAGGGACTAGGCTGAGGTGACACCCAGATCAAGTACTTAGCAGTAGGGAAAAAGCTTCACCCTCCTCTTCCTTTTCCATTATTGCTCAGGCCCATGGCTGAAAAGTAGTAAAAGATAGATGAAATGCAACATACTCATCTCTGTTTGATTGCCTCTTCTCCAGTTTAGCCCAATCTTGCTATAATCCAGCTCCCTGTACATTCAGTCTTCCCTAAACAGATGGTTCCTCCCCCAGCAACTGCCATCTAGCATCTCCTTTAAAAAAAACCAAAACAAACCCAAAACAAAAGCAAAAACAAACACATCAATTAGTTCTTAAAGCTTAATTTAGTTACTAACTTTCCCTATTTTTTCTTTCATAACCTGTGTCTCAGCTTCACACTACAGCAGCACTCCTCATAGTGCTGTGAAGTTTTGTAATAAGGCTCTTCAGCCAGAATTAACTTGAAATGATTGACCAGATCACAGGTTTCAATATTTCCTAGCATAACAAGAAGGGCCTTCTTTTTTTCCCCCAGCCTCTCCTGCTTGGATGAAATGTCATTTGAATCTCTTCTACGTGTCTGCTGTCTTTCTTAGAAGTACCAAGTTTCCTTGCAAGTGCTTCATTCAGATTTCTTCTTTGTCCTTTTTTTGCCACATGGGATTAAGTAATCACTGCAGAGCCAACAGCCTTGAAAGAGTTTAGTTCATTTAACACCTCCAGTTGCCCCTGGTCCAGCTGAGGGGTGTTCCAGTCTTTTATTCTTCTTCAGTCTGAGGAGCTAAACTATCCAGATGTGCCCACAGCTGCACTCCTCTAAAGGCAGGCATGGCAATAAATGAATGAATGTTGCCTTTTGCCAATGCAGTGCCAAGTAAGACCCTTCCTTTCTAAGTTTACTGAGATATTCTTTATAGATGAAGGAAAGACTTTGTGTAGGAAGTTAGGAAGACTGAGAACAGGAAGCATAAAGGTGAACAGGGAATGAATTTGCTGCAAAAAGGAGTAATATGGAAGGAAATGAAGCATCACTGTTATTTCCTTCATTGGGGCACTTCCATATATATGTATAGTTAAAGGAAAGGCCTCGCAAGGGAAACTACTCCAACCCTGAAAGAAATGAAACCACAGTACTTTAAATGTAGAAAAATAAAATAGTGGATGCCAGGCAATCCTGGTTTCAGAAGATCAGCTATTGGTACTATGATAATTAAATAGATGGTAGAGTATAGACCCAGAGATGCCACAGTCTTATTCTCCCACAGACTTAGTATTATGTATGCAAATGCTGAAATTAAATGGATCCAGAAAACACACCCCTTTTGCATTCTGTTGTTAGGGTGATTTTCTTTTCAAAGGAAATGCTGGATGAGGGGTCATGAAATTAATTTCTTCCCTCCAAAAGAGTCTGTCCAACGTTTTTTTAGAGCTCAAATCTAAAAAGTATTAGGCTTTAAATCAAATGACGTGTGTGTGTTCAGACTTTGAGTATTAAAAGTCTATATTTTATGGCATGCCCTACTTTGTAAAAAACCCTATTTAAAAAGAACGAGCTGCACACATAAAAGTTCAGCAGGTCTACCATTCAAGTCAGGATTGATTTAAAACACTCAGAAAATTTCTCTGTAACAAAAAGTGATATTTAACTGCCACATAAAATTGTTAATTTTACATACAATCAACGATATAAAAAGTACTCCGAATAAAAAAGCAGGGTTTTTCCAGGACTATTCAATTTGATTACACAGAATAAAACTGAAGTGCTTACCCCTGAGGAACAGGCTGACAAATTTTAACACAGATAAAGGGCTCAGTAGAAGGATGTCAACTTTCATTTGGAACTTTTTTTAAATCACAGAACCATTAGGTTGGAAAAGACCTTTAAGATCACTGGGTCCGACCATTAACGCAGCACTGCCAAGTCCACCTCTGAACTGTGTCCCTAAGTGCCACATCTACACAGGTTTTAAATACCTCCAGGGATGGAATGGGATGTATCTTAAAATTTGACTGTCCCTTTCCACTTGTACATTTTAAAAAGTAGCATTCAGTGGAGCTTTAGGGTGACAGAAGGCTTTTCCCTTTTTATAAAAGGAAGTAGTGCAATGCACAGAGGACGTGGGAAGATTCCGTTTGTGGCTGGTCTGGATGAGCTGCCCACCTCTGGCAGATGTGCTGCCCCAAGGCTGCTTACCATCCCACAGTGGGTGCTGGCCTCCCTCCTGGAACACACCTCAAGCATTCCTGGACCACTCCTAAAGGACTTGGCTTCCTCTTAATGCAAAACAGGAAAATTTAAATAGGAAAGTAATTTTTCTATTACTCATCTAGAAATCTATTTCTATTAATCATCTAGAAATAGGATAGCAATTTCCAACAACCACAAGGATATTTCACCTACAGCCAAAGAGACCACACCCCAAACAAGATCTCAGTCTTGTTGCAGAATGCTTACACTTATCTTAGGTCCTGCAATGGTGCTGTTGTGTCCTTCACAACAGAACTTGAAAACTTCTCTGTTTCCTTACCAGGCCTATTGCCCTATCTATTTTAATGCAAACAACCATCAGTAAATAAAGTAGCATTATTTTCATTTTTTTGTTGGTGGATGCTTAATACAGCAGATAGCATCAAAAGTGGCAGAAGATTCCAGGTAGGGAAAAAAATGCCTCTAAAAAAGTGTTTTCCAAACACAACTTTTTTATTTCTTGACAAGCAAAGATCACTACATACAATTTACAATGACTTGTGGTGGTGGTGTGGCTTTTTTGTTGTTTGTTTGGGGTTTTTGTTAGGTTTGGGGTTTTTTTGTTTTTTTTTTTTTTTTTTTGTTTGCTTGTTTTTAATTAAGATATGAAATAGTGAATATTTTCAGATCCCCTTTATTTTCCATTTAATATTCTTCACAGAATATGGTACTTCTCAAACAAGCCAAATTAAACTGATCTTTCCTGGGAGATGGTCTGCAGAAAACCCTCAGTAGATGAGGGAAAATGCTCTTCAGTTTATAGTTACTCTGCCACATTACAGTGAAACTGTCAGAAAGAAAAATGACATCTAGATTTCTTTATATTGTAAGCCATATCCAAACCACCATTTCACGCTTTCTTGAAACAGAAAGACTGAATTTTTGGCTTCAATAGTACCACTTTTGGTATAATTTTGGCTTATGAAAGTACCACTGTTAGTTCTCTTGAATGACCACAGTCCTAAACTGTTACTGCTTTGGAAAGAAAAAATATAAGCAAGAATGTATACATTTCCTTGTTTCTTTGATTACATACCACCGTTGCTTTTTCTTATTTTCCCTCTTTGACTCTTCAGAATTATTTCCAATCCAAAACAAGGATTATCTTGTCAGTGAGACACTTAACACAATGCTGGGGGTTTTTCACTTTCTTAAAATGCAGTCAAATTAGGTGCTTTTTGATAAAAAAAGAGGCTTCAGGGACTTCACTTCCAAATTATTTAAGCTTTGAAATTACTAGATACTTTAAAAAAATATCACAACCATGATCAAGAGTTGGTCCATAAATCCACAATGATTAAAGTAGAGGGACATGCTCACATACATCCCCAGAGAACAGTACACCATTTCCTATTCCAGCTCAGGAGACATTTGTTTCTAACCCTACCCAGGTGCTGTCAGGTCAGCTGCAGATAGTTACTGGTAATTAATCTCCAGGATTCACCAAGAAGTGCAAAGTACCTTCCACACTGGTATTTTCAGCAGTTGCTTTGTACTCATGCTGCTCTTGCACTGTATCTGTTTTCCCTGAGTCATGTCATGTTTTATAAGAGCTAAAAATCTGAAGTGAGATTTCCACAAAATTTCAGGTTTTGTATTCTTGCTGTTTCTCAAATGCTTCAAGTTTGTTTCTGCAAAATTTTGCTCTCTTTAAAGAGCATTCTTCTCTTTACAAGATCAGTTTCAACAGGCTGTAAATTACTCCTTCAGCTGCCAGCTCCCTCTCAGAGCCGCCAAACATCAGTGCCATGGCAAAGTCTGAATCCCTGAAGAAGAACACTTGGATCCTCTTCACCATTCCTGCTTGTGTACCCAAGAAGAAGAACATTTTCAGGGTTGAATAGTGTCAGTGCATCAGCAGAGCACGGACAAGCAGCAGGGAGAACAGGGACGTATGCATTATGAAATGTAATTTAAAAGCAGAGTTCCAATGGGCAGCATAAAGAGGAGGCTTAAGGATGCCAGATACCATGGAATGCCCAACTTGGAAATTTAGCTCTAACAAGACCAACATACATGAAAGGAAGAGTCTCTTTGGCCCCTAGAGACTGATCTGCATTGGCATCCCCTAAGACCCACTTCCTTCCCTCATGATCTCAACCAACCCTTTGGAGAAAAAAAAAATACAGGCAATGAGGAAATAGTCACTTCTGCATCAGTAGTTCTTCGCATGGCCAGATCTGCCATTGCTAGCATCCCCTGTTACAGAAGCAAAAAAAAAAAAAAAAAAAAGTAACTTTGTCTGGAAGGCCCTATTTTGTAAAACCAAAGAAATGCATAACCATAAACAACCTAATAACTAATGTTTGATTTCTGTATTTGATGACATAATTTCAGAGATTCTTTGAGTATCCAAAAGCTTTCCTAGCACAAAGTTACATGTATAAACTGTTATTCTACTTTATCTTTCTAAGTATCAGATTTCTCTTCACTGTCACTTGTATGTGCAGATGGGATATCTCGTAGAATAATTACCAGTGGTGCACTGGTTTGCAAGCAAAGAGCTCTCAAAAGCAGGGTAACTTCAAATGGTTTACCTTTTATTCCATCATGGAATGAGACAGCATGCTGTTCAAGAAACTAAGCTGTTTGGTCTAAAAATATTTTTGTTGTCTACATTTTCCAAAGTGTAAAGGCAGCAAGAAAGGGTATGATGGGACTCAGAAAACGCTACACGAATAACTCCATTGTACAAATAGTTCTTTCTCCTTTTGTCTCTTTTCTTTTCCCCTGACATCTGCAAGGGAGTAGTTAAAACTAAAAACTAGTTTCTCATGTAAAAGACAGTATCTGCCTGCTCTCTCCACCTCCTCAATTCCCCAACAGGCTCAGTTTGTACACACAGAGCTCGTGGACCCTTCTAATGCAATACTAATAACTTAGAGCACTCAAAGCAAATAGTAATAAAAGAAAGTCCAGGAAAACTTCAAGTCTTTTCTAGAGAGAGCTCTTCAAAATTATATACCTCTTTAATGACATTCAGTATTATCTGTGGGGGAAACACAGTAAGGGCTCAGATTCAAAGGTTGTTTAATACTCACGAATAAGACCCCAAATGCAAAGAGTCTAGTAACCAAAGTCATACAATAATTTCATGTGAACAGCTGCCCCCTTTTAGAAAGAAAAAGACTTTATGAAACATTTTGAAGCCTATTTTTGAAATTAGTCCCACCATGGAGTCACTGCCAGATGGCTATAATACAGACAACATTTTGTCAACATGTGTGTGGTTTTTTTATATTGCCTAGTCTTCTCAGTATTGTACGTTATTTTCCCAATAAATATGGGAAACCCCTTTACAAACAGAAAGGCAGTCACAAACATGACTTCTACATTATGTACCTGTGATCCAGGTACACACAATGAAGCTATGCTAAACATACTTGCTGAAAAACAATCCAACTCTTTAACAATACTCGCTTAACAGAGTTTCTCTTTCTTAAAGTACAACAATACAGGTTTAAATTAATTCTTTCTGGTATAATAACACAACCGCACTCTTACATGAAAATTTTTTTGGCTCAAACAGTTGAAGCTGATCACAAGCATCACTAAAATCTTCTAAGACAATATATGAAATCATACTCCTTTCAGTCAGAGCAAAAATACTCATCAGTGAGAACATATACACGTATCCCATACTGAATTACTTAAGACAAATAAAACCCATGTCCTGCCAAAATTCTATTATATGGCATATGTACTAGCAACTCCTTTCAGCAGTTCTCTGATCTCCAAGTCCAAAAAGCAGTTAAGACTCAACAATATGCAAACAATAGCACTGAGCTTTAAAAGGCAAGATTTTAAAAGTAAGTGTTCAGAAAACAAGATGCTGTAAGGAAATATTTACACACACATACAGAGGCTGTGTATAGACTTGTAAATACCAACCTTTTTTGTAGTTTCGTCCAAAATCCAAAACGTGTTGCACATGTCCTTTAATCAGGTACTTTATGCAAGAACAGCATAAATGACACAGCATTTGAGAAACTCATGTATCAAAAGGTCCAAGTGTGCATGTTAAACTCTCCTCAAATGCAGTACAATTGACAGGCTTAGTGCAGTGCATTTAGATTTTGCAGTGAACTTGTTACCAAGGAAACCAGCAGCTGCAGGTGCTTTCCCATACACCAGGGAATGAAAATTCAACAGTGAGCTTGTCTACTCAGTACTTTTTTCACACATTTTTTTGGTCTTAGTAACAAACTATTTCTCAAACTCTGTTAGAAGATCAGACTGCATTAAAAAAATTTTTAAAAACCTACCCCTACACATGACCTTACTGCACAGTAAACACCACCTCTTAAGCGTTTTCTTCTTTATTCTCCACCAGTCTCCTCTCCAAAAGTGCCCTACCTCCCCTTGCTTTGTCTCTTTCAATAACAGTGTGCAAAACCCACCCCATGCAATGGGTTTTCATCCCAAAAAGTGTTCTAGCAACTTGGCAAGGCTTCAGCTTCCAGGAAACAATGCTGACTTGGGAGAGGCTGCAGGAATGCCTATTCTGATCACACAGCATAGCTTTGCAAAACTGTACCATGCTACAGAGATACCACCATGACTGGTATGATTCATGTTTCTTAGGATGAGGATAAAAATACAAATACTTAGTAAAACTACAATGAAGATGCAAGGTAGAAAATCCACTTTCAACGCAGTTCTTCCACAGGACATTAAACCAGTAACTCACACAGTGTTTACTTCTCATTTACGCTACATATTGGAAGGTCAACATATATAAATTAAAATTCAGGCACGGAATTTTTGTTTTTTAAGTAGCCTCTTTTCTCTGAATAAGATAGTGGAATATTTATAAATCTTCCGAGCTCCTAAAGCATTTTTCTGCTTGTCCTCTTTCAGTGTTACTGAATCAACAGCAACATCTACTGGGCACAGAAGGGCAAGATTCAATTTCTTGAAAGCAATTTAAAGGCCAGGTACAGGAGCATACAATACTTACAGTGTCTCTTTCTGGATACTTTGGCATCACTTTGGCAGTCACTGTGAAACCAGAAATGAACAAAACTTTTAAATATGCATTTGTTTTCTCTTCATCTCTTCAGAAGGAAAACAAACGCAACAGAAAGATGGACAGGACAGCACTGACTCCTGGTTGCCTTTGGAGATGATGTATTCCATAATGACATACATATGACAAATAAAATGTTACCATTAGGAATATTAGATACACTGGGCTAATAGAACCAGTTGACAAGAATTCTGCCAGTAAAAGTATTCAAATATTCTTCAAGTTCATGCAATGGAGAGTTTTATCATTTATCTTTTTGTTCTTCAAATCTACTTTTCCTCTTTGTTTAGCAAGTACACAGATTTGCAAAATAAATAAATAAAGCAAACCTCACCAAACAGCAATGACTAAAAACCAACCAGATCAGACCAAGCAGAAGTTCTTCAAAACTTCCCAAAGAACAAGATCAACACATGTGAACCTAGTAAAAATGCTCAGAACAAGGATTCCAAAGAACTTTGGCCTAAGAACACCCAGTATTTGCCTCTCATAATAGAACCTACTGGGGTCTAAATTCCCTAACTAGAACACAATAACTGGAGCCTTGTGAGAGGAACACAGGAAAATCCATATTTCTGACATGCTCATCTAAGCAATCCAAAGAAAATGACAGTGGGACAAGCTCAGCTTCATCCTTGTTGGTGCCCTTCTGCAGAGACTGGTGTTTCACCTGCCTGCTGAAAGGCACACATCAATCAGGGTTCACAATCACAGCCCTTGTCTGGATTTTGATATCTACACAATTCCCTCTTTTAAGACACTATCAGATAAGAACAGGATCTCTGCTCCAAGCACTCACCATGCATCACAAATCAAGTGATTATTTATTAGAAGTGCTACTGGAAATTGCGAAAAACTCAAGACTTTCCTATTACAAGCTGGGGCCTCAGTCAGCAGCAACCAAGTTTCCCCTTGCTACCACCCCCTCTGTTCTAGTGACTCTTCAATTCTTCAGTACAGTGTCTTCACCCAGGAAGAGCTCAGCAGCCAGACTGAGCATCCACCCAGACTTCCAGGCTGAGGAGGAAACTGGAGAGCACTCTTTGTCTGGGCGAGTGCTCCACTCACTTTGCTGTGGCATATGTCGGGAACCCCAGCCCCACTGCAGCCCCTCTGCATGAAGCTGGTTACCCTGCCATCTGAGAAACCAAACAAGGTGTGTGCAGGGCACACGAGGCTGCTCAAGAGCACCCCACACACGCCAAAGTGCACACAGCCTTCTCAAGAATGACAGCAGCTCTGGGCAAAGGCAAGGCAAGCCGTGATGAGATAACTCCGTCCTCTTCAGAAAAACTACTGAAGGAGTTCCACCCTCTCAGACTTTAAACACCAAAATGCTACCAAAGTGCCCCAAACATTGGCCCTGTTCTCCCACATGCTGTTGGGGAGCCTCTCCCTTTGCAGTGCAGTGAACCAAAGCCCAGCAGCGCTGCTGGAGCCTCGCCAGTCGGTAAAACAGGAAAACCCAACGGCTCCATTTGGGAATGGCCCTGGCTGCACACACAGATGTCAGCCTGACACCACCTATAACCTCACTGAGAGCCTTCCTATGAAAACATGTTTTGCAACAGTAAAAAGGGCAGACACAGGCCCTTTCCTATGCAATAAAGGATGCCCAGGTACACATGAAACTACTGCTCTGCACTGAAACCACCCAGAGGCACAGTACAGCACACAAGCAGCACATTTCAATGTACAGTGTGGTTACAGAACATACAATCCGTGTTCTACAGTGAGGTGTTTCTCAAAAGAAGCAGTAGTAGGGAGGGGAAAAAAGTACAAAAGCAAGCATGTGTAATGTGGCTTTTTTCCCCTATTTTTCCCCCTACTCCTCTGACTGCAAGCCCTGACTATGTGGAAAAAAGCAACTGCTAGTATCTCACCTAGAAAAAAAAATCTGTCCTCAACACACAATACTAGTGAAGAGGACTTTAGGCAGCATTAAGAGAGCTGACTCTGCTTCCAGGCCCACCAGCCTTGTTTCCACTGGGTTTTTTGGCAGCTCCTGACAGCATCACAGAGGTCCCCAATATGTTCTCCGCACATACCTGGCCTCATGCACGCATCTACGCACCCTACTGGAAACAAGCTGCTGGCAAGACTGCCTGGTTTTCAAGGACTTGCTCCCTACCTCAAAGAAACTTAAGCAGAAGCACCACTAATGTGTTTTCCCCTAAACCTTCACACCTCTGGACATATTTTCTTGGCGCAGGTTAATCCCAGGTGGTTTATTTTCCACCGAACCTGTCATTTTCAGTGTAGCTTTTTTTCCCCAAGATGATTTTTGGATGGCAGTGACACACATTGCAGGGATACCACAAGGCCTTCCCCTCCCTCCTCCACACACATAGTAAGTAAGGACAATTCCCCAGGTAAGTCCTTGCAAAACAGGTTGCACAAATTTGACAGCAGGAAATTTTAACTGACAGACTCCAGACACAACAAATTTACTTCCCTCTCCTCTACACAAAGTTGTTTAGCAATGTCAGTGGAAAACATATTAGTCTGTTCAATAATTAGTTTATATGACATTTGAAGACTACAATAATCTAATTATGTGTAACAAATTATTTTAAAGAATCACAATTTTCTAATGCCCCCCATGATCAACAAATAGGCTTAAACAGGTATAAGCTGAGTTGAGAAAATAAAACTTCTCACTAAACAACATAAATTGCTTCCAGCTAGAGCAGAAAACAAAACTAGGGTTGAAAAGAAACTTCGATATTTTATTTCATTATTCTTGACTCTTTCTGTTACCAAAGTTCCCTCCTCCCATGTAATGAGGGTTTGACTTCCCAACACTGAAAGAGGGTGCATTGATAAGCCCCAGAAAATCTGCATTTGCATGAAACAGCCCTGAGTAATTTCTCAGTACCAGAGGCAACAACTGAACCCAGAATTTAATCTGAGTATTGGCTAGAACAGAGGCAAAGCAGTTTATTTCCTTCACAAATGGTCCAGCAAAAACAGTCCAGCTGGAAGCCAGTGAGTCTATATAACCCCACATTTCACCCTACAGATATGTAGATGACACTGATATGCTATGAGAGACCTTGTCACTCAGATGGTTCCTATGGCACCTGTCCAAGACCTAACATTTACATTCACAACTTCTCCATCTTCCCAACCTGAAGAGCAAGTGCCAAATCCAACAAGCTGCCTGCCCTTACAGAATAAGCCAGTTTTTAATATAGAGTTTGGGGGTTTTCTGTTTACTTATTATAATCACACAGATTTACAAAGATATCCACTGCCTATGGATGCAGGAAAATGGGATTTTCAGAATGCCTAAGCAGGTTAGACATGTAACCCCTCTAGAATTTCAATTATACTGCTGCTTAGACACTTTTCCAATTTCTTTGGAGCCACCTGAGGCACCAAAAGCACAAAGGTATTCATGTCAGGGACTAAATAGAATTGACAAAGCTTTCCTGCTTTTGCTTCAGCAAGCATCTATTGCTTCATCCTGCACTGAGAATATCTGAAAAGCAAACCATGATTTAAATAAAAAGAGAGAGA
Organism: Phylloscopus collybita; assembly: GCA_027886175.1. NCBI lineage: Eukaryota > Metazoa > Chordata > Aves > Passeriformes > Phylloscopidae > Phylloscopus > Phylloscopus collybita. Next base: position 36,594,545 of record JAJNNQ010000006.1, read on the forward strand.
TTCACTACATTCAGATGCATCACAAAAGCTAGGAATTTTCATAATAAACTGTTACTGCTTTCCCTTCTGATTAAATGGCTATAGATTTTAAATAGATTATAAACCAAAGAACACCTATAACTTGTGATTGTGACATCTCTCTGAAATATTTCTCAACAGAGTTCAAAGAACTTTGAAGAAAAAATTAAAAATGCTTTCATGCCCTTGATAAAAGCTAAGAGCAATTTCAGGCAGGACCATTTCCTGAAAATGTTATTTTCAGCAAGCAGAAGCTGAACTGAAAATCCATCAAATGTGGCAGTTAATTACAGAGAGACAGACAGACAGATGCACAGATATATACACACACACTGAATTTACCAAACTACCTCTGCATAGCTCATGTTTAGCTGACAATGCCTTTTCACACTAATGAAGCTTTTCTGCTCTAATGTCTTGAACTGAACAAGAAGTTATTTTTATATATTCCATATCTGCTGTAATTCCCAGGAAATAAGGACTTAGAGTAAGATGTTTAATATTAATTTCATTTAAGAGGGTGGTTAACTTGTATAGCTTAGAAGTCTTAAGACGAAAATCCTGACAAGACTCCTACTGATTTTAATCAGACTGGATTTCACTGCTCTATTACTCAAAGCAGCAACACGACACAGAAGAGGTTTATCATGTAAAAGCTTTCTTTTCCATGTTGTTAGATAGATTATTCCAATTAGTTTTAAACATGGCTCATTTTGAGGACTAAAGCTCATAAGAATTTGCCAAATTCCCTCAGTTGAAACTCAGTTTTAATGAAAAGCAGCTCCTTTAGCTAGCACACAAAAACACGGGCTCACAAACACGTGCTGAGACCAGGACCAGTCCTACAGCAGGAGGCTTGTAAAGACATTTATAGGCAAATAGCCTCCAACAAATGGAAATGCTAACCCTGCACACATAATATTTGCTGTATCTTACTTGGACATGAACTTTACAGCAACCAAAACACTAGTACCAAACAGAAAGCTCCACAGCAAAACACAACCAATTTTTAAAGGACAACCACTGATACCAAGCAGATGAAGAAAAGTACACAGCAAAACAAATACCCTTTTCTGCCAAAAATTATGTTGAGCCCAGATCTATGTTCATAAAAAAAGAAAACAAATCTCCTTGAGCATTGTGACAGATGCCACCAGGGACAACAATAGCTCCCAGCTACGTGCTGGGCCATGTATCACTAAGTGGCTTGTGTATTATGGCTTAGAGACTCCTGCCCTAGTTGGCTTGTATTTAAAGGTAAGAAAGGTCATGGGCTATTTAGCACCTGCACAACTGAGAAGCAGACTGAGGCTGAGAAGTCTGTAATGCCATCTTCATTCCACAGAAGACATACCAATGTTAATCAGATGGCAGTACACTGGTGTGACACCCATGTGGTCTTCTTGAAGATGCCTCTGGAATTCTAACAAAAAGGAAATTTTAAATTCCCTCACATATTTTGGTCTTGACACTTTAGTTGGGATTTTTTTTTGTGTATGCAAACCACCTCATGAAAATACTCAGTATGTGATATTTATAACCTCATTTTTCACATGTACCTTCTAGCTGTATCAATCTGGTTTATAAATTAGGCCCTGAAAACTTTTTCATAAAGTTGTTAGTGGAAGCATACTGTAATGTACACAACTTTTCCAATTAAAATTAAACTTCTATCAAGACATTGAATCTGATAAAGCTTCTTGGAGATTATAAAACAGCTCCTAGAATCAAGAAACTTTCTAAATATATTGCATAAATGGAAGACCTCTTCCCACAAATGGAATGGAATTCTTCTAGCTACCAATAAAGGCAGTTTTCATTTTCTTAGTTCTTAATTAAGATTTTTAAAGGTTGCTTTTGTACTATGGAGGAATAGAAAGAGCTTGATCCAAACAGCATTAACAATTGTATTTCTGAAAAGTCACTTAATGTAAACAGTACAGTTATTATAACAATGAATACCCATGATGCTTCCCTTGCACATTACTTTTGAAATCCTCTATTTACACAGTTCTGACTAGTGGAAGCAAAGGGCTAACACATGTAGCTGAAGTTATACTATGTGTTCTCACTATAACTGAAGTTACCAGATGTACAAGTGTTTAGGAGAAATGTTGTTTTTCCTTTCTTCTGATGCAGGTAATGAGTCATCAGTGGTCTTAATGTAACCTGAGCATCCTGTTCCAGTGATGCTGCAGATGTATATAATTCAGTTAAAGCTGTCACCTTCAGTAATGCCACTGAGCAGTACCTAAAAGGGTGTTTATGTATGGAAAACAATGCAATTTAGCATTTTGAGATGATACCATGCACATTTCTTTCAAAGAGCATGAGTGTAACAGATGAGCATTTCAAGTGCCCGTGAGTGCAACAGCTGATACAGAGCCCTGCAGCACTGTACCAAGGGCTGGCACATCACAGTCACTCTGCTGTCTTTTCAGCTGCCTTGTCATTTCAGATGCAAAAATGCCAAAAATCAGGTAAATTGATAAAGTGACACATATTTTATAATTTGAAATAATTAAAACATATTTTCCTACTCCTTAAGTATGTAATCTTAGGTAAGTTTGGATTAAGGAGACTTGAGACTTCAGTCAGTTGTCACCTGTTTTCTTGGATTCTTCAAAAACTCGGCGGAGTCATGATAGTCCCTTACTTTTATAAAAGCTTTGACTGTAGCAGCCTCATGGCTATTTCCTACTACTTCAGCAATTACAGCTTCCAAGATGTAACACTACCAAATCCTGAGACCACAAAAAGTTTCCTCTGCTGCATCATGGCAGGAGGCTAAAAACCCCTGCATGAAAAGATTTTATTCCAAATAGACACGAGCTGAACAATGAAAAAAATCCAAACAGATAAAGAAAAGGTGTCAACCATTTGAAGGGGATGAGCACTAGAGAGAAAAAAAAGTAACAATTGTTGTATATAACTAGGCCTCCAAGCACGTCACTCCTCAAGTCCAATGCCACACATGTAGAACAACATAATAGTCACTGAGGAAAAATAGAAATACTGGATTTTTATATTTTCTTTTATTATTAGTAAAGACTCATGATTGTCTTCCATGCCTCCATTCATTTCTAGGATCTTTCAATTTTTCAGGCTCTGCTGAAGACAGGAGAGGGAAGGCTGAATTACACAAAACATTTGAACTGAGGCAAAAGAACACACAACTTGGTCTGATGTTTTTATGTTTCCATCTCACTTGTGCTCTGTCTCAAGCTGAATTTTGCATGCTGGTTCATCTATTGTTTTCAAGATCAACTCTTAAAGCTTTCAAGATGCAGTATCTTCTCTCTGTGTGTACACTTACAGACACAATGAAGACCTGATATTAATTATAACTTCCAAGAAGACACTGCAGTAAAAATATTGCTGTTAATACACTATCAACAGCACAGCAGATGAGTTCCTGGGGAGGGAGAGGGAATTAAAACTTCAGCCACAGCAACATATGGTTTACATAAAAGCAGAAAGATGCTCTCCATCATACAGTATTATTAGTCTGCATTTGCTTTCAGAAGTCAGAAATAACAAGGGAGAAGACTCCACCATTATCTTCCATGGCAGCATTTCTCTTTCCCATGAGAAGACTATAAGGATTGATTTCACAGAACAAGGCACTACGGCTCCCTTTACCAACAGAACAAATACTTGCTTGTTTTCTTGAAATAAATATTTGAATAAGTATTAAAACTAGAGTAAAATATCTTCTCACTTTAAATGTTCACCATGTTATGCCACTGTAGTGTAGTTCTTTTCAAAGATTCTTTTTAGCAGTCCCCTGATAAAGTCAGAAAATCTTAACATACAAATAGCATGAATTAAGAAAAATGATTTGTTAAAAATCAAACCCCAATAAAATATCCACAAACAATGATTCAGCCAATCCTCAAAACTAGCAACAACAGTATTAAATAAGGCACAGAAAACCTGCCATACTTCATTTACCTGTGAAGTTTATGAACTTCAGCAGAAAATTATCTATCAGTAAGTTTCTCATGTAGTCTCTGCTTAGTTCTGGAAAAGTTCCTTTTCCAGTCTACACACTGTTGTCTTCAAGTCAAAAGAAAACAAACATACCTTTTTTTGAAAACTACATCCCACTTTTTCCAGGGATGAAGAGCATCATCACATGCTTTGCAGTTTCAATTAATGGCTTGCACTTCAGCTGTCATGCCAGACATGGATGTAATCCCCAGTGAAAAATCTGCCACTTCTCAGGCCAGGAAACTTACTGAGTAAGTTCTGGAAAGAAGTCCAGAACTTCTTTCACTAAACCTCATGTCCCTTTGACATATGCTGCAGTGATAGAAGGGCAGCAGCCACAGCTTAAAGATGAAATTAGCAGAGTCAAGTATGTGCAGGCTAATATAGGCAGTCTCACAGCTATGAAGTACATTTCCACACTCAGCTCCTGATCTGCCTTCACTGCTTTCATTCCAACCCCTGCAGTTTACTAAGCTTCCTTTGTCAATAAACCAGTCAACCATTAATTCACTGACACTTTAGCAGAGAATAAACATGCAACTTTGAACCATACACAGCTTTCCCCTGAATTTCTGGGGAGGGGAAGTAGCCCTTTCCCATTTGAAACCCTCCAGATCACACTATGCAGAACCATCTTTCCTCTGACTTCCTACTTCAGGCATGCCTTCCCAGGACTTCTTTGTTTCTTCTTCTATCACAGAAGCACAATGCTCTTAGCCTGGCTTAAATCACTGAGATGGAATCAAGTGTACCCAGCTCACCTCTAGCAGTGGTTTGCTTCACTAGAGATTTCATTAAGAGCAAGCTGGAGACTGCACAAACTCTTTAAGTAGTCTGTTTAACAACTGCCCCAGTTAGGTCTAAATCTTCTCTGCAGGAATCAAGTCCACATTTTCTTGCTCTTATTCCAATAGTTATGGACAACAAGAAAATTGAAACAAGCAGATATTCACCTTCTTCCATAAGTAGCACAGATCTCCACTAGAAAGCCAGAGTATGTGTGGTTTCCCTTCAGTTTTCTCTTGTAGCCTAGATAGACACACCTTATTTCCACAGAAATCGTATCTGATCAACCCTGACATTATCCTTTGGAATTACTGCAGGTTTTTTTTGCATCTTTCCTTGTTGCCTGCAAAAGAAACCTCCTTCTGGCTGAGACGTCATTGGTACAAAAGCAAAATGATTACTCTAATCACTACTTCCTGTTAAGTCAGAGCAGACTATGAATCATTCTGCAGTAGCAACATCATTAGTTCATTCCAGCTAGGACAAAGGAGCCATATCCTGTTTTATAATTGTGTATTAAATGCAAAACTGTATTTCAGTGAATTCCACCTTTCCAGTTTTGGAACATCTTTCCAGCTTAGAGAGGTTTGCATAAATATATTTAGGTTTTTAATTACCTAATTAAATTTAATTACCTAGAAGGCTTTCTAAAAACATTTTTCAAAATGAAATGAAGATGTGTTAATAAAGACCAAATGCCATCAGATGCAGCTCCTAATCAAATTATAAAATTACAGTCCATCTGCACTTGTAGCAAGGCAAAGCTTCCATTCATATATGAAGTATGTGGCAACCTCCTGCATGGGTAAATATAAGATCACATGGTACAGTTAAGAAAAATGTATTCTTAGTCTCAGCAACTATAAACTAGCAGTCACTACAATTTTGTGCTTATGGTCCACAGCAACAAAAGTAATGTGATAGGGTGCAGAGGTATTTTTTACTTGCTTCTCAGCAGTTTCTCAAAACTATGATTTTAAAACTGTAGGAAGGTAGGTCAGGTTTCTCTGGGATGGCTATTTTTTGCTAAATAATTAATTCACGGAATGATTTTAATTTCTTATAACAAGCACAGTCCTCCCAAGTACAGGTTTACACTGGCTGCTATTAAACGTTTGTCTTCATGACATCAGCCTCCTCCAGTGAACACTCAGCTATTCCTTTTCTTAGGCTCCCTGTCCTACTCTCATGGTTAAAGATGAGACACAAATGCTAAAATTCTTGAAGACATCCATTCTCTTCTTAAAGTCTGGCAGCCAGCCAGCCAGATTCAAAATATGCTGTATTTTTCTCACCTGCCGTGATTTCTGTCACCTCTTGCTTGTCTTGCACAAGCTGCATGGTATCTGACACCACAACCTGATGGATGGTATCTTCTTCTTTCTCCTCATTAGGCTGGTTGGCTGTTGCAAAACAGTTGCAGCTTCCAGTTTCTTTGCACAGGATCAGGGCCCGATACCAGTAGTCAGACATGAAAACTGTGTGAGCAGATTTCTGAAATATAAAAACAAACAGAAAATCATTTTCTGCAAAACATAAGGAAAAAACGGAGCTATTTGAAAGAAGAGGCTCAATAGTTAAAGATAACAATTACATACAGATTATCATATCTTTGATTTTATTTGAAGACAAAATACACAGCTTACAATAGTCATCCATGGTACAGTACCCAAAGTGAAAAGTTTGAGCTCCTTGCAGTTTCTCAAAATGCTTATATCAAAGGTCAGGAAGCTAATATAAAAAAAAAAAAGAAAAAAAGAAAAAAAAAGAAAAAAACAGTATGCAAATATCAAATCACATGTGATCTGCATAAAGGAAAAAGAAAAAAAAAATCAATATCACTCTGTATTTTCAGCAGAACAAGTCAATATTTATCTTAAAAGCACCTTCCAAAACCAAGTTTAACTAGGTGAAAGAACACATCAGATCACGGGTCATCAAAAAAATGAAAAAAAAAAAAAAAAAAAAAAAAAGGACAAGATGCTACAATACCCATTATATGGGAGGCAGAAATTACAGTTCCAAGTTTTCATAAGGAAATTAACTGAATGAAACCTTGACACTTTGTATCTGGCAGGAAGAAGAGATGGTTTGGTTTCTGACACGGCACCCAGATCTGCCACCGCTGCCTCTTCCTGAACAGGAGGAAGGGGCAAAAGTTCCCTTAGCCTAGCAGGAGCTAGAAATTAGCAGGGTTATTTTATATGTGTTTGCAGGTAAGACAGCAAGCACATCCTTAAACACCTGCAAGCTTCTCAGTTCATGCCAGAGAACTACAGGGAGGCTTGTTTTTTAACATCAACAAAAATCACCCCCTTCTTGAAATAACAACTAAAACAGCATTAACTGTGAAAGATTTTGTCCACGTGAGGAAGCATCTTGATCTTTCCAAATAATTAATCATTGTTAAAGATAGCTGGGAACTCTGCAACAGTTTGGGGTGTAAGGGACTTATAAAGTCACAAAGCCCAATCCTCCTGCAATAAGCAACTAAAGCAGGTTGCTCAGAACCCTGTCCAACCTGACCCTGAATGTTTCCAGGGATGGGACATCTACCACTTCTCTGGGCAACCTGTTCCAACGTCCCAGCACCTGATTGTTAAAAAAACCCCAACAAAACAAAACAAAACAAAACAAAACAAAACAAACAAACAAACCCCACAACACCACCAAAAAACCCAAATATAACAAATTGCACGAATTAAGAAAAACAAACCCAAAACAACCAAACAAAAAGCATCTTACATCTGATCTATAATCAATCCTTCTTCAGCTTAAAATATTACCCTTTTTTCTATCTCCAAATGCCCTTGTAGAAAAGTCCTTATACAGATTTCTCACAGGCTCCCTTAAGTACTGAAAGGTGCTGTAAGGTCTCCCTGGAGCCTTCTCTACTCCACACTGAACAATCCCAACCATCTCAGCCTGTCTTCACAGGAGAGGTGCTCCAGCCTTGTAACCATCTTCATGGCCCTCCTCTGGACTCACTTCAACATGTCCACATTTTCCTGATGTTGGAGACCCCAGAGATGGATGCAGCTCTCCAGGTGGGGTCTCACCAGAGAGAAGGGCAGAATCCCCTCCCTCAACCTGCTGCCCACACTGCTTTTGATGTGGCCCAGGATTCAGCTGGCTTTCTGGGCTGCAGTTGCACAAGGCTGGATTGTGTCCAGCAGCACCTGGACACTGCCCCATCCATGAGCACCCCCATGTCATTCTCAACAGGGCTGCTCTCCAGCAGTTCATTCCCCAGCCCAGATGAATACCAGTGGCTGCCCTCAGCCATGTGCAGCCTTTGGCCCTGTTAAACCACATGAGATTACCAGGGGCCCATTTCTTGAGCTTGAGGGACCATTGAGTCCCTCTGGATGGCATCCAGTCCTTCAGATGTGCCAACAGCACCACTCAGCTTGGTGTCATCTGCAAACATGCAGGGGGTGCACTCAATCCCTTTGTCATTAGTGAAGATATTGAGTACAACTGATCCCAACACAGAGCCCTGAGGGACATTACTTGTCTCTGATGTCCATCAGGACTCTGAGCCATAGACACCACCCACCCTCTGTGTATGACCATCCAACCAATTCCTTGTCCAATGAACAGCCCACCATCAAATCCAACTCTCTCCAGTTTAGAGAGAAGAATGTTGTGAGGTACCGTGCCAGAGTACAGAAGTCTTCTGTACAGAAGTCCAGATAAATGACATCTGTAACCCTTTCACTGTCACTTGATGTGGCCACTCTGTCATAGACAGCCACTAGGTTGGTCAGGCAGGACTTGCTCTTGGTGAAGTCATACTGGCTTTCCCATATCATCTCCTTGTCCTCCATGTGCCTGAGCACAGCTTCCAGAAGGATCTGTTCAGTGATCTTCCAGGCACAGAGGTGAGGCTGACAGGTTGGTAAGTTCCCAGGGTCCTCCTTTCCACCCTCTTTTACATATGGTTACAATGTTTTCCTTTTTCCAGCACATGGGACTCCACCTGACCTTTTCAAATCACGCAGAATGGCTTGACAACAACATCAGCCAGTCCCCTCAGGACTCTGGGATGCATCTCATCAGGTCCCATACATTTGAGTTCCTCAGGTGGTCACAAACCTGACCTTATCCTACAGTGGGAGGAATTTTGCTGCCCTGGTCTCTTGCAATTCATCTACTCAAGAAGCATAGGAGGAGAGGCTGGCAGTGAAGGCAGTGAAGCCTGAGCACCTCAGCCTTCTCATCCACTGTTACAAGTTTGCCAGCCTTGCTTATCAGCTGGGGTACACTTTCTTTGACTTTCCTCTTTTTGGCTGACATACCAGTAGAATCCCTTCTCATTACTCTTTGCACCCCTTGCCAAGTTCAGCTCCACTTTCACCTTGGCCTTCCTCACCACAACTCTACATCCAGACTACATCCCTCTATTCTTCTCAGGATACCTGTCCTTGCTTCCCCTGTACTCTTCAGGAAATTACACCACATCCAGAGATGGGTTTGTTCCACTCTCCACCAGAAGGCATATAGGCAAGAAAAAGATGGTGCAGATCTCCAAGCACGAGGGAACTGACAGGTTTTTCCAAGTCTATCTGGAAGGCACCAAGTAGGGGAGGTATGCATTTCCCTGGGCAAATTTAATGCTTTTTAGATAAGAAACAGATGAACAATCTTCATTTGTCCTGCAAGCATCAAAATCCAAGTGTTCATAGTGTATCTGTTTCTAGCTGCTGATTAAATGAGTAAATGCATCACTCCAGACCATGGATATTAAAAATAAGTCTGCATTCTCTGTATTACATTTGAAGGTGTCAGTTTTATAGACTTGAACAAAGTAAACTCCATTTAGAAACCCTTCTTAGTACAAAAGAGTTATCTGTTTTAAGAAAGGCAAAAAAGACACATTATTTAGCATCAGATCCCTCAGGAATCACCCATGAAGAATAAAGTACTCTCTCTGGCACTTACTGCAATAATTCAACAGAAGAGAAGATTTCCAGATAAAACATCCTTCAGGTATTACAGCAAAGTGCATCTTCTCCCCAGTTTAAAGAGAGCAATTTTGGATTATTTTGGCCAACTTACTACCATTTCCTCAGTTCTCTCTCTCTATGTCCGGAGTTTGGCTTTGCAGTTTACCATAGGATGGGTAATGGAGTTAAAAGCAAATTACTCAACTCTTTCTACAGCTGCTGAACTGAACAGGTTCACTGCACACATCCTCCTTGTCACACAGAAAATGGCAAACACTTCCAGCTGTACTAATGCACATTCTGTTAGTAAATAATGTATGTAGCAAATAGGACAGACACAGTTTTAAGCTGCTTCTTCCCCTACAACTGTCTGGCATGCATGTGCAATGACAGACAAGTGTGCACATGCAGGTAACCCAAACTGCACTTCATAGCAATTCAGATTTTTTTTTTAATTCTGTGGGAGCAGGGGGAAGTCTTTCAATTACCTTTACACCTAAAACACTAAATAGATATTACTTCTTAAAGCCACTTAGCAAAATTTAAAGTTCTCCACTTTTTGCCCCAAGAATTGGGGCAAAGATTGGGAAGCCTTCTCTGCAGGATACAAGAATCCCAGAAACTTTCAGCAGTTTTTCTCCCTGCTCCTGTGCAAGGTGAACTGAAAAGCAACCGGATCTACACTTCAGAAGTCAGCAAATTACTCTAGAAATAATTTTTTAATTTATTGCCTCTCTTTAAGGAACGGAAACTCCTGAAGATTACCAGAAATAATTACTCATAAACATGCAGTTAAAGACACACATTTATGACCTTAATCCTTAATTATTTTCTGATCCACTGATCACCCAGATTTTAAGTGTGGTAATGCAAACTTAGATTTTAAGAAAACAGTAGAAACTCTAGGGGCAAAGAAGTTGGGGGAAAATACATGAGGGCTGAGAGTCACTATATATGTTTGTCACACTTCCATGAAGAGAGGCAGCTTGCACATTCTTGCACAACATAAAACTACTTGACCAAGATTATCTAGAAACAGAGAAACATAAAAAAAGAGAGAACAACAGAAACCCCAAACAATCCCAATTTTTTCTTTTGGTTAATGAGCTAATACAAAATGTTTGAAATAGTCAAAGCATCTCTGGTGGATATATCTCCTCTTGGATCACTGCAGGGACACTGAAGACAAAAGTAGCTTTTCTTAATATTTCAAAGCATCCAAAGATAAACTCATACCCTCAGTCAGCATAAAACTAGGCTGATATACCATGGAAAAAGCCCAAGACTGAAATCTCCTTTTGACATTTACAGATCTGAAAAACTGCTCCCAAACCTCAGTTTCATATGCTAGAACCAATACTGCTTGAGAGTTTGGATTTTCTGTTAGCTTTAAATTAGATTGCAGACATCAAAGCTGGTGAAATGCCCAAGGGAAGGCAGGGGCAGAATTTGGATTCATTTGTCAGAAATGACACAAAGGCACTGTTAGACTTCACTGCAGCCAGGACCTCTATTTGTGGGCCCATGAGCTGTACATAAGTAATAATATTCTTAATATCCTTAATTCTTAACTCCACATTATTCATTAATTAAGGTGCAAATGCTTCTGAAACACTGCTTACGAAATTCAGACAAAAGAACAGTTTTTGAAAGCAAGAGTCCTACTTCAATTACTTTGCAAATACACTTCATTGACTTTACTTCAGTTTTCCATCCAAAATCCCCCTTTAATTCAAGAATAACATTGCAAAGGCAGTAGTTAATTATTATCTTCAAATGTAACCAGATTACGTAAGGCACACAGTTATCTCAGAGCCTTAAATCCACGTTCTGCAGCCACTTCACCAAGGCAGTTAAACCCAACTCCTGGGGTCCCCATCACCTTCAATCCATGCACTGTTATTAGATCACTGTTGCTAACACATGATGCAATTTCTTCAGTCATTTGCCCGGTGAAAGGCATTATTTCTAGTCAGGTGTAACACAAACACCTGATATATATTTAAATATATCTCCCTTTTAAGACTATTTGTCTGATATTTTCAGATTGTCCTGTGAATTACCTCCCTCAGCATTTAATGGGTGCAGCATTTTACCATGCTTTCATCATTGTTCCATTTAAGTCACTGAGAAATAAAACGTATTTGTGTGGGGAAAACTGCTCCTAATTTAGCACCTACTAAGATTTCATACGCTTATTTTCCATATACATGGTGACACTTTATGCCAGTGTCCTTAAAGAAAAACTGTTTAATATCCTGCCTGGATAGCAGGCTTAAACTTAGTAATTCAGCAACGCCCACCATCAACAGAGATAGCGGAGTCCGGATGATGATGTAAGAGCTCATCCATGTACCCTGCAGGTCTCTGCAGGGGAATTGGACTGAACTGGATCCCACTATCTGTATAATAGTATCTCTTTACTTTAGAATGGATTAAAATACACTGAATGGTATTTAAACCTGTCAATATTGCTCTGATGAGAACCTTACTTTAGGAGTGCATGTATCTATCTGCAGCATTCTTCCCAATTTTTATGCTTTGCAATGCTGGCCAGCCATTCTTCCCACTGCCCAATGCAAGGGGAAAGCACAAAATACATCACACACACATTATAGCCCAGGTTCCTCCCATCCACGATCAGACACGAAACTGAGATGTCTATGTTAAGAACCTTATTGGCCCACAACTTCAGTTTTCCCTGGAGTAAGAGAGATGTCCATCCTCTGAGGCTCATCAGCCCCTTACTTCAACTCCAGAGAGTCCAAGGCAACTGGTGATGAACCTGAATTTGTACAATGAAAAATCCCACCTCTGTATACATTACCAACAGAGTGCCACAAAGAATGAGCTGCATAATAAAAACAATAAAACACTTTAGGATTTCAGTGAAGTCCATAAAATTACTCAAGTTCTTCCTATAGAGATACTGTATTTCTACAATATTGCCCTTCTTCCAGTCTTTTCACATTTTGTTAAGAAAGATGAAGAGGAAAAAGCAGCAGCAACAAAGATATTCTAATCTCTCTCTAGGGCATGTAGAATATCCTCACATGATTTAAGTCAAAATCAATTTAAAGATTAAAGAATAAAGTTTTTCTCATTTGGAGTTGTACTGTGATCAACATTTAACTTGAATACTAAGTAGTCCTGCAAGATAAAGGTCTCATTTTGTATTTAAAAGCCTTTCACAAAGCAGTAAAAGTCAGCAACAGGCTTACGTAGAAAATACTAATTTCAAAGAAAATGGAAGATTATTTAGAAAGAACTAACCTGAGGCCTCTACAACGGAAAAAAATCAAATGCATTTCATAAGAGAAATGCTTTCTTATTTTTTCTTATTTATTCAACTTTTCATCCTCAAGCCACTTCTTCTTTGAGGAATGCTTAGTTTAAATTAAGTCACTCAGCTGTCTTCCTTCCTCCTTTTGGGGCAGAAAGACATAACAAGTCAACTCAGAATTGTGCATTATATTTTAAGACCTCTAACACAAACAATAAGAAGATAAACCTAGGATGACAGAGGTAGCTGAGTTCCCAAGACCTGAGCAACCTTCCCTACTGCCTGACTCGACCCACTCTGCACTCAGGTACAGGAAGAGCTCCAAGTACTCGGCCAAATTCTCTTCCTTTTCAGAGTGTCCACCAAGCCATCCATGGACCGTCTGAGCAGAGCACAAGGACAAGGAAGCAACAGCTCCATGCAGAATGAAATGAGGTATGGACAAAGCAACTAGCTGTAAGCAACTGCACCTGAGCTGCATCTCATGTCCTTCAGAAACCTGGACCTTATACATGCCATGCTTCCCCTTTGCAAACAGGAAAAAACAGGGGCCCTCAACTTTTATACAGCATTGAATTTGAAAAATGGCTTCTTGTTCCTGCTGTACAAACTTGGTGTCTAATACTGTATGCAAGACTTCCATATTTTCAGTGAATATAACCAAAGAAAAGTCAGAGTCTGAGGAGTGTTAATGTAAATGTGAGAAAACCTCCATATTACAGAATTCCAGTTGCCTAGAGATCATTATTAGCAAAAGTGCAATTTTCTTAGTCTTTAAAACTCCCACCAAACCACCTACATTCCTGAAAACGGAGCTTTTGGAATTAGATACCTAAACTTTTCCTCCTGCCCCCACAACCACAGCTTTCTTTCCCACTCATTTCTCTTTCCATCCATGAGATGTCAAATAAAATACTGGCCTGAACATGGGGTCCTCTAAAGCATCATGGAGAGCAGCTTATACTTCTCTGGAACAGTTCACTGTATCTGTTTTCACTCAGATGACATTTCTGAGATTTTTTCCAAGACCCCAGAGAATGACAAGCCAGGTTTCATTTTTAGATTAAGCCTGAAATACAATAGAAGCTGATAGTGCTATGCAGTACTCAGTGGAGAATGAGGTGGTTTTGTACTTGACCCCTTATTTCAAGGGGCTGATAAATCTCCCCTTGTTCAAGTTATTGTCATGATAAACCCAAACTCCCATCTCACCAATGCATTATTCCATGCACAAAGCCGTGACAAACACAAGATGCCGCCCATCAGCATGAGGACACTGCACAAATCCCATTTGTTTAACTCAGAGGTACCTGTGGCCAAGCATGCAAATCCCAACTCCTAGACTAATTCAGCTGAAAGAAGAAAAACGCATGCTACTTTCTGAAGGTCAGTGAATACACGGCACATTCTGGTTTTTAATTTATTTATCACGGGAACAAGCATCATAGTACTAGCAGTTTCTCTTGAAATCAGAACTAGGAACATCTAAGAGCTTTCTCTGCAGAAAGCTCCAAGGAGAGTGCCTTTGTTCAGTGACCGTAAAACAGGAGTACGTGCTTTGCTCAGCTTAGAGGACACAGGTCCCTGAGGGATCACTTGGGTCACTTCATGCCACCGACTTGATGACAAACATATAATAGGTATCCAGTTTCAAAGGGCTCACAGAACATCTACTCCACATGTCCCTTCTCTTCCTCCTCTCCTCCCCACCCCAGCTTGTGGCAGATCAAAAGGATTTTGCAATAACCCACCAAGAAAACCCTCAAGACTCATAGCTTCAGCATTCAGTCTTTTTACCTTCACACACACAGAAGGAAAAAAAGGCATGGCTGAGGTTTCCTAAGGCTCAAGAAACGCTCCCCAACTGCCTGTTTACAGAGATGGAGAGCACTGCCAATGTCCTGTGCCTGCAGAATCTGTTGAACCTAAGTGCAAGGTAAAGGTAATGGTTTAGGAAAGAAGAGGCAAGTTCTCTTCCGGTCTACTTGGATTTAATTTCCTGTTAAGTAATCGTGATCAGTACTTCCTAATGAAGTTGTTATAGATTTACCCAACAGCATAATTTTGTTAGAAACAGCAACTGACAACTTTAATTGTGAAAGCAGCACTGCTTTCGAAGTTTCAAGTAGATGTATGTTTTAAGACGATTAAATCTGAGAGCTATTTTGGAGCTCCTGCAAAGCCTCAACAGTGCACACAGGTGGCTGCCTTCAAGGCTGATTTTACAGACCTCCATCATTAAAAAAACAGAAGGGCCTTTCCATGCAACTTCTGTAATTACTTTTGTATAGTCCAGTGCCAAATCAGTGAAGCATATCACTTCTGGAAGCCATCTGAAACCCAAGAATTGCAAAGTTCAACACAAGAAAAAAAAAAATCACGTGCCTGTGACCCAGACCTCCCTACAGAAGGGGTAAGAATGGAAAAGAGGGTTGTGTGGTAGCAGCGAGGCTGAAAACATAAGGACATGCAACATCAAGTACAAAAACAATGCTCAAATCCCTGCCCCACCACTTTGCCTTTATTAGACATGTGCTTTAGCACCTTCTTGAATTAGGGTCCACATCAAATCTTTTTCCTCTCCCCTCCTACTAAAATGATGTTTATTTCTGTTCGGAATATTATTTTTTCTCTTTCAACATACTAACTAAGCTTGCACAGGACAAGTACCTTTAATAAACACAGACCCTGCTACTGAACGTTAAACCAACTGTTCCACTCCCCAAGCCAGAAAAGCTCTGTACTAAAAAACTCCAAAAAATTACTTACGATTATCATAAAAAGGCAATCTACAGAAGGTCTTTCAGAAAACAAATTTGGCTTCTACTTATTTGCTTTCTTAGCTTTTCTATTTCTCTGCTATTCACATTCTCAGTCATTCTAAAATCACTAAATCAAACTGTCTGTATAAAGGAAATCAAGAGCTTGCAAGAGCAAATAGGCTCTTGCCACTGCCGAGTCTCCCGAGATAAACTTCTAAATTCCTTTTCAAGGTTTTTGGCTAAAAATATCTTTAAATAAACCTTTATTTCTTGTTTTCAGATTACAAACACTTAAATCTCCCTCCTTTTGTAGATACAAAAGAAACAGAAGAAGAAAAAAAAAAACAAACACAAAAAGACCCACAAACAAACCCAAAACAACAGAACCACCATCACATCTACAAGCACAGCTGGCAAATTTATTTTAATAGTCCAGCCCCAGTGAAATACAAAAGGTAAATAAACACCACGAGCGGCAGAAACATCCTCTTTCCTAGTCCCTATGATTAACCATTGCAGGTAACACCAGCCAACAACACCCCGCGTAAAAAACCACCTTCTTCATACCGAAGGACCGCTTTGTTTCTCCAGTTCGGGGATGTAACTCGGGGATGCAATTCGGGGAAGCAACCCCGAGGGCACAAACCCCGCTCCAACCACCGCAGGGCAGACGGGGCAGCCCAGGCTACCGCACGCCCCCCGAGAGGAGAGGGCATCCCGTGCCAAGCGCCCCGTTTTTCATTTGTCCGCTCGTTTTCAGGCAGGTTACCGTGCTTGCCTTTGTTTGGCTTCCTCCCCCAGCCCGGACCTATCGCCGCCGAAACTGAGCGGGGGCAAACAGTGGAGGAAGGAAGCGGCAGCCGGCGGGCAGAGCCGCGCCGCGGAGCGCGGGGAGCGCACGGCGTGACCCGGCTGGCCCGGCCCGGCCCCGCCGCTCCGCCCGGCCCCGCCGCACTCACCTCCCGCCCTGCCCGCAGAACCAGGTGGCCGCTGCCGCCGGCGCTCAGCAGCTCGCCCGGGCGAGTGGGGCAGCGCCTCCCGCCGGGCCCGCGGCACGGGAGGGAGGGAGGGAGCGGGATGGGATGGGATGGAGTGCGGGGGAGGCGCCGCCGGGCCCCGCCCGCGGGCGGGGTGGGGGGGCGGCGGCGAGGGGCTGCCCTTTGTCCGCGCTCCCATCCTCGGCCCGGCACCGGCGTCCCCCGCCCCGTGCGTGCTCCGCGGGAGGCGGCCGGGGCCCTTTGTGTGGCGGGGCGAGGGAAGGGAGGCAGCGCCCGTCCCCGCCCCGGGAGCGCCGGCCGCGCTCCCCCGGAGCACCTGTAAGGGCCGGGGAGCGCCGCCGCCTGCTCGCCGCGGGCTGCAGAGGGCAGGTGCTCCGCGGTGGGCAGGGGTGTCCGACGGAGCGGCTTTGCGGGCCTCCTTCAGTGAAAAGCGGTTATTTCTGGGAAAGCTGTTGCTACCTGTAGGAGTGTCGCCTCATCTTTTGGGGAACTGTGGCACCTCAGGACATGGTTTAGTAGCAGTGATGGGTCAAGGGTTGGACTTGATGATCTTGGAGGTCTTTTCCAACCTAAACGATTGCACGGTTCTGCAGTAGCAGAGGGGTACACCGTGTGCCACGTGTAGTTTTGCAGCCTTAGTTCCGATGTTTCCTGGTGTTTCAGTCTTTGGCTCGCAGGGTTTTGTTTTGCTTTTATTGGAATGTGTATGTGAAGGTAACAGCACTTTTTGTGTTTACATCTTAATCAGACAATTGAACAGCTGGAAGTGGATTTGCTTTCCCATTATAAAAAAAGGGAGGGGGGGGGAACCCCAAAAAACAAGCCAACCCGCAGCAGGTATTTTATTCAGGTACCCCCAAGCATTAAAACCTTTGCTTTTAAGCAAAATGATGCACAGCATGTGCTTTTGTGTGCTGCATGTATAAATACATGAGAAATGGGAGCTGCAGAGATGTGTGTTTCACACCCGAGGTGTGTCCCTAACAGGCTTTCCCAATCCCCTCTCCTCTCACGCACTCAGTAGTTTTCAATGCTACTCTCTCCATCCCTGCTGCAACAGCAGCTGTTTATGTTCATGACAACACAACTGCAAGTTTCAGACACTAAATTTTTCAGGAAAAATATTCCAGAGCTGAGGACAAAGCAGGGCTAGCACATATTTCATGCACTTCCTCTTTCTTGAGCTAGAGGCCTCTGATTTTGAGCAATACGTCAGATGACAGAGATATGCTGTCTACACTTGTCTCCTTAATAACCTGAAATGCTCTTTCTTAAAGTGACCCAGAGTAGTGTCAGGAAATGGCTTACAGAGACAAGGTTTAGGTATCTAGCAGCTTAACTCAAAATATGGATCAAACAGAACCTGAGATGCAAGTAGGAAACTGAGTCACCTTAGCAGCAGCCATGGTCTGCTCTCCATGCTCCAGTATGTCCCGGGAAAGAGTGACCCTGTGACACTTCACTGTGAAACAGAGGACTGCAGAAAGTGTGGATTCAGATAGACCATTCTTTTATTGTGGGTTTTGTTTGTTTGTTTGTTGTTTTTGTTTGTTTGTGGTTTCGTTTATTTGTTTGGGGGGTTGGGGTTTTTTTTGTTGGTTTTGGTTTGTTTTTTTTTGGTTTTTTTTTTTTTTTTTTTTTCCTTTTTTCTTTTTTTTTTTTTTCCCAGTACCTCACAAGAACATTTTTAGTGTTGGTTGAAAAGATCTGGTTGGCTGTCCAGGGAAAAGGGCCAATTAATGATGACATGAAAGAGCAGAGAGGACGCCTTAATTTTGGAGATACTGTCAAAAATAGCTTTGAAAGACGTTTCTGAAGCACAAGGGAAGCAGCAATCAAACATACAATTTAGATTTCAGTTCTGTTTGGTGTTGCAGGCATTTTTTGATCTCTATCCCTCTAGCTACCCGTACAGCAGCAAACTAAATGGGTCTGGGGTTCAGGATTAAAGCACAACACTGGTCATCCTTTAGTGTCCCCTGGGTGGCGGTGGTGTCCCTAGTGTGCTTCTGTCCTAGCAAACAGCAGTCCCTGAGGTGCAGCTCAAGGGCCCGTGTGTGCCGGGGCCATTCCCAGCAGGCTGGCTGTGTGAAACTGACCTATTTCAGGAGATAAGAGTTTTGTTGTGCATATGAAAGCCATGTCCTGCCAGCTGGTTCCTGTGCCAAAGAACAGTTCCTGACCTGCTTTTTTTTGCTAGTAGAAACATGAGGGTTTTGACTTTTGTGATTCCTGCTGTGTTCTGTGTCAAACCAAAACCTTAGGCACTGGCTGGAGTCAAGCAGTGAGAAGTCAGACTGAAGATCTGAGCATTTTATTGATTGAGCAGGATTTCTGCAGAAATCTTTGCTCAAAGGAAGATACAGCTGCATTGGCTAGTACTATCAGAGTTTGTGGAAGAAATGGATCATATTATGAATAAACTTTTATTATGAATAGACTCATAAATGTTATTTCTTCTACATTTAGTAAAATATATTCATTAATACAACATTAGCTTTTGTAAGAATGCTATACTCCATGGAAAATACTTTTGTTTTGACTAATGCTAAGAAATGGGTGAATTTCAGCAGGAAGCAGTTAAGTTTCAAGAAAATGTCAAGAACAGATGGCATTTAGGTCTGAAGAAATTAATAAAGAAAGAAAGAAAGTCACTAGAGCAAATGAGTGCTTTCACATTAGAACAGCTGAAGGTAAAAGTGAGTTGGAAAGAGGTTGAATTTTCTCAGAATATCTGTCCTAAATATGAGGAGGAGGGTGGGATTCCTAGGAATTGTAAGCCAGTGAAGTATTACAGCTCCAGCAAAAATTGTACCATGGAGCACCTCCTTCACACACATGTACATGGTATTTCTGATGCTGTCAGTGTGAAAGTGTCATAAATTAATATGGGGCTAGTGTTGACTCTTTTTTTCAACTCATACAAAAGCTTGGACAAGACCAGAAGGATGTAACAAGGACAGAGGGCTGAACATGCTCATCTCTTGCACAAATGTTGAGGATTATGGATGGATAAACTCTGCTAGGTGTTTGAGACTCACTGGCACAGCTGTGTTTTGGGAGCCTGGCTGGGAATGTGGAAGACAATATTTTCAGTGAAGGAAGGACCTTTAGTTCAGGAATTAACTTGTCCTCATCTAGTGTCCTGTGCCTGTTGCCAAAATTGTCCAGAAGAGCACTCTAGAATACACTTTTAGGACAGTCTTAAGTTGCACCAGAGGAGGTTTAGGTTGGACATTAGGAAAAAAGTTTGCACAGAAAGGGTGAAAAGGCACTGGAGTGGGCTGTCCAGGGTGGTGTTGGAGTCACTGTCCCTGCAGGTGTTTAAGGAAAGTCTGGACGTGGCACTCAGTGCTGTGGTCTACTTGACAAGGTGGTGCTTGGTCACATGGTAGACTTGATGATCTCAGAGGTTTTTTTCCAAATTAATTCATTCTGTGATTCTGTTACTTTAAATTTCAAGGAGTAAGAAGAGATGTACAAAGGAATCTAAATAGGGAATCATTATCATGTCCACATAATTCAAGCAAGAGCAGAACTAACTATGGCACTATGGCATGAAATTTTCTTAGTATCAGCTGTACATGTTTCTGCCAGTCTGGAGAGGCTACAAAATGACAAGTTGGCTTTCAGGAACAGATTACATTAATTGGGTCTATCAAAAATCTGAGACCTTTATTGAGTAAGTGGTCTGAACCACAACTTGTACAGAATCAGAAACTGTCTGTAAAATCATAGAAATGTACTGAGAAAAAATAAGAAAATTAAGACTCAAAG
Source organism: Phylloscopus collybita (assembly GCA_027886175.1). Taxonomy (NCBI): domain Eukaryota; kingdom Metazoa; phylum Chordata; class Aves; order Passeriformes; family Phylloscopidae; genus Phylloscopus; species Phylloscopus collybita. Next base: position 36,615,111 of record JAJNNQ010000006.1, read on the forward strand.
CTGTTATTTGCAGAAGTTCTCCAGGGTAAGTTAGGGAGATGATTTTTTTTTTTTTAATATACCAAGAATAAAATAGCAATGACTGTATACAGGCAAGAGGAAATTAAATTATTTTTTACATAGATTGGCAACGAGTCTTTTCTTTATAATTATAGCAATAATTAATGAATGATATAAACCAATTCTGATTAGAATTAAGGCAGGCCAAAGTAACCTCAAACTGAGCAACAGAGAAAAAACACAGGGCAGAAAATTCTATTAGTGGCAAATATAGTGAAAATGTGAATAAACTGGGAAGAGTCAAAGCTTTAGAGAATCCCATTGGAAAGCTGCACAATTCTATGTTTTTACAAAATATCTAGCCTGTCTTTTTATTACACCATGAACATTAGCAAACGTGACTCATAGGTTCAGGGAACACTTGCAATCATACTCTGCTTTCTGATGGCATAAAGTATCTCCAGAAATTCTTCTTTCTCTGGTATGAAGTATTTACTTTAATACAAATCCTAAGAGCTCAGTAAAAATAACACTGGTCTCTCCATAAATATTAGAAAGGCTCTTGATTTCAGGGTTACTCTAGGGCTAAAATTCAAGCTGAGTGTGCTAGAAATACCAACAGAGGCTGTGGTAGTCCTTTTAGCCTATAGTAAGTTAGATTTTATCCAAAGGGCGCAGTGGAACATTGAGCTTGTTATAGCTGGATACTCCTTTTGTGTCTGCCAGAGTTCTTGATGAAACACAGGACAATTGCCATAACAAATGGCAAGAACTGTCTCGGGCAGGAATCAAATGGACAAGACACTCAAATATGTGCAGTGAATAGTAAGAAAGGTAATTAGCTACAAGGAAAAAGCTTTGCACATCAACTGCTCTTTGATGCTCTCCCTGAACTCAGTTTAATCAAAAAACAGTGTAGAAGTTTGGGATTTAAAAACCAGATGGTCCAATGAGAGACTTCTTGTCTCTTGGACATTTCTCTCTACTTGTGTGAAGACACACAGGATTCTGGAGATTAAGTCATCCTTTGTAAACCTCCTACCATTTATTGCCATAATTCTCCAAACCAGTCACTGGAAAAAAAAATGTGGAGATACACTCCAGTCTTTTAAGATGTACGAGGAATGAATAAATCAGAGCAAACATTATCTCCAGGTAATCAGGTAATAAAAGGAGAATCCTTTGGTGGGACTTTCTTATTGGAAGGTACTAGGAAACCCATAGCAACAAGAATGGGGACCAAGGGTAACTGTAGCTAATGTGGAGAAAGCCTCTCATTTGCATGGCTTTAAAACGGCAGATTAAAAAACTCTTCTGATTTTATGAAATCTGTGCTTTTCAATTCTAATTGAACCAACACTGTGGACAGCATTAGCACCAAAATGCAAGCAGAATTCGTGCAGCTGATGTACCATAGAGCAGAGCAGATCTTCCAGAAAGGGCCTGGAAGAGCAGTGCAATCTTAAATGCCTGTCACAAGACAGGAGGTGGCTTCCTGCAGGTATAGGGAAATCCATAGGGATCCATCTTCCCATATTTTGATTTAGCAAATATTCATTCTGGAAGTGACTGTAGAAATTCTGTCCTGTTTTTTACCTGGGAGATGGCACAGAATCAGACTCTTCCACCAGTCCTGGTGCCTGTAAAACATATCTGGCGTGTGGAGCACAGGATCCTCATTCCTCTCTTCCCTTCCTTCCTTCCTTTCAGGGTAACAAGTCAGACGAGGTCTCGTTAGCTGTCCCACAGCTGTTAATGGTATTGGGAGGACTGGGAGATCTGCCTGTAGCCCCAAGTGTCTAAACGGAAGGAGGAAGCTTCCCTAGCTAGAGATTTGGGGCTCTGAAGATGCTTCAGTCCTACAAAACTCTACAGCTTCAGGCTGCAAGGTCCAGACCTTGTCAGCTAAATAAATTAGTCCTAAAATGTATACTGGGGGCATGGCCACAAGTGACAAAATTCAAATGGGAGGGCAAAACTGTAAGTCCATCCCGTTAATGGCTTGTGCAAGAGCCCCAAATTCTACCTTAGCTTTTCTCATTTCAAATTCTGTGTCTCTATGTCTTTGTTGTCATAGTGACAGAAGGCACTAAGAATATTCTCTGGGTTTTTTCTTTGTCATGGATGCAAAACATCCTTTGGCATGTATGTTTTCTCTCCCTCATGGTTACTTTTCTCCTTAGCTTTCCCAAGAGCTTAAAAAAAATTGAAATAATTAATGGAGTTCACTATGCTTCTGCTCAGTAAATTACATAGTAAATACAAACACACACACACAAATACAATATATACTGAAGAACTTGGGCTGAATGTCATGATTAAAAATATGTTCTAGGTACTATTTGATTTCACCCAACAGGGAATTTCCTGCTGGCTGTACTGGGAGCTTAAGACACCTGCATTCAACATGAACAGCTCTAAGTGCCTGAACCTGAACCTCACATTTGGCTTCTTGGGTCATATTTTGAGGTTGAGTTGTCCAAATACACAACTCCCACTTCATTCTGCTTGTGCAGAAAAGAGGCAGAGAGGCAGAGGGGACTGGAAAAGTTCCTGGCACTAGAAACATGGTGTACTTTGGTCTGCAGTATGTGAAGCACAGATTTCAGTCATAGGTGCTGCTGTCTTGTTCTGTGGGAAACACAATCTACGTCAGAGTTTTGGGCCATGCACCATGAAACAACTAAAATGAAACAAGACTTACAGTAAAGGAAAGAAATTGTTTGTGATTGACCAAAACTTGTGGACTTTCTTTAAAAATATTAGTAGAGGATGTTAGTTTTGAGTACATCTGATGTGGTGGAAGAGAATAAATGGATTTGCAACCCATGATCACTATTAGAAGAGTGGTGTGACATGGCAGTAAGATGAAATGTCTGTGAACAGTAATGTAAAAGGTGAGGTGCAAATGTTGAAATGGACATTTAATCAGATTTACAGGTGAATCCACATGAGAGGATGCCTGAACTCTACTGTGGATCAGTGAAATTTATTTTTATGCCACTCTAATTGACTTCCTAACTCCCCAGCTGACATACGTTTATGTGACACCTGTAGTGTCCACACAGAGATGAGAAAACACATCAGTGACAAGAGTATCATGGGATTTATAGTGCCTGGCAGCAGTAGCCTGGGCTTTTTGCACAACAAAATTCTACTTTTCTCCCTGAATCAGTAGAATTCTAAACTTAGTGTCTTGGCTCAATACCTGGATATAAAATTAATTATATCAGGATTGGTAAGTGTGCATCTCTGTGAAATGTAAGGAGAATGTAAATTTTCATCAACTGAAACAGTTAAGAAGTTAATAGTGTGGTTGGCAATTGACCTTAAGGAAAACACAAGCAGCTTCCAGCAACAGCTCTTCAACAATGAGTCAGGGTGGAGACTTCTACAATGAGATTAGTTGCCAGCAAAATTAATACATATCTCAACTTTCTGTATTTCAGTGTTCAAACACATTTGGAAATAAAGTGTTGACAGATGGTTCTCACGAACTGCATCTGGATATATAAGATGCCAAAGTTATGTGCATTGTTCAGACAGGATATGGAAATACTCATGGACTCAGGATAGTGGCATATTTCCCAAAGTTGATTGAAAGATATAATCACGATTGATGCAAAACCAGATCAGTAGGAAATCAGTGAAATTTATCTTTTGGATATAAATAAGAATTTCTTTGGTGGCAGTGGTTTTAGAATTTAAATAGCCACTCCCTTTCTATGTTGGCTTAAAATCTTCGGCTATGTATGAAACCAGACCTTTTCTCTTGTGAAGACGAAATTGTAGGACACAAGTAGTTTGCAATAAATTAATTGGGTTAAAAATTCCTTTATTCCCCAAATACCTTCAAATCACAATTTTTATAAGGAAAAATAAATTTAGTAAGTCCCATGAGACCATGTATCCTTTTGTAATAATTCTCATGAATGGACTCAATAGGCAGAAGGTTAATTTCCCAAACATGCCCGATTTCAGTAAAGGATGGATGAGCTTACTTTGAGAGTTAATTTGCTGAGAAAGAGGCCTGGGAAAAGCAAGATGAAGATGAGTGATTATCTCTCACCTGAGATGGGGACACAGGGTTTTTTGTGTTACGTGCTTGTGTAAAAGCAACCAAGGCAAGGAACACTTGTGGTGGTGACCATGTTGCTTCAGAGCTGCCGGTTTGCCTGCTGAATAATCCTCTGAGAGAGCATGAAAAAGAGAAATCACTCTTGTTAAAATGCATGGAACTATGTTTGCCCATTCATAAAAGGAATGGTTTTTTTTTCCTTTCAGAATTAAGCATGGTATGTTACACAGACTTCTAGGGGAAAGGGAGGTACCCCAGCATGTCAGGAAAGAGGCAAGTAAGGGGAAGTGTAAACGTATGTATTCCATCTTCTACCTATAGGGAGAACAAGAATTGAGTGGGAATAAAGTTTGAAAGCCTAGTTAAACTCCAGATGGACAATCCAAGAAAGGTGGATTCCAAATTATCTGCTATGGTCCCTATTTGAGAAGACAGAGAAGCCTGACTCATGTTCCAGTACAATCTACAGTGGAAGGATCTTCAGCTTTTTTCCATCTGGACCAGTTCCTTTCAGCACAATGATGCACAAACATGGTTTTTGTGCTAAACTAACACATAATTTAGACCTTTTAAGAAGAGTCACTTAAAAGCCAAGTGGATCCCAACTGTTACTGAGTTCTATCACTGCATGAATGTCAAGCTTTGTGATCTTGTGCCTGAAACCACTCAAGAGGAGAAATATTTCTTTCTGGGCTATAACTCAGTAACATTATACACATTACCTCTTCATAGCTGGGAACAAACAATTAGATTTCAACCTAATTAACACTGACAACTTTCTCTAGCTATGCAATTTTGTTCATCCTAGAAGCAACCTGTTCAGTACTTCCTAGAAAAATGCTCTTCTAGGCTGGCCACTTGGTTGGAAGTATTTTCTGAAATAAAAGTCAGCATACCACTTGATGGCTTGATCCTTGGACCAGGATTTGTTTTCCTTCTCTTCTAGAGAAGTCTTTATTAGATGGCAAGATCCAGAGCTTTCAAATCTGGTTAACATTTCAGCATGAAGTATCTTTACAAAAGGTGTCCGAAATCTCAAGGTAAGTTGTTGATGTACTTTTGAAAAGAATATTTACATTCCTTATATTGTTAGGAGGAAAAGCAGATCAGTTTTTCCCACATTAAATAAGGAGAGACTCAACAGTTCTCCCTGAAATAGGAAGCCTCTGAACCAAGCAGGAGACTGCATCCTATGTATTTTTAAAAGCATAATGCACCATGAGGTTCCTTAACCAAAATGAATAATGGAAAACAACAAGTCTTTTGGTAGTTTAAAACTGAATACTGTTCGAGACCTTTAAATGGCAAACCAACACTGAAATGATTAAGACTCAACATTATTAATTTACTGCAGACTTGCCAGTTAAAAAAGAAAGATCACACAGTACAATTTTCTTTTAAAAACCTTTTAAACCTAGATGGGGACATTAGGCACCCGATAAAACTGATCTGTATAATGAAGGAAGTTAATGGATATATTTGGTTTTATCCCTATCTTATCACTTCCTAGTGTAAATGAAGCCTTTAAATGGGTATGGGTTTTGCTTTAGCATTTAAATAAAATGAAAATTAATACACCTGTATGTGCAGTGGAAACACAACACCAAAGCTTTAATAGAATAGTCAAATACTGTTTCTAAATTCCTGTAGAGTATCACCTGAGGAAATCAGAATATTTGAAAAACAAAACCAAGGAACTTCAGTCTGTCTCCAACGTACCTCTCTTCATATCATGATAACCTTCAGGAAAGATTTTATAGAACAGTGTTGCATAAATTGCAGAAAATATTGAGTAGCCTCACTGTAGAATATAAAAACCAGTTTTCAATTAATTCTATAATGTAGCTTACTAAAAAAACATAACTTAAAAGATAATGGAAAACACATGGTATTTGATTGAGAATACTGTTCATCACTCAAATAACTTTCTATCCTTTTTTCCTTTAAATAAGTAAATGTAGTTTTATGTGCAAAATGAATTTGTGTGGTAACATATGAGTACTGTGTTCTTCCTGAAATCCAGATACGTCATCATTTTTTTCAAAAATGGTTTCAACGTAATATCCTACCTAATTGCAATTTATGCATTTTTTTCTTCTTTGCGTGAATAAAGGGGAAAACATATTCCATACTTACACACAGCCCTTCAAACTACCTTCTCTAGAAGTTCATTCAGTAGAAACATAAAATTTCTTGATATACAAAAGGGAGATAGGTACAACATTCTTGTATTGTTTAGATAAAAATTTCATACAAATACAAACCCATTCCTCTGAAACCTTTATTATGGGAAGTGCAAAATCAATATAGAAGCAAAGGCCTAAGTATTCTACATATCCTCAGAGCAGCAGAGGGAGGGACCAAACCTGACACCCTGAACTGCTTTGTGGAAGCTGTCTGGGATGCCTTCTTCCTGACGGAGCCAAAGCACTTCAGAGCCTGTAATGATTTTGAAACTGCAGGAAGTTCTGTAAAATTGTATCACCAAATGAAATAAAATCATGATCTTTCTGTGCACTCAGCCTCTTCTGTAAGCTGAGTATGAATGCTGCTACCAACTCAGATGTCAGAGCACATCATTTTTTACTTTAGCTTCTTTAAATTGACAACATTGCAAAAGAAAGGAGAAATAGCTCTGGGTACCTTACACAGCAGAACTGTAAGGAAATATAGCAGACCTTCTCATGTGTAGATTATGTGTTTACTTTGGAAAGAACCTTAGCACTTACTCCATCTGTGCAGGAGGAACAAAGCTCTCCTGGACTGGTACCAATTTCTATTCCTTTTGGAACATGCCCCCCCCACCCCCACCATGTTCCAGCCCTCTTTGAAATTATTTTTGTTAGCTTGCTTTTTTAGCTCACTACATACACTCTGAAAATTGCAGAATTACAGAACTGGTAGGGTTGGAAGGGACCTCTGGAGATCACCCAGTCCAACCCTTCTAACAAGGCAGGGTGACACAGGAATGTGTCCAGGTGGGTTTTGGGTGTCTCCAGAGAGGGAAACTCCACAAGCCCCCTGGGCAGCCTGTTCAGTGCTCTGCCACTCTCAAGGTAAAGAAGTTCTTCCTCACGTTGAGGTGAAACTTCCTGTGTCTTTGTTTAAGGCTTTGTTCCTTATCCTGTCGCTGGGCACTGACGAAAAGAGCCTGGCACCATCCTCTTGGCACCCACCACTGAGATATTTATATGTATTGATGAGATCCCCTCTCAGTCTTCTCCCCTCTAAACAGGCCCAGCTCCTGCAGTCTCTCGTAAGGGAGACACTCCAAGTCCCCTTAATCATTTTTCTGGTGGTCTGCTGGACCCTCTCCAGTATGAGAAATGAGCATGACTACAAACATATTCAATAATCGAATCAAACACTCATTCTGTTTTCTTTATATACTTACATTTTATTACAGACTAATATGAAACCATCTCATATTCATACTAGAATTACTGTAATTACTTGTGAGCAAACTTAAACCAGTCTTGAATGTTTATATTTATTGCAAGCAGATTTGTATCTCCTGCTTATATATTCTACATAAGGATCCAAAATGTGGCTGAATATAAACAAGTTCTATTTGGTTGTCTACAGAAATAAAAGTTAAAAATAGTACTGAAAAGAATGTATGCACACAATGACTCTTCAAATCAAATAAATGAAGTAGTATAGGATAATCTGAACATTAGATTTGAAGGCTGATTTATTTTCAAATAAATGCACCTAAAATTGTTCAATTAAAAATAAGTGTCAGTATTTGGTGCTGATGACTACAGACATCTTTAATGTTTAAAGCACAGATAACTACCCCCAGCCCCATACAGCAACTTTCACAGATTCTACTTTACATTAGATCATGAAAAAAACCTCTAAAATGCAAAGTGTACATAGCACGGAATTCATGTCCAAGACAATGCAGATTGAAATCCTGTGAATTTTCATAAGGTAAAAAATTAAAGCTATATAAACTGATTTTTTGATTATTCTGCAAAGTAGAATCATGTATGTTCTTTTGTAGTACTTTCACAAATTTCCATTAAAGCTTTTTTTAACAGAGACAGTAGCATGAGCACAAGGATCCCACTGGCTTCCAAAAGAAAAGTGGTGCAGTTCCTAAATCAAGCTATTTTTTCCTCTTATTTTTGCAAGCCAGTTGGGTCAAGACAAACAGGCTAATGCAAGCAAGAAAGTAAACTGTAAGCTTTTACATTAAGTGGCTGAACAAACAATTATTGTACATGGTAAAACAAAAAAGATCTTATGCCACAAGCCACTGCAGGAATATATGAGCTTCTGTGGCCAAAAAGCTTGAAATACTTTCTAAGTCTTCATGTACATTTGGTTAGCGCTTACCAGTTTCAAGACATTTACAGAAGCAGTTATGGAGACATTATGCTGTTAAAGCTGCAACAATTTAAACGAGGCAAGTTAGAAGGTTACATAGATTTTTAGACTTTTCCTCTTTCTTTTTTTTCTTCATACGTAAAATCTGTCTCCTTTCAGTGTCCCACCCATAATCAAACACTCTAATACATTTTGACCCAATTTCTACTTTTTCACCTTTTTATTTTTGCAGTAAAAATCCCAGGTTAACACCTGCTGCAGTGGACTAGGTTTATATGGAAATAGTAACAGGGATTGAAGCAAAAACACATCAAGTGAAGCCAAGTTGATGTTTATGTTCATTTCATTAAACAGTCTATTTTAACAAACAAACAGCACCAACTTTTAAAGGTAAAAGTATTGCTAAATCAAAGCAGAAACTTCCACTTAAATTCAAGCATTCTTTCTCCTCCAAAAAAATGATATACTGAACTAAAATTTCTCAAACACGTATACAGGGGTTTCAGCCTGAACAACGTTGTCAACAATATCTAAGTGCAGGGCTACATGAAGTTTGCAATGAACTGCTTTGTTAGTAGGCAGAACAGGAATGCAGCATCTTCAAAAACATCAAGCAAAAATTTCCTTATTTAAGGCTAAAAGATAGAACTCACAAAGTAAAAAAGCAGGAGGCTTTATAGAGTAAAAAAGCTAGCAGTTATAATCTAGCACTGCAAGTACAGTGCTCTAATTGCTGCTACCACAAATCCCAACAAAACGTCAATAACTTGGGTGAGACTCATAGAGCAACAGACCTGTATTTCTAATTTGACATTCATTAGAATTTTAACATTCAGCCACAACTCCACTCTAAGCTAAATTTAAGTGGCCAAAACTTATAGTTATAAAAAAAGCCTTCAAAACATATACTTAAAAAAAAATAGAAATGGTGTGTTAACAAATGTATGCGTAAAACAGATTTATAAATAGCTACAGTATGAAAAATATTTCAGTGCAAAGGCAATTTTAAGATTTCTAAAAAATACATTACAAATAATTTGTTAACTACACACAAGAAATTTGTCACTGCTACTGGTATAAAATGTATACCCATATTAACTTCTTAAAAATATATACACCAGTGTTTTATGTAGGGGACGGCTCTAACTGACCAACATTCAAGTCTGCAATGGCAAGTATATGTACACACACCCACACATGTGTATGTATTTCAAAATGCTACTGCTATAAGGACATTCTTTGAAACTTAAAAGTGCTATATGTTAAGTGATAAAAACCCTTTATCTGTGGTGCTCACTGTTAGACTTTGTAAAATTCTGTTATCTTTGGTATACTGAAGATTTCATAACTCACTTTACAATCTCTGCTTGCCCCAGGGCATTTTAATAACAAATCACTGTTTGTTTATTATGAAAACTACTCAGAATACTGTGAGGAACATTTCCTTCTAAGTTGATTTTTCTTTCGTTAAAAAGTAAAATAGTAAGTAAACTTCTTTTGCCTTTGTTTTTTCTTGTTAAAACACAAAAAAGGAAATAATTTTTCTTTGCCACCTTTGTTCACGTGAAAGACAACTAACAATGTCTTGGCCAGGTCTTATAGTAAGTGCTGCAGGTCTGATTCCAAATATTTTGTTTTCACACTGAAATAAATTTTTAGGTCATGTCCTCACAGAGGTATTGAATAAAGATGGCTGTTAACCAGCTGTAACCACCAAGCTGAAATTGACTGAAATCGATTACTCCTTCAGATATTTTTGCACCCCAAAATAAAACACTGGACTAAAGAAACAACATGAGGATGCAGCTAATAGCTGAATTACTGCAAGGTAACATAAATGTAGCAGAGAAAACAGAAGTGCAAGTTGGCTGTCATTCTTAAGGGAATTCAAACAGAATCCTTGCAGTCAAACTAGTTTCTATATCCCAACTGTGGTTCAACTGTTAGTCAACAGTTGTGTGCCACCTCGTGGTTTGCTTGCAAAAGCTAACAGTTGTGTGCTTTGTAATACCTCTATCAAGCCCACTAGCCAGTATCTAACCACACCCCCCCCCAAAAAATCTGAATTAAGAGGATGAATCAAGACAATAAAAGATACTCATCCAGAAAAATCCAGAAAACTAGCTTTTCTTCTTTTAAGAAAAAAAAAAAAAACCAAAACAAAACAACAAACTGTTTAAAAAAAAGCTTAATGTATAGTACTTTCTGCTATATATATTTTACAATCATAGGGATAAGAAGTGAGAACACCAGATAATGTGCATCTTTGACAAATTCAAAGATGTTTTAGGCAAAATGCTTACATTCAGTTTGTAAGTAGATACCAACATTGGTGATATTTACCTATTTAACAGCCAACTTGACTTCATATTGTGTGTGCATACTCTACACAAGGATTAATTTGTCTATCTTTCTACAGGGGAAAACTAACCAAAACCATACATAGCCCTGATTTGGCCACTTACAAGGAAGTGAACATTAGAGAGTGTTTCTTGAAAGCAGATTTGCACAGAGGAAACACCAGTTTGTTCTACAGAGAGAGCAAAGAAAGAAAAAAGGACAGAGGAAAATCAGAAACAGCATTTGTTAAATATGCTTTAGGAGAATTTCATTTGAGATAACTGAGACAATTGCTCCTGGCTGAAAATTAAAACTGTTGATCTCCAAATATAGGTCACTGACTGAAACTATGCACTTCAAGTAACAAAGAAAATCACTGAAGATAACAGAAATGGTAAATACACAGAAGTCTTGACATGGGATGAAGAGAATTTTTAGTGCTACCAGTCTCACAGTACCAGACTGTGCAGATTGTTCATTGCTCCAGCAGTTCAAAACATAAAAAGAGGCCTATTGGCCTGGAAGGGTTCATACTTCTAGCTCTTGATCCTGTTTGTCTCAACACTACCTCAGACAGCAAAAGCCACATACAGTTTAATATGTTTCTGTGACATGTCTGTTTCCTGAAAAAATAAATAAACAAAACCACAGTTTTTAAAGGCTTGACTCGGTGTTCTGTCATATGGATGTTTCCAAACCTGACCCACTGTACTGGTAGCATGCCCTGGAACGGCAATGCTTATTTGAATAGCCAAAGACAGATGGAAGTACTGAATAATCAACGCCTCTCCACTGCGTAAACATCACTTTTTTAGAATGAGAATTAGACCTTCTTGCTGGGGAATTGCTGCAGTCACTGCTCCTATATCTTGGGCTTTTCAGACAGGCAAGAGGTGTGAATTCTGAAATGTGCTCTTGACAGTGCCTTGATGCATTCTGTTAAAGGGAAAAAAAGAAACAAATACACAGTAAATAGACAATCTTGGAACCAAATTATATAATTGTTTTCTTTCATAAGACCACTGTCCCCTTGGTATAATAATACCTTTCCCTAGATCACCACTGGCTATCTGTTTCATGTGAAAGTATAATCTTGTGTTGCTTTGCAATCAACCAGTTTCCACATGATTAATTTTATATAAAGACCTACAGAAACAGGTGTGGTTTTACACTTAACTTCTAAACTTGATAATGGGCTCTTCAGAGGAGAGATGAAGACACAGAGGCCTGCCTTCAAATTGGAAGTTTGTTATCAAGGAATCAAGGTTATGTTTCATTTTGGAATTTCTCCCGTTTTTATCCCTGAACTCCTTAATGTGTAATTTTAAGACAGGACAGACTAAAGTACTTTGCTCTGTACCTCCAAAGAGAGGAAATTTCTTTACAGTCAGTTTGTGCTAACAGATGAAGCTTCCAGAGTTTAATGCACTGGCCTTGTACTTCTAAGCTGTATTGAATTTTAGACTTGCTTAGGTTGCGTGTAGCATCTATATAGGCAACTTATGCTGTATATCTCAATACTATCTTGGTCTAATTGCCCATTAGAATTTATCTTTCTCACTCCACACTGGCAGAATCGGCACGTCCGCTCAGGAAATGCTCACGACTACAGAACACCACAGCTGCATGACAGGAACCTGGACATGTGCAAAAACTGAAAAAAAAAACTAGCACAGCCCTTTCCCCAATGAGTTTATAAAATTCTTTTCACTAAATGCACATATAATTTTCAGGTATAGAGGTATCTAACATACTAATGCATTATAAACATGATTCAAAGCAATGTTATTCATCAATCTCTCCATGAATGCTATATAAATGAGTTAATCTTCTATTCTTAATCATCCCCTTCTTCCCTGTTAATGAGAACCCACTAGCAAAAGGACAAAATAACAACATAAATATTAATGATGTGGTTTATAGAACTTTGACTGCAATGTAACATGACACTTTAATGTCAATCACAAGCTTGAAACACTACTCTTGCACAACCTAGAGCAATCTGAAATCTCTCTTAAAAAGACACTCTTGGAAAGGTCACAAAACTATCCTAAACTGCTCACCACAGAGAGGCCTGGGTTCTTTTAAACACATATAGACCAAATAGCAACATTAATACATAAAAATCAGGTAACAGATTAGCACATTTGCTTTGGAAATGTAAGAGGGGGTAGTCATACAGTTTGGTAATTAATTTTCCTATTCTTTTAGCTAGAAAGTGAAGCATTTTAGTTATGACCATAGACAGTTGTAAAAATAAAATGCTTTTTTCTACACATGGCTCCGAGACAAGAGTCTTTACCAAGCCTGACGCTAGACAAGGAAGTTGGTGTTTTCTACTACTACTTGTTTAACAGTCATTAAAAGCAAATCAGCTATTTTAGCTACCTTCAGCTGCTTTAAAGTTCTACAGCACACAGAGGACATTTGTCCTTTTCACATACTGCTAATTTTGTACTTTCACTTATATTCCTCATATGCTGCTTTTGGGGTCAGGAGAGCATGAAGGGACTGAAACAGTCATGGCATCCAGGTGGGAATCATCAGAATAAAGAGTGTACCTTCTTATTTCTTTGGGTAATCAGCGGCATAGCAAGGAGATGACGTAAAGCAAAGAACCTCATTCTGCTGGCCTAATGTTTGGCGAATTTAGTTCACCACTTATGCTGCTGTCTCAGATATTCAGCCAAACCATCACACCTCTCTCTTGACCTGAGGCAGTGACACAGCAATGCCCTGATCTGCACAGAACACAGCATTGTGGCAGACACTGTCAGATGCGCAGCCCTAGTCTTCTGACCCAAGGTCCTATTCACAAGTAACTCACTATGATTATCCTCATGTTACCATCTGCATTTGGTCTATATACGTATTCAAGAACATGAAAAGTGATGGATGAACTGCTTGTGGATAAGAATTATCTCTGACTTTATGTATTCTACATTGTGGTGTAATGTGAGTGCACACTGCAATGATGACTGCAATTCTTACAGAAGAAATGTCACACAACACCTATACATAATACATTGTATTTACAGGACATGAATATGGCTATATCGATTTATTGGTTTGCTTTACACAATTAAGTTTCTGAGACAAAAAGATCTTACCTGTGGCATGGAACATCTCTTGCAAAAACTAGGCTCTCCAAGCAAAACAACAATTTTGTATCAATACAGATAAAGTACATCAAAAACTCTGGAGGAAACAGTTGATTTGTAAATAGCACCAATAGAAATTAATCCAAATTGGCAACACATACAGTACTGTTACCTAGCTTTGATCTAATTATGGCTCGGAAGGTGAAAGATTTCCTTCAAGAAGTGGCCCATCGCAGTTCGTCAGTGCATTTTGGGCTGTTTTATGTCTCATACTCTTCTGCAAGGATGAGGAAAAACAGTGAGACTTTTGCCGAATACAAGAAATGTGAATGAATTGTACCATTTGGTAACTGTTATAGCAAAGTCCTGTAAAAGTGATGAATTTTCTGATAGATTAAAAAGGAAAAGTTATCCAGTGTAAAATAAGGTTTCTATTTCTGGATCCTGAGATTAATCATTGGGGGGTGTTTCTAATTCCATTTCGAACTCTTAAAAAATTACTCTCAAAAGCAGTAAACTGACTACGTACTGTGGGCGGTGTGTTCTGCCCCTCTAACAATAACCTGCACTGAATGGGAGAGATGCCATTAAGGAGTGGACATCCCACTTCACTACTCCCCAGAACAACTGGCACACTGAAGGGAGTGCCCCACAGGGAGGTGATGGGGCGATGCTAATGAGGGCTGACTTACAGCTTAGTCATTACACTATGGGCAGAGAGGGCTGGGGAGTTGCCAAGGAAACTTCTTCCACAGCATTCAAATATTGCAACAGCAAGATCCATTGCTTTGTTTCCACACAGGAGGAGCCTGACACGTGACAGAGGCAGCAGTTTGCTGGTGAACACTTTTCTGAGCACCCAGTGCAGTTGTTCAACAGCAGTTAAGCCCACTGTGGAACAGAAGAATGATGAATCCCCCAGAGAAGCTTCCCCAGGCAAGAGGACCACTTTGCGTTTCCCCAGGTGCAGCAAAGGCTAAGGATCTCATAACATGGCTGATGGCCCAAGCTTCTGACTGAGTGAAAGCAAAGTAAAAAATCATCAGTCAAAAACAAAGAGAAAAAGAAAAATATTTCTTAAAAAAGGGATGAAAGTACAGAAGTCATTTACAGTTCAGAAACTAAACACCTGGTATTTCAGCTACCAAATACTTGGAATTGCTGAAACATTGTCAGTCAAAGTGAAAATTATAAAAATGGAAATAGGATAATTTAAATTGAATTTATATTTTCCCTAACAGAGCGGTTGAAATTCTGCTACTAACGAAAGAAGAATAAAGAAAAAGAAAATATAATCCAAGTAGATTGGATATATTAAAAAAAAAATCCGATTGCTTTTTAGAAGTAAAAGCTGAAAGAAACCTTGCAGCTGCACGATCACCCAGTAAAGCACAAAATTCAGTTTATCATTGAGCCAGAGTTGCAGAGACTACATTTATAAGAAATAAGTAGATTTTGACCGAAATTACCAAAAGGCAACAGATTCCTCCAAAGCTTTTGCAGAAGTAATGTGTTAGCCCAAGAAAACAGTTCATATGTGTGTATATATATCAATATCAATATACATGCACATACATATATATATACACACTTGTATGGACAAATACGTATGTGTATACACATATATGTCTGTATGTATATATATATATGTATCATGGAAAAGCTCTCTGAAAAAAACCCACAGCTGTATATGGTATATTTAAAAACATCCAAATGTTAATGATGGTAAACAATCGCTCACCACACACTGGAGTGACTCTCAAATAACTGAAAAATTTAGAAGTATAAGAACTGCATCAAAGGCTTAACGCATTCTTATTGCCTGAGTAGAACTAATTGAGTAACCTGGGAAATGGTCACTAGTCCTATATTAATCTTTTCAATTATTCCTGAAGCCTTTTTTTTATAAAGAAAGCAGTATCACTTTTAGGAATGCAGTACACTTAAAAATAATTATTTACAAGCTCAGTTCAAACCAATCCTAAGGCATTTATGAGACAATTTTAGTTAAAATTGTCGATAGTGAAAAAAACTGCATTTTCCCTCTGCTTTATATAATTACAGTCAGTTTTACTGACTATATATTTTTAAGGGGGAAAAAAGGAGGAAATATGTTTTTTATCTTAACCACTTAAGAAAGAAAAACATTAAATCTGCAATGGAAACCAACAGTCTCTGAATATTAAGTACAAAACAGTTTTCTTGCAGACTGTATGGGAAGCTAGATTTACTAGCGTTTCTTCTACTTTTATACTAAATGTTATAAACTTCCCTATCTTGAGCTGTTTTCTTTCTAGAAAGACCACAGAATTTCATAAAGGTTAGGAAAGCTCAGTTTCAAAATGCATGCTTGAAAAAGAAAAAAAGCTGCATTTTTTAGCAGCAGAGAAGATACATTAATATATTCCAAAGACTGTTTAAGTGGTTTCCAGTACCACATTTTCTGTATGATGCTAGCAACATCAGCCTAATCAGAACTATCACTTGTTTGTGTGGCCACTATCCTACTTATTCAGGTACAGTGGAAACACAACATGCATTCATCTACAGACAGATCAATGATTAAAATGGGGATATAAAAGTCATAGATTCCTGAAACAAAAACATTCTGTAAAATGCAGCAAGAATGGTGACAAAAAATTGATAGTGACAGTGATGGACTGCTAACAATTCATATAATCTTTGAGATACACAGAAGGAAAAAACTGTACTAAAAAGTATTCCTCAAAATATAGTTGACATGAATCACAAATGAGGTTATGAGTATGGTAAATAACTTCTGATGATAAACTTTATAAAGTCCTTTGAGTGAAATGGCCAAGCATGCAGAAAGGCAGAAAAAAGTCACCTTTTGTTCCATTAGAAACTTAGACTGCTTGAAGTCTGAGAAAGCATAAAGATGGTGGACTGCTCAACAGAAAGGCACTGATGTTTAGTCTGATTTCCCCAGAAGATTGTAGGAAGCAATCGAGCACATCATTTATGTTTAAAGCAAGGTAGCAGTTATTTAGACAAAGCAGATTGGAAGGCACGAAGAAACAAAGAGAGGGAAGAAGAAACACAAGCGATATAACTGGTTAAAAATCACAGATCTTTAACTAAATATTAAAAAATGAATATTGCCAGTGTTGAGCCCGAAGTCCACTTTACTATTGATTCATTTTCCAGTACTAATACACAATGTCTGTAAGAAATGCTATGATACCTTTGTTAGGGGTTTTTATTTACTAGCTTGTTTCTTTACTTTAACCCTTGCTCATTCTCTCTCTTTAGACTTTTAAATTAAGTATTCAGAATCTATACTGAGGTCAACTCCTTCCACAAGTAGTACATATGGCAAAGAGACATCTAAGATGTCCAAATGAAAAAAACATTAAATACTCATCTGCCTGGGAATGCTTTCCTGATATTCTTTATTCTTTCCTGAAGTGAGGCATTATTCTACCTGTACATTCTATGAATACAAAACAGTGGCAGAGGGTTTTACATTTGCCAGGGATATTTTTTTTCCATGGTAGCAAAGTTCCTTTATTTCTTTCCTCTTAATACTAAGTACCTTCTCAATTAAACATCAAAATCCTACCTAATCCCTTCCGTTGTTGGTAACTCATTCTTTTAACCTACTGGTGGCAGCTGATGGGCTGAAAAGGGCAAGGGCAGTAACATTAGGTTTAAAGTTCAGCACTTCTACTGTCCTTCACATTCTAACATATATAATATATAAAAGTTTACTGTGGTTAAAATACAGGAAATGTTTTCTATTCATGTCCCCAGCATAGCACCATGGTTCCTTCCCACAGAACCTGGCTTCCCCTCCAGCCTTTGAAGAACTGGCCTGTATTTACACAGACATTTCTCCTTTTGGGCTGATCAGAGGAAAGGAGAGAACAGATTTTAAAATCCTCGTCTCATTGGCACAGCAAGGCACATTTATGCACAAATAATGTATCAGAACAGGCAAAATGTAGTTGAAATATAAAAGAGGAAAAATTATTAATTTGATATGAGTAAGTTTTAATACATGTGTGTTTTTAACAGGCATCAGTATGTTATCAGATGTAAGTGCCTCTTATCTACCCTTATGAGATCCCAATCCCCTTGTCCTTCTTATCTCCTTAAATCAAAAATCATGTTGAGCCATGTAGCTGTCTCCCATCATCCTCATCAGCTGATTTCACTGTGGCTGCTGGTAAGGAGGCACAAGTGCTGCCCCAGGATTCAGGTTAATGCCACCATGTAAATAACAGGCAGCATTTCACCACATTGCTCAGACACCACAGATGGGGACCTCTGCTCTAATCTCTGACCTTCGCTTAGGTGATTAGACACTTATAATACAAAAAAACCCCTAACTTCACAATGAAAAAGATTATTTACCTGGATTCTTTCTGTTGCTGTAGGCCACAACTGCCTGCATAAGACCTTCTTCAGAACATCTGGAAGAAGGCTGACAGTTATGAGCAGAATTATACCCAGCCATGCAGGACCACTGGACAGCATTTGCATGAACACATAATACATCCTCTGATAATTGAGAAAAGGCCTGGGAGGAAAAAAGATAAAATAATTATTACCCGTCAGTACACAAAAGAAAGGCTGACAGTATTAAATACAAGAATTATGCCAGTGATTAAATACTTCAGGTTCAGTTTCCCAGTTTGTGGGTGTTCATCCATCCCAGTCTTCTCAAAGGGAGAGCTAACCATGCATCGTCTGGAGAGAACTACCTTCTTTTTGTCTCCCAGACTTCAGGAAATATCCTGCTGTCCCCTCCCTACCATACTGTCTCTCCCTTGCAAAGATAAATTCAGTTCATTCTTAATTTGCTTATGCTTCTTGTATGCTTATGGGGTTATGTACCCTCATCTTGCCTTTCTCCTTAGTGTCCCACCACCATTTCCCTGGTCTTTGCTAAGTATGCTTAGCATACTTGCATAGACTGCTTTGTATGTATCCTCAGAGTAAGGCTTGTAAACCACACTGACTTTTATACCTCTCAGGCTCCCCTAAGCATCTCTAATGCTTTCATGTTATGCTCCTCATTATTCACCACATAGTTAATCCAACCACACTACTAATACCTTCTCCTCACTATCTCCCTGTATCCCATGCAGTTGCATGTTCATTAAAATGCCATCACTGTATGTTACTGGGAACCAGAGGCCATAATTACCAAGAGCCGAGACCAAGGGACAGTTTGCAGCAACACTGCAGTGTAAAAACAGTAGGGCAGTTTCCTGACAGTTTCCAAAATTTGATAATATTTGCATACTAAAAAGGTAACTAAGCTAAAATACATTTTATATACACACAGTCACATCTCTAATACACAGCACTAAGGCTGGTTGGAAAACGTTATCTGGGAAAACGTCACTTCTGCAGAGTGATGCTGAAGAAACAGATCTGATCTTACTAGAAAAAAGAAGAGGCAGCTAAATATACAAGGAGTTAAGAGGTAGTTACTCACTTGCAAAAGATATACTAAATACAAATCCTTTCTCTAAATTAAATGGTAACTTAATCACCAAGCAATAGTTAGCTCCCTCCTTCTCTGGTCCCTCAAAATATTGTGTATATGAAGTAGAATGGCTCCAACACTAGTTAAAAAGATGGCCTTGTAACTGACAGTTATAAGTTCCTGATGGCAATCAGGCACACTAAGGAACTGAATTTGTTCCAACTTGATTTCCTTTCCAAAAATTTCAGTTTCAAGTACACAGAACTTTTACTAGCAAAAAAAACCCCAATACTTTAAATTGGCTGTGTGCAAGAATTATACAAATTCCTACAAAGCTTCTTACCAACATGAGTAAGTAGATGATCAGACACCTACAGTAACTCCACTTTGCTAGGTAAAGAGGCAAAACAGTGAGCTCAAACACAGGACTCTTGGACATTCACATCACTTCAATATTGAGTTCCACTCCCTGTCTCTCGTTTTGACTGCTACAGCTAGCTTCCAAGACAAGCCCAGCAGGTAGGTGGGTAGTCACAACTGCCCAGACATAACCTATTCTCTGACGTTTTGACTCAGCAGGCAACATCAGCTCCTTGAACCAACACTTGGGCTTCTTTTGACTCACACTACTGAAATAAACCCAGTGGTAGTCTGGGGTCTGATATTCTCCTTGTATTCTTCTTTAAGAAGATTTTAGCAGACATTCATTGATAAAAGTGCTGAGCACTCTCCACTTAAAAATTATCATGTGCTTAAAATAGAGTTCTGCATTGTATAAAGGCTAAATTTAATTCTGTGACAAGAAGGTGAAATATTAACAAATTTATGTTTCTGAAACAACTTTTGCAATGCAATTAATATTAGGGTCCATACCAAATAATTCCTCCCCAGAGCAGAGAAAAGACAATGTAGAATACCAGTGATCCCCAGATCATGAAGTGATTTATCCACGTCCAATAGTGTGTATCTAGTGCAAGCTGAAAAAAAAGATATTATATGATGTTATTACTATCTAGACACAACAAGAATTCCCAGCAGGAGATAAAACAGAATTATACCTTTTGAAAATAGGGAAGAATTCTACACAGAATTAGTTAGAAAGATCTTTCAAGTTTGAGCAGTTAAGAAGGCACAGATAGCAAACACTCTACTTGAAGTAGTAAAACAATGCATGGTGATAGAAAGAAATCAATGTAAGAAAGCAACAATTAAAAAACCAGTTTTAAGAATGTTTCAGTGGATAAAATACAGTATACCTTACCTTAAATGTAACCGTGAATACAAGTACAGTGAACACCACTGTTCCAAAGGTCCAAGTTCCAAACATCTACAAAAAATGGTCCAAAGCAGTTATAGGCAATATTGTCCACTGTGTTGTGAATTGTTCAGAGTAAACATCTTTTAAGATGCTTAGTATTGCTTTGTAGCACAAACTGACACTTGAGCAAAACCTGAGTTCCTACATGATCTATCCAGTGCAGTGTTCTGGTTTCTTGCTCTGTGTGTACACACCTCAGATTTCAGACAGCCAGAAAAAGACCATAACCAATGCCCTGAACCTGAAGTTCACATGTATATTTACTAATAAAAATCAAGGGCAGCACAATTAATAAATCACTGAGATTGAAAAACAAACTGCAGTCATTTCATCAATCTTCTTGGATGTCATCTTTTTTCTGATTTCCCTTCTCTGTTGGATGTCCCTGGCATCCAACAATTTCTTGGAGGCTCAACAGCATGTTATACAGATAAGCATAGGAATGTTATAACCATACAAGTACAAAAATGTCCACATATGTTTTAAGATAAAATACTTTTAACTTGTGTTTGACTTTCTCCCCACTTTCATAATGACATAAAAACACCTCAGCTTTTCAAGTGGGCAGAAATGACCATTAATGCTGATGCAGGGAGGAAGTGGTGAATATTGTCACAAAGAATTGCTTGGACTTCAGCAGCTACCAGATGACCAGCTTCAGGATCCAAAGAAATACTGGGAAAGTAAGCAATAGTTAGGACACGGTATTTTAGAACAGACTGCGTTTGATTCAGGGTATTGCACCCATGAAAAAGAAGTGTCCAAGAGATCCAAACTACTTTGAAAGATAACTATTGAGATCTCATGAGCTCTCTTCTGCAGTTACAACTTCAATAATGAGACAACTTCCATGCAGGCATTGAATTTCAGCAGAAGATCCAGTTGGCAAAGTAGAATGTTACTGCACGGACAAAAAGGCAAAATGGGAACATTCAAGAGATGATAATGTGGGCAGGCAGCAAACAGCATAAAAGCAGAAGAACAAATCACAGACAAAACTCAGCACTGTCTAGGATTACTGAGGGGTGTTGAGGGAGACAAAAAGTATATTTACAGATATCCTTGCTTCAAAGGAAGAAAGCAAGTCTGCTGATGGAGTGGTAAGACAACCTAGTGGAAGGTTTCAAAGAAAATGCTGAATTTTATATCCAATACTCTGGCTATTAGTCTTCACAAGCAAAACCTGCTCCTTGCATTTAGTGGCAAAGCTTGGGAAGGAAAGAAGCTGGCAACAGTGTGGGACCAACAGGTTGAGTGGTTCCTAAGGAGGAAAAGCAGTGAATGCAATAGATTTTGAATTTAGCAAGGCATTTGACACTTGGACAATAAGGAAGCAGGAGCTGGCTAAATGGACTACTACTACAGTTGAAAACTGGTTGAACCACTGGACTCAAAAGTCCTTGATGGATGGATGGCTTTTGATAATCAGTCAAACACACTAGAACAGCAGCTCTGCTGGAAATCATGGAATATCCCTGTCAGTAGCTAGTTGGTGACAGAATATCATGAGCACCAGGTGGTATAAAAATAGAGAACAGCTGAAATAATGAATGACAGTTTCAATCCAGAGAGACCTCTGCTGATTTGAGAAGCAGGCTAACAGGCTAATGAAATAAGGAAAAATACAAAGATTTACACCTATGATGGAATAGTGACTGGCTGTGCAATGGCCCTGCTGAAAAGGAAGTTGCAATGGGGTTATGTGGACTCCAGGCTGAATACAAGCCTATATTGTGCCCTCTCTATACATAAGGTGTTTGCACAGCAGCTGGGAGGAATATGGCCATTGAAAGAAGGTTTTTATTCCCATCTACTCAGCCACAGTGAGGTTGAATCTGGAACACTGTGCTCTGTTTTGGGCCCCTCAGTTCATGAGTGATGTGAAAAAAATAGGAAATGATCAGTGGCAGACAACCAAGGTGTTTAGCAGCCTATAGCTCTTTTGCAAAGAGGGGTGGAGTAGCTTAGTCTGGTGAAGGGAAGGTTGAGAAACAATCTAGCACTGCCCACAAATATCTGAAGAACTACAAAGATGAAGAACTGGAACAAAATTTAGAAGACTTTTTTGAAGTCTTCTAAACTCTGATGGAGATATTAATAGCACCTTTCTTCCAATGATGTTTCTCTTCAACAACAAGAAATATTCTGCTTAGGTATTGTGAGAAATTCTTCCAGCATGAAGACAGAAAAACATTGGAATAGCTTGCCCTGGAAGGTTATGGAATCTGCATCTTCAGAGATATTGAAAACCTGATAAAGACTAGACAAAGCCTTCAGCAAATTGACTTTAATTAGCCCTGCACAAAGCAGTGAGTTGAACTGGATCATGCCCAATCTACCCTCTCCTGTATGAGCTCACCCAATATTACATGACAGGGTATCCATGTGGGAAGTTGATCATACAAATATGCTGCTGCATGAAAAATTGTGAACGAAGGCTACAGCCAGCCACAGGACATAAGTTAGGTTAAAGGTAATGCAATCAACCAGGAATAGAAAAAAAATTAAAATAAACAAATGACTGGCCAAAAGATTTATTATTCTCAGTAATCATTTCACTATTTTAAAACTACTCACGGTGTGACCGAGTCTATTGAACACCAGATAAAAATGAGAAAACCTTTAGCATTTTAATCTTTCACTTGGATATGTAATAGCCTCATGCTATCACTATATTTTTGTGCCCTATAAAAACCTGTGCTGTTAACACTGGATGGGAATCTGGATCAGCAACTTCCAATCATCCCATTTACCAGCTTGCTTCTTGCAGTTAAATTTTACAATTTTCTCGGGTCATAATCTCTCCAAGAACCTACTGTCAGTCTAAGTTTCTGCATACTGAACCGATTTGTCTGTATTTGCAATAAAAGCTGCTAAATGAAATACAGAATTTGAAACAACCTCCCCCTAGGAGAAGGAGATGTTAGGATAGATAGAAAACACTGGTCTGCAACCAAACCCCTTATCCACCCATCTTATTGACTCATAAAGTGAGGTCCCAGCACAGGGACAAGATGCATAAAGCTGCTGCTTTGGCAGAGAGAAAGGTAAGCAAGCAATGTGGGAAGGTGTGAGTTACAAAAAATTCACAATGTCTTTTTAGCATTGACTGTCTCAAGATACTACTCCCGCCTTAGGCAATGAATCATTCTTTTCTGTTTGTTAACATCTACTTTAGTAAAAAGTATTTTCCTGTGTTCTGCTCCCAGCCTATCCAAGACTTCCCTTACTCCCCCTGTGACTGTATTTGTTGATGATCTTCCATGTTCCAATTCAGCATTCTGCTCACCTATCTATCCCTCCTTCCTGTTGTTTTGTATTTCTAATTCTGTTACTCCTTTTTACTTGGTCTCTCTCAACCCAGCTTAATTGCATTTAATGTATTCTGTATCAAATGTTAAAATCACCCAGGAAATGCATTTTATTATATGGGTAAAATAGGATGACATTTCCAATCTGCAATGACTTCTACAGTGCCTCCCTTTCTTCTTACCTTTCTTCTGTAGTTGGTGTCTATGTGTATGTTTTTGTAACACCAACCATGATGTCCTATCCACAGTGGAACATCATACACACAAAGCAGTATCACAAATTAATAACAATTGATAGGAGATAAATCTTTGGCATCTTAGTTTTGCTTAGTAGAAAATGACCAAGGGAGGCATTTATGAAGTAGAAAATAGATCTCAGTGATTTGAAGTACACTTTTCCATTATCCTAGAAATATCACACTACAGGAAGCAA
This sequence comes from Phylloscopus collybita, assembly GCA_027886175.1. NCBI lineage: Eukaryota > Metazoa > Chordata > Aves > Passeriformes > Phylloscopidae > Phylloscopus > Phylloscopus collybita. Next base: position 36,639,485 of record JAJNNQ010000006.1, read on the forward strand.
ATAGTTTCAAACTAACTTCAAAACACTGAGAAACATTTTGGGGGGAACTGTGAAAGCAAGTTTAATGGTATGTTCATTTTAGTCTGACAGGTGTCATTGTATGGGAAAGATATTGACTTTGCTCATTTTTTACTAGTTTTGCCATAATAGTGATTAGTTCATTTATGGGGGAAAAAATTCAAAACTTTTGCTTCAGTACCTATTTTAACAACGTGGAACCTGACTTATATCATTACATATCACTTATGGCATTCTTTACTGCTTTCTACTTCTTTCCTGTTCAATAATAACATTTTTGTTGCAGTAGCAAACCTTTCAAACCTTCAAATTCTTCACTGACGTATTCCAGATGCAAACATAATTTAAAAACTGGGAAATAACTGTCAACACCTATTAGCATTCATGTGTGTATAAACTCACGTAAGTGTCTCTGACTATTCCTGAACACTTGAAATTTTCAAGTCTTTAAATCTAAAATTGCAGCTCAGTATCTCTCAAGTTTTATACATAAACACAGGCATGCATCCTCAATAAAGACAAATTTTCTAACACAGACACTCAAGACTCAGAATGTCTCCTCAAGCAACACATTATCTTCAAGCGTTAACATGGATATCTAGTTGTAGACTTCAACATTTGAAATTTGAGAATTAGACAATAATCTGGCTTTAGAGCCCTAGAATTAGACTGAATGTGCACAATGAAAGACAACTAGACTTCCAGAAAGGAGCTGAGTCAGAATATTTGCAACACAAACTGTTTACAAGATTGGTACAGGTACGATAAGTCTAATTAGTATATGGTGATGAAGAATTTTGGACATCTAACAGAGAGCATAATGGTACCAAAAAAAAAGCTGTAGAGCAGTGTGCAGTTCTGTCTAGTGGAAGTTCATTCTGTCCTTTGAAAAAATGCTTTTTAACAAGTGTTCTCTCTCATACTAGAAGTTCATTTCCCTGACGAATGTCACAAAGGTGGTTTTTAATGATATCTGAGCGCTGCATTTCTAGCAAATGTGTATGTTGCATACAGGAAACAAAATTGTGTAGAGTTTATTTTCTCTCTCACTTTCAGGACATTTTCTAAACCCATTAAAGCACATTATAGCATAAACTGTAAAAAATTTCTATAGCAGAGTCAGCAACAAAATATAGGTTACAGAAAAGCACAGAACAGAATAACAAAATGCAAGGAAGCAAAAAGCTTTTTTAAAGTTCATGGTTCTTTACCACACCTCATATACCTCAATATACCTTGTATAAATTTCCTTTTATTTTAAGTGCTTATAGAGTAGCTATAAAGAACATTTCTAACTACAGGCTTAAATGATATTTTACTGCTCTTTAACAGTTTAATTTAAGAACAGTGAAAGATGAAATGGATATCATGACAAATCCACAATAGTCTTACCATGTGAGTGCTGGTTGTCATTAGCTGAGGATAGGAAGAGAAGCAAGTAGCAAAAAGAAAAAAAGCACACAAATAAAATAGACCAAAATATCAATGGATAAAATAAATAAAATGCAAAAGTTCATAAAATTTGCATTCATGTGACTGCAAAGCAAGTAGATTATTTTAAGCTGCTGTATGTCAAAAATAATTAAACTATTAAAAAGCTTGTTATATTTAAGATCTTTTATGATCATTCATAACTACTCTACCGAGAGTCTTTTGATACGTTAAACACATATTCATCAGATGCTTGTTAAGTATAAAACTGAAAAGTTACTGTATAAATTCATAAGTAACATGTGGAATTTATGTTATGTATTTCTCCTAATTAATATCCAATCCTAATCTCTGCTTACTAATACATAGTATGTTTCATTGCATTGTTCAGATTTTGTTAAACAGATAACTCATCTATCTCACTGTAACTCATAAAAAAGTTATCATCTTGCATGAAATGTTGAAGAAAACAATTAAAACTAAGTTCATTTCACAACTGGCATGAAAAAAAATTACCATTGACTGATGAAATCCAACACTAACCTGTCCATTGCTGGTCACAACTGTGTTGTCTAACAATAAATAGGCACCAAAGAAAAATACCAGAGCATCAAACACTCCTAGGAATGTCCAATAAATAAATGCACGCCAGCGCAGCAAAGCATTCTTGGCAACATCTCTGTGTGAAACAAGAAATGTGTTCATTATCAGCAGGTTTGAAAAGTCCAGATAAATGGGATAATTCATATTGTTTCTTGAAAACCACATTTCCACATTACAACTGTCTACCACTTCAAATCTAACTCCTTCCTCAAAATGGCCTCTTTATTTACTTGTATTTAATTCTTACTAAGCCCTCCCTGTAATTCTGCTTATTTCAACAATGGCAAACTCCCTGTGCTGTACCCGTTTACTTTTCAGTCTTTTTACAGAAGGTATCTCTTTTCCAGTGCTTGCTGTGCATGTCATGATCCACTGCAGATATTAAATGGAAACACTAGAGGTCCCTGGAGACTTTGTTTTATTTCCCCTAGGATACTTATACACAAACTACCGCAACGAAATAAAACAATTTTGTTTTGGAATGTGAAACAAGGGGTTTGCAGTTAACTTCAAGCTTCAGGTCGAATACAGCTTCTTAAATGTTTTTCCACAAAAACATACAGGGATTTGTCAACAACAGAACTCTTCACTAGCATGCATTTTCTTACTACAAAAAATTTTAAATGTTACAGTTCTTGTCCACAGAACGGGCATGTATCAACTTGGCAAACAGTACAGAACGCATCAGAGTAAATCAGGACACAGTTAAATGAAAACCGTGAGTTACAGAAACATTTACTCCCAACCAGTACTTCCACCATATGAACTTTAAAGACTATCTGATGACCATATAAAGTAATTTCTCCCCCAGAGATTAACAACATAGAGGGTAAACCCATATGTGGCCAAAAACAACCTCATCTGGCCTAGAACAACCACTATTGCCCAAAACAACTTAGCGATAGGCTCTGTTAGGTATCAAAACCCACAAGTTTCTGACAAATAAGCTCTGCTAGATTTCATAAACCAAAAAAGGCTCCTGAATTACTGTTTCTAAGTTAAAAACATTCAAAAAATCAAAGAGAAAATAAAAACATTACTGTTGAAACTCAACAGTAATCTCTTGTATTCCTCTTCAGTTTCATTGCTAGAAACATATCACTGTATTGATTAATGTTTGGGCAGTTAATATTATTTCTTTCAAAGAATGTTTTTCCTTTGATTATCTTCTGTTACCCCTCCCTGAAATGTACTGGCTTTGCAGCTACACGGATCCAACACTGGACACTGTCCCTAATTTAGATGGCCAAATGCAGTTAATTGGCAAGAACCGTATTTCAAGTGGCTAAGAAACCTAAACAAGTCAATTCCAATGCCCAGAAGTGAGTCAACAATATGCAGAGGACAATGCTGGACACAACACAGAAGACATCCTCTGACACACTCTAACAGTCACCTTTTCTTTCAGAATAGAACATGTATATAGAAAAAACCAGCATGTTTTCTTTTTTTTAAATACTTCTGGTTCCCCATGTTTCCTCCCCACGGTAGGAGGAAATAGAGTACTAAAATAAATCTCCTAATTTGATTTTGTTAAACAGTGATTTCTATTTTGCTCTCACTCCCTTTGCAGCAAATGCATGGTGTGGTTTGTAAATATGCATGTAAAAATACTCGTTTATCTATTGTATTCTGTAGGCCATGCACGTGGTTCTTCGACGCTTCTGTTGCAGTGTATCTGATGTTCTATCCTATCCTGGTGGTACAGAAATCCTGAGGATCTCCACTGTAACACACACAGATCCCACAACTGAACAGTCAAATTCTGGAGTACAGTGCTCTAATTTTACCTGTACAGGGAAGGCTCTCTCTTGAGCGTGTCTGGACTGACATGTTGTTCCATTAGACTGTACAAGAGGATAGGAAGGGAGGTGAAGCTGATATTGTACAGTGTTAGATACGCAGTATCATATAAAGTCTGTAGATGGAAAAGAATTAAATCAACTACTTTTAATTTAAAATTAAATCTTACTTTAAAATTAAATCCTCTGCATGAGACTTGATTTAAAATGAATGGGTGAACTTCTGCAGGAAACCAAAGTTATATTCCTTCTGAATGGAGGCAAATACCCCTGAACAGATGCTAACTGATATAGGCCACAACTCTCCACTTGCATCCCATTTACCTGGAAGAAAAAGATCAGCTAAAAATCCATTTCATGGACCAGTCTGGTCCACATACTGGCTCCTCCTATTGTTTCAGCTGTAATAGCAACTCCAAATTCCCCAAACTGAACAGCACATTCCTGTAGAGGCAGAAATTCTGCTCTGTGTGACACAACATCCATGTATCTCCCTCCCCTTTTATCTCCTCAATGTCTATAAAACTTGGAGATATTCAGAGAAGAATTGTGAGCACTTCAGAGGTTTTTCAGCTGTGTGTAACTGCAATGAGCTTCACAGAGAAACATCCCAACGTGTCTTTGATTCTTCTTCTCACTGAGATACTTTCTCATGTATGTATTATCAGTGTACCCTCAATCCTACAATGTCACCACAAAAAAGACTTGCTTATTTCCCAAAACCTATTTGGTGATCATTTATTCTGGAAAAATTGCTATCAAAAACCCCTTTTTGATTCAAAAATTGTATTTATCACTTTAAAGAATAAAAATTAAGCTGAATTTTCATAACACATGCTTTCATATCTAAATCCTAATAATGCTTTATAAAAACCTACAAAGTTTTCAGTGGTGGTTTGAAACAGAAACCAAAACAGAAAAAATAGTTTTGTCATTTTAACTCCTCCTGGGGCTTTCAACAAATTCAAAGCAATAGTACTATTTTCCCCCAATTAAACACAATTCTCACTCAATTAAATACCGAAAACATAAACCCTTTTCATCTAAATTCAGTCATTCATTCTTTGTTTTTTGCTCCCTCCAGAAGAAAGAAGAGGTAGATCCTTTCTACACAAATTAGATGAGAACAAGGGAGAAGAGAAAATAAACAAAAAATTAGGAAAGCAAATACTTGATCGTTTCCTGAAGGATGGCACTTTTCTGGTGAGCAACAGTTTACTTTCCCTCTATTTTTCAGTTTTTATATTTTCTTTTCAGCTAATTGAATGCTGCTACTCATCTGAAATTTGTAATTCATACCTGTTCATGTTAGAGAAGACTAATTCATTCTCTCATTTTCATTCCAGATTCTAAAAATGAACAACTGGTTCAACTACTCATCTTTTAGGATTTCCTCTATTCATCTCCAGTAGGCTTAAATCTAACTGATTGTGTATTTCCCACAGACATTTCACTTTGCACTGCCATTTCCATATACTGTATTTCCGTACTCCTTGACTGTAACCTTGCTTTTATGATAATTCATAAAACGGACTTCTGTGACTTAAATGCAATTGCCACTGAATACCATATGAACCAAAAGTGATGTTCTTCCTTTAGTGTAAATTAACACTAAATTCTCAGGAAGATCATTTTTTTTTTTGTTACAAAAAAAGCAAAAGAGATAACATGACATTGATGGAAAAGGATCAACTAACCTGTTGTGAAAACCCACAGAAGAACTGATACAAAAACTGAGGAAAAATGAAGCAGACATTCTGAAAAACAAAGAGACTGTTGTGAAGCCAAATGCAAGCACAATGCTATAGATATGTGTATCATAGTTTTATAACACTAACAATAATGAGCATTGCAGGAGAAAAAACTACATATATTAAACCCCAACAGTTACATCTTGCAGTAATACTGTTAGAAAAAAAACACTTAAAATATTTTCAAAACAATCTTACAAGGCTACATTTTGAAAATTCAAGGGCAGTGAAATTTGGGATCCAGGAATACAGTTCAGTTAAAGCGCAGCAAAAAAGGGACAATCTACAGGAGGAGATAAACCATGATCAGCAAGCATGGATACTCTGGTTAGCACAGTTTCCAGCAAAGTAACCGCAAGATGTTCCTTGCTGTAACCCCAAATGTCATCCTCTCCCAAGTATACCTATAGTCAAACACTAGAACCCTGAATTACCCTGTGACAATTCCTTTATATAATCTTCCATTGCTTACCAAAAGAACTTGGATTGGATGCCAACATTTAGAAATAACTAAACTGTCTAAATAGCTCACTATGAACTTTTTCCACCTACACTATCCTAATGAATTTAGCATAACTTAATTTGCAGTAATGTCTAAGTTCTCAAATACTATTTCCAATGTCAATTAGAAGTTCACTACACAGACATCCTGGAAGGTACTGGAAATAAGCAGACCAGTCTGAGATGTAATTTGTAGGATATGAAAAAATAAGATAAAAACTTTGGTTTTAAATGTAACAACTACTACAGAATCTAGCTATATAAAAGCTATTTCTCTTCATGTTCAGAATAAAAACAATAATCCCATTTCAGCACTGCATCTGGTACTCAAGAAAATCTCTTTATGCAATTGTTGCTGGTTTGTACCATTAGCCGCAAAAACTGTATATAGTTAGATATTACCATTTAACTTCTTGGGTTTATGTAATTAGAATAAGAATTCTCCTCCTACCTTATAAAAGAAGTATTGCACAAGTTCAGATATCCTAATGTAATAAAAATGCCCATGAACAAGCAACATTTTTTTCAAATGTTTAAATTTAGGTATTGCATAGTCACTGTTTCTTGCTGCTTGACGACCTTCTTTGCCAATGATTCCTTTAAGAAACAAAAAAGAGGTGAAGCTATTTAATCACTAAAGAACTATTAAAAAGATATCATTAATTGCAAAATTATATCATAATGCTATGGTACTGATCTATTGGGAGATCATGACTGTATCTCATACAATTCCTAGGATAAATGCACTAAAAGTTGTCTATAGCACATATAACCTGATTCTTTGAGACTGCCTGTTTTTAGGAAATATATGTTTTTTGTCATTTCACTTGAAATAATATACCAAGGAGTAGGCTTACCTATACCAACATGTGCTTCTAGAATCATACTGACATCATTAGCTCCATCACCAATTGCTAACGTGATAGGATGTTCTTTTGATAACTTAATCAACTTGACAATCTGGAAAAAAAACAGTGTTAGAAACTCTCCTCTGTAATGGTTTGCTTGTTTTGCATAAGTGTAACATGAAATAAAAATTACCAAAACAGTTTTATAAGAAAGTCTGTCAAGGAACACAAAAACAACATTATTCAATGCAACAGCTATGCATGTAGATCACAGTTTCTTCATATTACAAAGTATTTTTTAAATACTTCAAAAGTACTTTGAGAGAGATGGGACAGAAGGAAGGAAGGAAGAGCCAAATAATGGAAGAAATTGTTGAGATAGCTTAATGCTGTGTCAGTGCATCAATAAATTGTGTTCCAGAGGCAGAGTGCACAATATCAAAGAAATCCTGAAATGAAAGACTAAAAACTTCTGCTTTCTCATCTGTGTTGAACTTTTTTCCTGCATTTAAGAAAATACATTGGACTCTGTATACATATAAAAACTACTGGTATATAAACTGCCCAAAAATTTGACTTCAAATCTCTCCATTACAAATTATCACCTCTGTAAATTTGGTACCAAGTCAGCTGCAACTAAAAACTTCTACAAACTTCCATATACTTATAGTGCTGGCTAAATACATTTGTTAATGTGAATAAGGGTTACATATGCTGTACCTGCACACTGAGAAAACGACATGACAAACTGAAAGAAAAAAGAAATGTGTATTCCAGTACTTCTTTCCTTTAAAAGTTTTTCAGCTATCTTGAGATGTTTCAGTAATGGAAGCTTATGTTTTTACTTGATAAAAACAAAAAATGCAACAGTCAGATATACTTAAACATGACAACGCACACATTTTTTGTCTGCATGCTTCTTGGCTTTCTACTTATGTAAAAACCAGAAAAAATACCACTCTGCAGTAGTAAGTAACACAAGTTCTTGAAATGTCAAGAGTAGTCCATACAAAGCTTGTTAGGTTAAAAAGAGAGCAGTTAGTTCATTTATTAAATATGTTCATGTTAGTATATACCAACCATAAAATTTGAACAGTATGTACCTAAATCAAATTCAGGTGCACAGCTGGATGCTCTTTTAGCATACCATTATCTAAATTGCTTGCCAGCAGAAATTCTCCCTTTTCCTTTTTTTTTTACTTTTTCCATTTTAGAGGATACAAAAATGAATGGTAGACATTTCAAGTTATCATAGTAAGTCATACAGAGTATTAACCTTTAATATTTACCTATGTGCATAGCTAACAAGCAATTATGAAATTAAACACAAACCTGTGCTTTTTGCAGAGGTGCCATTCGACAGCATAACACTGCACTGCAGTTCCTGCAAATATTAAGAAAGATCTCTCTGTAGTTACCAGAGCTCCCATCATGTCTTGGTTTCATTATTAATGATAATGCTGCTCCATCAATAATTAAACCATAATCTTGTGTATCAGTTGAAAGTCTGTTTGGGGATAAAATATAAACTAAGTATCACTTTAAAATTCTCAGACACATTTAAAACCTGACAATAAGAATTATGTGGAAATTAATTAATGAAAAATAATGAGTATAGAATACTGCAAAGTTAATAAGATTGATATTTTACAACATTTTAGAATTCTGGATTATGTTGAACATATTCAGTGCTTCACCAGTTTGAATACATAAATCTGATACCTCAGTGACTTCACCAGAGAGTATGAGTATATAATTAATGACTTTTCAGTTTGGTTTGAAAAGGTTCCAAGAACTGCAGCGAGGTAAACCAAGCTGCAGGAATAAAGTTAATTTTGTGGCAGATTCCATAACACACAGGAAAAACAGATGAGGAAATAATTGTCTTTCCAAAGGTCTACATTTACAAAAGTAAATTGTGCCTTGAAGGAAATGCCTAAAAGAAACCTGTTGGCCCAGATGGATAAGGCCACTGTCTACATCTAGAGCATGGATATCTTGCCTTTAGAGTGGTGGCTAAGTCAAAAGTTTACTTTTATTTATAATGTATACTAAAATAAAATAAAATAATTATTTATGCTTCCTATAATATTACAATATATTCTCATCCATAAAAATCTATTAGCAGTATACCTGTAGTAATTTGAGCCCTGCTAGAAGTGTACCCATGGTCACAGGAAGTAGTTTATTCACTACTTTATCATACACTGAACAATGGGGAAGGTAAGATGGTCTGGACTGCAATTGTCTGCAGCATCCAAACAAGTTATTTCAGAGCACCCTTGCATCTGCCTGCATTACACAGTAGCCTCAGGCTCCAGGTCAGCAGTGAATGTTGTATAAATGTACACTGAGGTTTATTTTTATTCTCTTTTCAATGTTCCAAGGTTATACACTACTGTGCATGGGGTTTTAACAAACATGGTTTCAGCAAGACCAGTGTTTGTGAGAAAAACACCATATTTATTAATATGTATTTTAGGCATCTCCATCTTTTTTACTAGAACACAAGTTTTTTTTTTGCAAGTAAGATAAAATTCTGTAAACTACATTTAATACCAGTTCCCAGATATTTTCACCACTTTGCTACTGCTGGCACAAACAGGGCAATGCCACTGGTGTACAATGATATCAAATGAAAAGGTATCATTATGAAGTTCAGGCAATGTACTGAATGTTTGGTGTATTATAGTGAAATATTTTTAGCCTGAATTTGAACATACAGGCAAAATCCTGCTATTACTATCTTAGTACTACTCTCCAGGGCAGGAGATAAAGGCAAAAAAAAAATCCAAGGAATTTTAATATGTAGGAAATTGGCATTGCACAAGAAGTTAAACAAACAAGTTTGATCACACTTTGTAAAGCCTGTGGTATTTAAAGAAAATTGTATAGATGACACAGAGAAAAATGATTTCTTTAACTGAATATACAAATGTTCTTGATTAGACTCATGGAGCATAAAGTGTAAGGAGAGCTAAGGAAAATTATCTGGTCCTGAGATTTAAGCTGCAAGGCTAAGAGTTATAGAAAAATAGTATCACAAATGCTTGTTAACTTATTGAAAACAGTTTTATGGTGGAAAAATTATTACAGTATCAGTTGTGATTTTTTCTTTTAATGGTCAAAGCAGTACCAGAAATGAGATAAAGAACATGACTGAAAACCTAAATTTATCTAAACAAGCTTATACTTAATCACCATACAATAATTCACACATTAGCAACAGAAATGGAAAAGTACTACTGTTCTTAAGGTAATTGGTCATAATTTCATTGTTTGCAAAATGCCCAGAAGCCTATTTCTGGCCTGAAAATCCAACTTTTTCCTTACCCTGAGAAGGTATCCCTGGTTAAGCTGCCATTTTGTCTTATGACAGTCTTGTTCAGATCAAAAAGCACATCATGTAAACTCTGCTCCTCAATTTTCTTTGTGGTTAGCTCAAGTATTTGTGTATTTCTTCGGAAGAGTTTGCAAGCGTAGCAAGTAGCTGCAGCAGTCTCCATTTTGTCTCCTGTCAGTACCCAAACTTTAATTCCTGCTTTCTGGAGTGCTTCAATAGTGTCAGCAGCTTTTTCTTGTAGCCTGTAAAGTCAATTGACAACATACACTGAAGGATTGCTTGGAAATGAGGAAGGTCTTTATTGAAAGATATTCATAAACAAATAAAAAATTTCTATAGAAGTTAACAGATCTAAGAAATTTCCCCAAAGTATGACTCCCAAAATGTTTAGAGGACTAGTATGTGTTTAAATCTTTTTAAGACCTGAAGATTCTTCCTTCATTTTCTCAATACCCATTTTGTAGTCCTTTCCTCCAAAACTTTAGCCTATAACTTGATCAATAAATTATTACATGCATGTCAATGGTTCAAATACACTGATTTTTGTACACTTAACTATCATTACTTGTTTTCTAGGTTATAGTTACCATGTGTAACTTTAATAAGTTAAGGGTGTGGAATTGATTCAAATAAGGAGTTTCCCAAATAAATCTCCAACGCAGAAAAAGAGCTCAATTACTTTGTCACCATCACTGAACATAAGAAACTAAGAAATGTACTAACTTACCGATCTTCAACAGCTGTAGCACCAAGTAATATAAAATCTCTTTCTATCTTCTCATACACTTCTGCCAATTTCTTGTCCCGGTCCTGAAGGGCCAACTTTGCACTCTGAAGCAGCTTCTGTACCCTGCTGTATTCTTCATCTGTGAGCTTTTTATATGCAACACACAATGTTCGCAGTCCCTCCTAAAGAATGCAATCAAAAGAAACAAAACACATTTTACAAAATTGCTTAGACTCCTTGCTGGTGTTTTTGCTGGAGGATTTGAAAAAGGAACATCATGAAGTGACTAAGTATAGACTGGTACAGTACAGTACAGACTGGGATACAGTTCAGCTTAATTCTGTTCTGCTCTGGAAGAAGTTACAACCTGATGGACCAACCTCAACCTCCCAGAAGATAAACAGCTCAGTGATCCAACTGGATATATGAGATAACACGAGAAGGCAAAGTCAAGGTAAAGGCTTCCTTCCCTATGTGTATAATTAGGCAGGATGAGTCAGAATAAATAACAGTAATATAAATAGTAGCTCTGCAAGCTACTATATATAAGTATACTTTATATACAAGAAGAATACAGATTTTGATGCTGTGTTGCAGCACATCCACAGACAGGGACCAAACATCACAAAGAGAACTGAAAGTGAAAATCCAACTGTACCATTTCAGTCAAGTAAAAACTAGAATATAGCTGTGGGTGTTTCAGACTGCATCAAAATTCTGGACTGTGTGATGGATAAGAAAGGGAGTATACAGATTGTGTAAGGTGGGGAAAAGCTATTATAACACAGTAAAGTTTTGCCACCTGAGTTATCTATTGCTTCTCACACCACCATTTAACTGACACTTCAGCTTCCTTAATTTTAATCCATCCAGTCAGTAAGTCTTTGTATAGTTACTTATTACCAAACCAAGAATGAGAATTATTAAAATACCTCCCTGCCTCTTGATACTGATAAAAGCAGGTTCCAGATATTTTCTTTGAGAGGCTTCTGTGTATAGGAGCCAGTTCTAGTTCCAATTAGTGGGATGAAAAAAAATTAGTGCTGGTCTGGATTTCTTTCCTGAGAGACACTGAATGAATATGATATGTAAATACTTTTCAATTCCATTAGCTTCTTTTACTTGTAATTATCAGACAGCTGTCCCATATAATGAAGCTTAGTAAAGCACTTTGAGAGTTTTTTGCTTGAAAACAAAAGCAGGTGACACTGTAGGGTTTTTCTTTCCATATATGTGCAATAATACTTTGTTTTCAGTTTGAGTACTGGATGCCAGCAAATTATATGCTACGTAAGACTGGCAGTTGTCCTGCATTGCAATGAGTTCTGCATATTTTCGGACACAACAAAATTCAAATACTACTTTTAGGTAAAACCAAGTTCTGAAATACTTTTAAAGGTGATCAGCCAGTTCATAGCTGATTTTTAGCAAGCAAAAATGTAAGATATGGATGATCCCTGCATTGTCTCCCCAGAGCTTGTAAAGTGATCAAAGGAAGCAAATCACAGTTGCTAAGGCTTGGGACTGAAAGTAGCAACAGTTTTTATGGAGATTTACAGTTTTTCACTTTTCTTCTATTCAAAAATTAGTTCAAACCACAGTTGTGAAAATGCCATACTAAGGACCTAACTGACTAACTATACTAGGGTTCAACATACAGTTGTGCATATCTAATGCATTCATATTGCAGCACAACTGACATTTGGAAGATGAGATGGAGGACAGATGCAAATAAGGGAGTTACACAGACTGCTACCCACAAAACCTGAGTGAACCTTGGCACAGAATAACCTTGGTGCCTGTAAAGACAAATCTGTTAGCAGATAAAGCAGACGGTCAGAACACTTAATTTCTTTTTGACACTGATATCATGTGAACAGATCAACAAAATGGAATCTTACCACTGCATTGCGTTCTACTCGGGCTCGTACTTGGTCAATTTTACCTTCTTTAACCCTAGGAAATATGGAAGAATCTGCTCCCTTACAAAACAGAAATATATCACCTAAAAGAGACAGCACATGGAATTCAAAATGACCAAACATACTTTCTTCAAAAAACACCCAAATTAATAAGCCTCCAAAATGTTTTCTTCCAGCTTTTTAATAACATTTGTACTCATGCTAGTACCTGGTCCCTTATTTTATAAAAAAAGGTACACAGACTGTGTTTAATGCTTAACTGATAAATCTGAAACAAATTGAAGTGAAACAAAAATATCTAGCAGAATGTGACAGCCCTACCTGTTGAAGACTTAACGATTACACTCATTCGCCGTCTCACGGAATCAAAACTGAAAACCTCCAATAACTCAAACCTGAAACAGATCAAGCATATAAATTAAACATTACTTCTAACATGGAAGATTATGTTGAGTACTATGGAATATGGAATTAGTACAAAATGAAACAGCCACATGCAAATAATAAATAAGGAAAGCCCTTAGCTCATAATTACTTGAAATACAACTTGTAATGTCCCTAAGTATGTTCAGATGTGTAGTCAATCTAATTTATTTAAGTAGGAGACTAGAGACCTTGCAGCAGAGCACTGTACTGATTATAAAGTTTCTATGTATAATACTTAGACATAGCCTTAGAACTTGAAATGGATGCTTACACACAAATCTTCATATTTTTTCTAATTTTTACTACTCCTAATTTCCCAGAAGTGCTGACCAAATTCCATAATCTTGCTCTAATGCTGATAATTTATTGAAGTGAAAAAAACCTTCTATTTACTGGTTTTATACTTGCCATTATTTCTATGATTTGATTTTATCACATATTCCTTTCTAAGAGGAAAAATAAACACAAGTTCCTGTTGCACTGTTTTGGTTTCATCAGTTTGTATATTTCTATAATTTACTCTATCCATTAATTTAAGAGAGCCTCTCTTTTTCCAGCACAAACATAAGCAATCCAATCATTAATACAAACTTTTTCAGGATTTGTCTCTATCCAGACCTGCTTGTTTAATTACATCCTTCAGTCCTAAGTACTTTTAACACCCAGAACTCAGATGTGTGCAAAGCTACATCTGGCCTATGTCTACAAACTGTGATGCATTTGGGAGAAAATTCTCAATGATTATAGTGCTTTCTTCTGAGTCACCAAATGATACTGACTCCTGTTCTTATGAGCTGAGCCAAAAAAAGTCTGAAGTAGCCTTTGGGAAAAATTCTCCATATTATCCTAAAAGCGGGTAAAGTAACAGCAGGGCTCCTATATTTGTGTCCAAGAGTCCCTGTGTAGTTAGCAGAGTATCCAAGCAGGAAGATCCAGATACACCACAGACTTAACTAGCAGACATCTAGAGAAGTGTAAGGTGAATTTTCAAGGATATGTGTATACCATGGAACAGCTGTACTATTTCAGTATTACTGAAAATTTGACTCATATGGTCCACAAAATTTATTCTACAGTTATTACCCTCCCGTAAATTCCATGGATTATTTGTCTACAACAAATTGGGTACACAGCATTTTCTATTAAGAATGTATTATTTATCACATATAAAACCATAAGGAACTATTAGATTAGGTCATGAATCCCACACCACGCCTTCATTGTCATATCAATATTTTATACTGCATATAATGTCAAAAAAGTGAAAGTAATTAAAATTACTAAATTTTCTTTCTTTTTCTACTAAAACACAAGGTTTCTGGCTTTCCTGACTTAAAATTCTTGTGTAAGGAAACAATGGTTTATTAAACACATCAACAAAAACTTGCCATCAAGCTATTTTGTTATATTTTTAACCACTCACTTTTCTATATTGTTTTCCCGATTTAAGATCTCCATATAATTGTCTTTCAGCCTTAGATAGGTGTAACCAAGTCTGTAAAATGAAACACAGAACAAGGGAATGAATGCAAGAAATATATAATTATTGGTTTAAGCGTGTCATAAGGATTTAAGACTGAGCCCGCCCACAACAAACCAACACCAAAATCCCTAACTGTTTTTAGTTGATTTTAGGCTATGAATATTCATGAATTCATGTTAAGAAAGCAATCAGCTGTAGATTACTTGGTGTTTGTTATTAAAAATTTTGTTCTGAAAACAATTTTGAGCTTCAGTGATTAGATCCATAGTTTAGAAAAATGTAATACCTAAGTACACACATACCTCTGTATTCCTTCAACTAAAGCAACTTCATCAGGGGATGATGAGATATATATACAAGATCTTCTTGGTACCTGGTTTTTCTTCAAACCATCTACACTGTCATCCTCTTTTACCTGAACAGTGTGGCAAAGACAAAGAGCTCGGAAAAATAGCTCTTCTCTCTCCTGAAAAATAAAAGAAACACTTGTCATTACGCATTATCAATTGAAAACTCTTCTTTTGGGAGGTGATCGAGATCACTGATTACTGCAGACTATTAATCAGACAAAGGCAGGCTCCTTGAGGGGGAGCCAGGTCCTTCCCTGTGGTAACCACTCAATTGTGTCACAGCTGTTTGTAGCCTTAGGATTGCCATACAGATCAAGCTAATGATGCAAAAAAACCCCCAGCATGCATCTTCTACCTCCTTTGAATGCCTAGATGTGGCTGAAGGTGTTTTTCCTTTATTTTTGCTTAAACTTTAACAACTTGTATTAATTAAATACTAGTCAATTTAGAAGTTCTGAATTCACACAGAAGGATGTAGTACCCGGAGTACAGATCTTAGCAGGGCTTACAGATTTCAATCTCTTGAACAGCTCCAACACCCCTTGGAAATAAATAAATTACTAAAGTGCACATACTTTGGCAGCTCCAGCTAACCACTTCCTATAAAATTTCAGATGGTTTGGTAATGACAGCTCCTGGCACCAGAAAGAGATTTCTATTTCACAGATACCTGGCTGTGTTATATCTTTATGTCTGAAACCTATTCTTCTGTGCTGCCAAATACAAACTGTCTGTGTCACTGTGATTCCAAAATAACAGCTCAGCAATACCTTGGGACCACATTCTGAGGGCCATGGGTGAGAGACATAAGGCTGCTGAACCACACCAACATATTTTAAGAGACTTCATTTTGTCACAGTGAAGGGCATGATATAAAGTGAGTGTGAATGATGTGATATTGAACTCACGTAACAAAAAATGCACTGTACTTTGGCTGTGATTATCCTGCCAAATACACCCTGTTCACCTGTTGACACATGAAAACTCCCAAACTTCCAACTAACTTTGCTTTACACAGCAAATAGCCACAATACATACATGCTGTAGGTAGCACATGTTAGATGTGGCTAAATTAAGTCACATTTTAAAGTAATTTAATTTGATCATAAACCATTCTCTGGCCACATTTTCACTCAGTGATGACTAAATAAGTGCTTCCACTAAGCCCCCATTTTCCCCTTTAAGGATTTTCTTGTCCTTTTCTTGCTCTCCCTGTTGTAGCTAAAGGTTAAATAGAAACCAGTTATCTGTGTCTGTTCTATTAACCATAGAAACTTCTATATTTGGGGTTTAAGTCAGCTTTACAACTGCATTAAAACGAGAAACTTCCCATTAAGCCTTTAAATGAAAATGTCTATGCAGTTATCTACTTTGATTAGTAAAATTCAAGAATGTTGAATTTCTAACATTCCCTTCATCAGTACAGTTCAATTTTCATGTTTCACTGTAAAAAACCAAGAACACAGAAAGTTATCATACCTTTCCACTACTTCCTGGAGATGAATCAATCATATCAATGCCTGTGGAATCATGGAGGATTTGTCCATTGCAGATAACATGTGGCACATAAACATGCCCTTCAATGCAACATTCTATGAATTCCATATTGTTCTCAGTTAATGTTCCTGTTTTATCTGTGAAGACATACTCAATCTGCAAATGAGCATAAAATAAAACCAGCAGGAATGTGAACAGATTTTCCAACGTCTCTGAACAAAACTGAGTTTAATACTGGGTTACACCTTCCTTTGAAAATCCTTATGCTCTTTCAGAAAAGGGAGACAAAATTTCTTTTGGCAGCTGTCTTCATAGAAATATAGGCCTTGAAGATTTTATCCTTCAAGAGTATCAAACAATGCTATCTTCTGCCTCACAACGCATGTAAATGATGTGTTTAACCTAGTTCCACTCTTCTCTCTAGGTCCTTTTTAGCTTTTAATGTCTTTCTTGCTGCAAGACAGGTATTTATAGAAACAAAATGCATACAAATTTAATTTCCCAAGGATTATTATTTAATGCAGATGCCTCGATTTGGATCAGTTACTATCAGAACAGTCTTTAGGGTAGTATCAAAATTCCCCACTACAACTGCTTTAGTTTAAATGAAGATTGTAGACACATACAGTTATACACATGGGCACTGTAATTGCCCTGGAAACACTCATTTTGTCTCAATATTGAATTTTTCATTATCTTCTACAATGAGCCCCAGAGCTTAAGTTTATATTAAAAATAAAACCAAAATCTGAACTATCAACTAGAGGAACTAGATTGGCTCAATTTTGGATGTAGGTATTGTATACATACTGCATGTCATATTTGATAAACTAAGATAATGAAGTAAGGTAAGGAACTAAACACTGAAAACAAAGCTATTATTTAGAATTCATCAGATTGTTTCTCAAATTTCCCCATTTATGCAGTGCATTGAACAAACTAAAAACCAAATAAATTTTTGCTCAGTCTTCAAAAACATCATTAATTATGCACACTTTCCACGAGATTGACTTTTATAATATTCACTAATCTGAAAAGGCAAAGGCCAAATTTTCTGATGGCTTTTTATCTGTGGTCAAAATACCCACAATTAAACTTTTTTTGGAGTGGAGAGGATTTATATGGACTTTTTTCATCTCAACCCCTACATTCGGCTTTATCATAAAAGTTACAAAATGCTATCAATCAGTCTTTTAGTCAGTGTGTTGCTTTGTCACAGTGTTTCCTCACGTTCAGACAGACCCTTCAGTTTCAGGTTGTGCTCACTGCCTTCGGTCCTGTCACTGGGCACCACTGAGAAAATCCTGGCTCTATCCTCTTAGTACCCTCCTGTTCGGGTATTTGTACACATCGATAAGATCTTCCCTGAACCTTCTTTCCTTCAGGCTGGACAGCCCCAGCTTCCTCTACCTGTCCTTGCACGAGCCATGCAGGGTCCAGTCCCTTGGCTGTCTTTGTCTTTGCCTTCACAGGCTCCCTGCAGTATGCCCATGTGTCTGTACTGGGGAGCCCAGAACCGGACACAGCACTCCAGGTGAGGCCCGGAGAGGGGCAGGATCACCTCCCTCGACCAGTTGGCAACACTTTGCTTAGTGCAGCCCATGATACCACTGGCCCTCTTTGCCATAAGGACACGCTGCTGGCTCATGCTGAACTTGATTTCCATCAGGACTCGCAGGCCCTCTTCTGCAAAGCTGCTTTTCAGCTGGATGGCCCCCAGTCATCCAAATCATTAATGATCAGGATGGGAGCCAGTACTGACCCCCAGTGTACACTGCTAGAAAACTGGCCTCCCACTGTGCACTGCTGACCACCACCCTCTGAGCCTGGCTGTTCACCCCCCTTTTCAATCCACCTCACTGTCTGCTCATCCAGATCCTCTTCCATGATCTTATTGGAGACAATGTCAACTGTCTGCCATAATAATGAAATACCTGGTACCACCCTTAATCCAAATCGATATATAGCCTTAAAAGCTTTATTACCTGTTTGACTAAAAAAAGAAAGAAATACAGCATCTTATTTATTTATTTGAAAAACCTATGGAAACATTTTTCACTGAGATCTTAAATACATTCTCAAACAAAATTCATCTGCGTCTGTCTCAATGTGATGATTTTCTTAACACAAAACAGAATTTTGTTTCAAGAATGAGACTGATAATTGATCGTTTTAATGGATGAAACTTGAGACTTGTAGCACTAGAAATGCAGTGCCAGTCTAGTCTGGGTTTTTTCCATCTAATTTTTAATCTAAGGAAGCCAGATGCTTATATAATTTCCCTCTATAATCAATGGAGAAGAAGTGTTTATCCCTTAATCCTATAGTAATACTAATTGAATTGCACTGACTGGGTGAAAAATCAGAATTTTTGATCATGAAAATAAAAATCTCAGATTTTATTTTTAAAATTAATCAGCACTAAAGAAAATGTATATGTAGCTGCAAAAAACTCCAAAATAAAACAAAACCAAAAAATCTTGAAGAAACAATTTTAAAATAAAAGCCTACAGTAGAAACAGTTGAAAAAAAATTATCGTTCAATTAAATTTACCTGTCCCAACTCTTCATTGAGGTCAGAAGTGTTCACCAGTGGTCCTTCACCTGTATCCTCATCAAACATCTCCTCATCCCATGCAATGAAATAAGAACCAAGAAATTTCTGCATTTCCACAGTGACATACATGGATACAGGAATAATGTAGTTGAAAAGAACCATGAATGCAAGGAAGTCTGTAAAAGCTTGAAGAAACTGCCAAAGAAACAAGATGAAAATACTGATTTTTCACGTACCATTAAAGACTGCAAGATTACTACATTGTTTTTTTTTCAAATAACTTTTGAACAGTAAGCAACGCCTTTGATAGCTCACAGTTCAGCACAGGATGTAAACATTCATGATTTTTAACATCACAACTGGCATGCAATAGAGCTTTTTGCTTTAAAATTGCATTTTTCTTTACAAATATACTGGTGTAGAATATCACAGCATTATTTGTAAAGTTCTAGAGCAACCAATGAGCAAGGTGAAGACTTTTTGGGGAACAAGGGAAACAATAACAGGTACATTCAAAAATTACCAGAAAAATAGCATAGTTCCACAGCAACTCCTTCATGGATTACCAAATTACATAACTTTCAGGCAGCACTTCATAAATAAATAAAAGGTTTCCTGTAGCTCTCTCAACACAAGCAGAATATATGCACATAATCTGGCTCAATTTTTCAGTGGTGGAGACTTGCTGGACCTACAGCAACCTGCTGAGCAGGTTGAGAGTGCTACTTGTGGTAATGAGAACTCTAGAATGCCTGCCTAGCATGTGCTCCTCATGATTCAGGGTAAGGAAGCAAATTTTCCTCTAGTCTGATTGGGAGGATTTAGTGAAATAAATATTGTGCTTTCTGTAGGGCAGGGTTCAGTTCACTGCTCTGGATCCTCTGGGTATCCATTCAGAACCATGTCCTTGTTCCTGTAAGAACATCTGGCACTGGTGACTGATGCTCTCTGATGCCTCAAGTGCTCGTAACAGAGAAATATGAAATTAAGCTTTTGAGGGGCATTTTTATGGAGATTCCTACAGTGGGTTATTTTGAACATGTCTCTTACAGGACTGCCAATAGCTGTGGGATTCATTCCAGCCCTTGTATTTCTCTGCAAGAGGTCAATTCTTTAGTAATTTATATAAATAACAGGCAGCTCCAAAACACTTTCATGAGGCTTTCTATACTAAACGAGACATTTTCTTATCAGTTAAATTCACTGATTCGGGCAAAAATTTACAAGTACACTATCACCATTGTCGGCAAAAAGGCATGTAAGTAAGCAGGCTGTATATACTTTTCAATAGAATCTCTATAAATTAAGGGTTTAGAAAAACTTTCTTGGTATTATAATTTATTTTCATACCAAATTTCTTTTCTTTTCAGGCTCCGTTTTCTGATTATACCATGGCTCATCACGAAATGGTTCACTCTGCCAAGCATACTTCAGAACAGTATTTATTAGTGCTTTACTGACGAGAATACAGAGGTATACAACAAGAAATACATTCATTGATCTAAAAAAAAAAGACAAAATAAGAATCCAATTAGCACATAAACTACAGAGTTAATTAGAAAATGTTATACATCAGTCTAATATTTGCTGCAAGTCTAACAATGCTAAGATGTTAAATAACTCTTCCAAGTGCTTTTCCAATGAGGAAAAAACATTACTGACATTAATTTCTATTTTTAATTTCTATTTTTCTATTTTTATAATTGTTTCCAAAATGTGTATGACAAATTACCAAAACTAGTATATTAGTGAGAACAATAGCACACATAAAATCATAACAGAATAAGTGGGCTTGTACTGCAGACCTTTTCATGCCCCTTAGCTGAATCATTATAAGATCACTCCCATAAGTACTTTTATAGAAATAAAAAACCAAGAAAGAACATTTTGCTACATAGCTATAATGTTTTATCTCTAGACAGATCTAAAAAAAGAGCAAGGACATCTTGCATTTAAGACTATATTTTCATTAATGATGGGCATGAACTAGAAGCCATGGGTTACACATCAATAACAATAGAGACACATCATCATTGCTCAGTCACTGTGTAAGAGAAAGGCTGTCAGCTGGTCAGTACATCTTGCCTCAATCAATGACATCTCATTTTTTCACAAGGCTGGACACCTTACTTAGAGCTGATGATTTCAGATAGCAGAGTAGGAATAGAAAATAGTCTCTATTTTAAAAATAGTAAGCAACCAATGTCAGCTCACTCCTTAAGGATAGCATTGCTTTACTTTCCCATCATACACATCTGTACGGAACTTGTTAATTTTAAAACCATGGAAAACATGCCACAGACAAGCACTGTTACTGCAGCTGATCCAAACTGAAGTGCATTAAAAAAGTTATTTTTACTGCATTCAAGACTTAATTGCAATAAAAAGCATTGAATGCTAGGATAAAAAACGCAACCTTGGAAAACTGTCAGTAAATGTACTCTAAACAGTGAAAGAAAAGTCTTATGGAACAACAAAACACCATACATTACAGAGCTAAGAATTAAATCAAAATGGCTTTATTTTTTAAACATCTAATAAGAATAAATCGGTATTGAGAACCTCATTTATATGGTGTTAGATGACTTGCATTATAAGTAAAAAAATTTTTAAAAAGAAGCAAATTTTAAGTCCCTCTACCTCTTTTTTCATGTAAATCAATGAAACATACACTTTCAGAGGAAAAAAAGATCTGATTTGCACCATTCAAACATGCAGCTTTCAAACCCCAAAATAAGAATTAGAAATTTTACTTCTCTACAGCAGATCGCTTCTGTGATTTTGATTGGTAATTTAATGCCATCTTAGTTTCCATGCCAGTGTAGATAGCAACACCTGAAATCAGACAACTTGTTTTACTGAAGATTGCATAGTGCAGTAGCTTCAAAAGAGCACAGTTCATTAGACTATTATACTCCATAATTTCTTTAATTCTTTAGTCTGAAGAAATAAACCACAGATTTGGATGATAACCCAAAATTAGAAATGGCTTTATTATCTTGGTACTTAGAAATTTTAAGCACCATTTAAATCCTATTCCAGTCACAGTTTTCAATTGATTAATTGTTTCTATGTAACAACATTAAACCTCATTACAAAGTTGTAAAACAAGTGACCCAATAGAAATCATAAGCCCAGTAGTAACTGTAGGCTTGTAACCTTGTTTGGTGCTTGCTTATTATTTCAAGGTCCATTAAAATAGTCAATAGAAATATTTACCAAAGATTTTTTCTGTGTTCTTTAAAGTGGCTCCTCTAAGAAGCAGATTTTCAGATCCTAATGGCCTGCAAAAGGTAAGTATTACAAAATATAAACATTTAGAGAAAACCATCAGACCTTAGTGGAAGTCACATAAAACAGGAAATCAGCTAAAACCTACTAAAACCTTTTATTTTAACAAGTTACAAGGCACATTTAAAATTCTGAAGTGAAAATTGAAAATAGATAGATGCCTAAAATTAAGCTCACAATTTCATAATTCAAGTCTTAAATCAATGCACCTAAACCCCACATATGTAGGTATCCAAATAAAGACTCAACATCCTAATTGCACAGTACTTATTTTTAAACATATTAATTCTATTAATTTTAGGGTTATATAAACTATAGTGTCCTGTATGTTAGAACTACTTAATGACAATACACTCCTCCATTTTATTTGAAGTATAAATGGTTTCCAAGATACTTTTGATACTTACTGAAAACATTTTTTAAAATGCTGATAAATATAGGTAAAATAATTTACTGAATAGTACAGGAATTAATGTAAGAACCTCAATGAAATTTAAATTATAGCTTGGAACATCATATGTACAGTAATGATCATATGAGTTCAAAACCAAGGACTACTTTACAGACAGACCACATGCAAAATTGTCAGATTCTATCTATATAGCAATAAAAAAAACCCCAAGAAGTTAATTCAGTGTTTTCAAATGTTATTCAAAGTACACTTGTGGTATCAAACTCCCAAAAAATCAAGAAACTCCGAACAAACAGGGCCAAAACTCTGAGGTAAAACCTGAAACTAGTTTCGAGCAACTAGTGACCAATGTTACATGAAGGACCCAATGGATAGGTTCCACAGCAGACTGTGACAGAAAACAAGGTTTCTACAGACACACTGAGGTTAGGAAGGCACTTAGCCAGCACTGAGCAACTCCCCACATGCTGGGATCTAGGATGTCACCCCAGCAAGCAGCTTTTCCCTTCTATTGCTTTGCCTCTTTGTGGCAAGAATCAGAACAAAATCAGGTACAGCAAGTTGGATGTTGCCTTTCCTGAACACACAGCACTATGGACATTTTAGACAGAAGTATCAACACACTTAGTAAAATTAAATACAAAAAAAACCCACTTGACATGTTCAAACCCTTCAAAATCTAAGAAAAATGAAATACACAAGTGATACTATTTCTATTGTTTAGTGCACTACCAAGATCTCACGCTAATGGGGCACTATTGTACAAGTGCTGTCAAAATCCTATCAGCATCACTTACAAACTAAATACATTTCAGATAAAATTCAAATTGAATAAAGACATTAAAATACTAAAGAAGATAAATACGATTAGAAGATGAAAAATCAATTATTTAGGAAATAACAGTCGGGAATCTTCTAAAAGGAAAATATTCTATCACTAAAGGAAAGTAGCACAACGTTGGTGAACTAAAGGTAATTCTCATTACTGATACTTATTCAACTGTGAAATATTTAAATGTGTAGAAATTCTGGATTTCCCCACCTTGCAATAGGCTCATTCCTATCATGGTAAACATTTATTCGACCAACAAATCTGAAAGGGAAATATACAAGTAGTTTAACAGTACTGCTAATAGATTACTTAAGAAACATATTCTAGACAGTACGTATCACAGAGACCATTTTCCAACTGAACCGGCTTCACTTATCCAGAACATGAACAAGAACATAAAAGATACATATAGATATACACTCAAAACATGTAAATACAAAAATACACAGAATGGTCACTTGACATAAACTTTGCATATAAAGAGGTGTAAGAGGTTATAAAATTAGGGATAAATCTTCTAAGTCGACCCATGAACAATAAATAAAAAGTCTTATTCCCTAAACTACCTGAGATAAGTCAATGCAATTACCACCTTTTACAACATCTACAGACTACAACTAAATTAAAAGCCAAAGCAAAACAAAGCATAGAGCTAGTAATTAACTCTTCCTCTGAATATCAGTCAGTACATTTTATCTGTATGTACTGGCTTGACCCTGGATAGCAGCTAAGCAACCATCAACCTCTCGCTCCTTCCCTCCTCAGCAGGATAGGGAAGAGAATTGAAAGAGCAAAAGCAAGATCTTGACAGCTTAGTAAGTGAAGGAAAAAAAAAAACCCCAAGTGATACAAAGGCAACCACTCACCATCTCCCATGAGCCTGCTGATGTCCAGCTAGTCTCCAAGCAACAGCTGCTTTGGAAGACTGCCCCCTGCCCCCTGGTTTTATTGCTGAGCATGACACTATATGGCACAGACCCTCTGGTCAACAGAGGTCAGCCATCCTGGTTGTGTCCATCCCCAGCCTCTTGCCCACCCCCAGCCTATTGCTGGAGGGGCAAAATGAGGAACAAAAGGTTTGACACTGTGTAAAAATTTGGCAGCAATAGCTAAAACCATGATGTGCAATGAACGCTGTTTTAGTCTCAAAGCAACAACACTACGCTACACTGGCTACTCTTCACAGACAGTGAAGAGAACTGACTTCATTCCAGCCAGACTTGGCACACTGTATTTGCAATAACACCGTCCAAGTGGATAACCTAATGCAAAGGGGATTAAGCTGGACATTAGGGTTCTCAGTGGTAGAGGAAACTTTGGGGAGCTGGTGGGCCTGTTAGTCCAAAAGGGAACCTCTGAGGCTCAGAGGAGTGGTAACCTGTCTGCTTAGAGAACATACAACATGGTAGGGCCACATCTGAAGACAATAATGTATAGTTGATTATGATGCATCATGATACAAAATAACCACTTTGGAAAAAAAGATTCACCACTGTCTTTCGCTGAGAGGTAAAGTTTCAAGTAAAAATCAGCAGAGATACAAGCTGACTACCAATAAATATTTTCATTATTTCTGTGTCAACAGTTGTCCCAAAGAATTTCACCAGCTGTACTAGCATGAGTTTCAACTTGCAGTCAGTCATTCACTTTGAGAGCCAGATATTTAAAAAAAGATCAAGCAAGTGATGGGCTTGATACTCTAAAGAAACTGTACTCAAGCAGATTTCTAAACCAGCTCCTTAATCACCAAGATCACAAAAAGAGATGCCTTCACACTTTAGAAATAAGCAATATTTTTTCTGCATCTTCCAACAGTATTTGCTGTCAAAGGAGTGCATTTTAGCTTGACATCATATTGTTTTCTGTGTACTATTTCAGCTATTTTTTACTGAGGCAGAAAAAACAAGTGTTCTCTCAATGGTATAGGACTTTTTGTCTAGATTTTAGAAAGAAACCTCAGAAGAGTCTTCTCAAGACTTCTCATTAGGTTTCATGTAATAGTGTATAGTTCTTCTGTAAAATATTGAGTATTGTATGACTTTATACTACTGTAGACATTTTTCTTCATGTTCTGCATTGAAGTGTTTTCTGAATTATGATGACTTCATGCTGTTATTAGCCAGTATTTCAAAGCCTGTGGTGTGAGGCTCATGGTTAACAACAGCAGATGAAAATACGTATTTCAAATAGTCTTGACAATTTAAATTTTTTCTGGCTGACATTCTGTCAGCTCTGATTAGATTGACAATGGCCTTACTTTGTAATGTGAGTGATGAAGTTCCTTATCAGGACCAGAAGTGCTTGCCATTTAATGTTCATTTGTGCTAGAATGTTACTATGATATTCAATCTGCAATATCTTTACATGAGTCTTTTTAAGCCACTTCAGCATTTTGTGAGTGTTATTTGAGTTAAAACTAGATAATACTATCTGTAGATCCACTTAACTGGGTACACATAAATGACAATACTTTGCAATAAGCTGAAAGCAAACAAGTGAGTGCAACAGGCAAAGTCTCCATATTGTGGAACACCCTCTCGAGAAGCTCACAAACACTATGTGACACACAGAGAGGGTATGGGTGCCAATATCAAGAAGCATACTAAGTATTAGTAAAGCTTACTTTCTTTCTTATTTTTGTATTAAAAAAAAAGAAAGTGAAGTTCTAAAATTTTCGCCACATTCACTACACGCTTTGTGCCATCCCACTTTGGAAATCACCACCCCAGAGCACACCTAGGGAGCAACCTGCACAAAAGGAGGCTTGAAGACCTACCTGACTTCAAGCACACTCTGGGGCTCACTCTAACCAGAGAGATGCAGCCAGTATCTTTTCATTATGATATTTTTATGATTTATTGCTCAGGTACCCTAAATGAAACAGGTAAGAATTATTTATAAGCCTTACTTATAAAGGTCAGGCTGAGGTTGTTCACATTCAATGGTAGCATGTAGTGCATCGATTTCTTCTTCATTGTGAAATGCTTTTGTGTCCTGAACAGCATAGTAAGTCTGGAATTAATAAAAACATGTAAATAACATAAAAAAGGACAGGTATACAAGACATTAATCTATACATACACTGCAGTTCAGCATGAAATTTACTAACTTTTTTATGTAAGAGCTCATAATTCAAAGAAGCATCTCTAAATGCTCCTATTTGGGCATCATCTTACATGCTGTTTTCCAATCTTTTTTTTTTTAATGATTCTACATTTATGTGCAAGCACCTTGCAATGTATTCATAAATGAGATGACTGTGAAAGCATTTCAGTAATGCTGTAGATTACCACTGTAATCTGCATGCCTATACTGGACAGAGACAAAATCAATGTCTTAAAATAAATGTCAAATAAATGTCTTAAAATTTTTCATAAAATAGTATTACTTTTAGAGAA
Organism: Phylloscopus collybita; assembly: GCA_027886175.1. Lineage (NCBI taxonomy): Eukaryota > Metazoa > Chordata > Aves > Passeriformes > Phylloscopidae > Phylloscopus > Phylloscopus collybita. The sequence goes on from JAJNNQ010000006.1 coordinate 36,666,677, forward strand.
ATGAAGTTAGATGGTAGAGACATAAATTACACAAATTAATGTAACTGCTTACAGATATAAGCATGAAGTCATATTGTGATCTGTATCAAAAATTAAAAGCAAAGTTTGCCTAAAAAAGAAAATGTAGAACATTTAATTACTTTGTGACTGGATTCACCATCCAAACCAGTTGTTGTAACAAAACATGTTCCATCTCCTCTACTACTCGACAGAAATATTAAATCACATGGGAACTTTTCATCTTCTTTTACCATCACAATATCTCCAACCTAAGGAAAAAACACAAGAAAATAAAATGCAGTTATGTAGTAGCCCAAATTTCAGATTTCAAATTTAAAACCTAGATTAACACTAGGTTAATCAAATCAAATCAAAATACTTTGAAAATTGAACAACTTTTATTTACACCGGGAGTTTACCACAAGAGTAAAGAACTACAGAGATACCTCTGGAAAACTGATTTATATCTTGTGGAATGACTGAGATCTACTGTTTCTGGCTTTCCTCTCATGATAACCACTCAGCAAGTACTGTCTTATTAGGTTTTGCAACATTATTTGAGAGATGGAAGATATTATCCTTGTTTTAAGACTAAATACAACGAAATTGTTTCAAAACTACCAGGAGATGTGAGCTGCTCTTAGACACAGCTGATAAAGCCAACAATGTCATCTCCTGATGAAAACAGGATATATTTTTAGCAGACATTTTGACTAGAAGTCCATCCTATTTTTATCCATGTTTAAAGGTGAGCAAAATAATTTTTATTCACAGAAATACAGGCAATATTTTACAGCACGTTAGAATGTTGCAAGAGAACAGCCAACCAATTAGAAATTCAAAATATTCTTGCAAATCATTCAAGAAAAATGAGTTTTTCTACATTTTCGGAGGTTAAACAAGTGGCAAAGACATACTCCACGTTTTAAGAATATCAAGGTTTTAATAAAAATCCCATCAAAAATACATAATTTTTGCAATTTTTCATCTGCTCAATATATTTTGTCATAATTTATTATAATGGGACTCAGCTTAATCATTGTTATATGCTTGTAAAGCTAAATTCCACTATCCTTAGCAGTTATAAGGAGACACTTAATTCCATTTAAGCAAAACAATATAAAAATCACCAATAGTAACACCTAAAAATAAAATTTCGGAATGATTATAAAAATGATATTTATCTAATTGTAGATATGAAAAAGGCTTTTTTTTTCTTAACCAATAGCAATGAAAAATTGCAGACTGTACACATGGCACAGGAGAACAGTCTACGCATAAAACCCTAAGCATACCTGCAACAATCAGGTAGGAAATTCTCATTTTCCTCAACCCAAACCAAATAAAAGTACTAGTACATAGCATCTCCATAAAATTTAAAAGGTGTTCCAGCAGTTTGCCACTATGTCAGCTAAGGGTCGATAGGGACATGTTCTTTCTGGTGGAAAGTGACAGGACCTGAGGCAGTGGGCACAACCTGGAATATGGGAGGGTTACCTCATTTTCATCATGCTGGTGACTGAGGACTGGAACAGCTGCCCAAGGGAGTAGTGGAAGAGTAGTCTCTAGTTTAAGTCTCCCCATCCTTGGAGACTTAAAACCTGTCTAGATGGGGTCCTGAGCAAACAGGTCTTGGTGGCCCTGCTGGAGCTGGGGAATGGATCAGAAAACTTCCAGAGATGCCTGCCAACCTCAACCATTCTCTGGTTGTGTGAAAAAGAGCTCCATTTTCTAGCAATTCCTTTTTTCCTTCTTTAATCAAGTATCCTCAGGCTTTAGGTGCACAGGGGTCTACTTTATACAACCTAGTCCATTTTCTCATGTAATACAGATCACCCATTTACAAATACACATAGATATGCCTTTCTATAAAAGTATTTTAAAGGTCTGTCTCTCCTGTCATTTAGTCACTCAATATAAACCCTCTGAAAGACAATAAATGAGAGAAATTAAGAAAATATGGGCAACAGATTAACCACTAAAATTCAAACTCCAGTTGCATGGTACTTGACTATTTTTGTTTGGAATATTTAACTGGTTAGTTAGCACACCTGGAATTCTCAAGCATGTGATGCCCTGATTTTTTTTTATTACCAGGAAGCCCTAGGCAGAAGCTATCACACTCAAATGGAAGGTCAGAGCAGAAAGGCTGTGAACATTGTTGATACACTTATGCCCAAAAACAGCAGAGCAGAAAAAGACATCCAAAAAACATTAAAAATAAGAAAATTCCAAACAAATATCTATCAAATTTTCTCAGTTCTAAAGAAAATAATGTTAAGAAGTTTATCTGCTCACACATGCACACACACACAAAAAAAAGCAGCAAAAATTAATTTCTGAAATTATACCAAAATGGGAATGTAGCAGCATTCACAAGGTCAATGAAGAGATTCTGATTTGATGGGTTTTGAGGAAATATTTAGAGTGTGTTGTGTCTGTATGTATGCATATATCTCTATATATAGCACTGACTGTCACAATCAGTCTTAAATAAATTGTTATTGTGCATAGTAGTCATTATAGCTCATCCCAGAGAGCGTTCAAGGCCAGGGTGAATAAGGCTCTGAACAACCTGGTCTAGTGCAAGGTGCCCCTGCCCACGGCACAGGGATTGGAACTAGATGATCTTTAAGGTTCCCACCAATCCAAAACATCTATGATCATCACAGTGGAAAGGAAATAGAGAAAAGATAAATCATGACAGAAATTCCAAGTTAAAAATGGAAAATGAAAGTAACATTTACAGAAGGAGTAAGTCAATTCCAGTTAAGCAAAGCAGCCTGATAAAATCAGCAATAGTAACATCTAAAAATAAAATTTTAAAATTATGATAATAAATGAGATTTATCTAATCTTATTAGACAGTTTAACTAATTAGGAGCTTAATTTTATAAAAAATATTTTATTCAGAGGCATAAAATTAAAATTAGTATACTGTAGGTCTAATCATTAAATGCAATAGATGCTACATCATCATACTACACTTCTCTATAACTTGTTTTATGTGTGAAGTGTACAAGAAGGTTGAAGTAAAGTCTGACTCACGAAACCTGTTAAGTCATAGTTACTTACTCTTAATTTTCGGCTTTGCTTTCTAACCAGTTTACCGTGCTGAATGAAATGAACAGGGCAATGATTTATTGCATTGTCAGCTTTATGTCGCAGCCAATCTTCATAACCCTAGAAAACAGTGAAATGGAATGATGCAATGATGCACATTTGGCTATAAAGACACAGAACAGCTCTAGCTTGTAAGAAAAAATTAAGACTTATCCTTTATCACAGTAAGGGAAAAACATTCTCACTAAAACAAATGAAATTGTGATACATGTCAGTACTAGAGTTGTGCTGGATATCTATGAAAAAGAGCATTCATGGTTACAGTTAGTCAAACAAAATCATGTATTTTAATGAAGACATTTGGATGAACAAGGGTTTCAAAAGTGCAGAACAGTTTCTGGTATTTAAGTGATCATCTCTTGCTCATGCTCTATTGACTTGAGTAAGTGCACAGTACTTGTAAAAGCAGTTGACAAGAAGGTAGTAGGGTAGGCAATATATTTTGGAAGAATGGGACTTTATCCTGCAAGATGATAAAGAGATGACATGACAAAAGGCTGTCATATTTGATGACTGTCATACAATTAAGCCAAACCTTTTAACCTTATATACAATACGTAGCTGTGAAGAATTTTGTTTCAAGAAACTTTGCAGAGTACCCTATTTTTAGTGCTCATTTACCCTACAAATTTGTGTTTTATAAAAGCAGACAAACTAAAGGATAGTGAATCTGCAACTTCCTATTGAAAAGGTTCTGCCATATGACAAAGACTGGGACTGACAAAGTCATCAGTGGTTAAGAGTTGGAAAATACTACTTGTAGTTCATAGCATTTTTAGAGCTAACTCTCTAAAGTGCATTTGATAATTCAATGTATCAATACAAAAGTATCACTACCTTGGATGGTCTCAAAAATAATCTGGGAACTCACAGAGACTTTATAACTTTAGTAGTGTAATATACTTCCAGGGGTTGGAACAGCTTCTCAAGAAGGTCCCAAAATCTACACAAGATGTTGGGAAGAAACATCAAGGAAATACACAGAACTGCAGTACCAGGCACAGCATGCCATAACCCAGGCTTTGGTGGGTCACTACTAACAGTAAGACTTTGAAGTGTGACATTTAAGATCTTAAGACTGGGAAAGCCACACTAAAATACTAGCTCTTGCATGTATCACAACTTTTGCTCAACAAGAAGCACTGAATTTAACTATAGAATATACTCAATTATGAATAGTTACCACTGTAAAGAATGGGAAACAACTCTCTATAGCTTCTTTGAAGACTCACAAAAGAAAAGCCTACATTTAGCATAAAGACTGTAAAGGTAGTAAGTTCTCTGTTATCTATTAAGGGACAACTGAAATTATCCTGTTTTGGGTCTATCTGTGGTGGAGTTAACTTTCCTCACAGCAGTCCCGTGCTGCTGTGCTTTGTACTTGGGGCTAATCCAGTCTTGGTTACACCCCAGTGTTTTGGCTACTACTGAAGAGTGGCCGTATCAAGGCTTTCTCTTCAACCTTTTCCACAGCACACCAGCAGGCTGGGGGTGGGCAAGAGGCTAGGAGGGGGCATTCCTTGGACAGCACACCCAAACTTACCCAACTCTCTCTTTAGTTTTACTTTTGCTCATTACATTACTCACCTGTTTGATCGCTGTGACAGTGATGACAAACAAAAGTGGAAGTCCACTTGTAACTGGACTGGTAGGTGTATCAATAATTAACTGCAACAAAAAGAACAAGTATTTTCTTGTGTGAATGTAAGCACTCGATCTTTCAAGTAAGATTTTTTCAAGTAATTTCATCAATATGAACAGGGCATCAAGGAATTTTAATCAAAAAAATAGTGCCTCAATACAACTTTAGAATGTGTACTATACAGATAAAAATTTGAAAACTGGATTCTATAAGAAGACACAATACTGTAGTTGGATCACATTAACATCAGATGTTAATGCCTCGTAAAAATATTTGCTTGCAAAACTTTAAGGAGGTATTAGACTGGAAAGCTGCAGCTTTGGAAGCAAAATTATGGAGCACCATTAGAAATTAGCATGGCACTGGCTTTACATGTTATACAATAGAGTTATTCTTATGCACACAAAGAGTAAATTCTGAAATATTGAGCTGGGGCTTCTGCAAATTCACAGAGGGAGTGAAAATGACAAAATCTAAGTTGTCCTGGAAATCTGCACTGCTTTATTTCTACAGAATCTGGTGTGCAAAGTAATACAGCTTTTCACTTAGTAAGATTTTTATTATTTAACACAATAAGTGACTGTGACAGGTTCAGAATTAAGACACCTAGAAAGCAGCACATTCAGTATTCATGGAACTCATTTCAAAAATAAGTATGTCTACACCTCCCTAAGAAAGCATCATATCAGTACCTATTTCAGTTCTCACAGTCTTTGACCACAGTACACTTGGAAAAATGCTATTGAGACATTATTTTGTTGTAAAATATAACATTTTTGCACAACAAAACTTGGTCATCAACAAAATTTATAGTGTCATCAACAAAATTTATAGAAACAGTTTTACTCATCTGGATGCTTATCACAAAATAAAAATTACAGACATTCTTTTCAAATTTTTCAAGACATGTCTTGCTATCCAACTAGTGATGCTGTCAAATTCTCTTCAGATTAAATTCACACTGACAACGTGGAAATTAAATAAAAACTCCTTTTGGAACATCATCAGTGTAAAAGGCTTTCTAGGCTCAACCATTCACCTCCATGGCCATCAAAATCAGTTAATTTTAAAACCTTTTTCAACTTCTCCCTATTTTAGAAAGAACACAGAACTTACAGGAAAGTGGGGATAGCTTACCTGAACAAGGAAAATGATGAGAAAATAGAAGTTAGCTATTCTTCTGAATTGCTCAAACAAATTTTTTGGTATAAAGTTCCAAAACGTGTACTGAAAACAAATGCATAGATTATGAGTATTTGTGAAGGAAATATTATTCACATTCAATTTCATACCTCACATGACAAGATTAAACTAAGCAAGAAGCAGGAGTGGTTTTGTTACTTAGTTTAATAATTTACTGAATTTGAATCTTAATTGATAACCATGTATTCTCAGAACAGCATCATTGTTCTGAACTGTGATAATCTTTGTACTAGGGACTGTAATAATTTGTAACTAGCAACAATACTTGTTCAGAGTTAGCATCCAGAGTTAGTTAGTTATGGAATGGTTTATTTAAAGCCATTAATGGATTTTAGAAGCACCTTAGTAATTTCAAAGAGCACTTTTAATTCACTTTTATGTTGTGTTCCTGACTTAAGATAGGTGGCACTCAGAGTTAACCACACAGCAATAGCAAGTCAACCAAATGAAAGCTGTGAGGCCCTATTTCATTCCTCAGAAGGGACACAAAAATACCCCTCAAGATAAACTACAGTGGTGAGTAAGTGGCTGCGTATTTCTGTACCGATCTTACAAATTAACCACATGTGTTGTAAAATGACATAAGAAACAGTACATAAAGCTGCAAACAGAAAATGGAAAAACTTCAAATTTAAGAAGTCGTGTAAAAGTGATGAAGGACCTTAACATCATCTAGTCCCCATCCCCTGCCCTGCAGCAGGTTCAGCTAGTCTTTTTACACAGCTTACTTACTCTGTAGCTCCAGAAAAACATTTTAAGGACTGCTTTTTGGAACACATGTAAAAGACGTCAGATAAAACTGTGTGAAAAGGTTTGAAAAATGGCTTGAGAAGACTAGCACTGCATCATCTTATTATCCAAATTATCCTTTGACACATAATAAAATGACAACTTCAATAAAACTTTCATCTCAAACGAGATGGGCTAAGAAGCTTATCCTAATTTATTTGCTCTGTTACAAATGTGCCTTGTCTCATTTCGGCAGATTGTACTTATACTTGCTGATAACCAAATTATTCCAAGAGCTAGACATCTTCTGAATTTGGCCCTGAAGGCAGACAGAGCTCCAGAAGAAAAGTACTTCTATTACATCTGAAGACAAAAACTATCTATAAGAAATACGCTTTAAATGTATATGAAACCCTATTACATAGAGCAATCTTTTTACTTCTTGGATGTTAAAGCCTGAACATGTGTAAGACATAGGAACGAAATGTTTTTCTTCTATTGTGTCCTCAAAATCAGTATCTATCCTAAATATGCCAGAAGTTCTCACTTAATCCTGCATAATAGCTAATTCAGTATTAAATCACCTGTGAACAAGCCAAAACTTAGGCAGGCAAACATGCAACAGCTAGAAAATCAAGTGTTCTAGTCTTGCAGTCAGACCACTTTTCATCAGACAGGAATGCAGTTTGCACTACCCATTATCCAGCTATGTGGAATTCTCAAACAGAACGAGTTAGACTTGATTATTTTTCCTTGCACAACCAAGCTGACCATTCAAAACTGCTCTTATGATAGATGACCATATGTATTCTATTCAATTGCATATTTTAATCATTATCAGGTAAGTTGTCTTTGTTTTCTAATTTTATCCTTTCATTTTTTAAGAATCTCTACCTGCTGGGAAAGAGAAGTGAAAAATACTTGTTTCCATTTTTCTGTTTAGCTCTTTTGATAGAAATACTATTTTTTTCCAAGTCCCCCAAATCACCATTCCTTAAATAAAAATGTAATCTCTTATGTAATAACTTCCACTTTAAATCTCCTAGAGGGTTATTTGACTAAATATCCAGTAATAGCATTTTATTGTTGGATTAGATATTTAAAATATCTGATTGAGGAAGCAAGTAAAACAATTAAAACAACAATCCATAAAAAGGTTGTTCACCTTTACCCTTAGTATCCAAGTCACCTCATATTCCAACATTAGTTCACTGCTTTCCCTGCCAAGCTGTGGTCTACCACAGCTCCACCTTCGATCAGCAACTCTCTTAGGTGAATAAAAGTGAATAACATGGGAACAAATCACTTTTATGGCAGAAGTGGGAGAAGTGCTCCTAAAATAGATGCTTCTTTAACACAGATGATTTCTTAAAACTTCATCTTCAATCTGAAAAATTTTAAGCAGTTGATGACTCTGGGTTTCAGGCAGGCTAAGCATGTCTTTATTCTGCCCATTCATATCCAACAGAGAAGTAATGATTTTTGCAGTTTAGGCAAGAAAGAACACTAAGATGTCTATATAGACCTTTCCCTACCTAAGCCATCAGTAGCTCAGAGCAGCATCTACAAATGGGCAAGTAATGTTTAATCAACATAATCACTCCTCAGAGAAGCACGGGAGAGGCTGCCACTCAGAACAAGATTTATCTCATGGCTGCTGCATTCGAGGCAGTTTCTCTACGCTAGCTAGGCAGCAACAAAACAAAAATTTTTAAAGGGAAGTCATGAAAACTGGTAACATTAAATCCATTGGATTACTGTGCCAGGAGTTACTAATATAATCTCTCTTCTTCTGATAATTTCTAGTCATGGCTCTTTGCAAAATTTTGAAAAGTAGTTCATATATATTTAACTACCTTTTTTTTTCACTATCATTTACTTGAAGGATGTAAGTCGACCCAAACAGTTACACACTATTTAGATAAGCTTGCAAGTTGGAGAAGGTTTAATTCATCTTTTCCAAATGCTACGAAAAGTTCTAGAGGCCAGAGCACACGAGTATTTTTTGCATTTGGGAGGTACTGTTGCCATGCTTTCATGCCTGCTTGTTTTGGTTTTGGGAACTCTGTTCCCAGGCACGGTGTTGATGCACAAGGTCATCTTCTGTAAACCACTGAAGCTCCCACATTTGTTCCCAGAGGAGGGGCTTCGGTGATGGTCTCTGGAAAATGACCAGTGGTTCCCAAGGGTCCCACCTCTGGGGTGGGCAATTTGTAAAATGTACAAAAGGAGTCAGACAATAAAGGAGTGGTCTCTTGCCTGCAAGAGCACCACGCAGCCTTCACTGATGCACTCCCTACCTCGTTCCTGACTCCATAACCAGTTATAAGGTACCACATCAGACACCAAGTAGAAGTAGTTACACATTCAGCCAAAAGAAGTGCACATGGTGCCAACAGATGCACCTGAAGCACTGTGCAAGAGTCTGTAAGATCAGTCTGGTGTCGAAACAGCATTATTCAAGTAGATTTTCTTCCCATTTATACTTGCAGTAACACCTGCAGTGCTGGTGTATTTCTGCACTCATGAGCACATCCCCAGTACTCCTGCCCGTGCCCCTGGCTCCATCTTGCTCTTTACTGATACCATCTTGCTTTCAGCTACAACACCTTGTTACAACACACAAACTTCAAAACCATAAGATACAGTGTTCTTGACACTGTATTTTGACCTCTTCATTTGGTATCTGCATGCCAGAATTTTGGCTTATGTTTCAAGCTTCACTTTCCACCCTAAGAGGGAGATACTTTCTTAAGAGAGTTTCTTGAGTAATCACTTTACATCAAAAGCTGAAGCTGTAAGAAAAAACACTTCATTCTGAGTTTTGTCAACACCTCAGTTTCTTACAGATTATTTGTTATAAACAGTCACCACCTCTCTTCTAATGCACCCCGATTTCACTCTTCAACTCAACATTTTTGGCTGTTTCTTGTAAATGCTTAAAACTATTACAACAAAAATAGCTACTATATTGGTTTAGCCTTGGTTTGTAGACATCTTCCTACGATGATTTTCATCCCTTCTTCAAAGCAAAACCCATCCTGAAGATAATAAAAGCAGGGTAGTATAAAGAAAAGCTGATCTTGCAGTCATTTGTGTCCATGGTGACTTCAGTATTTTTAATGTACACATTTTTATACCAAGAATATATATACATACATATATACAGAAACAATGCATTTAAGAACGTTTAAAAACTAAATTGCACGCATGTATGCGTATCATAGATACGTTTGGGTGGAAAAGGATGTTCAAGATCTCCTCAAGCATCTAGCTAGCATCTCCTCTAGCTAACCTCCCTGCCATAGGCAAGTACACCTTTGACTTGACCAGGTTGCTCCAAGCCCCATCCAAACCAACCTTAAACACTTCCAGAGATGCAGCATCCACAACATCTCTGGATAACCTGTTCCAGTGCCTCACTCTCAAGCTCATTCTCAAGCTAAATCTAAACCAACCTCCTTTCAGCTTCAAGTGCTTCTCTGCTGTCCTTTCATTTAACACCCTTGTAAAAAGTCCCTTCTGCACTTCTATGTTACTCAACAGAATTCGAGTATTTTGAAGAGTGTTGTGCCATATTTACAACAATTTGGAATGAACGTAGAAAGACGCAATATTTTAACAAAAGTACTAACATATGCATCAGCTGCACAGTGTTTATTACTCCACTGAGGGAGGGACTCCTGTGTCTCCACATCACAAGATCATTCACAACACAGGGATCAGTGAAAGCTCTGCTACATATAAGGCTTTCATAAGTGAATAACAACCACCACCATGTTCAGAGAAAGTGCAAAATTGAAACTGATTGGGGAAGTTAGATCAAATGGTACACTTGATAAACAAACCCACATATTTTGGCATAGGATTTCTTTAAAACAGTTGCTGATAAAACAAGATTTCTATTAAAAACAAGACTACTATCTTTAGTACTCCCTGCTCAGCAAGTCCCAGTCTTACCAAATAAAGGTTATTAACTACAGGAACTCCTCTGACAAAGAAATCCCCCAGCATCTGTAATTATGTAATCATAATTTTTTAAAAGAAAAAAAAAAAAAACACCTTGCAGCAAGGATGATTGACTGAAGACAAGTCACAGAGAATACTAGGAAAACAGTGTTTGAGAGCAAGCAAGCTTCACCTTCTCAGTTGTAAAGAGAGAATTACACCAGTCTTCCCTGACCTTAGGTTTAGACCTTTTGTTTTCCTTCCTTCTTCTGCTTCTCTTTCACTGCATGAAGACTCCACACAGAGAAAAAAAACCTTACAAGGCTCTGTTAGGGGCATTACCAGCAGAAGATAAAATAGTGCTAATAACCCTGGACTGAGCCATGGGAAGGGTAAATGGCTTCTCCTGGGAACATAAGGGAGGTTGCAAAGAGCTTCTGACCTGGAAATCCCATGCTGAGTGGGATCATCAGGAGCAAAGAAGAGCTTTTCCTTGCTCTCTCCAGACACTGAGAGTTATTCCCAAAAGGAAATTGTAGCATTGTGCCTGGAAGAAGTGCACACTCATGCACTCCCATCGCAGCTCAGACATTGAGATCCCTGAGCTGGCCCCTTTGAGAGTCCAATTGATTCAGAAGCATTTAAGCTTTACTGCCAGCCAAGTCCATTTACTCTTTTCATCTCTAACAGCTCCTGCCCCATTCAATCTCTGGCAGGGCTGGGAACATCTGACTCCTTCAGCCCTTGCAGCATGGGATCTGAGCTCCTGCTTCCTCCAGTGTGGCTGGGAGTCAGGAAATTACCCAGGCAGAAATGGAGAGCCCTGTGTTAGAGCTGCTTTCAGAGCAGATCAGTAGAAGGCACATACAACACTTCCTACATTAGTCCCTGTCCCATACACATTTCTGTCTACCCACCCTCACTGCACCAGCCCCCAAAGCGTGCTACACAATTATATATTAGCTTCACAAACACATGCCCATGCCTCTTTCCACTGTGGGCTTTGGATGCTTTTCTGACTTTTAAATACCATTGCTCAGGGCTGTTTGAACTCCTCATCTTGAAACTGCTATATCATGGCCCTCGAGAGGCCAGACAAAGCCTTCCAGTTGTGAAGCATCACCTTGGAAAGTGTGATAGAGCTTAGGTTTCTAATGGGTTCCAAATGGCTCATCTAGATGCAGATGGTTTATTATTTCTTTAAACTTCAGTATTTACATTTCTTCTAAATGTGGCAACAAAACGAGAAGTCAGAGCAGACCCAGTCTTTGTGTGTTTATAACAGCCCTACGAGTGAGTGCTGCAGGGAAGAGGTACAGCACAAGGGCACGTATTTCTGCTCAAAGAAAAGAGTATTTCAACAACATCTGCTGAAACATATCAGAATTACTTAACTTTATATTAAACTATTAGTCACTGAGCTTAATTTTAAGTCATCTCAATAAGATTAGCACTGAAGGTAGCTAAGGTTTCCCTTCCAATGTACAGGATTCCCAACACACAGCATTATTGTGTCAGGCCACTATCACAGAAATCAATGTTTGGATCAGTATTTAATGGGAAGCCCTAAGGAAACAGACAACAGAAGACTGCATCATTTGTGCAACAAAAGCAAAATCACTTCTGATCCGTGAATATAACATACAGCATTACAAGTAGGAAGTAACAGTTCTCCCACATGAGTTCAATTTACTGCTTTTCTACAAGGAACAACAGGAAATAAAGCTACAGCACAAATGAGCACTTTGTAATTTCATGTACAATTTAATTCTAGTGACAGCTCTTTAGAGCAAATTCTTCAAGTAATAGCTCTGCATCCACTGTAGAGTCAAACTTGCACTTCATGCAAGAGTCATATCCCACTACTCTTCAGTATCATCTGGGAGCATAAGCCCTGCTGCCTGCAGTTATGTTGGTGACCCAGGCATAAGTGCATTCTGTAGCTGTAAAATTTCTCTTTATTAAATTACGATGATAAAAGTTTGCAGCTGAACATGACCACCAAGTCAAAATACTGTGTGTTGATTACCCACAAGCTGAAATGAAGAGCAGAAGCCTTTGTAACTCTCCTTAACCCAACTTCCTCTATGGGTGGTATGGGAAAAAAAACCACTGTTCTGCCTAAAGTTTGTGGATTTTCCAATTTTGCCAGGTGTCTCTGACACATAGGAAATTCTCCCGGCTCTCATTAAACAGGCAAATCCTATCCGGAATTTTTGGCTCCTTCTTGTTGTTCTTTTTTTAAGGTTTTTTTTAGGGGGTTGTTTTTTTTTTCCAAAAGCCTTAAGCAGCAGTAATTAAACATGTTCCTACGAACTCCATGTTGTTGGGTAAAAAAGATCTTATTTTCAGTACAATTTTCCCCTCTGTTCAAGAGAAATGTACACATCCAATCAGTCTTCAATTCGTTGATTCAGGCAGAACAAGAAGTGCAAATCCCTACTTTGTCAACAAATGAGCTCCTTGAAGCAGAGCAATTCCATAAAGGTATTAGATTACCTTCAGGAAAAGGGAATTTGGATATTGAAAAGTATTAAATTAATAACAAGCTAAAAACATCATCATGCCACCACTACATAAACCCATAGTTGGCAATGTACTGAATGATCCGTGCATGATTCCGCTGGCTTTGGAAAAGGTACAGACCAAACCTGAGCAAAGGCATGGAGCAGCTTTCACACGAACATTTATTTAACAGGCTAAGGCTATTCCTCCTAGAAAAGAATATGGTGGAACACCACCAACAGAAACAAGATTATAAATAGGGTGTAACAGCCATTGTCAGAATCAAGGATTTGGAATATGAACTCAAATTAGCAGGAAGTTTTAAAATGAAGGCTTATATAGTTTCTTTTGGTAAACATTTCTACAGTTGAACTTTTCTTTATTGTGAGAGTTTACAGGGGCTTAAAAGATATTGAAGGAATTCACAGAAGAGAAATCTGTTAAAGACTACTAAATACAAAATCATATTCCCAGCACAGTAATACGAAGCCTGAACTTTAAGGAAATTCTGTACTAAAAAGTTATTTTATAATTTGTCCGTTTTTTCAAAAAGTAAAATCCTGTTTCAGAAAGAGATTGTTTCTCACCAAGTTTTGGTAGCTGCTATGGCTGCCTATTTTAACTTAGTTTCCTTTTAATCTGTAAGTTCCACCAAAAAGTAAATAGTATCAAAATGTGTATAATTTTTTTTCAGGAAAAAAACAGCCACCTCCCTGCCAAATCAATTTCTTTCTTTCTTTTACATTTGAAATGTTGGGGTTTTTCTACCAGCTGATATTTTTCCATGCTGCAGCACTGTCATGTGAGAAATTCAATCAAGGGCACATAACAGCCACTTCAAAGGCCAACACCCAAGGCAGCTGAAGTAGCTAAAAGTTAAATCAACAAAAGGATACATGGTACAAAAGGTCACTGTCTCTAGAGTGTAAAAGGAACTGCATGCACAATCCAGAAGACAGGAGTTGTTGCCTTTTACTACTTCAACACACAGCTTTTGAAATATATTGTTAATATCATAAATAACACATCAAACCAATAGAACACTTCTGTCTAGCCAAGGTCTATCCCTATATCATTTTTCACAATCAGGGCTGTATCATTAAGCAGACAGAGCATTAACCACACTCCACAGTGACACTGCAGTGTACATAAAATATCCCTCTGCACTTGAACTGAAGTACTACCTTTGCTGACGCCTCTGGTGAAGCACAGCAAAGTGTACCTTTGGAAGGACCAAAGGTAAAGTCTACGGTTCCTTTTACTGCAAACGGATGTATTTTTCAGAGCATTATGACATTTTTTAGTAAAGCAGCATACAGACAGACTAATTGATGACATTTCCTCATGCTTTTCAAATACCCTTTTTAGAAACTCACTTTGTCCTAAACTGGTAAAGTCTGTACTCGGAAGTTTAGAGTTCCTCATCCTTGAAGAGCAATCATACACCTTCTTACATAAGCACTAAACACCTATAAAAGCCCAGCTGAAAGTTACTGTCTGTATCACTGATGAAAGATCAAGGAAGTATCCTTCATGGTTGAGGTAACATTATATAGTGTGCTTGAGAGCATGTACCTTTACTCTAACAATTATGGATCTGCCATCTTAATTTTGCACGTTTGAGCTTTAGTAGGAAATTCGTGTCTGCGTTCCATACACTGTAGTAGGTGCCCCCTCCAGAGGGTTCATAAGTGAGCAAGGGACAAGGATGGGTGAAGGGGTAAGAGGGAGCAGCTCAACCAGAATGAATGCTACTCAAGTGATAACGGTGCTTTATTCAGGCTGTCTGGGATGGAGCATGGGAGTAATAGTTTACTTGAAAGGGAGAGCATGGGAAGTTCTCATACACAGGCAACAGTCACCAAAACAGCTTTCCGCAGTCTAAGGAACTGTTCAATATTATAAAGCATTTACATGAATTCTGTTCCCTCCTGAAATGTCACCACTGTATTCACATCTACAAGACCACCTACATTTTATTTTTTAAATGAGAGGTTTAATCAATAAACAGAAAATCTGAGAAATAATCATGTACCTATAAAGTGTATGCATTTCCACCAACTTTTTGTTTATGAACGACTATTTACTGAAACAGATAAAGTTCACAGCTAAACAGCTTAATATTTAAAACATTTAACTAAATATGCTTTATAGCCAAATAAAAATATAGTGACGTCTGTCCTGAACTAGTTGAAGTCATACATATTTACTAATTGCTGGCAGGGATTCCCTAGTTCAATGCATGTTTAAGTCACACTTGAAAAATCTCGTTCTGCAAAGCAAAGCAAAGCAATTGGCAACTTCCAATAACTTAATAATCACAAAAAGATGTCAAAACATAGTTGAACAGGATGTTTTTATTTCAAAAAAAGTATCAGCAGTACCTTCAGTGGCTTTATTTACATACAACTCAGATGAGATTAAAAAAATAAGAAAAACGTCAAACGAGTACAAAAATTTGCATTAAGTGTATTTACTCTTCCATAATTAGGAAGGCAATACAAACCAATGTGTAGAGGCACATCTCCCACTGTACCAGTCTGACTGTACCTCAATCTCTATTTCATCTGCCTTATATTTCAAGCATTCTATCTAATTAAAGATGCTAAATACTACGCTGCTTCTTAGTACACTTTCTTTGAATGAAGTATGGTAAGAAGGTAGTAAATAGAAAATCTCACATGAGAACTGGCATGCCACTTGTGAAAAGTCTGCCTTTCACTACGTTCATGGTTGGCAAATGTTCAGGTCCATGAGGGTTACCACTCAGTTCCTTGAGATCACAATGCTACCAAGGTTCTTAAAATGGCTGGGGATTTGAGACACTATTCAAAAAGAAATTCTCAGTAAAGGAGACATTATTTTGAATTGATTATTTCATATTAGCTGAAGGTGTGAGCTCATGAAGATTAAAATCTAAGTATATTGCAAAATTGCAAGTTTGAGTTATTGAGTTGTTAGCCATAAATCACCTGCAAGCATTCAAATTTCTATGCCACTGCAGTAGAAATCTTTGGCTAAAGCAAGCCAGCTGGAAAGTACCAACATCCCAGCTGCTCACAAAAAGTTAAAACTTATTAATTGTGGTAAGGGACAATTGGAAGGTTTCTAAACAGCACAAATGTATTACACTACCAAGACTTCGAGTATGATGCACTTTCATGTGAATAACAAAACCCCACAGAAACAGTAGGAGCTTTTGAAGGGAATGACACTTTTATGGTGGAGAGAGTATGATGAATCTAAGTGCTTTTTTGAGTACTTTTTGAGGTATTACTTTCAAGTACAAAGGATGCAGTCTTTCTTTAGGAAGATTTTTTTACTCCAGGATTGCCTCAAATGAAAATTGCTTTTTACTTTGTTGAAAAGCTCATTATTACTCAAAGACTGTACTACACTAGGCACTACAGTAAACATGGGAGAAATTATTCTATTTCTGTTCATTTTTGAGGCAACTTAGTGATTAGTATCTCTAGAAGAAATCTGAGATATCTTCATTTTACCTTTGCTGGTTGTGGAAAGGAAAAACACACAGGAAGCCTAGGAAAAACCTTGAAAGAAATAAACAGAATAACTTCAGCTGATTTATCTAAATGAATGAAAGAAAATATTGGTACCTTTGATGATACTATTCTATTATCTGGAAACCTCTGTGGAATGTATGCTTCAGCGCCTGGAGGTGGTTCACGATGCCCAACATAAATAGTCCGACTGTCCACCCAATTCTCTTCTCCAGCACACTACGGGGAAAAAAAAGAGTTATGGTGTCAGTTCACTCAGTATTTCTGCAGTAACATGAGTCACACACTGAATTAACTAATCACATGCCTGATCATCAATACATACGCAGCCACCAGCGCATGACCCCTCACACTTTTCTGTATCAGCTCAAGATGACCAAAACTAAAGCCAAGTCAAAATGTCAAAACTCTGCCTTAACTGCACTTCATTTTCCCATAAGGCAATGAAAGAGCATCCATAAAAATCACTCTATTCTGACCTTTTTGTTTATAACTGAAAGAAGGGCAAATGGTTCAAGACTCTCAGTCATATTAGGTATTTAGTAAGTATTTGTATGTTTATTACTCTTTTCACCACTGAAAAATCTGTGTTAATTAATATATTTTAACGTATGACAAATACTCTACATTTTTGTGACTAGCCAGCCATAACTTAGGATTTCATTTATAGCAAAGTGAAACTCTCTGAAATATTAGGAGTAATCATTTCTCCATACATGAACAAGCTTAGAGACTCCTAGGTTGCCAGGAAAAGACCTCAACTTGTCAACTCAGAGCACTTGTTCTTCTATGAAAGCTGTCAAAAAAAAAAGGTGTGCCAAATTTTCACATTGACATCATCCACCACACCTCATAGCTTCCCCCAAATTATTATTTTTGTGTTCTATTAACTGTAAAAAAAGTACAAATCACTGTAGAAAAGTATTTACACAAAACAAAAATAACCAATTTTTAAAATTTAGAAGTTAATTTTTTGGAGAGGACATGGATTATAAAATGATCATCCCTTAGTCAACAGCCTAATTCACACCTACCTGAAATACATTTTTGAAGCTCAGAACACATTCCTAACACTTGGAGAAGCCCAGGCATCAGCAACTTTAACATCATCATAAGGTCAAACCTGGAGTAATTTAAATATGTCATAATTTAAACTCAAAACCTCTGCTTTATGTTGCACTGATGCATTTACACATACTTTAATTAAGCATATTAGAGGGAAGCTTCTTTTCTGCATCTTCAACAGCTACATTTACTTAGTACATTAAATATGTCCTGAAAGTGCTCCTGGGCACCAGTGCCTGTGTGCCTCTATAGACGAACTGTGAGACTGACACTGAGCAAACTAGCCCCAAACAAACAGTGTGACTGTGGCAGTTTACACAGCCAAAGCATCACTCCCCAAAGCAGCTGGATGTACCTGTGCAGTTTTTGACAGAATTTAATCATACAGAACATGGTACTTTCTTTTCTAGTTAGTCTTAATGTCAATAGTTATATGTCAATTTACTTTACCAGTACACTCTTGACTAGTAAGCCTAAAACAAAATTTAGTTCTCAAACTTAAAAAACATTCACCCTAACATTTTCATCAATTCATGTCTATTCGATTTTTCCACTGCCCTTAAATGCAACACAGCTGAAGACCACTTTCTACATAATTTATGGTAATAGATGTATAAAATCTTGCAATACTCTGCAAGATTTGGAGCAGTTAAGCTAATAAAACAATTATCTCTGTGATGGGCATGACTTTCTTGAGGTTGGAGAGAACATCAAAAATATAAAAAGAAAACCTATTGGACTCAGACTATTAACCACAAAATAGCTGAGTAGAAGTCATCAAATAAAGTGAAGTATAAAGATTAATGAAATGCAACTTCCGCCATCCCAGAAGTAGATACCAGAAGCAGACACAAAGGACCCAAAATCAATACTTGATTCTTACACATGACAGAAAAATGAAGGCATTATATTCAGAAGAATCCAAAAGACAACATTGCAATAAATCTAAATTGCATAAAACTAAAACCGAAAATAAACTCCATGTTTCTCTTATGTGTTATTCAACTTCCAATAATTTGGAAGAGTCACTTAATATATTTATATGAAGCTGTTCACAAAGGAAGTAAAATTGACAGCCCCTCGTAAGACTCACCAATGGCCCAGTCAGGGCTTACGCGAAGCCCTGTAACTCTCCTGGCTCAGTGGGAGTGTACACACAACATTTCTCCCATGCCACATCCAGCACAGGCTTGAAACCAGGACGTGGCTCGCTATAAAAATTGCATTGATTTTCCAGTCAGACAACTTCTCCCTTTTCACCAAGTGGACTTGTCAAAAAGTAAAGTGTCATTCAGCCAGGCCACTTGTGAAGGCCAGGTAACATTCTTTGAGTAAGCCAAAACATTTTGGAAAGAAGTAAAGTGGTGTTGCTATATTCCACCTCATTTCTATGGCAATAACAAAACATAGTATCTTTTACCATTTCATCAGTACACAATACTTTTTTTATCTTGTCAGTGCACTAAATGTACAATGCACACAAATTATCTGCCCCCACTGCTTCATACTCCTAGAAATGCAAGGGAACGTGAGATATTCCTGTATAATATATCAAATTGCACAATATTTTTTAGTTTTTCATTAGGAAGGGCATTCCAGACATAAACACAAGACAAAGATTACTCCTGATAAGTAAAGTGCCTAAGTTCAGAGATGATTATATAAAGGGCTAATGGGAATGCCACACAAACTTTGAAAACCAAGAAGAAATCCCTCAGCTTCTACTTTCCTCTACAGAGGCCCAGCTTGACAATTTATCTCATAATTATTATGAACCAGTCCAAGACAGTTTGACAATGCTTTTAGCTCAAAAAAGCAATTTTAAAAGTTTCACTGTATATCATGACTCAGTTAAAACAGGCCTCTGAAATTACCTATGAACCTGGGAAGATGGAGCTCTAAGCAGCACTCTCCTGCCATTACTGCCAGTATTTACAGGTCTGATAGTCCTGGAGTACTGTGTCAACACTAACTAAACCAACCACTCTGGAATTCGTATCCCTAAAGCAAGGCATTACTTTAGGCATTGACATAAAATGAAGACAATCTCTTCTATTAGCTTAACTTCATCTGGTTTTATTACAAATTGATAAATTTACCACAAATATATAAAACCGTATCTAACAAACTATCTGCTAGAGCAGAGCATTTTTTTTATTTCTCACTATGATAATAGGTTATAGAAAATAAATGCACTTTGCCAACCTAATTCAACAACTTCAAACCTCCAAGCCACTCACAGTCCAAGTGTAAAAGACAAAGCACAGAAGAGTAAGGCTCTCTTTGCCAGCGAGGTAGAACTGCAACGCAAAGTCACGTACACTGTTCAATACGGCACCAAGGCAACTCACTTGTGTGAAGCAGAAAAAGATACTTTTAGAAAAACAGCACTGTAAGTCAGGACATGGGCCATGTAGAGAACTCAAACTACAGCAACTGAGAGTCCTGTAATGCCAACCTCCAAAGCCAAACCACCCTGAGCTGACAGTTCTTTTAGTGTTCTGGTATTACAACTTACAGAATCACCCCGGAGTCACTGGAAAAAGCAGTCTGATGCCCCTGCCAGAACAATGAACAATATTCACTGCTTTTTTTTAAGTTCCATTGCTTATGCCCATGAAGAATATGTCCAAGAAACCATAAATATACCTTCGCATTATCTGCTTCTATTTATAGTGTAAAGCTTAATGTACTGAGACCTAGTTTTATTGGCACATCAATGAAATGTTACATACCTTTTACTCTTTCAAGCAGTGTCAGCAACCATGAAAGCAAAGACCAGCAAAAGACTAAGGCACAGACACAGAGACAGTTAACAGGATTTTACTTCAAGAGTTTCAGTATTTCTGCAGCTTATTTTTTTCTGATTTAAAAAAATCAATCTGAAACTACTTGAGATTCACTTTCATGCTACTCTGGTAATTTTTACCTAGATTTTAATCAAACAAAATGAATTGCCTGAAAAGACAAGGGACTTGGTATTCAATGGGTGACAGCAAAAGGGTGATACAAAGATGCTAGTGGTAGTTGCTGGAGAAGTAACTGACTATGAAAGATTCCAAGTCTTTCCACACATTTTTAGTAAAGAGATTTGATGTATGATTTTGAAATCATTGAAAACACTGAATGACATTTCCTGACTCTCCACCTGCACTATTAACTCAGGTGTAATTACCACCAACAAACTTCAGTTCAATATTATATTTTCTCTCCCAATAATATAAATACAAACACTACTCAAACAAGTTAATATGCACTAAGTACAGCTGAAAACTCAGTCTGCCCTGGCCAGGCTCTATGTACATTTCATTGAACAGTATTCTCTTCTACTTTTTTCTAAATGCTTTTTGATTAAAAGGGATAGTGCACTCTAACCACAGATTTGACAGCACCAAATTCTCAGCATCAGCTATAGCCTTGTTCACCCAGGCTGTGACTCCATTCCTCCATACAGAAGTACTTTACACCAATAGAGGCTGGCTTTCCTAACAGCCTGGTGTTTTACTGAATCAAAAATATTTGATGTCAATTAAGCAATTAGCACCACTGTTAAAACTGCACACTAAACACACAGCTGCTCAACCACTTTGGAGTTTTGGGGTAACATACTGACAAGCCATTATCACTCAGAATCTACAGGAAGAACTAATAGTGCACAGTGTGAAAAAAACATCCATGCATTACAACAGCTCTGCACAAAAGGCTCTCAGTTTCCAATTTTTCATCCACTGAAGAGGCAAAACTTCAATTCCTCAAAGCTGTAATTCAGTAAAGTGAAGAGGAAAAAAAAAAGTAGTTTTCCTTTCTAATACTGTAAGGAAACTGTCTTTATCATACACTATTTACCAAACCATGAGATCATATAATCTCATCTTTGTCTTTATTTGTCAAATGTACTGAGTACCTGCTCTTTTACACTTGACATCATTGTGCAGGAATAGGTGCAGCCATCTCCCTTTGCAAGCAATGGCACAGAGTGCAGATTTTTACCGTGCAGATTTTTACCTCATCTTTCCAAATCCAGTCCTTTTAAAGGTAGATTTGATCTATAGATAAAATTCCATCTAAAGAAATAATAATTTTTAAATAATCTACATTTCCTAAAATTGCTAACCAGTAAAATAGATTCAGCTTTTAAAAAGTCCACTTTTGCAAAAGAAATTCTCTAATTTGTAGGTATGTATTTGTGGACATAAAGGGCAAAATTCTCATCCATTTAAAAGATCTTATTTAGATTTCAAATGATAGGCCAACTCACAAATACCTATAGAGAGAGCACTTAAGCTTTGCATTTTGTTCACAGCATTATGCCCGCCCTTCATATGAATTTGTCAAGCTCAGAATGAAAGCTATAACTTTGAAAGCTGTTCAGATTGTCATATTTTGTATGAATATAGAATAGCAGAATTCATATAATTATCAGATAAACACCCTATGAGGTTTTATATTCTGAAAAAGGACTACCTCAATATGAGACATTGGAAACAGAAAGCAAATTACTTCATTCACCTACGAGTCATGGACATTTGCCATTAAATAATTACTTTAATGGAACACCAAAATGCAGCTCTTCAGAGGCAACAAAAAAAAAAAAAAAAAAAAAAAAAAAAAAAAAAAAAAAAAAAAAGAAACCAACCCCAAACCAAACAAACAAACCAACCAACCAACAAACCCCCAAACTCAGAACAACTCTCTCCCAGAAACCTCTATGACTAATTAACACATTTCCTATGGGTCACCCATAATGGGATCTGTTGCCACAGAATATTACTGCATTTCATTTCAGCAAATGAATTTTAAATCCTTGGATGATGATTTTTGTCAGAAATAACATTTGAAATCAAAACTCTCCCCAATGAATTGCCTAAAAATCACAGAATACTGGACACAAGTGTATGCAGAAGGAAAAGAAGAGAAGATATTAGCACTCTTAAACTGCAAATAGATTATTTTATTTATGACTCTCAGGGAAAAGATGTCATCTGAAGCAAAGGCAGGTACATCTTAACTACAGAAAATGGTGCCAGGCCCACTAGTTTTCCAACCATGACATATTTTCTACTACTTGGTGCATCCTGGTTTTCTGGTCTTTCTTTCCACCTCCTGCAAGGGTCTTGTGCATATAGACAGAAGGGGAAATGGATTTACAGCAGTAAACTGAAATAAGTTTTTGTGTCATGTTTGAAGAGGAAATGGAAAAGTATGATGATGAAACGATGCAAAGTTCTGTAACTCACAGCTGTTAGAACAAACGTTGTCACAACAGCAAGTGTTCCAATTTCTGTAAAATACCTAAGACTTCTATATGTGTCCTTAATATAAATTTTATTTCAGCCTTCCAGTTCATGCCTCCTTGAGCATTGTACTTAGAGTAAAACATTTCTGAAGGTTTCCTAATAAAACTATATTCCAGTTGTGTCACATGAGCTGGCACTGGGACACTGCAATATAGCGCTTTGAAGACAGTCTAATTCTCTCTTGTGATTTCCAGTTTGGAACATGATTTTTAGCTGAACTCCCCATACACTGTACTTTGAATGGTTGAATTATTTGACCTCCTGGATGAAAAAGCCAGTGATTTGTGTTCCTCCTAAAAAGGGTTACAATAATTCTGTGTTTCACATACATGAAAGCTCACCTCAGTTATTCAAGAAAGATTGAGATACTTTCTAAGCAGTCAAATTCCAAATACTGCTGACATACTGGCCCATTAGGTATAGCTATTTCTGATGTCTGCACTTTCTCTTCAGGCAAGTCTTCAGTTTCCCTGTTTACTTCCTATTCTTACTGAAAAGTAACAATAAAAGTGACAGAGATTAAAGTCTCCTATTCCATCCACATATGCAATCTCCATCTAGCTTCATGGAATCACTGCAATGATAAGAAAGTAGATCTGTGACTGTCTTGGTTTGGAAAGACAGGTATCTGCCAGGGAAACTGGGGTTTCCCTTAGAACGGAGACTGTAAACCCCTCACCCCCGCCAAATTATAGATTTGCAATCAAGGGCTTTCAGGCAAAGATTTGGGAATAGGAGTAACAGTTCTTTATTAGGAATATTAACAATACAAATGTAGTAGAAAAAACAAAACTACCCAACCAAGCCAGCAAACAAACAAACAACAATTTTGGAAAACCCTGACAGAGTCAGAGCTACAGCCTGACACCCTGTTGGTCAGGGTGTTGGAAGCAGTCCAGAAGTGACTCCTCCTGGAGTGGCAGAGGTGGTTCTGTTGGAATAGAGATGATCCTGAGAGAAAAGGGTCCAGGGGTGGTGAGAAGGGGTCTGGTCTTCCTCCCAGAAATTGGGTGAAGCTAGATGTTTTCGTGTCCCTGTGCCTCGGTTTTACCCAGGCAGGAACTGCCTGCCCCACCCCCCCACTGCCAGGGGGATGTGATGCATCTCACCATAGGAGGGTGGAATGCGGCTGCACTCTATGGGGAGGGTACAGTCCGGGGAGGTGTTAATGGCCCATAGTCAGAAGGCATCCGGCCCTCTCCCCAGCCCGACCCTCCTCCCCCCCACCAGTAACAAGAGATAAAGAAAAAAAACTTCTCCCCAACTGCTTTTAACAAATGAAAATAGAATACACCCCCCGGCTCCACAACCACACTTTTCCTTTCTCTCAATACACCAGCTCAGACACATTTTGCCCCCTGTTGCCAGTGGGACAGGGACACTATGTGCCTCCTGCTCCTCTGCTCAGGTCCAGTCAAGGACCCCTCTACATGGAAATCCTTTAAAGAGTCTCACTTGCAATTAGAAAGGCAAACGAGAAAAAAAACTACACTGCAAAGTGCAGTAGTAAGAGAAACTAGAGGGGAAAGTGTCACATAAGCCATAGGATATTTGACAGCCTTACTACTTCAAATAATTAAAAATCAAGTTTGGTTCTAAGTAGCTCCAGACAAAAAGGAGCTACTGAAATTAAGGTTTGCAGAGGAAATTTACAGCTTCCCCAGGTGCCAAGAAGGGCTATAAAAGAAGAGCAATTCCACTTTTTAAGGCAACTAAAGGCCACTAAGATCTACATGCAGTGCCAGTCACTTGGAGTATCTACAAAGATATTTTTGAGAGAGTTGTATAGATACTTCAGAACAGAGAGAAATTTTTTTACTCTTAGTTGCCCATAACTACTTCTGTTTGCAGTAGTCCAACAAGAAAAAATCTAAAACTATCAAAATTTTCAGGGCAGAAAATAGATTTTTTTAAAAAATTATATTCACAGATTCTAAAGAAACAGGAGGATGGAGTGAAGCAAGCAGGAGATTGCTTTAATTCATTCAAAAATAAGTAATAAATCCACAGATATGCCACACTAGCTATTTTCTTTCAAATTAACATTATTATTAAATTAAGTAACTATGAAGAAAAATCAAGCAAGACTACCTGTTGTGAATCTTTTCTAAGGAACAACACAATGCATATGGAGACAGTATGCATCGGCAAGGTTTACAAGATCAGATGCAACAAAATCCATTCCTAAGTGGTACTCTTATAAGAGCTTCAGATTATTCAAAAGGGAATGCATTCTAAAAATATGCTTTATACTTAGAACAGTAATTTAGTCTACCATCAGACATGATCAGAACTGGTGAGAGTGACACCACCTTCCACTAGGATTTCAGCAAACAAAAGGGGAAGAGTCAAATTTCCCTTCTGAATTTGAGGACAAAGATAGTTAAAATATATGGGCTTCTGCATTCTTCTTTATACTTAGTACAAGGGCTGTGAAAATGCCTCATCTACCAGATTCACTGGTCTTTAAATTGTTCAAGTAAAGTATGGATGAAAAAAGAAAAAAAAAAAATAGTCAACTATTGCACTCTGCAGTCTATTGACACACAGCTGAGCAGCAGACCTCTATTCCTACTTTTACTACAAAAAAATAATGTAGTTTTGATGTCAAGAAAACATCTCCCCCCATTGTTAACCCTTGTCATCACATTAAATCTGTAAAATAAGTTCACTGCCAAGGAGCAACTACTCACTATCCTGATGGTCAGTGCCTGTTAGGCTTCAATTTTCATTCCTAAGTGGATACAGAGCTAGTGAAGCTATGATTCTAGCAGACAGAAGGAGGAGCAACCTTCTTGTATTATATGATGATACCACAAAATCAACAGCTTGTAAAATGCTGGTCTTGCAGGCCACCATGTCAGTGACCAAGTGTTATTACATTAACTGTTCCATCCACAACAATCTAAAGCTACTTACATGTTTGTACTGGAGAACCACCAAAATATTTACTGTAAACTCCTATCTCTATATACTTTTACATATCTAATTATTTACACTTACTTGATACTGAACTACAGTTTCCTAAAGAACAGTGACTCTAACACCTTCCTGCGGTTGTTTTTGCTACACAAAGATTACTTTTAAAAAGTCTCCTGGTATATATCTGTAGCTATGCTACCACACATACTTGAGTTCAGGCTGCAATCTTATCAGAAGCAAATAACCCAAGATAAAATTGAGAGAGGAAAACTACCTAGTGGGTACTACTGAACACTGTACTACCAAAGCAGCTGCTACCTGTTAGTTTTCCACATCTATAAGGAGAAACCTAAATCCTCAGTAAAACTGTCAGATTTTGACAATTTTTCAAATTAAGATCTTGCTCGTGTAGGCTGGTCCTGAACTTACTCCCCGCCTAAGGCTAGACTATATTAGTGTACAGAACTACCCACAGAAGTAGAAAGGTATAGTACAAGTACCAAGCTCTCCCTGCATTACTGGTAAATTTATCAACAGCCTGGAATAAGTCAAGATGACAATACTAATAGCCAAATTTCCTACTATGAGTAATTATATTTTGCCATACTCCCTGCAGTGTGACATGCAAATTGTCTTATATGCAATTTGTTTTGAGTGCTATTTGAAGAGTCATAATATAACCCCAGTACCCGGGTCTATACTTCATCTTGAAGAAATCTTGAACTTGTAGTTCAAAAATAACTTGGCTGTTCAGAATAATGGACTAATTATTTAGTTTTAGAAACTACCTAGCATTTTCTTTCATCTCATGCTTTTTGTTGCACCAAATCTGATGTCATGCAAATACAGCTTGGTGAACACACAGACACTTTGATATAAGGAAGGACTCTAATTACAGACGGCTATAAGGTTAATGAAACATTTATTTGGTGCTTTTTGAAACACTTTCAATATACTTCTAACTCTTACATATACAATAGTTCTCAAGTACAGTTCTGAAACATTTAAGGAATATAAAATTTTAAGCTATTACTTCTTCCAATACTGCAAAGCAATGCCATGTGTTGAAGTATGTCAGGGGGAACACCCATATGTTGATTCAGGTAAGAGGTCACAAACTGCATTTTACAGTTTTACCTACTAACACACAGGTGTTGCTGATGAAATGTCACATTCAATCCTCACACACAATAGTGAAGATCTTTTAAATTTTCTTTTAAATTTTAAAATTAGCAGGCATCAGGATCATAAATGTGACTTCAGATAAAGTCTACATTGATGAAAGACAAGAATTTTACACTTATAAAATGGCATGAAGGACATTCAATAGCTTTGAGTGTTCACATCAGGAGTATGAGTAAACCTACTCATGATGTGTAAGTAATTTAAGACACATTACTAACCACAAGATCTTAGAACCCCTTTTGTTTTCACTGCACTTAAGAAATATGAATTCCATTAGAATTCAATATTACTTTGCAATTCTTTTGATGCAGTGAGCTTTTTAATATTTACTTTTGCTCTCAAAGAACACATTTAAAGACTTGCAACTGAACAATCTGAAGTACAATAAATATTTCACAACTCTGTACTTTTACAAACATCAAAAGACTTCAATAACTTCTACAGTAATCAGTCAAATATTTACAAAAAATAAACTTTACCAGCATTTGCTATTAGCTGTGTTTTAAAATTTAGATATTCATACAAAAACATTATTTTACATTAGAGGTATTTCCTTTGTCATATATAGTCACATACAGAATAAAATATGTAACACTATTAAAAACTCATCACAATACAAGATATTGACTGCTTAGTTAGAAGCTAGTCATCAATTGCTAGTCAAAAAAAAAAAATCTAGAAAGTCCAGAATATCTGCGATACAAATAATTAAATCACGAACTCTAGAAACCAAAAAAGTCCACGTTTAGCATTTAAAACAGTGAAAATGAAGGTTTATAATTAAACTCTTTGAGAACTCTTTGGGAAGTCAGAGAAACTCCAGTATCTAACTAATCCCTGAACAAGCAGGACACCAGAACTCAAGGACAGATTTTCAATTTTTATCATCTTAAACAGTTCAGTGAAGACAGGGTGAATTCTAAACCAAGATATCATTAATAATTCAGAGGAAACCTCAGATACAGCAAAGGTGAGGAATGCTTAAATAAAACACTTTCCCAAAATATAGTCAGTCATCTGTAAGGTACAAGTTGATCTACAATGAACAGCCAGCCTGAGTAAACATTTCATATTTGTAAAATACTACTAATACAAGCATTAATAATAGCCAGAGAACTCAAAGTAAGGTCAGCACGGTACACCCAACACATCTAAGTCAAGCTCCAGTATATTAAATACAGTACAAAAGATCTTCTCTTGGTCAGAAGCGAAGATGGTTCAAATTATTTTATTTTAGCAGACCTGTAGCTACTTTCCATTTTAAAATGTTACTATGAGATTTGTATCACTATAATTATACAATATGGGGGACATTGTTTTAAGCTTTTGGTGATCCATATACCTCCTTTTATTTATATGTGGAAGACAAAATGTCCACACTGCATTTCAATATATCAAAACTGTTCTGTGTCTTTCATGCAGAAAAGGAAAGGTATTTTTAAAGAAAGATTTTTCTATCAAGTCTAGAACTGTAGGTTGAGATTAATATATTCTGACTTGCAATGGTTTTCATAATAAAGGCAGAGGAGTTTATGCAGGTTTGTCTGGGATGAGATGATAAGTGTAATCTCAACCTTCACATGTCTGTCATTCAGTGATACAGAGGAGAGGTTTAACAACCTTTTGATGCTGCTGGTTTCTATGCAGCAGCAAAAGCATACATAAAAACATAAGAGGAGTCACCGATTTTTAGGCTTTGATTTAATGCTGTGACTTCTTTGATGTGGGGAGGGGTGGAGACAAGTAGTTACAATACATCATTCCCTAAAAACAACTTGTGATGGGATAGTTGCTTTTTGCCATAAAACTCTCTCAGGACTCTAGAATCTAAGAAAAATCATCGTTTTTCCTCTCTAGACAAACATACTCCACAACATCAACTCACATCTTTAAAAATCTCCCTGAAGAAATGTTTCTCAGACTTCAAAGGCTGATTTGCCATTCCTTCCCTTTTTAATGATAAGCAGAAGAAAAAAATATCAAAATCCTAACCACATTTTCTCCTCAATAAAATGAGTCTCTGTACCCCACATTTTGGGGAACACAAGTAGAAGTAAGCTCCCAGTACATGCTGGCAGGAAAGACCTCTATTTAGCAAATCTGAACCTAAGGTCATCACATGCCCTACAGATCCTTCAGAAACCAAGTATACCTGGCTTTTGGATAGCCTCCATGACAGATTATCTTAGAAAAAAACCCCAAGAAATAAACAATTCACCTTTATAATAGAAAAATGACTCCTGAGAGATATTACTTCAATGTAACAAGTATCAAAAAACTACTGAACCAGAATCATCAGGATTATCTATATTAATCTCTGTGTATGACAGGCTAAAGAACCTGTGAAGTGAAATAGCTAGATAATAATAAAAAGCACAATTGCTAACAATTTTTTTTTGCTTCAAATGAATACACATAAGAAATGGAGTTATTACAACAACAAAGAAAATATTTTTAATAGATTTTCCTAGTGTTCTTTTTTTAAAAAAAAGGTTATTTTCAACAAATGTTATTTTAAAGTTTCAGCTTTCATGCTTAATAAAACTAATTCCCAGAAAACAGCATGCCCTCTTCATGTCTCTTCTCCTGTTGGACTAGAAATTCCTACAATCAGTCCAAGTGAAAAAAAACCAAACTAAAAATACTCAGTTGCTGCAAAAATGGGTTAGAAAAAGCAATGAGGATTTTTGAACAAGTTTGTTATGCTGTGTTGGGTTTTTTTTACATCTGTGTTGATGAAATAAGAATTAAGTATAAAGCGAATATCCAATACTGTTATTATACTGTAATATCTATTCCAAATATTACTTCTTTCAAAAGTACACAACAGTTCTGTACTTGATAATCACTTGATACCATCTACAAATAGGGAAGTATGAATCAGATTTGACTGACTTCAAAGTTCAATGAACTGTAAAACTGTCCATATTCTGAGCAGAGGTTTAGATCAAACAACTTCCACATATCAGCTGGTTGCAGAAACTGAGAGACAAACACCTAGAACTCAGTGATTTTTAGGAGAGGCAATTCTATACTCTAAGCCAGCTAACATGAGTTTACTGATTACCAGGCCAATTTCAGTAACAACTGTGTTTGTAAACAAAATTCTAACCATTCATGACATTTATTTTATTAGGTAATTCTTTACTTTAAATCTTTAATAACGTCGAAAGTCAAAGGCAGTCCCTAAATCAAATCAGAAGTCTTTGTTCTAGAGTAACTTCTTTGTTCCCCTCAAAACGCAGTAAAATAACAAGATTCTAGAAATCCCACTTCACCCACAGACAGGGATACAGACTTCTCATCCTGCCTAGTGAATGAGGCATGTTTGATTCCTGCAGAAGAGCACATGACCAGTTTTGTAAAACCCACATTTCCAAATGTGTTTTGATGACATAGGGCACTCTTCAGGACATGCATCCTACAGGCAGGCTCAGCTGTCCTGGAGGCAACAAAAATGGGGCAAGATACCAAAAGGATAATGCCAAAAATAAAACTCCAGGTGATAGCCAAAGGAGTATTACTACAAATGAGATAAGTAATCCTTGGCAGTGCCCTGGTTGGTAGTACAATGTCTTACAGGAGTTATTTTTGTCCACTTCCTAATACTTTTCCTTTTTTTCCCCTCCCTCTAAATGTAAGAAGATACAAGCCATAAGAGAGAATTTCAGGAGGGGAAAGTAATTTACTTCTGCGATCTAGAAAAAAAAAAAAAAAAATCTTTCTTGCTTTTAATGAGGCATTCTCTTACACAACTCCTTAGAAATAAAATACAACTACATCTAATAAAGACAGAGGGAATACCAGGCATAGATCCCAACTTGAATCATCATAGGAAGCTCTGTACAAACAGAAAA
The DNA here is from genome assembly GCA_027886175.1 of Phylloscopus collybita. Lineage (NCBI taxonomy): Eukaryota > Metazoa > Chordata > Aves > Passeriformes > Phylloscopidae > Phylloscopus > Phylloscopus collybita. The sequence continues at coordinate 36,697,674 of JAJNNQ010000006.1, forward strand.
GGAAACTCAACATTTTTTCTTATAAATAAGCAGCTATGACTAAAATCAAGGAAAGCATGAAGTATTTTAACATTTATCTTACTTTTTAGAATATGACTGCATCTGAGGCCTTGCAACAGCAGCCATATCAGTTACCATATCCGACAAGCACACCCGTGGAAGCGAACAGCTACCGTAGGTCTAGTGCAGAGCAAGACTGTGAGTCCACCAGTTAATCTGTCAGCTCTTTTTCTAGTACACATGGCTCCTAAGGGGTCAAATACACATTGTACATTGAACTCAAATGGTGCAAGTATTCTGATAAGAAGAGGTAGCAACTTACTTTGTTTCTTAATGTAAGCTGATTACGTGCTTATGCAAGAGGATACCCGGTGGCAGCTGGAACCTTTCACTTCAGCTGAGCCACAGCCTCTGGTCAACAGGGGCATTGTGAGGTGGAAATGGCACTGGACCCACCATGAGAAAGAAAGCAATGTTCACACCACTTGGACAAGTTCTAGCACATGCAAGGAGTAAGGATATTACGCATCAAATTCATCACAAGGAGTTAAATCTGCTATTGTTAAGAAAGCTTATCACTTTTAAGGAGATATATTATGGACAATATTCAAATAGCCAAGGACACTGGGGTTTGAGTGAGGGTTTTATGTTTGTTTTGGTCATTTGGGTTGTTTTTTTTTTTTCAGTGAAGATATAACATTACAGAAAGAAGAAAACTCAATCCAACTGCCAACTTCTAGAATAAAACCTCCAGATGCTTTTGCAAGGACGCTAAGGCTCCTAAACATATAATGATTTCATTTGCAATTGGGTAAATATTTACACTTACAGAAAGAGTAAAACCAAAGTATAGATGCTATGCCAAAATGTATTTCCACCTAACATAAATCCTTTTAATGAAAAGTATTGAAGTCCTACCAGAAAACTACACCTCCAAATAATCTTAATACGCTATAAAATACTTTCTGGAGACAAATTCAGATTTCATTTGCACACACACACACCATACACATACACAGCACTCTCTCGACTCATAGTACTAAGCTCTATTTCAAAGGTACAAACTGCCAAAACCACCATGATTTCATTTGTATATATGAGTTGAAATCTTGAGTGAAAACAAAGCAAGTACTATAAAACCTGAGTACATATGTTAAATCATCTGCATTAGAACCTCTATCATCCCTCCCATATACTCTATAAAAAGACCATAAAATGATGCCTCAGCTCTATATAAAACCAAAAGTGCGTCCTTGTAACCAGTAATGCTAACACTGCACTGTTATAGGGAGGAAAAACAAAACAATAAATTTGTTTTCACTTATTCCAGTGGAGCTATTTTGAAAAGAAAGGCTTGCTAACTCACAAATACAAAAGTTACAATGATCTAGTGTCCCTGTAAAACTGCAGTAGTTTTCTTTGTAAGCTGCTTAGATTTCCTTAGTAGGAATTATTTTTACAAGGCACTTTGCTATAAGTCTGTAAATTTAGTATCAAACTTAGCTGGTTTGGAAATCCTTGATCTTGGTACTTAAGAAATAACTAGTGTTTCACTCAAGACCAACAACAACAACAAAAAAACCCCAATGTCTCTACAACAGTGTTGTGTCCAACTGATGAAGCTGCTTGCTTCAGCTCTACTGAGAGCACAGAGGTTATAATCACATTTCCTACTTTGCCTTATTGCAGAAAAAAACCCCAACAGTATCACCCTCTCAGAGAGCTCTTCTGCACTTGCTCAGAGAACTGAAACGATGAACTTTAGAAAGCACTTTCTCTTTGTGTGTGTGTGCAAAGGGAAGTGAGCTAATCCATGGAGATGGGAGAGACAGGTGTCATAAAGCAACTTTTGCTGGAAAACCCCTATCATCTAACAAATACCCGTGTCCTCCAATTAATGCTTAAGCAGTAATTCTTCCTCTCCTTGTTGCTATATGCAGCTGACCATTTTAAAGGTCTCCACACTTTAACACTAGCAGAATCACAGAATCACTGAATATGCCAAGTTGGAAAAGACCCACCAGGATGGAGTCCAGCTCCTGGCCCTGGTCAGGTGACCCCAAGAGTCACACCCTGTGCCTGAGAGCATTGTCCAGACACTTCTTGAACTCTGTCAGGCTTGATGTTGTGACCACTTCACTGGGGAGCCTGTTCTAGTGCCCAACAACCTTTTGGGTGAAAAAGCTCCCTTGACTCAGCTTCATACTGTTTCCTCAAGTCCTGTCACTGATGACAGGAGTGAAAATCAGATTTAATACCCAGCAATAGCTATATTCAAACTCACTCTCTGGAGTAAAGAGAATAAACACTTTGAAGTTTTTAACTCTGAAAGTATTTAAATCTCATAATACAGTAACACGGAACATATCTAAAAAATACCCAGATCTAGATTTAGAGATGGCTTATGAATTTTAGTAGTGTCAACACCGTGATGCAATTTGCTTTTGGTTATCCATTATATGGAATTTGCATTGCTTCAGCTGTCTATGGTTCCATGGCAGGAAATACTCATTTCTATGCTTCTCTCAATTTAATCAGTATATAGTAATTCTTAGAATTACTCTCTTTGTTTCTGTTGGAGAGAGAGAGTGGTAAAATCCAGGTTTCTTATAATGTAGATATCAGAATAAGGAAGAAATAGCACACTGGTTTTGTTTTCAGTGGTGTATAGTAATTTGCCTACTCCTAATGTTTACATTTTAATTTTACATACTTGCAGTCAGTGAAATATTGTTTATAAATCTTTTCATGCTTTGTTTATACATCTGCACAGATATGAGACTGGACACACAGAACAGGACTTTCCTCAAATCCAGTAATGTTAGCTGGAAACCTTATAGGTAAAACACAACCAAATTCCATCTCTTAAATATTTTGGTTTCAGCTTCGTTTCCCTTTTAACCCTCACCTTAGTATCAACATCCTCATCAATGTCTCCACTGTGAATGTCTAGGCATTTCTAAATATGATAAAGCTTAATGCAGCATTAGATTAGGAATACTCTCATGAACAAAACACGGTTTTGTCTTGATGTCTTATGAGGTACAAGCTTGGTGTACCTCAGGTACACCCTGGAGAGGAAGGAATACAAAAGGCCACACCATGACCCTTGCAAGCCCTCCAGAAAATACCTACATTTCATATTTCTTTCTTACTTATTTACAATGGGATTTGCTAAGCAATTTAAACTGAAGACTGTCTGGTAAAATAGGTGAAGAGCCAGCAAGCAGAGAGGTATATACTGAAGGAGTTAGACTTACTTAATGGGGGCAAAAATATTTTGCATGTCCCTGGAAAGAAACCTAAAGCTCATAAAACCTTTGCTATCTGTAAAGATACTGAACTCCATAATGCTCTCTCATACCTACTATATAAAATGAAAATAATTCTAGATGATAGGAGCTCTTAAAAAAAGGAAAAACTAAAAAAGGTGAGGAGCACGGAGGAAGCCCATACAGGCCAAAGGACTGTGGAAAACAAGTACCATACCAAGGCACCGGCCAAAGGAGGCTGGGCAACAGGATAAACCCACCTTGGGATTAAGTTCCAGGCATGAGGCACGAAGGGGGCCGCTCGCCATGGCTGTGCCGGGCCGGCCCCTCAGGGCCCCCCACAAGGCCTTGCCTGTGAGGGCCGGGCTGGGAGCACCAGAAGGAAGCCAGAGCTTGGCTGGAAATGCAGGGCAGGAGCGCCCGGCCACCGCCAGGCCCCTCGCAGGGAGGGTGCCCTGAGGCCGGGCAGCACCTGAGAGAGCAGGCTCTGCCCCTGAAACCAGAGGAGCATGTGGAGAAAGCTGAGATGGTTTGCTCTCAAATGGCTGCAGAGCCCCCGCTGCAAGGCAGACAAACGAGCAAACCAACAATTCCACCTCTAACCTCACAAGGGACCATTCACACACTCTCTATAAGCATTCACGTTCCACTGACTTCTAGAAGCATTTTTGAAGCATACACATGTGGTTGAAGGAATTTGATTCATATGATACTCAATTTCCTTGTGTTAAACATATTTTTCCAAACAACTTATCTTGAAAGTCTAGCAAAAGCAGCAAGTTCCACCTCTGCCGTACCCACACAGCTGCCAGCTTGTTTAGCCGAGCACATGTTTCTAAAATCTGGCCTGAAAGACAAAATGGAGCATCACTGCAGTTTCCAGTCCCCGGGGCCACCACAGTGGCCATGGCTGTACAGTGTCAGAACGCCATGACTTGGCAGGGTCTGCTGAAACCCTGGCCTTGACCCTACTTACAGGAGATTTAACCCTGGTTTGGCAGCCCCGGGCACACGAGTAACTTAGTCGCACCATTGCCTCAAACATGTGACAGATGGTCCTGTATAGGCACATGCATTTCATAAAGCCTCTCAGGGGGAAAAAAAAAAAGACATGGAAAAATTGCATCTTAATTACAAAACTGCTGGCACATGATAAAATTGCCCCTGTGACAGTAGAGCCACCTTAGTGGCCTTTCTGTAGCTAATGGCCACATGGCGCTGCCATCACCACTGAGAAGGCTGAGCAACATAAATCAAGCTGCTTATTGCATACCTTATAAGATTAAGATTAGTATCAGTTAAGAACGCTTCTTTGCCACATTTCCCTAAGATGCTGTTAAAGCAAACAAATAATTTCTAAAAAAAATATAGCACTGAAGAGAGAATGAATTTCAAACTTTATTTATAGGCATGGAGATAGGAAAGTCATATACCTGAGAAGGTCTCACCTAGTGAAGCACAAAAACATCCCAGTGAGACAACCTGTACAAAAAAATACTGATTTGCACTGGGGATGCAGTCTTGTAGAATGATTGTCACAACAGCCTCTTGCCGCTGAAAGACACAGAAGTGTCTTCTCCTTTGCTATTCTGATCTTCTGATGACAGGTGTTTTCCCATGTCGCCTTCCTGGTATGACTGCATCTCTGGAACCATATTTGCCCTAAATTACGTATTCTGTTAAAACTGAATTTATACTGAGTTACACAGGATAAGCAAAATACAATCTAGTCCCTTACTGCTACTTTGTTAACATCCTAATCTCTTAGTGTTTTTAGTTCTAAGCTTTTTAATACTGTGGATCAGTCCACACCACTGATCAATTAAACTGTCAGTACTACAAAAGAGAACGGGAAACAATGCAGCCCCCTCTCAGCACTAGCAAAAGACAATACCAATACTAGCTGATTTAACCATTTTTTACTTCCTATGGTATAACTGGGGAAAAATCAGCAACTACTACACTTGGAAAATCCTTTCCTTTAAAGAGAATCACAGTTAAGTCATCTGACAACAGTACAGCTTCGTTTGTGTTTCACAACAATACATTCAACCTGTATTCATAGCTTTTTAAAATGTCTTTACACTATTCTTCAACTACCTTTGTTTCTTACACTGGTACTCACATTTTCACGAGCTAATACATTAATCCCTCGATTACAGCTTCAAGGTGGTCTGGAATTGTGAGTTACTTTAAAGTACTATGCATCTAACTGTGGATCATCTAACTTTGATCATATTGCAAAAATCTTGCCTCTCTCCCATTTTATACAGAGCCAACATATGTCCAGCTTTTTGATTTGGTCTCTTCAACATTAGCTAAGTAGTTCCAGTGTCTCTGAAATGATCACACACCAGAACATCTAAGAACACGCTTATTCTTTTGAAATGCCTCCAAAAAGGCTTTTCCTCTTTTATTGCTAGCTTGTCATTATTGGTTTGTGCCATTTCCTTTAAAAATGAGTGGCACTAATGTTATTGATTTAAGAAGTTCCACTCCAGGGAGCTCACATTAAATTCAGTCAAATGATGTAATGTATTGGATTGTCCCATCATCTTAGTTCAAAAATTCTCTAGGTTATAGAACAAGGCCAGGCTAAGAAAAGAAATCACCTTGGCAATTCCTTGGAATTAATAAATAAATAAGAAGGTCCATACTTTTCCTTCAAGTCTCAGCAAGTAATAAATCAATACAAATCAAACATATTATTTTAATTATTTTTTCCCATTCTCCTGTATGTCAATAAGAGAGTAGACCATAGCTCTAATTACAAGAATTACTTCCCATGATGCTAATAAGATGAAATCAAAGTTAGGTGAGGCTGTTTTTAAGACATTATTACTACTTCTCCAAGACCCAAATTTGAAAAATCAAATCACCAGATGTCTCTTCTGCAACATTTTAAAACCTGCATCCTCTCTCCAGACACTTGTTTTGTTCCAGTTCCCTACAAGTGTTCAGCTTTTTCTTTAAACATCCCTAGAATGACATTCAATACCAATATACCAGGATTACAGGTCCACACTGTGTCTTGTGGGTCAAATATGATAACAAAGGTGCTTTCACATACAAGCTGCTTTTTCCTTTCAGAAAAACTGAACAGAAGAAAAAAAAGCACTACAAGTTATTTCAATTTGCTCAGAATTACACCAATACACAAGGTAATTTTGTGTTTTCTACAAGTGTTTTCTACAATCATTTAAACAGTGGTTCTGAGCTTTAGTAATTACTGTGAGAGTGGCAAACATATGGTACCTTGTTTTAATCCTAGGAAAAAGCTCACCCATTTCATCATCAGTTAGACCTGCTGAAGTGAACTTTGCTGTGTTTCTCCCACTCCCAGACAGAGCCAAGAACCAATATTGCATGTCAGTTTCTGACATTTAAAACAAAAAATAACTTACCCAGTTCAGCCTATTACAAATGCTTCCTTCAATATAATGCCAACCAATCAACTGAAGAGAAATGAAAAGTGAAAACAAAATAGGGAAAGAACTACACATGCTGAGCAAGTAAACCTCAGAGCAGGATCTAAAGGCTCCCAAGCTGGGGCTCTAGAGAACTCAAGTGGATCAGTTCCCAAGGTCAGAAGACTTTCAATATCCAACTTTCAAGCATAAACAGAAATCTATCAGAAAAAGGCAAAGGGGGAAAGGTTGTCTGGTCACAGATTTCTACAGAAACACTGCTAACCTTGTAAATTCAGAAGGGTGATGGATTTTGTCAAACTATGTCCTATGCTGCCTGGTAAATCCTGTCTGCTCAATGTGTCTATTTCTATGTAAAGCTTTAAAGGTTCTGAACACATTGGGCATACAAACACATTTGAAGGTGACAAAACGTGGATAATCTCCATGACCCATTGAGAATAAAGACCTACCATACATAGGTGGAAGGGCATGTTAGGTCATTCTTCCCTAAGTCTTTGCATTTGGCTTGTTACTATACCCCAGAAAAGACCAACAGCAAAGACAAGCCCAAGGCACAAAAAGCCTCAAGCACAGAAAAAATGTTTGTCTTCCTCTTACCAGCATCACTTGCAGCTTCTACTAGGAATCTGTATACTACTAGACAAAATTAAATCTGATACTGTTCTTCGCTGAAAATTACTGTAAAGCCAGTCAATGACACAATATTCATTCTCATTGCTCACTGGACCAGAAGTCATCACAATGACTTACCTAAGTAACACCATTCCCACAAATCAAATTTGCATAGGCAACTTACCTTGCACATCACCAAAGGCATAAAACAAGCCATGTAACTGATGAGTTTTTTGTACCACATCTAAGTTAATAAGCTAAAAAAAACCAAAAATCAAGTAATTTTAGGATCAAATAGGATGACTTGACAACCACTTTACCATCACCAAAACCTTCCTTTTATTAGGACACATCAATCAGCAAAAGTACTTCACTCTTGAAATCAGGTATTTAAGGCCTTCAGAAATCTTACACATGTCAATTTGTTTACGCAAAATAAACAATTACCACATGAACTTCCCCCATCATTACTTTTCTCTACGTAACACGTGGTTACTCTCACCTGTAACAATCTTCATTTAAACATGGCATAAAAAAGCCAAAACATAAAAAACCCAGTAAGATTCTCTAATGTGCCTAACCCTACCTGTAGTCACTGTTTCTCATGTTTGCATTTTTCTTAAACTCTTTCCCAGGGATCGAGTCAGTAAACAAGGTCACTCTATATAAACTATCTTGTTTTTCACTTTTCCCTCTTCTGAGGAGGGACTTTGCTTGTTGACCCTTGGTGTGGCCAATGGGTCCAGGGATCCCACCTCTTAGGTGGGCACATTGTAAAAACGTATAAAAATAGGTTCTGAGAATAAACCAGCCCCTTTTCGGAGCTTCAGCCTTCTGAACCGTGAGTCCGTGTCTCATTGATCATGTCCCACAGTGACATCTACCCATACTGATGTAAAGCAATCTGCATCGCAGATTTTTCTTTTTTATTCATTCTATATATTAATAAATTCCTTCCTCCCTCCTTCAACAGTTAAACTAGTAACTCTGAAGTAATAAAGAAGACAAAGCCACAACCAAAAATTTTTATACTGTAGTGACTTTAATATATTTGTGACAATACTGTGGAAAAAACAATGCACTTTCTGAGAAGTTTTGCCCATGCCCTATCTAGCTTGCCTTTTTAATCCAAAAGGCACAAGACTCTCTCCTATTTCAAGATATGTGCAGTGTTATTTTATTGCGTAGACAGTATTTCCTAAATATCGCTCCATTTAGAAAACTAAAGTTTTTACCCCTTCACTCTATGTTAACACAAACAAAATAAAAATGCTTTGTTATGGGACTATGCTGGCTTTTTTCTTCTTGGGACAGCAAAGCACTTGGAATTACAAACTTCAGTTTCTGTGTTCTGCTAACAGGAGATTAGAAGTTAACAATGCACCAACTGTTACAGAAAATAAGACTTACTTGCTGGAACAATCAAGTTATCTACTAATATCCACTAATAGTAAAGCCTTAAAAAAATCTGCAAAAAGAAAAAAGTAATCTATTGATTTGCAAATTGCAAATACTGCAGGTTTTACTCTAGGTCATGACAAAGGAAAACTTGAATCAGATTATCATATTAAATATAGTGCTACACACTGTCAATTTTAACAAAAAATCGGGGTTTGAGTTTCCTATACAGCTTTATTCTTGACTGTAGTCAAAAGGACATGATCTAAACAACAATGGTGGGAATGATACAGAATTATTCTAGAAGAAAATGCTTTTATTAATTAAAATGGCTCCTCTTCCATGAGGGAAGCGCAAGTCATAGCATAAGTGTTAAGTCACCCAGACATAATACAACAAGCAGCATCCTCTTATGCAATGTGTCTCTTGCTCCACCTTTAATATAGTTTAAATTGCCACAACCATAATACATGGAAGGGGAAATAAAGCAAACACTATAATCTAACAGAAAAAGAGTTTCTTTTGTAAGACATACAAAAAGGTTTTGAAACAGTTCTTGTAGTTCCTTCCATCTCTAAGTTTTGTTCTCTCAAGGCTGCCATATGAGAACTCTTTCTGCCTAAAATGTATCAACATTTTAGTAAGACCCTTCTCTGCTGTTCCACTGTTTATATTAGCTAATTATACCTACCTATAATTATACCAACCTTACCTATTTCAGTTATGGAAAGTTGCTTTCTATTGTCCTCCTCCTGGGAAAGCATTTTTCTACATTTATACTGACAAAAGACTTCCATTGAAAAATCAAGTCTCACACTGTGCTCTCGAAACTAAGCTGGCTCATCCTGTTCTTTGCTGACATGCAATTCTAACGAAACAACAAAAAAATCTGATCATAAACACACCTTACCTTGAGAACCTTACCACTTGAGATCAGCGTGAGTCAACACAAAAGTACCTATTAGGTTATTCTTTATATTAAAGAGTAACAGAATCGTGAGCTAGGTCCAAGATCAACCCAGCAGCAGGATCACACACTGCACTGCAGCTTGATGTCTTATTTCTGTAACAGTCCCTCAAGAATGATTAAGAATGTTACATGGGCTGGTGTGTAGGGGAACATGTGTGTCTGTGTGTATCTGTGTGTGGGGAGGGTGGTGGTTATATTCCACAGATTCTCAAGTCTGTTATCTTTTCCTTTGAACCAGAACAATACATACATACAATATGCAGTGCTGGGTAATATTACACTTCACAATCTTAGATGTCATTTTCAACTCAAAGCATTCTATGATCCCATTGCTCTGCACTGTACTACAGGGAACTAAATAAAATTCAGAGTAGAACAACAAATTGCTTTTTTTGTGGGGAAGTGGCAGATAATGAAAGCATGGAAGCTGGGATGTGTCTGGATGACACTCAGCATGGCAAGCATGCAGACTGGCCAGTAAAACAAAGTAGACCTACAGCTGGGGACTAAACAGGACTAAGGCCTGGGCAAAGTGAGGGTCATCCACACCACTGGACAGAAACAACCACAAGAATGTTTTACAGAATAGTGTTAAATTTTGATGACAACACAAAGCTTGACACCAAAAAGGACTGCGATATTGTACTAGAACACCTTGAGAACGGCAGTAAAAAAAGCAGTAAAATTTAATCATACAGAGTAGAAGCTGAAGCACTTCTAAGGACTAAAAGCAAAAGCTGGGGCTATAAACTGGCAGTTCCTCAGCTGGGGGAGGGCCAGAGCATGGGCCTGTAAAGGAAGACTTGTACTGACAACGTTTTACTGGGCATGGGTGGCATCTTAAAAAAAGTACAATTCTGGCCTTCCTTATTTTAAAAAAGATCAATCTAAATCAAACCAGGCACACAGGAGGTCTATATCAATAATAAGAGAGCCTTTGTGATGAGAAGAAACTAACCCTTCTTTGTCTAGGAAAACCTAGCAACCCATGACATTGAAGAGTGAAAAATGTGTACTTTCCTCTAAAATACAAATTAGTAAAAAGGAATTAGTACTAAACAAACATTTGGTTTATAAATAGATATGCACAAGTTGTCTGTAAAGTTTGACTGAAAACGAAGATCCGAAACAAGGTAGTAAAATTTTTGTTGTTTGTAGAGGTTTTTTTTTGAAGAGAGGTAAGAAAAACTTTCCAACAGGAGAAAAAAGTTCTAACAACTCTTGAACTTGGTAAACTGATGACACAAATGCTGGCTGGCTGCCTGGAATATGGAACTTTATATAAAAGAATAAAAGCCAAAAGGCATCTGGGAGAGGGAAGGTATTGCTCATCCTTTGCTCAAAACAACATTATCTCTCACTGAGAATTTTTTAAATCACCATCAATCTACATATTGCTTCCACTGTTAAATGTGTTAACACTTCACTGAAAAATGTCCTAAAATATTTTTCATTACAGAAACACATTCTCTTGAAATAATATAAGACTTTATTTTATTATGTAAGTCTATAGAGAAGACTTCTGAACAGGGCTTAGATAAACATCACCTGCCATCTGTTTTACTAGAAGGTTTCTACCAAGCATAACATACCGAATTGCTTATCTAGTCTATACTTAAAATGTTCTTCCACCCCAGAAGACTTTCTGCTGACAAACATGACAAGACAGATGACTACACCTGTACATGTGTATTTACTGGATATATGTATTGTGCAGTCAACAGAACTGGCAATAGTCAGAACTGAAAACTAATGCACTTGTCAAACGAATGGAAGAAGCTGAGATGTTGCTTATTTTGATTATTGAAGCCTAGCAGTCTGTAGTCGCAAAGCTGAGGATCAGTACACCTACATTAATAAAACTTCAACACTAAGAAATAGGATAGCCTTTTCTAATTGCTATGGATCAGCTTCGGAAACAAAACCAGAAAAATACATTGAGAGAGTAGTACAATCCTGACATGTTCAAGCTTTCAAGCTGCATTACAATAACTACACTCATTAAAATATCAAAATATGCCTACCATTGAGGATACTCCACTGGGATAAGAGCCAGCACAGCCAAATTTAACCTTTTTATAGAAATTACTTTTAAAACTTCCTGGGTAATGGCAGTATTTAACTGAACAACAAAGCCCAGAGTTATAAAAAACAAGTCCAAGTGGCATGGCTGTTCTTTGCTTAAACAAAAACCTGTTCATAAGGTACCAGTGGACTCCTGCCCAAGAAAACAGTGCCTGAAACTGGGAGTATCCCCATAGTATTATATAGGGATGACATATGATGTCGGAAGTCTCATAAACATCTTTCTTAATTACACTTACGCTGTAATTACCTTAGTTTTGCAATAACATTTCTACAAAATATATTTAGGGCTAAAAAAGGTGACGAACTAGAAGCCACATGCAAACAATCATCACTGTCTGTACGGCAACCTCTTCTTCCCTCCTAATTCCCTGTGTTAAGAGCATTCACAGCCTGCAACACAGGTAAGTGAACCAGTATGATCAAGTCAACATTATGTCACAGTGTCAGCACAGCCAAAGTGATCTTGCTTCTGACTACACAGCTGCTGCCTGAAGATACAGATGAGGAGGAAGAAGCTGAGAGCAATTCCATAGAAATATCTTCTGCCTCAGAAGGTGATGGTGCTTCTTGGAGGCACTTCATTTGTGCTCTACTCACTGAATTTTTTATGTGTAACAGGTCATTCTGGTGAAGGAAACCATGGCAAAAAAAAAAATTGCACAGCTGTCTAAGCTTCCCAAGCTATGGCCAATGGAAAGCTATCTACTTCAGCCTTGGAAAGCCCCATAAATAGTATTTTGGGGGTTGTCATATCAATATTAACATATCCAATTTCCCACAAAAGTCCACATTATAATAATGGCCTAACTGTAAGCAAGAGATATAACCAGTGTGTTAGAATTATTTAGAGCTGGCTTAGAATAACAGAATGACAGAATCCTTAAGGTTGGAAAGGACCTCCAACACCTTTGATCACCATCTTGTGAACCAATCCACAGCACTGTCATTTCATGGCTTCTAACAGTAACCACGAGTCGTTTCATGGCTTCTAACAGTATTTGATTCACAGACCAAACACCAGCTATCTAGTGGCTGGAGGCAGCAAAAGGTGAAATTTTAGTGATCCCTAAACTTCAGAACCATACTTAGTAACTGCTAACAGAATTACAGCCAGGCATCCTTGATGGCTCCCTAGGTATAATGAGCCCCATACTGGAAGCTCAACGCTGAAAGGCAGACAACTCTTGGGTCATAGGAAATGAGGGGACAAAAGGGACAGGAGACTAAGAAGTGTGAGTTTACATCAAAGGATTACCTAACATGAGGTCGACTGCACACTGTCTCTGTAAAGCAGCTGTGTAACGATTTGTCTTGAAGTGTAAATGAGGCTTTAAATTCTATCTTAACTGCAAACACAAACACATTATGTAAGGCACCCAGACTCCTAGCATAGTACTAACATATATGACAAAGGCAGCTGGGAAGACAGCAAGACCACACAGAATTTACTGTGAGGACATGGCAGTAAATATAAAAAAAATCTCAATCTATTCCTTCAGAAGCTTATTTAGAACTCAGCTGAGACAAAGTTCACAAAATCCTGCCTGATTTTATTAGCACTGTAAAGCACTCTTCAGACACGACTGTTCACCAGAGAAAAGAATTTCACTCTTCTGAAACAAGAAGAAATAGTGGTGACATTAGAATCCAGCTTTAACAAAATACATTCTGACCAAAGAAAATAGGTTAGCATGGGCACAGGAACAAAAACACATCATGTGTAGAATGAGACAAAAGAATTAATGTCGAGGAAGACAATCTCAAGAGGTGAAGTGTGCCCTGAGCATAAGAAGATCAGTATATTCTCATTTTCCATGCAACTCCTGAGCCCTTCCAGGCAACAGTAATATCTGTAAGACAGCACCATATAACAGTACAAGAAGCAAGAGAGGCTGGAATGAAGAGGGAAAATTACTGAAGGAAAAGAGGAGTCATGAGAACGAAAATAGCAAATAGGCAGAAGTCCCCTGAAAAAAAATTTCTTCTGAATAAATCTGACACACTTCAACATCACTAAAATGAAGTTCCTGGTAAATATGATTCCACATTAAAAAGGGAGCTACACACAACACAAATAGAGATTCTATTCCTGACAGAAATCCATTTAAGACAGATGTGCTCTACTAGCAAATTGCTAAGCAGCACTGACACTCAAACAATACACAGATAAGGTATTTATTTCATACTTCATCAGCATCTCTAAGATTATCTGTCATTTTCCATGGGCATTTTCTGTTTTGTGGAAGTAAGCATGTAACATGATTTCTGCCACAATTGAAGAGCCTTTTCTTTCATAAGCACTGATACAAATACTGCAATCCACTTGAACAGATGTTTCTGTATCTTAATTTTAAAAACAGGCCCTGGAAGTTCCCCGAATAATCTGAAACCATGTTCTTTCCACACATTAGAGAATAGTGATTTCAGCTTTGAGATGATATTCTCTAACTGGGAAGTACTAATCCTTCTATGAACTCCACAATTCTCTAAACAATTTCTGCTGCATGGAATGAGCAAAACATCATGCAAACCTCCTTCCTCCAATAATAGAGCCACCTAATCTTGACAGAATCACCAAGATTTATTCTCAGTTATAAAAAGAAAAAAAAAAAAAGACAAATCTGAACCTTGTCCTTTCAGGAAGATATTTTAAGATTAAATTTCAACTGTTCAATATATGCAATGTCTTAAGGAAAAAAATCGCAAGCATTAAGAAAGCAAAATCTGGCAAACCCCTACTTTTCAGAAAGTATATCTGTTTTCCTCTCTTCATATCATTCCTTCTGTTCTGATAATTGAGTAGTACACATCATTTTAGCCAGTGACCCACATTACACAGCATTAGCTGGTTTAACAATACTTAAGTAGAAAAAGGGCTTAAGTAGCTTACTTTGTAAATGGTAAACCACAAAAAAGAAGTGACAAAATGAAGAGAAGCAATTTAGTGGTCATGTTTCAGTATACTGTCAGACTAAGCAAATAAAACAATATGAACTGTAAGTATTTAAACAGATTGGGGCATTTCCAGCAAATGAGGTATTATTAGGAGTTGATTAAATGGAGCATTTTGCCTAAAGACTGGCATGTGCATACAAATTGCAAATGAAGTCAAACATTTTTACCTTTAGAGAAATTATTTTCAACAGTCATAGTCCCTAAAGGAGAACCTGTTCCTTCCCTCTGCAGACCTAATCCTGTCATAGCTTATTTTCACACAACTTCTTGTACAAACTAACAAAATCTTCCCATAAGAATAATTTTTGAAGTTGTAACTGCAGCATAACAATGAACTCTTGAACTTACACCCAGAAATATTCATAAATCTTTTCTGCAATAAAAACAACCGGGACTAAGATCGCAAAACTCCAGTTTTATCCAAAAAATCTGGATCCAGTATGGATTAGACTGTTCCAGACTGAAGTTTAAAAATTCCTCTGTACAAAAAGCCTTGAAGGAATTCTATATGTTCAAAGGCTTAAGAGCAGTGCTGTGGCAGTACTGTTCTTCAAAATGCTCTGAAAGTCCAACCATGACTACTAACAGCAACATTTGATAGGCTTTCATAAAAACTGCTTTCTATCTATAGAATAATCTTCACAAGAGGTCACAAAAAATTTAACTTGAGATAGCTGGATTTAGCTTGTTTAATATTCAGGTGACTTTCACTATTAAGATATAGTGTCCAGTGCATCAGTCATTAAGAGGAGAGGGTAGTCAACTCTCATCTCCATATAGAAAATTTGACTTCTCTCTGTTCGACAAAAATTTAAGTGAAAAAATAAGTTTACATCAATGAACAGACATCCAATTTAACAACACTAGGTCAGGAAATTATACTAATTTTTTTAAAAATACAAAATCAAAAATCCAGGTTTATTGCTAAATTATTTATTCTATATAGAGAAAAGCTAGTATTTCACAGATTTTGAGATTATACCCAGCTCCAGTAGATTTAAGCATACCAGAAGTCTCAGCTACAATTTTTTTCCCCACAGGTTTTAATTTGAGAAAAAAACCCCCACAATTCTATTGTGATACAACTTATAACTCAATAAATTAAAAAATTCTCAATTTGTATCAATTTGCCCTTGCAATTTTGTAGTATGTGCCTCAGCACAAGTTTTAACAACAACAAAAAACCCCCCACCAATAACCCATGTGCAAAACCAGCATAATGTTATAGCCAGACTGTCTCTGACAAGGTAAAACTTAGGAGCCTTCCTCCCCCCCTTAAAAGTGAGCCCCATTTTACCTCCCTTGATACAGTTCACTAAAAACTGTTCAGGAATTTCTATTAGCAACTTGGGGAAATGAAAGGAAGGGTTTATAACCTCAGTCCTTTACATCAAATTTAAAATGAAAATTAGTCCTGGCAGCTAACATTAGATGATCAGCTTTTTTCTTTTACTACCCATAATACCTAACAGCAATTTACAGTAGGTGGTCATCAACCACCACAACTCACAGAGAGGCAACTATTCTGCTAGTCCATTAGGTGAGTCATTCAGGGTGACACACAAGAATATTTTCATAACTGAATTTGTAACACCTGCACTCTTCACAGAAGCCGCAGTGCTGTAGCCATTAACCTGACCCAGAAACAGTCACCAAGGTCTCTGAAGAGGAGACCAAAGCTGTTACTGTGGGCCTGGAGGAAGGTGACTAATTTAAAGCTGCTCTTATCGTAAAGAATTTTCACTACTGTTTCTCCTGAAGTAGATAATCAGGGCTGTGGGTGATTAATACCTCTATTAATAATGATGTTTTCCAGGTTTCAAAGTTCACGTGCCCAAGTTAGTCCACATTTTGTATTCCTATATGCAGTTAATAGAACCCCAAATTTCCTAAGTTTTACACAGCACACAATCACTCAGAGACAGCACAACTACAAACACTCTACATGACAGCCTTGAAAAGTCAGCTATATTTGCAGCGCTTTATTTTTTTAAATTTTGCATTAATTCTTAAACTGATCAGGACTCTTCTCTAAGAGCTTCTGTGACCTCTATAAAATCTCCTCTGCAAAACATCTTTTAGTACCTTACTACTGTATATTCCATATAATGGAAATTGTCTTGCAATAAAGTGGTGGGACTTGCTAGAGAAGGGGAAAAAAAAAGGCACAGAGCCACATCCTTTGGGTCCCTTTTCCAGAAGAACCTCATGCTTAAGTTTAACCTACAAACTTTCCTCTTACCTCTGCTCTATCCTATTTAGCCTTCTCTCAAACAGAAGCCAGGCCACAGTGATTATCCCAGTCACCATTACTAGTTTTATTCATGCACAGGAACTAAAGATGAATAGATGAATACAGCATACAGTACACCAGGGAAGAACAATAATGATCTTTTCTGTTCTACTTCCTAAACACTTCTGCTTTAAAAGTTTATACCTTGAAAGGATTGCCCAGAAAACAGTAACATTTCTGCCAAAGGTTCACAACTAACTAGGATTCTGTTAAAACAGACATAATCAGAACTGTTTTCATCCTCCTCCTGCAGTAGGCATCACATTATAATTAGCAAATACAGAATCCCAGAAGCTATTATTTATTGTCTGGCATCTGTCTATTTTGAAATTCTTCTGGAACATCTCACAATTAACTTTGGATTGTGTGATTTTGCATTCCTAGCTGAATGTCAGCACACTTTGTTCCTTTGTCTAGAATATGTATGAATTTGCTGAGGGCACATATCCTTGAAGATCCCATTGGAAAGACCTCTGTGGAAATTGATCATTTAGTCTTACCTTTTTCTCATCTTCTGGCCAGTTATTAATACAACAGGAGGTGGTTCCTCTTAATCCACAGCAGCTGATTCCCTTTAAAAGCCTTTGGCAGGAGGTCTTGTCAAATGCTTTTTATAAATCGAAGTACATTACACCAGCCATATATTTATTCCTCTCTCTCCCTGTGTCCTCCAAGGATTCTAACTACTTTATGATGCATGACTTCTAGCTAAAAAAGACCATCTTTTTTTTTTTTTTTTTTACTTGCTGTGTTTAAAAATTTTTTATGGCACTCTACTTTCTTGAAGCACTCAATTCTACCTCTTTCCTAGGTCACTGTGGTATCACATTTGCATCTTCCACTCCTCGGGTACACACAGCCTGTTGTAAGTGATGGATTACATACTTCTGACAAAAAAACTTAGACACTTACACATCTGAGTGTCTTTTTACACCTTGAGTAAATTTTAACTGGTTTGCATGATGTCCTATTTATTTATACCAATTGCCTCTCAACACATTAATTAAAAAAGATCTTGTTGACCATGCCAGTAAGAAATTATTCAGTCTGAGAGTTCATGTACAATCCTACAACAGTGAACACTTCTACAAAAAACTCCTGTGGCTTGTCTGCTGTAATAGCACCCTCCATAAGAACTCCCTGAT
Organism: Phylloscopus collybita; assembly: GCA_027886175.1. Classification (NCBI taxonomy): domain Eukaryota; kingdom Metazoa; phylum Chordata; class Aves; order Passeriformes; family Phylloscopidae; genus Phylloscopus; species Phylloscopus collybita. Next base: position 36,715,838 of record JAJNNQ010000006.1, read on the forward strand.
GTGTTGGTCACTGAACAGACCAAAGCCTTCCTCACATTCTTTCCCATTGTCAGTGATGTCGGTAACGATCTTAGGGTTTTAATTTAAAACCTTTCATTCTTCAAACAGTTCTGCTCATTGAAGGATTAGTACCATCAGCTTTTTCATTCTGTTTAACCTGTTTGGTTTAGTGTTTTTTTCATTTCTTGACATGTGTTACTTCCAAGTCTCCAATCTGTTGTCTTGACATGCAAGACTCACCTTCACAGCCCTACCTCTTTATTTCTTCTTACTTGGCTTCACTGAGTCTGAGGCCTGACTTAGTTTTTGGGAGGGTGAAGAATAAGTCTTATTAAAGAATTTGAGAGGATTTTTTTTCATACAGGAATGCCATGTACCAATACAACACGGGTAATTTTTTCAAGCTAACTGCCAAAAAAGTTAGCTTGAAACAGACTTCCTGCGCTGTCCAAGATTAAAACTTCCTCTTTGAGCATCAAGGTAGATAATCAAAAACCATCCTTGACAGCTGAAACAATATTGTCTCCATCACAATCAGTAGTAAGATTTGTTCCTCCTCTATCCTGAGCAAATGAACCGCACTACTTTTACCAAAACTTCTTCCTTTTGCTTTTTATGCCTTCTAGCATTTTTGTAATTGTCAGTATTCTGATTATATGCCCAAACAGCACAGCTACACTATCAAACAGTCAACAAAATAGCAACAGTATTAATGCCCTTCTCCTTTTAAAATGTACTTCCATCTATTTAAAGTAACATATCTTACTTTACCCTATTTTCCTTAATCATATAGTGTGTAAGTTGCTGAAGTAACTCATCTGTAATGCAGTTCCCACATTATTTGCACCCAGATATCACAGTCTCTTTGCTTACCTCTCTCCCATCAAATTTCTCAAAACACTTATAGCATGAGTAAGCTCATTTGAAAATAGTTATTTCAGTCTACTATCTTTTTCAAAGGGCACACAGCATTTTGGTAAAGGCATACAAGATGCCATGCTTTATCCGCTTATCGATTTCTATATACTGTTTAAGAGGCCTTAATTTAGCAATATGTTAAAATTCAGGAAAGAGGCAACAAGAAAAAAGGGACAGAAGTATTTTCCTTGACATTTCATCACTCAGTGAAATACTATCTAAAAAAACCCTTTTCTTCTACAGCTTTCAGTTTAAGGAGTGATAAAAAATTTATTACGATAAAGCTAGTATACTTTTAAATTTCATTACAGATTTTGACAACAGGCAGAGTGCATCTTCAATCCTGGGGACTAAAAAGGAATCCTTGCATTTTTAATTCACCTGCCCATTCACTGCTCATTCCTACACTTTCCAGTAGTTCTCCACTGAAAAATCTTTTAGCCCCTTTGCCAGTTCCTGGGAGGTCTAACAGCACACCATCATGATTCAGCCATCCTGCTTCCCAAATACTGCCCTGTGACAGCCCCTTCTCAGCCATGCATTTCATGAACCACTGCAGCATCACCACCACCTCACTATACTCACCCAGGACTTTTCATTCATCTTCTCTGACACTACTAGACTGTTCTTGAGAATGCCTAAAAATCTTGTTGCTCACCTAAATCGTGTCTTTTGCTCAGTATCAGCTTCTTTCAACTCCCCTTTTCTATCATCATTACTTAACCCTTCTGATTGGCAAGCTGGGACACCTGTCTGCACACTGGTCTGTATGAACTTCTTGAGGCCTGGAAACTACTAACAGCATGGCAATAATACAACTCAACTCTACTACAGTTCAGTAGTGGATTTGGCAGTGTAAGGTTAACCACTGGACTTCTTTTTTCCAGCCTAAACAATTCTACAATCTCACGTCTTATCATAATAGTCCTGAGAAAACCAGACTTGGTTGAAACAAAACAGCAGACTAAGCTACCTACACTGACAGCAGGTGTTCACAAAATGCCCAAAGTTCAGCAAGAATATGGCAGCTGGCAATCCTTACTTATGGTCTCAAACTGATTTTGGCTCAAATGCTCTCTGGGTCAGATATACTTTCTACATATTTAGATATATGCATCCATTAAAAATGGTAGTTTCTACCAAATGAAAAATTAACACAGCAAATTCCCGGCATTCCATTTTTTAACACATTAAATTAAACTGCAATGCAACCTTTACATTCTGTCAGACATTTCTGATGTAGCTCGCTAGCTGTCAAAGTCTGATGCCTTTTGTTGCATCCTCTTGAAATGTCAAAATTTCATAACCTGCAGCTATTCTGTCACTTCATCTGACTTTGTATATGAAATAAATGTAGCGGGCATCAGATCACTGCATTTGGCCTGCTTGAAGGGTGAAAAATTTAAGTCACAGCTCAGGAACAAAGTAATATAATGTGGCAGCCTCTTATTAATAGCATGAAAGGAAGTAGAGCATGGAATAGCTTTCTTATTACACCAAAAATGACATATTAGATTACAGTATGCTCATTTTTTGTCAGATTATATAGTCATTGCTCCTAGGACAGAGAATTAGAGTCTCTGTCTAGTTTTTTAAGCATAATAAATTTTTCCAAGAATTTGGAGGCTACTTGGTTTTATTGTTTTCAAAATTATCAGGACTAGCAAACTACCTGGAATAAACATGCTGTTAAACAGAACTAAACTTTTTAACCACAATTTTTCATTTTTGTTCTATTTCAGCTCTCTTGTGATTAGAAGAAATACTGGGGTATTTAAAGGTATAGAAAGCAATCAAACAGAACCCTCAGCCTCAAAATTAGAGGAGTTTCATTGCTATTCTGACACTGTTCAACCCTGCCAGTTTCTGCTTTGCTCAAAGCAATGTCTTCCCTCCTATCTTCTATGGAAAAAACACCTTTGTAAGCATAGCTGGTGATACATACACTTCAGCACGCCCCAACACGTAAAACCTGAATTTGAGCCAGTGAAATCATGAACAGTCACAAGAAAAAAAAAAGAGTGAAGTCTGAATAGCACTACCTAAAAGGTGAGTAAAGCCAGAGACTGCTCACCAACCCTTGCACAGAAGCAGCAGAGGACTGCTCCCCCATCCAGTGCAGACCCCTTTACTGTAGGCACTACGATTAAAACACAAACTGGATGACTCTCAGGTGCTTTACCTAGCAGGGAGGTCTCTTAAGGAAATCCATAAGCCCAAAGATATGCTGCTCTCCCAAACAGAAACAGCTAAAAAGTAGTAGCTTGAATTTGTTTTCATTTATTAGTTAAAATCAACTACTTGCTTTTGGAGAAGGGAAAACTTAGTTATTTCCCATACAAGCATTCTCTGCTTTTTCCAGTTTTTCCCCACATGAGGTTCCAATTGAGCAGGTATCTGAGTACTGTTGAAGAAGACAGACAAATAATGTGTGAGATTAGAATGATGTAGTAACTTTGATACATTGATGCAAGTGCAATAAGCAATTAGAATATCACACCACTTACCTTTGCAAACCTTGGGAGTCAAAGCTAAACATGCTATGCTTAAGCTATGCTCCTTGCCTGAGCCTTTTAAAGAAAGTGACAGTAGTAAACATGAGAAACTAAGATACTGGCAGCTGATCTGAAATCTCAGCCCAAACAAACTAAGTAATTTGACAACATTAGGCGAATATATGTCTTTTCTCAGCTTGTCATCTAAGTACAGACTTCTCAATGCCAACATCTGGACAGTACCTGAATGGAAATCAGGTAAGGATCAAGTGGTAGCAAATAACTGCACAGTGCTTCCACTGCCACCAGAGCTCCACCCACCCTGCAGCACACACAGCCACTTCTGCCAGTCCTCTCCATGGACCGACCACCTGCTGCTGCCCTGCACAACAGATGGTGCTGAAAGATTAAAACCTCCATTTTAGGTTATCAGTTTTATCAGAAAGCCTAGTCTTACTGAGAGCATTCACTGGACAAATTCTAGTTTTCACTGTCACCACTAGGTTTGAGGGGCCCTGGCTAAGTTCTTTATCCTATATAGGACTCTTTGTTCACATCGCATATGAAAAAAACCCCTCCAGCTCAACCAGATCTGGAAACAGAGACAGCAATTCACTAGCATTTACTTCCTTGGTAAGTCTTCAAGCATGCCCAGTACTGACCTAGCTAATCTCCCAAGGTCAAAATTACAAGAATTCTTGAATGCATTAAATGATTCACATATTGGACTGGGGTGGGGCACCACACGTCTGTTTCTACAAAGCTTTAATTCATCTGATACCAACTGTATACATAATGGCTGATCCTCCTACGAACCTGGCATGAATAGCTAAATAGTTGCCTTCTTACAATTTAGACTACGAACTTTGACACAGTCAGAATACCAAAACCAAGATTAATAATCTTGTTTTGTAACAAAATTACTTGCCACCCAAATACCTAACAACTTTATTCTTTTAGTCACTCTATTCTTCAAGGTCTCTTGAGAAAGTAAAGCTACTAGTTGCATGCCATTTTCAGCTCTAAGATGCCCAGGTGACCTGATGGAATAACTCAAGCTTTGCTTTTGCCATTTACTCTCAAGATTTAAACCAGTATAAACTTGCTCTTGAGAAGTATAACCTGCATGCTAGGCCCCACTGAATGTCCTTCCTTCATTTTTGGTGTCTTAGATTTTTCTTAGACAAAAATATAAAATTTAGGAACTCGGATACAGACCCAAAAATTTCAATGAACAAATGTTTACTTTCCACTGGGAGACACTTGTCAAGCTCCACTTTCTCAGTAACAGGCCTGATGACTGGAGAAATGAGAGCAGCACATTTCCCTTGAAGCAGACTCAGCTAGTGTATAATACCATTTAAAAGGAAGGGTGCTTCACAGACAGTATCACTGCTGGAGAACACAAAGGCAAGGCCACTTCCTTTAGACATTAGAAAGCTGTGTCAGTAATGGAGAGACTGAAGTTACTTTCCACAATGCGTAACAGCAGCATACAGGATGCACCACAATATAAAAGCTTCAAACATGCACACACAAGAAACAGACATTACATCAGAGGCACATCCTGAAATCCTGACAGTAAAAAGGGATACCTTTTTTCTTTTAAATACAGAAAAGTAGGGTAACATCTATATGTACCATCACAATATATTGTGAGGGATTTATCCTCTAAGACTAAAACATGTGGTTTTTTTTTTTCCTAAGTGCAATAAAGGGCAATAACTGCCAAGAAAATTACCAAAGCTCCATTCTAAGCTCAAATAATTTACTTACCCATGTTTGAGCAACTTTATACCTCTTACTAAATGACATGGTAGCTCACAGTGCTACCAGATTCAGAAAATACAAAGGAGTGGAAACCTTGTATCGATTTTTGAAAATATTTTCTTTATGCAGGCAACACTTTCTTCCTTCCTCATTTATATCCATCTCTACTGCAGCAATATCAGTCTAAGAGTCACATTACTCCAGGTCATCAATGTTATAAATATGGCACTGTAGGAAGGAGTCATTATTATCTGAGCAGTTGCTTCTACTGATTGGGCTTTTATCATATATCGCTGTAGTAGTAGAGGAGACTAATGTTAGCACTGCGGTAAATGGCAATACTGCTAATCAACAGAGCAAAACACACTTTACATCAGGGAGGCATCCTTCAAACTAACTGTGCTGCAACAGGAGCCTTCAGGGACTTCTGCAGAAACAACCAGAAAAACAATCCTTACTTCTCTTAGTTTCTCACACTTCCTGATGCCCCAAAACTCTCCAGATTCCTCAGTTTCAGAAAGAGTTCTCTTCATGCAGGAACCAGCTCCCTTCAGTAAGGGTCCTAACAAATAACCTATGGAACTGGGTCTAAGCATTCTCTCAGGTCTAATTTTTAAATGTACACTTAAGGTGATTAACACTGCCAGGTATTTAATTTGTCCAACATTTTAAATAGTTGAAGTATGAAATTGAAGTCCAAGTCCATGACATTATATGCTCTGAAAAACAACTCTTTTGTACCATTTTTTAAGTTTTGCTCCCTCCTTGCTTCCCTTCCATACCCAAGTGTGAGTCTTTACTTACCTACTAACTTTCCATGACAATTGTTTTTATTATATCAGAACTGGTAAATGCATGACCCATATGAGAACACAGAAAGCATGTAGAGTATCAAGGACAACACAAGTCTGCATGCACCTGCAATTAGTCAAGCAAAAATATTCAAGAGTACAAAGAAGTACAAGAAAAGCATTTGCTAAATGGACAATACTGTTTATAGCTTGAAAGCATGGCTTGCTGATTATTAACCATTTTGCAAAAATCTACATTATTACCCTTTTTCTAGGATGCTTTTTTAATCAGAAAGTTACCCAAGCCGGTAAATTTAACTCCTTGAAATAAGAAGAGAGGAAATCTAGCAAGAACAGTAATTTATTTCAGTGTTCCTTTCTTACCATCACCTTACACAAAAAAAGAAAACCCATAAAAACCCACACTAACAAAAATCACAAATAAACAATCAAACAAAAAACCAACAAACCCCAAAGGTTCCACTAAAAGAAGAGCCCATTCTGAAGTTATTCTGCATATAAGTAGAGTAAATTTAGTGGAATTTATGTGTGCCTCAATATCGTAAGTGTTTCAACACTTCATTCTTTATGAGCAAACCCATTTTGTCACTTTGAAGAATCACAAGCCATTAGGTCAGATAATTTCTGCTGTTAGTTTACCATGTGATAAGTAGGCTTTGAGGCAGTCCTGAACAGAAAGGTTCCTACGTAAGAGCCAGGCTTTTCCTCCAAACTGGAGAAAATAACAAAGCTTCCTACAAAAGGATCAAACTAATACAGTATGCTAAAAGCCAGGAAGAGGTCTCAAAACTCAGGCAAGAAAGGACAGCAGGGAACTGCAAACATTTGCTTTTAAAGACTCTTGAGCATGAAACCCAGGAAAGAAACAGGTTCCTGAGAAGCTCAGACACAGAAGCAGAGAAATCCAAATGCGGATTCAACCAGATAGATATGAGGCAGAAATTGGCTGTTTCTTTTGTTAACACCGTTTGCTTTTTCTGCACTAGACATGGGAAGCAACTTTAAAAAAAATGCATGCAAAACAAAACCAAACACATTTTATCATTCAGGAAACAGAAATTATTTCAGAAGCAAAACTGGTGCATTCAAATAAGGGAAATGGAAAGTGCTACTTAGAAGAGTAATACGGAGACTTTAAACAGTGACGGCTCTCACATTTCATTTTCTCCTCTGAAATGTGAAAATGGTAATGTTGAAAGCAAGCCCACTCTTTCCAGAGAGCTAACTCCTCAAATATTGGGCCCTTACTGTGAAAACCCAGTAAGACCCTACTTCAGAATCTTCAGAAATTTTCACATTTCTCCTCTATTTTAACACTCTTCACTGCACACATTAGAAATCAAAAAGTAATAGTGAGGGAGGGCAGAAGGGACTGAGACAGGTTGCCTCAACTGACTAAACACCCAAGGACTTGCACTTGAAGCTTTATGTCTTGAGACAGATGGATACCCACACTGGTTTCTCTTTTTTTTCCTCTGTAACAACTTTAGTCTCCTTTACCTTCAACACCTGACTACTTGTGTTCACTTCTTCCCTAGTCTCTTTTGCTTTTGAGAGAGGAAAGAATATTTCTTTTATGTTTTGTTAGATGCTCAAAGCACCTGCTTCACTTTCTTTCCACTTACACTGAAGTTACAGATATACCAATAATAATTTCTCTTTTAATACGAGTAAAGCACAAGGGAAATTCATGTTCTCATGAGAGTTGATAGACATGTCTGCCATCTTAAAAAATAATCTTTTAGCACAAGTGACAGTTCCATTATTAAGACTTTCAAGCAAACAGTTCATGCTTTTCAGACAAAGGGTTACAAAGCAAGGTCTCCAAAAATTGAGTCAGCTGACGTATGGAGAGACAGGAGGATTTCCATCATCCAACTTGTACTACAGTTACCATCTTGGATGAAGATATAGCCCTCACAGCCATAAAAGTAGGATTACTTAAGATTTTATTATGCTTAAAACCCACCCACACCATTTATGTCTTAACTAAACTGAGACTGTTACTCCTGCCATCTACGTATAATAAAGCAAACAAACCATATCTCCTTATGTGCACCATTTCATAAATAATTTAATAGGGCAATTTCACTTCCTTTAGATCAGAACTTAGCCTGTTGAGAACAAGAAATCTTTACTATTCTTATTAAATATTTACTATATGGCTGTTCTGGCATCCTCACAAAAACCACTGTATACAAATATTATGCATTAGAAAAATACAAAAGCTACATTTAAAACATTTAAAAGATGCTGGCAAGTGCACAGTAGCTGGGAAATGCAAACAAAGCTGACAGCCTAACTTTCACTGCTGATTCTTTCCAGGACAAAAAGCAGCCTCATGAGACAGCTTAACCCTTTGCTTTAAAGTCAACATGCATCAAATAGTTTTCCATAAAACAGACATTTGTCACTACCTGAAAAAAAAAAATTAAGAAAACATTTTTAGTGAAGCAAAAAGACAGCCAGTGCTTCCCTAAGCTTTGGTGTATGTTACAAACCCAGAAAGGTCATAAGTGTTTACCAACTCCATGCATGCAATGAAATGAATGCAAACATCTATCCTCCTCTGCCAGCAACATTTCTATCTTCAGAATAGCAAACATAACAAACCTAACTAGGTGTGTTACATCAGAAAAAAAAAAAAAAAAAGCCATAGGATGAAGAATGCAGGAGCCTTAATATAACACATTTCCTCAATAGGCCATCCCCTGTCACTCAAGGAAAGTTTCAGCTTATACTAAATCTGTTTTTTCACCAAGCTTTTTCCACAACTGTCCTGGCTGTAGTCATATAGCCATGTGTCAAGGCAACAGGCACACAGAACAATGACTAGACACAGCAATCCCGCTGCAACTTCCAGATTTAGTGCAGTCAAGGAGCCACATCTTGCACTGCAGCAATAACCACAGATCTTGGGGTTTGGCAGGCCTCAGCACACACGGCAATGCAACCATTTTTCCCTGCGAGTCTCTAGTAAGAAGCCAAAGGAACATGCTTCCCTCAGGCTCTTGCTGTCTCTATAAAACTGCTACAAGACAGCTTTATGTATCACTGCTCCTGCAAACAATGTGCCTGTAAGAAAAAGCTTCCAGATTTTAAGTTTTATTTGAAGTGATCCAACAGCAACCAGTGCCCTCCCAAAAGCTTCCCAGCCTAAGCATCAGATCATTACTTAGATAACCCAAAATCTAAATTAGACCTGGACACGCTGGTTGGGAACATTTTGAGGTGGTTCTCCCAGGTACAAAACTTGCTTCACAGAGAGTAGGTCAAAGTTCCAAAGCCTCAAAGACAGCAAGGCAGCTATTTCAAAATACACCTTCATTCTCCAACTCCTAGCAACAAGCAGCCAGGCTTCAATGCTGAACCATCCTGCAATCCGTTTCTCTGAGGGCACAGGGTGAACACACTAACATTTCCCCTCTGTACAGACTGAAGCTACAGATTGAAGCCCTGAGCTACCATAAGCTAAACCCTACTGTGCTCAGCACAGCTTTCAACCCTTTTTTGCTGCCAGGCTGAATTGCCACTTTCAAATGCATCAATCAGATACACACTAAATTAGGATCTGCACTTCTTCCTAGTACAGCCTGCCAAGACAGCTGCAGTACTGTTTTCTGTACTAATGACTTAGAAGGTACTAAAATAAAGTTCTGGCACTGAGGTCCACTAAGAGAAAGTACTCCTGTCATTACTGGAGATAGCTATCATTGTGTTTTTCTTTTTAGTGTAAGAGTGTCATGCAAAAATATATTTAGTAACCTAGTGTGGCATAATTCTTTCAGTCATACACTTCAGCTCAGTTTGAGGGATATAACAAAGGCAGGCTTTGTTGGCCGTAGTTTTCTAAACACCCAAAGCAGTGGGATCTTCAAAGCAAGGGTCAATTTATGCTTCCTGTATAAAGCCCCACACAGCAACAGCTGATCTGGTCAGCTGGGGATCAGCTGTCCCCGAGCAGACTGTGGGAAGAGGGAGGCGATGTTTCTGTTAGGCCATGAGAACTCATTTGGAGCTCACTGTGTTGTTTTCTGTAACTTCTCAATAGGGATGCAGTACAAGGAGAGAGACAAGGTGGGCAAAGAACTGCAGAGAGACCTTCCTGGCACAATCTGGGCTCAAGGAGGATCATAACTGTGGAACAATGAACCGGGAAATGGTAACAGAAAAAAGACCTTTAATAAAGCCTTTATGGAAGAAACAGGAACCATAGTAAGATTATCTGAGGCAGCACTAAAGGGAAATTGAGGCACTGGAATAGGATGCATCTGGACTTAAAGATTAACTCATTATTCTGACATAGTACATGGAGAAACAGAGCATCCGGAACCATCTGCAGGGGAAGCAAAAGCTGGACAAACTGAGGTTTAGCAAGCCAACTGAGGCTGTTAGATGCCCTTCAGAGCAAGGGTTGTATACTTTCTGGTATCTATTCTGAGCTTAGTCTCAGAATTACCCCTTTTCAGGAACATTTCCAGTATTTTAAAGGCTAATGGAAACATCCATGAACGGTGCAATATAAAACCAGATGCTTTAACACATTTACTAATAAAAATAAACATCTTTAGCAAAGATTGTTTTATGTAAATGGATTGTACTGGGCTCAGCCTTTGCAAAGGAGTGTCATTAATTCTTCAAAAGTCTACTCCCAAGAGAGAAAGAAAAATCTTCCTCCTGGAATAGTCTACCAAACTTTCAGATCCTCTTTTAGAACATGCATACCAATTTAAAGCACTTAGCAGGAGCAGGTAGATTCACTTTATCTTTTTTATTTTTAAGAGTAAACTCAAATCAGAAGCAGGAAAGCTAGCTTAATATGCCAACTTAGTGGTCAAGTTCTAAATAAAAGTTCGATCAAGCTTCAACTGACCACATAAGTGGAGAACAGATAAGTATTTATAGCCTGCTCTCCCTCAGCCACCAGCTCAGAAACCACAGAAGGACACATTACAACACATGACTTCAAGCACATGATATCAAGTACTCAAGTTTCTCTTTCAGCCAAGGACTCCCACTCTTCTATGGCATATTCTTTCACCATTCTTTTCTTTGATATTTTAAAACAGACCTAGAAACCCATTGCATTTACCTTAATTATTTTAAGAGTGTATCAACTACACTGAGATCAAGGCGGTTTTTCTTTCGTATTTTCCTTTCTAACAGTCAAATACTCTTTACCATCTTTTCTTCAACTTAAGGCTTGGAATCCTTTCCAAAACTTGTCATCTCTTAACCCAGTAAAAAGTCTTTCAAGAACAGCTTACTTACATATCCATTGCCATGATCCAGTATTTTTTCTATATTAATGGCACTGCATAAGTAATGCTATAATACTGTCTAGAATTGATGCTATTTTCTGTCTTCTTTTTACCATTCCCACATTCTACAAACTACACACACATAGTTTCAGCACTTAGATGGAGTTCCAGAGTAACACCTCAGAATACATGCTCCCATCAGTGCTTCATGGTGACAACGATCTTGTCGTGAAAGCTGAGACAGGCCAGCTTAAGTCTCAAGGGCACAAACATTTTCACACTATTTGTTACTAATTAAAGTCTAGTAGCTTTTCTTTTCCAGCCTCTCAGGTCACACTTACACAACAGCAGGTTCCAAATTAAGTTATAGGCATGTAGCTCTCAAAGAGTTTGCCATCCACAGCTCCCTCTCCACCTAGCTACTTACTACCATCCTTTTTCAGGCTAGGACTTCCTTAGATATTATAAACATCTGAATTAACGTACACAAATCAGACAGCTTAACAAATTACTGACTACTTTGAGAAAAATCTATTTTTGAAGGAATAAGGTTTTGTAATAGGCATATGAGTTAAAGAGAGTAGGGAACGATGATAATAATGGTGTATAGGGTGACTGCAATAATTTTTCTTTAACTAGAAGAATAGGAACTAGGAGAAATACTTCAGCCTGGTCAGATGCACAGCTATGAAAGCCTCAGCTCCAGCTACAGTAGTTTTCACTGAGCAGATAAGCACAGGAAAGTTTTTGTGAACCTCTGTTGTAGTGATCTTGGAGCACAAATGAACAAACGCACCACACAGTCTAATTACTGCTGTGGAGCCTCTGGGTTATCACTTAAGGGTGTTACACAGCTTTATCCACAGAGCCTGTTTTCAACTTTAGGATGTCTTCTTACTACCACAGGCTCAGAGATTAAAACCAAGATGGCTGCAAAAGAGGCAAGAGTATTTTCTCCTTTAAATTAAGTAGAAGTCACTAATTCTTATTTTAGAATTAGGGCAATGCAGGTTAGAAGGGATGTCTCCAGATCATCTTGTCACTTTTTATTGCAAGAGAGGCAAAAAGCATGAAGCTTTTTCAGACTAGCCTGATATTAACAAATATTTTTTGTTGTTTGTTTTAGAAATACTGACTTTAAGTAATTATTTTCAGAATTAATTAATTCCAAATATCATTAGTGAAATGGATTCTGTACACCTTGTCCTCATGGAAAGAAAACCTTGATTTTTAAGTATTTGACAGGAGTCTTCACATTAACCCAAAGATACCAGTCTCCCACTGTGCTATAGACTTTCACAATCTTGAAGTATTCCTGCACTGGCATCCTTCTATAAAACATGTTCTCATAAACACAGGAGGAAACATTAGGCTTTTAAGTGGTGTTCCACTTCCCACACACATCATTATGTTTTGACTGCACTTAGAACTTAAGGAAGGTCAAGTCATATGACCCAAGTGCTGCAAGAGCATGCATATCACAGTCAGTCTGGGGAGAAAAAGGTGGAGTCATTTTCCGGTTGGTTTATTTTTAAGTAACATTCCCTCCAGTATGTAGTCCCCCACATACTTCTCCTCATTCTATAAATCCCCAAGCTCTTGACATTTACACACACTGTTAACTCCCACCCCTCTCCCAATTACTCCTTTTCTGATGCCAGCTGCTACTCACAAAACAAGGCAGTGTTCCATGGATGTCAGCATCTTGCCAAATCAGCCCCTGACTCATCAGTCAGCACTCTGGGATGTCACTTCATTCCAGTCAGAAGCACTACCTACAACTCTGGCACTTGGCAGCACTCCTTCCCTCACAGCACAACTTGCTACTGCTTCACCCATTTCAGCTTCAAACCCAGAGGAACAGAGCTGCCTCTCCAGGCATGCACCCACACATAGTCACTGCCCAGTGGTCTGTCACTCAGCAAACTGAAACAGATGTCTCCATGAACGAGCCAACAGCACATCCCAAGAGGAAAAGAATGCACAAACCTGTCTGTGCAGCCAGAGTCCCTCCTGATGGCACTTGCAAGACTCCAGGAGCCATACACCACTGTCTCAGCGCACTTAACACTTCTGCTTTGGTCTTTCCCACATACTGCAGGAAACTGAAGGGAAGTCCAGATCACACCTTTAATCAGTTTAAGGAAGAAGTGACAAGATGCAGCTGCCTGCAGCCACACAAACATGCTTTTTCACTCCTGTACTGACCTAGCTGTCCAGTGCCAGGTGGGAAGCTCCCTGTGCTCGAGTCCGCAGGGCTGGAAAGACCACATTCCTCCTTTTCCACTCCACATCTCCAAGACATAAGAATGAATTTAACAGTGCAGTAGCACTTTTTCCCTTTACCATATCCTGTCAAAGATCAGCTACAAGCCACATAACCAAGCAGCTGCTGCTATTCTGCAGCAAGAAATAGTCATTATAAGCAGAATAAAGTGGTCTGACTGCAGGCTGAGGGAGAAAGCAAGAAAAGCCAATGCCACTGCCTTACTAGCCTTAAAGGTCTGTAAGTATTTGCAGTTCTCTCAATGACTCAACTCAAGCAAACTGTGTTTGGCTTTTGTCACTATTATCAACATTTAAGAAAGCAAATGCTTGCGTAAAAGCATTATTATTTTCATCTTAAAATACCTTAAGAGTTTGCAAGAAAATAGCAAAGGAATGCTGATATTTTAATTCCTAATACCCAGCAGAAATCTAGCCTCAAGTCATTTTTAAAAAAAACTTATTTTATGTATATGCTGCCATAAAAGGTCTTTAAACAAGTTACAGCAAATATAAGTAACAGTAAAAAAGCTCAAGGTAACCTCTTGACTTCTTAGGAAGTAAGTCAGAGGCTTAAGAACCTTCCTTTAAGAAAACAAGATAAGCCTTTTAAATTTGAGACCTCCTGGGCTCAAAGAGGCAGGAGATGCAAAACCCCAATCCAGACTGCCCTTTACAAACAAGTCTTTATACCTGCCTGGCTTCACTGTGCACTGCCTCACAAAAGCATGTGAAGCTTCCCTATGGCTTCTGTGTCATTACAGCCAACGAGTATGGAAACATAACCTCCTTATGTCAGAGAAAAGCTTACAGCATCAAGAAGTCAACATATTCATATTCATGAACCAGCTTAAAGCAATCATGCCATTCTGGGCTAAGGAGAGAGCTTTTTTCTCCATTTTTCTCTTCATTTCTTCCCTCTTAGTGCTGATAACCAGGCACCTCCTACCAAATTAGGCCATCTGGTCACTTGACAGCTGTAAATAGCAAGCAGTCAGTTAATGTCGTTCAGGAGATCAACAATACCACACCATTTGCAGGTGAAGTTACAATAACACTGTGTTACAATAACAGTTTTGTGCTGTCTCCTTTTTTTTTTTTTTTTCATCTTAGAAGGTAAAAGAATTGTGCAGTTGTGCTTCGTAACTATCATTAAATAAATCTTAGCCTAGCTTTAGCCCACCTGCCCCCATCCTCCCCACGATGATATTAACAAACCGTAATTCAACTAGCTGGGCATCTGTTGTAGCAACAACATACAGAGAGCTTAAAGTCAAAAATAAAGGGGATTTGTTTAGAACCCTGAAAACTGCTTGTTTAAGGTAGTCAGGAATTGAAAATCTGATAAAAATTTCTGGTTAAAAAGGGTAAAAATACTGAATATTCTTTAAAAAGAAACAGTGTAAGACATTTAAAAATCTATATACTGGATTTTAAACCTTCAATTAACTTGATAATGTTTTTAATACTTAAGGTTGCCTGAGAAATCTTTATTATTATTTTCTTAGCCTAGGTGAGCAAAAAGTGTGATTTACCAGAATTAAGCTTTCCAAAGTTCATACTGATGGTGAGGAGGCTAGAATATGAAAGATTAAGGTAACTCTAAACATCACGGTTACTGTTAGTGTAATTCCATTAAAAAAAAAAAAAAGCAAAAAGGAACTACAGAATTTAATAGAAAGAAATTTATAGCTGTTCTGTAACACACACAAAGCACACCAATAAATAACAACAGCATGTCAGTGTATTCTGTGTTTACAGAAAAAATGCTGAGTATTAAACTAAAGGACTAACATTAATCTATCAAAATCTGCTTAGAGTGTAAGGAGTCTTTTCAACCAAAGCAAAACGTCTAGCCTGAACTTGCTTACATTATACTTCTGAAAATATCAGCACAAAAGTTTACTTTTTTAGCCATGACCCAGTCAATAAACTGTTTTAAGCCTACATTTACAGTAAGCTCTTTCATACATATTGTATTCACATAATAAAAGAGTGTATTTCTACACAGGCACATTTTTTAGTAAGATTAAATGGCAGCCTGGTTTTTAAGAACTTTCATAAAGATAAATTTTAAATAATGTCTTCCCCCTCTGAAAAAGTAATCACTGAATAAGTAGATGTCAAATTCTCCAACAATGTTTCCTCCACACTCCCAAAACTCATCCAGTGACTGGCATACCCTCTATTACCATAGCCTGAAGCCAAAGGCAGACACCAGATACATTTTAGCAGAACCCAATTCTCCTTGAAGTGGGCTTTGGGATCCCAGAGCCAAACACTCCATGCAATCATGAACCATGGATAATGCCAGCCTGGGAAATTACAGTTTATTTGACTCACAGTCATCTCAAGAATAAGACCAACTAAATAGACCAGCTTTTTCTCAACAACCCTTCTTCAGATATATTACCATCCCAAAAACAGGATTAGATTCAACTCTCTAGTGTTCTGCAGGAAATAAACCTAAAGAAACTATAAGTTTCAGTAACCTACCTACAACTGCTAATAATGAAATTAAAACTGCAAGTGCAACTTCTCAGAGGCAAGCGTCACTCCATTACCTTCTTTGTAGCTTCACAGGATACTATCCCTGCTTCAGGGAAGGCAACCAGTTCTATCATTCACAGTATAAGATTGTAAACTTATCAAACTTCTCAAAAAGACACACAGCCATTTTTCCTTCACATTAATCCCTATACTGTCTTATGCACATCACAGATGTTCCAATAACAGTAGCACTTTCCAGTTTTATTTTCTAACAACTTCTTGACAAATACAGAAGTTTCATGTTAGCTTCATGAACTGCCACCGCAGATTCAAACTCATCTCAAGAGATACTATTTACAGTAGCATAAAATAGTTATACATGTACAGCTAGTGGACAGTGTTTGTACTTCATTACAATAATTTGTGCAAACAACTCATTAATAGGGCTTTGAAAAGAAGTGAAGAACTATGTAAAATGCTAAGCATGAACTGCAAGTTACTAATGCAATTCAGATAACAAGAAATCTATTTCAGTTCATCTGCATGTCTACTCCACAGTGTGAATTCTAAGCATTGGAGACAAAAATATTGGGCAAACAGTTCAGTATTCCTTCCCTCTCCCCAGTCCATCCATACAATTATCTCCAGACAAGCACTTCATACACAAGGAGTTTTTTCTGCATACAACTATTTTGATTATTAACATCTATTTTGCAAAACTTTAATGGCACATCAGCAGATGTTCTTTTCGGAGGATTTCACAACATCCCATCTTAATGGTGAAGCAGAGGAAGAGCCTAATTGTCCTTAATCCTCTATTCAAAATAGGTTAGATGAAATCCTCTTTCGACTGAAGCAAAGAGATTAGTGAGTGTCACCAGGAAAAAGAAACACTATTCCCCCCTCACCCTGGCCCGTATCTAGATGAGCTTAATGATTAATGAAGGAAACAGATTCTCCTATTTCAAAAAGGGAAATAAGTCTACAGGGAAGAACAAAATAAATGGAAAAAGTCTCTATGAAATCTCCAAATTCTTAAGCTTCCATGCTAGTAGTAGTGACCACAATGAGGCAAATAGGAAGCACACCGAAACATACTTTCCCAGTATGCCTCAGGAACCAGAAAAGAGCTCATATGAAGACCCTTTTTAAAAATACCAATACACATCTGTATCCCTGGTAAATCCTGGCATAATTTTTGAAATTGCGAAATGAATAGCACACGATTTAAGGAAGCACCCATCTGCATGTGAATGCAAATGGAGGAATAAAGAGGGAAATAGGTGGTATCAGGAGAAGCAATACAGAACACAGAGGCAACAAGAAAAAAACATTCCCAAAACAAAGTCACTACAGGCTTATATTCATACCCATTTTTCTTCCTGTGACACAGTAACTTTGTTCCCTGGAAGCATGAAAGTACCCTTACAACTTCTCACTGTGGAAGAGGTAGACAATACTCTCATCCCTGTCCCAAGAAAAAATGAATGCATGTAGAAATTAACATCCAGATCCACAAAGATATCTAGGTGATTTATCAGCTTGTGGTCTTCTGTGATCTTCCAAACAAACTCCAGAGCCACTGGCTCATCTCCTCAGTCTCCTAGAACAATCCAAGCTAGGCTGCCAGTTTCTTCCTAAGAAGAGTCTGTTTTTTAACACAGTATCACAAACGCTCAATACTTTCAAATTAAAAAGCAAAGTTAAATTGAAAAATAAAAAAAACCCAAACAAAACCCTTTCAATGATGACTCAAGAGTCTGTGCCACAGGCTTCTCAGAGTCATTACTGAGAGGGAAGAAAAACAGCTTGTGTAGATATGATATAGAATAAGAATCCCTGGTTTGCCTTGTCTACCTGCAGCTGTTGCCATGGTAATTATAGCAAAGGAGATAACAGCATTCCAGTGTCATTTTGCTTCACAGCTCAAGATGAACTTCAGCTGAAACGTCCCTCAACAATTACACAAAAATAATACATTATCCTCCGTAATGATAAGCCACTAGAATAAGCAGAATTATTCTGGAAAAAATATCATCTGTCCAGAAGACTTCTAGGAGGAGAGGCAGCCTATTTTGCTCAAAGAAATACAACAAAAACAAATGCAGTGAAGTTGAATCCAGTTGCATAACAGGTTCTAAAACATCTACTCAGTCTTCTCTGCGACAGAGTTCTCTCTTGTTTCTGCTCCCTGACACACCTGCACATGACATGCAGCAGGCATCCCACAGTAAATCCCGTTGGGGCACCTCAGAAACCACAACAGGTTTCTAGTCACACTTAAACCTAGTTAGATGGACTAAGTTTTACTATGCCCATCTCAACACCACAAACAGCAGCCTGCCATGGTATTTGTGGAATGCTTGACTTGTCAGCCCAGTCACTGTTTTCTAAGTGTTGGGGGTTTAAAAAGCAGACTCATTAGAAAATCCCATTCCATCTTCATACTCTGCTTGTTTCAAACACTACTGTATGACAGAAGAAAAACATCAATGAGAAATGGTGATCAGAGATGTTAAGCTATAAATGGGCTATGTGGTACTTTCCATTCCCAAAAATAATTTTCAAAAGGCTTCCTGCTTGCATAACTGATACTTGGTGCTTGAGAAAATGCATAAATGCGGAACAATATTAAACTTTTTTTTTGGTCAAACAACATGTTAGCGAGAGACAAAAGCAACTATACAGTTCTCATCTCAGGATTTTTGATGCTAAAAAAAGATCAAAACTTCTTGATCTATTTTAAGTCACTGAAACAGTTCTACAATTTAGATGCTCCAAAAGCAATGTTTCCTACTATCATAGAACATCTGATGAGTGCAGATGAGTAATATTTTGTAGTCAATAGCAACCAGATGTAATATGTACACTGACTTCCTGTAAGTTAACTGTTTTATATATGCAATGTCCTATTTTCATTTATTTATTCTCAAAAGAAAAAGGAAATTATGTTTCTCTTGTTTAAATTAGTTAATTGATGGAGTGGGGGGGGAGGGGAAAAAACAGAGCTCATGCAATTCTCCATGTTTACTGCCCTTCAGCAATAAATAATTGATGGGGGAAGGGAGAGTATCTGAGGGCTTTTTGGGCATCAGGTAATACTGAAATATCCTTAGAGTACATTACAAACCAGAATGAACACAACTCACTACCAGTATGAAGAGCTAAATTTGCAGGAGTGACAAATGCTATCAGCCACATTCAACAGAATTAACTTCTAAGTAAAGCTTTGAAACATTGTCTTTTTAAAATAACTTGCTGAAAATTCAGCAGGAAGCACTCCATACAGATACCCACCCCCCCCAAAACGTAAAAGAAAAAGGCAATTAGGCAAATAACAAAGCAATGGTGCTTGAGGAAACAGGAATTCAAAAGTCAGTCATGCTGTTTGATGCCCTCTGTTGAACCTTCCACAGCAGGAAGAACTGGTAACCTGCAGCAAAGCAGAGCTGAGAGATGGGAAGCATCTCAAGTTTCTAAAAAACATTGTGACACACAGGCTTGCACAAGAGATAACAAAAATGGATTACATACCAGGAATAGACACAAACCTTAAAAGCTGCAAGATACTAATTGTTGATCCATTAATACATATATAGATCCTACAGAGAGCATCTTCTGTAGACACAACACAGCTAGCAAAGTCTGCCATATAAATGTGTTCACATACAGCTTAAAACAGCTTCAGATTTTGTCAAATTATACCTCCGAACTTAAAACCAAAACATAATGCTTTTGACTTACTTGACTGGGAAGAAAACTGTTTTAACAAGAACCTTGACTAAGAATCAGAGACTACACCAGTATAACACTCATCTACAAGAGTGCAAAGGAGGCTGCATAAATTCAGAAGCAAAAGCCAGAACCAAAACACCCTCAAATTAATTAACTAAATTTAGATTAAAAACAATAGGTCATCTGAAACACTTGACAAATGGATTGTCCTTTAAGACACAAATGACTATAAAGCACCAAGGCTTACAACTTCACCGACTTTCAGGTCAAAGCAGTTATCAACCTCTACTGCATCAAAGTTACATAAATAAATGAACTCAAGTTCAATATTAATTTACGTCTACTAAGACTACATACACAAGTAAAATACTTAGGCAATCTAATTAGAAAACAGTTTTAGAATTAAAATGCCAATCAAAAGCAACAAAATCATCTAAGTCGATGACAAAAAGTCACAGGTTGTCATGAAACTTAGTTAAGAACTTGCTAAAAATCCCTACCATAACTTCCCGGTTAGGCTCGTCAAATGTCTTTTCAAACTACGATTAAAGTTGACCCACTTCTACAAAAGTGAAAAATAGAGCATCCATTTGTAAACTCAATTTATTCCAGCCTCCCAAAAAAAGAGACTTTTCAGAAATACCTGCACAACTAATAGGCCAGCAGCTCCCCAGAGACCAAAGCCGTAGTAAACCACTGTTCCTTCTGGAAACACATCTTACCTGCTACTACCTGCATTTAGAAATACTCACGATCCAGATTTGTAATCCTAAAGTAACAGGAGAACCTGAAAGAGGAGAAGCAGTGAAGCAGCAAGATCTATAAATATACTACATAATACAGGCAAAACTCTTCAGTAATACAGACCTCTGACGCGGTAGCATTTACTGTACAGCCTAAAGTCTCCAACCTGGGCAGGAGCTTTTAGTGACCAGGGCCAGCTATCTTACAAATACAGACCAGACTGTCACAGGCTGCAAGATGTTCAGCAATCATTTAGTGTCCAAACAGGCATATGCTGAAGAGCAACATCTTCCCAGATTGCCCATATACATTTAATCAGGAATATCCATATCCATGTTCAGCCATAAACAGCTACAAAAGACATACATCCATGTTTTATTAAGGAAAGTATTCATTTCGTGAAAGATGTCACCAAAACCTGTTTAAATATTATTAACCAACTTTTGACTGTGATGAGGACAGACTTCAGAAGTTCTACCACCAGCAAAAAATAAGCTATCAGAGAAAACTAAAGCAGCTGCATTAACACAGACAGAGCAGATCACCCAATGATATGCACAGTGTCCCAAATAATTTAACTACAAAACAGAAGCTAATCTTATATGGAAGCAGCTTTAATTGCCTCATATCTTGTTTTTTTCCCCTAAATAATACACTGCTTAATATTATGCTAACAAGTTTCTCTTGTAACTAAGCAGGTTCTGCATGATACTTAGAGGATACCCCATGCTAATTCTGTATTTTCTGGCCATGCAGCTGCCCTCCCTGGGGTAGTACATATCCTCTGGGGAATACAAGGAGAAGACAGGGCATTTTGTCTGATGCAAAAGCAACATCTACAAAAAAGGTTACATTTTTATAGAGTATGTGACAAAAAGTATAGTCCCACCAAGTAATGCTCATACTACTCACACACAGCCATTATTTCTATTATTTGGGAAATAATAGTATTTTTTGGAGTCAAAATTTATCTTATTTATCTTAATGTAGAAGACGTATTCAGTTCCTACGATTCCATGTAGAAGCAAAGTTGTATATTAAGGTGTTTCTATTTTGTTACTTAAAGATGCCTCTAATACAGCTCATACACATTTTAAACCAGTAAAATACACAGATCAAGCTCAACAGACACAAATAAGAAAATTACAATGCTGTTTATCAGCTTGAAAGATCACAAAGGATTTGAAAAACTGAACTTCAAGTCAGCTGTACTGCAGTGAAACAACCACCTTTTCTGTAAAAAAATTTACTTTTTGCCATCAGTCTTGTAACCATTACGGCACCCTGAGTATGGCTGCAGTAATGGTTACAGGAAGCAGGAGGTGAAGTGAAACAAACCCAAAATTTGCAGGATGATCTAAAGAGGCAAAAGAAAAGAATATAAATTTAAAAATTTAATAAGATAAAGACAATTCCCTTTGTCCTTCTAAGAGGCAACATCATCTCTTGGTGAAGAGATATAAAGCACAGTATGACTAGCATCCTGAACACACATTTTATTCAACCTACATCACTAAACTCTTCAATGCCTTGAAGATATAAAAAGGACACTCAATGCAGGTACAACAGCAAATATTTGAAAATGCTAACCAGGAAACTGACAGCACCCCGGTCATTGCTATTCTTCCACAGGGCCTTGGAATATGTGCACTGATTTTGCACCGCTTCAGGACAGAAATTGTACAGTAAAGGACAGAGGAATGGGAGGGACCTTCCCAATCACAACAAACCCCCTGGTATTTAACTTATGCCTTTATGTCCTACAACAAACAGGACCAAGAAAGAAAAGTAATGACACAGAACTGTTAGAAACAATCCTATCAGAAGTCTCCATTAGTACATCACATCTGTTTGTTTTCCTGAGATCGTACCATAGGAGCTCCCAGCTAACCCAGCATCTCCAGATGCATCAGCCAAGGTTCTCAGCATAATCCAGAGACCAGCTTCTCTAGGAAGGACCTGCAGTTGAACAAGTCCAGGAGATTTTGTTCCTGGCTGAACAAAAATTTATAGTTCTAAGACCCTGATCATAAAATTTTTTGTATCGACTTTAACTAAACTCAAGCTTGAGCTTACTTTGGAATAAACACAAGATGTAACTATCCACTCCAGCTCTCCCACAGAAGAGATGCTGCTTTATCTCCCTTATCAAAAAGAGTTTGGAAAGTGACACACATCTACATCTGTGTGCCTGGCTGGTGCATACAGAGCTTTGGTGAACAACTTTGGAGTGATGCCCCTGACATATACATCTGATACTCATGCAGAGCAGTCAGTTTCTGGCCCAGCAGTCAAACTAGTACTTTTCATTTTCATTGCTGTAAATGTGCAAAAGTAGTTGAATCATGGAGATACAAAAAAGAAAAAGTTGAGAAAAATGACACAACACAGACATAAGGTTGCCAGACCTCAGCAATCTTACTGAAATGAACACAAATTTACTTACAGCACCTTTTCCTTAAAGTTACCTTTCTGTGGAAGAAAGGTTTCAAAGTTAAGACACTGAGCGAAAGCAAAATAACAAGAAGCAACAGGTGAAAATATACAAGGGACACCATCCTAGGCCATTACCTAGGCATAGCCTATCAGCATACACACAATACAGAAGGTAGTGTGACCCAGGCAATAGGAAGCCTTCTTCACATGGGATATAATAATGTTTTGTTCATCTTTTAGACTGCTGCATTAGTCTCATCAGCAGTGCAGGAGGGTGGTGACAGTCCACAATTCAAGAGCTCAAGCCCCTCACTTTCAACATACTGTCTTCTAATGTATCTTTACTGCAGCTACTCTCAAGCCCACTTCCTTCATATTTGATGCTTAAGCCTGCTTTGGAAGAGGTTGGCAACGATATTATGCAGAAGAGATTTAACAGTGTGCTTGCTCTGTTCAAAATGAAACACACCATTTGTACAGGCTCCAGATGTGAGCATACACAAAGAAAGACATCTTGAACTAAATCCAACAGTTAGATCAGCAGTGACAACTCTACAACCAAAGTGATCCTATCTCTTTCCAAACAGACCTCAGCACAACTCACCTGGTCTCTATATCCAGAGACCATTGCTTCTCATTATTATTGTTCCTACACATTATTTGGAGTATTCTCTTCCTCTTCTTAGAGCCACTTTCTAAAGATCCATATACACGTAGCTGCTTTCAATACTCGTCTCTCCACTTTCTTCTCATCCCACATATATCTTATTGTAAACCAGAAGAAAAGAGAGTATCCTTCTCCATCTCTCCTACTTTTCTTCATTTATACTTCAAAAAGACGGACTTCAGCCTGTATTAGGTGGACACAGCTCTTGGCACATACAAAAAGCAAGTGTATTTACTGTAAGTGAGAAAACTTGAGTGCTCTGACCAAAGCAAAAGTAGAAAGAAGAGCTATTCGTATTTGAAAATTCCTATTATCTCTCCCTATCTTTAAAAAATTACTTCTATACCCAAAAGCAGAGACTTGCCATTTCCTGGTATTTGTGGTCCCCATGCCTTGCACTGAACAACCCCACACTTACAGGCATTCTGCTAATCCACTTAAACCATTATCCTGAGTATTTATTAGGGGTTCCATGCGACTGGAGCCGCACTCACTGACGCACCTCAGCCTGCACGTGGACCCCACTCTAATGCGCTGCCGAGCTGCTCTCCCGGGCGATGCGGGTGGGTTTTCACAAGCCACATGAGCCCTCTCTCCCCGGAGCACTCTCAAGTCCGGAGCGTTTGAATCTTACTACGAACACCTACAAAAACTTGGGACCGTTCCGACCATTCGTCAGTATTTTTAAATTAGATAACTCGACCAAAAAGTCGCTCGACTGAAACAATATAGCGAACAGAAAGGGAAAAAAAAAAAAAACCAAAACCAAAACAAAACAAAAAAAACCACCCAAAAGCAAACATTCTTAAAAAAAAAAACAAAGCTGGAGAGCTAGAGGTTTTATCTGCCCTGCTAACTACGTATCGCAGTACACTGTAAACTACAGCGCTATGAACTCAGGAACTCAGGTCAAGCCGCTGAGGTTCAGCGAAGGACAGTCCCGTGGGGCGGGCAGGCTGCGGGGCGCGCACGACGCCCGGTGCCGCCGCCGCCGCTGCTGCTGCTGCATCCCCGCTTGCACCGGGCATCACGTGCGGCGGCCCCGCGGCTCCCCGGCCGCCGAGCCGGTCACGGGACCGCCCAACTCCTGACCGAGCCCTTCCTGCGAGCCCGGGGCCACGGCGGGGGCTGGCCCCGCTCCCGGGGGCGATCGGCAGCGGCGGTACTCACGTATCGGCTCACGAGGGTCCGCAGGAGGCTGCAATCCATGGCGGGCGGGCGGGCGGCTCAGGACCGCGCTGCCGGGTGCTCGCCGGTGCCGCCGGGTGCTCGCCGGTGCCGCCGGGCTCCCTGGCTCGCCTCCTCACTTGCCACATGCAGAGAGCCGCGCTCGCCCCGCCGGACCCGCTGCGACGCCGGCCCGGCGCTCGCCGCCGTCCCTCGGCTATGCCATGTGCTCGCCGCCGCCGCTGCGGCGCGGCTCCCCGCGGCCCCGCATGCCCCCCGTCGCTGTCGCTGCTGCTGCCGCCGCCGCCGCCACTAGAGTCCCGCCGAGGGCAGGCGGAGGGGACTGCACTGCCGGGAAAGCTCTCCCGCCCCCCGCCCGCTGCGCTCTGCCCGCCGCGCGCGCCGCCCAGGGCTTTATCCGGCGGGCGGGGCCGGGGCCGCCCCCGCGCCGCTCCCCCCGCCCTTCCCCGGGCTTGGCGCGCGCGCGCGCGGGCCCGCCCGGTACCGGCCCGGCCCCCGCCGGGCGCGCGCCGCTCTGATCTCGCCGGGCGGCCCCGGCGGCGCGCACGTCACGCGGGGCGGGCACGCGCGCGCCGGAGGCCGTGCCCGCTCCCTGTCCCGTCCCGGAGCGGCCGGTACCGGCTCCCGGCGGGGGGCGGCGGGAAACCTGGGAATGGGCTGGAACAGTGGGGTGAGCCAGTGCGTTATACTGGGAGCACTGGAGGGAGTGATACTGGGAGGGAAGGAAAAACATAGGGAGAAGCCAGAGAGTAATATTGGGTGCGTTGGGAGGGAACTGGGAGTACGGGTGGAGAGCCAGGGAGTGGCACTGGGAGTAGTGGGAGGGGAACTGGGAGCACTGAGGGTAGCCACGGAGCTATCCTGGAAGAACTGGGGTGGCACGGTGTGGAAGCCAAGGAGTGATGCTGGGAGTGAAGTGGGAACACTAAGGGGATTCAGTGAATGATGCTGGGAGTACTCCTAACTATAGATTGGCTTGGCTTGGCTTGGACGGGACCTTAAAGATGACCCCGTTCCAATCCCCCCGCCATGGGCACGGGGAACATGGGGGGCGGGGGTGGAGCCAGGGAATGCTGCTGGCAGTACTAGGGAGTGATACTGAGAGTGCTGGGTGGGAACTGGGAGCAATGGGGGGACACAATGAGCGATACTGGGCGGACAGGGAGCGCTTGTGGGTAGTCCCTGCGCCCCGCCTTCACCTGCGCCGCTCCGCGCCCCGGGCAGGAGGGAGCGGCCGCCGCGCCCTTCCGGGGCGGGGGTGCCCACGGCGGGACGGCGCCGACCCCGCCCGCCCGGCGCCTCCCGGGGACGCCGTCCCGCCGTGCCGGTCCGGCGGAGCCCGGCATGCCTCCTCCCTCCCGGGCTGCGGGACGGGCTGCCAGAAGCGCTGCCGGTGCCCCGCGGGGTCCGAGCTGTGCTGGCGGCGAACCCCGATCCGCCCGGCCCGGCCCGGCGGCCGAGGAGCGGCAGCGCTGGGCGCAGCAGGGCGGGACGGAGCCCGGCGCGGACAAGTGGGACCGACCCCGCGTGTAAAGCGCGGCAGAAACAGGATGAGAAAACTCTGTGTGGTGGCGAGCTCAAACATCACAGCCCTGCTAAGCCCGCAAACAGTAGAAATTATTTGTTGATAGGTAAAGGGTTGGGGACTCGGCAAAAAATGCGCACGAAAGAGAAGAAGTGTATCATCATTCCCTTTTTTTTTTTTTTTTTTTTTTTTAATAAATGCCTGAGACAACATCTTTTAGGTATTTTGGCCTTCGTTTTCTGCAGCTGGTTTTTTTCCTATGCTATTCATAACGAGGAACTCGCTCAAGTTTGCCACAATCTTGTACCTAGCCTCAGATTACTCTGTACAACTTCGTATAATATGAAGGCTCTGGACCAAATACCTTCTCAAAAATTAGTTGAAACTTACAATTTTATAAAATTCAGTATTCTAAAAAAGTCGATTTTAACAAAATCAGAATTTTATGCTTATGAAAATCCATTCCTTGGATTTCCTTATGTGATTCTTTGGCAGCAATCACATAAGCTGTCCCTTATTGTCTAGTTTATGGCTAAAACAATGAAGTTGTTGCTTATTTTGGTTTTTGTTTTGTAACAATTACGTAGTTCTCTGGACACCATCTAATATTCTACCACAAAGAATGCACAAATTTCTAATACAACCAACACGCAGAAAAAACAGAAATTGAACTATTTGACATCATTACATAAATACTAAGAGAAAAAACATGTGACTGTTTCTTTACAGGTCACCTTTAATGTAGGTGCATTTTATAAATTCAGCAGTTTTTATTGCTGTTTAGATTGCAAAATGTATAATTTAATGCACGCTAAGTGCACTGTGGTCAAGCTAATGTTGCTGTTCAAACTCTAAAGGGATGTTGGTCTAAACCCCAATTTTCTTCTTAGTTACAACTAATATTCATTTTGTAACACCTCCCATTTTCCTGCTCCTATTTACAGACCTAACGCTTCTGTGACATAGGTCTCTGTACTTGTGTTTAAGCTTCAAGAAATCGTCACTGAAATGGAAAGGTGAAAATAAAAAAAGATCCATGAAACAACAGGAATTTTTCTCAAAACTAACCATCCTGCATGAGTTAACACAAAACTACTTTATTTTTTGTTTATTTACAAGAACAGTTACATATTAAAATAATATTGTGTATGTCGTCAGTCTTCAGGAAACTAGTTTATTCCCAAGAAAGAACTACACAAGAACTTAATGAACTTCAGAAGAACTTCATAAAGTGATACTTTCAAAACAGATTGCAAAGCTGTAACTGGAAATTGTTTCCATTCCTTTTAATGATTTTTAGCATATTTCTCTATTCCAATTTCAAAGAACTTATGGAATATTCCTATTTTGTAATATTTTTTCAAGTCATTTCACTTTTGTTCAAACAGTACCATTTAATCTATCCAATCTTTTTAATGACATTGCTTCTTACCTGGGTTTGGAGTGAAAGCAAATTTTCAAATTACGCAGAAAGTTGCTTTCTAAAGTTGTCTTTCTTTTAATACTTTTAGTCGTTTCTTTCATTCAGATGCCACAATATACTTTTTCACTTCATTAAGTGTACCTGTGTGTGATGCTCAAATTAGTTGGTGCACCTCATGAAGCATCCCTGAAGGGAAGAAGTTCACCTGCTGAGCTGGGAACAGTTAACAACAGTTCTGTTCTGAGCACAACCATCATGGAGATATTTCTGAACTCCTTGCTGTCTCCTCAGCTTAAGTAAGCAAGGTGGGGCTGCAAGAAGCATTTTCCTCAGATCCAGAGCCTGGAAGCCATTCGTAGGTCTAGGTTGGCTACATTCCCTGGGGTGAAAAGGGGACCAGAGCTTCTGTCCTCACTGACTTTCAGTCCATGGCAGAGGACACACACATGCTCAGTGATACAACCATTTCCAGGCTACTGCTCAAGCAAAGCTGAGCCATTTTTCTGCCCTTCCTTCCACTGCCAGGAAAAAGAGGAGAGAGGCACAGTTGGGTTCTGGGCACAAACTGAGGTGAAATCCCAGCCTATGTTAGTCCTTTGTGCCAATATTTCCACAGAAAGGGCACCCAGAGGAGAGCACTGGTAGGACACTGAAAGGCAGCACAGGACCTTGCCCACCTGAGCAGTGTTTGTGCAGGGAGGACTGCACAGCACATACATCTGACTTTTGGAGTGACAAGCTTCTCCAGTGTGCAACTGAGGAGGGTGTTGAGGTCACACTTTTAGACTTCGGTACATCAAATCTGCCTAAGTCAGGCTTAAGGTGCCTGAGTCTTTTATTGGATCTATCCTGAAGTGACCTGCTAAAGGTCACGTTGTGACTTAGCAGTCAAGCCAGATGAGGAGCCTTGATCTTATTGGTCATGGGTCTGTTCTGCCTATTATGCAATGTTTTACTTTTAAGCAATTTATTAAACTAATCATCTTTGTCTTTGAATATGCCATCACATTTATTTCATTCCTCATTTCTCATTTTAAAAATTCCTAAAATTACCTGTATGGTGTATTTTCTAAATTTCTTGTGCCTTTTCTGACTGCAGATTTGACCTCCTGTTCTACCGCTCTCTGTTTCTCCTTTCTGTTCTTCTGATTGATTCCTTGTGGTCCATTACTGGCCTTTCAGGATACTCCTACCTGCCCAGCTGAATTCCTACATTCTCTAGATCTTACTACTTACCGCAGAATCTCACACCCCTTCTGATTTACTTACTGTGTCACTACAGCTCTGCTTGAAACATCCTGCTCATTGTTTAAACAGCATTAGAAATCAAGGTGAATATGTTAGTGTGCAAAAGATTTACTTTTCTTATGTACAGCTGTATTTTCTGTTACTTTGCAACCCTTATTAAGTTACTCCATTTCACAATTGCAGTGAATATGTTGAGACTGGTCCAAGGGTCGCAGCTCACTACATGCTGGCTTCTCTTCTTGAGGCAGTAATAGATATTTTGTAGTTTAGTCCTCCTTGATTTTGAAAGGTGGGAAGGCAGGATTTAAAGCTGGGCTCCAATAAAGTGCCACAGTTCTCATAGGCATGCTTGTGATACAGTATTAATGGATAACATGGTAGATGTCAGAGGATTTTTGTTCTAAATTTGAGTTCAACGTCTGTTTAGGTTCCTGCTTCCTATTATGGTAGTGACTATTTACCTCTAGTAGTTCTGGCCAAAGTTACTAAATACTTCTTGAAAAAGCTGTATGCAGGTGGTAAGAGCTGGCTTGGGCATGTGTGAGGATAGTGTGAGGAATGAGAAATGGCAGAGATTGAAAAGCTGTTCATTGTATGCAGCTTATCTGCTTGAGAAACTAGTATGTGCTTTGAATGAAATTGTTTATCCTGCAGTGTTCCTGGCTTTTCCCCTATACATTATATTTCCTATCTATTATATTTCTGAAAAGTTAATGACAAGAACTTCTTCTCATTCTTGAATCACCATATATTTAAACTAGTTAATTTGTACTAAAAAGAGAAATTATTTCCTCAGTGAACAGATTTTGTGTCATGATCTATTGAAATAGCATTTTCTCACAATTTCTCACAATTTCTCACACGAAACAATTGTGAATATTGTTTGTGAAAAGAGATACAAACAATCATTCTGAAATATGCTTTATGTTAAAAACAATTCACTGCCTGGAGTTTGTGACAGATGTACTTCATTTAAAGAATATAATTAACAGTTACTGTGGTACTCGGACAACTTACCTGCCCAGGACAGATAACAAATTGAAGATGAAGACAAAGCAAGTAATATGACTAGCATCAAACTGCTCTGATGATGATTTTAGTAGAAGTAGAGTAGCCCAAAGGACAGAGGGAGACTGAAAAGCACTGGACATTGAAGATCACTTCACTCTTGCTGGACTTTCTTGTCTAGATCAGTTGGGGTTTTTTTCCAGAAAACGTGTATGTGGAAAAGGGACATTTCTGACTCTTCAGCCTATCTGTTTCTAACCTCTGGCAGTAATGCATAACTTCTCTTATAGTCAAAACCTAAATGCACTGTCATTATGACAACATATAATTCCCACGTCCTTGCTAACAAAGGTGACCTTTGTTAAATAATTTCTTAACAAAGTCCTCTAAAAGAACAGAGTATGACTTCTAAACAGATGCAATCAAACAAATGCACATCAGTTAAAATAATGTGGCTGCCATCTTCTGCCAGCTCAGGCAGTCAACTGCAATTACAACCAAGATTTGTTCATCTGCTTTACCTGATGCAAGAGAGCCAGTCCCTGGCTGCTGCAAAGTAAACCTCTTCATCAGGAAAGGCATAGGAGTTAGGAAGGTCTTACTAGTGACACAGAACAATCACATGGACCATTTGTAAGACTTGTCCCATCACTGTGAAACAGTGTATGAAACTCATTAAGAGGAAGCCCAGCCTCCACCAGAGGAAGCTTCTCCCGGGATGAAGTGCTGTTGGCTGCTATGGTTACTAATGTGATTTTCCATTTACTTCCTTGTTCACTCACCTGCTTTCTCATTCAAACACCATGCACAAGTATACCTCCAGAGATATTTGTTGTTGGAATTGTGACAAACCTCATTAGTGGCAGCCATGCACAATCAAAGAGAAGAAAATATACAAATGATCAGCAAATAAACAGAAGAAAGGGAAGTGCTGGAATCTATGGGTATTGTGAATAATATTCTGTCCTTGCTGCTTTGTGAACTTCGTGTTCTCTTCACTTTGTATTTGCATTAATGTTAGTCTTGCCTTATGTCTCTATTTTACACCTCAGTGCTTCAATCCAGCAGAGAACTCCCCACAGTCAGACTCCTGTAACTGTAGAGCTGAGTGCAGCATCACTTTTACAAGAGCAAAATATTGTGGTTTATTTTTGGTATCTTAAAGGCACAAGCGCATTATTTTGCTATTTTATTTTGGAAGCACTTCACAGGTCTTGTTCCCAACTTTACATACATTTTTTTTCATCTTTTTCAGATTTCTGATCAGACAGTCTAACTGTGTAGTAGTTCTACGCTATGAAACTGTCAAATTCCAAATAAATTGCATGTCTTGAGGCTACTTTCCCCCCACCAAGTATCAAGAAAAAAGAGAGAACTTTTTAAAAAGTGTGAAAATTCCTGTTATATTCCACGGTAATAACCAGATGGACTAGTTAGTACAGCTAGTATTTATCATAACGCACTTCCAGGTTAGGAAATACTTTCTGGCAATACTTTATAGCCATAAAAGCAAGCAGCTGATCCTCCAAAAGGGTAGTAAATAATAAGGATATCACTTTCTGGCTACTTTAATGTCATGTATAAAATTACTTTTGTTTTGATGTAGCATTCAATCGAAGCTGGAAGAAATCTTTTAGTGGTTTGCTCTTTCCCACCAAGTAAGGCACTAAATATAGCAATATCAGCATTCTGGGCTTCAAAATAGCTGTGGTTCAGGTTTCTCAAGAATATCTGCTTTTTCTCCTGACGGTGTTCAATTTGTTTTATAACTGTTTATTTAGGAAGCATGAGTAACTACAAATCAATAAGTAAGGTACCAGAAATATTCAACTCTACAAAAACGAGCCTTTCACTTAGGTAATAATGATGCAGTCATGCAGTCATTGGATTTTCCAGTTTGAAAGTTACAGCTAGCTGGAGGACGAATTCCTAAGAAAGGGACACAGCACTGCAGCCTAGGGCATTCTGACTTGTCCCAGTGCCCATGTACCTTTGCATTGTCTCTTCCCTCTTTGTTATTCTTGGAAGCTGCATGCTCAAGGGCTGGGAGTGGACACAGTAGTGGAGTGGTGGTGGCAGGAGAATGTCCAAAACAGGGTTCTTTCTTCACCCCTTTACCACTCCTGATGACCCCCCACAGGCACTAGGGATGGAATAACAGCTACAGTCTGTTATTTTTCCTGTAGGTTAATCCCAGGTGACAGTGACACAGATGGCACCCCTTTCATTTCCGTTGTCCAAAAAAAAAAAAAAAAAAAAAAAAAAATCAGTATTCCAGTATATATTTTCAAAGTAATTTTTGGCCATGTGTTCAGTATTAATGGTATATACATGGTTTTTTCATCTGCCTGTTGCAAGTATCAAAAGTGTTTTTATGGTAGTTCTTTAAGACTCTGCTTTGTTTTCCCTTACTGCAGCCATGTCTGTCTCTTCTCCTTGAGCACTGCAGAGGCTGGGCATGATGAGCATTTTGTGGCCTGGGAATCTTGCTGTGAGGGAACGTGGTGAGACTTAGCATTTTGTAGATGGGTTCAATGAAGTGTGTGAGATCCCTGAAGCTTTCAACCATAACAACATTCAATTCCATCATGTCACTTGCTGTGAAATGTGTAATGGCCACAGCCATTGCTCTTTTTTTTTTTTTCATGTAAGAGTTTGCCTGTAATTTTAATATAGTTGCTGTTACAAGTTTGTTCCAGTTGACATTTGTACATTAAGACAAATTGCTTTAGTTAAGTAGGCAATAATTCCAGGAAGAATATTTCCTCCCGACAAAGATGTATTATCACAAACCTTTACATCTTTACAAAAGGGCTTATAAAGATATAAATTAGTTGCATAAAAGGGCAAAAATAAAAATTATATTAGCATTTTCATTGTCTTATCTTTCCTCTCCAGAGCACAGCCTATTATCTTGTAAAATATCTCTATATTATATATAATTACAGAAGTTTCAATTCCATATTCTCCTTTAATATTCCACACATTTAAATCCTCCAGAGGGGAGCAGGAAGGGAAGCCAGACTTTTATAGAGGCTGATATTCTCCATGGACAGTTGTATAAATTGGCAAATCTAGCTCAGGTCTGCATAAATTTTAAAAGCATGACAAAATCTGTGTAGCTTGCTGAGGGTGTGGAGGTAGATTTGTGTGACTATGAAAGTAGTCAAAAGCACAAGCCCACAGACACTGTGTATGCTTTTGCCCTTCTGCAAGTTTGGTTTTTTCTGTGTCTTTATTTCATGTAATGGGCATAAGGATTATGTGCTAAATAGAAAAGGAGTAATAAACACTAGTGATGGCATCCATGCCTTGTCGTGATGCTTCCCAAAGCTGTCAGTTCTGAAAGGAAGCGCACATGACTTACAGCTGAGTAGGAAGGGAATCAACATCTCCACAGGCTGAAAAGGCTGGTGAGGGAAAGATTTTATCAAGAGACTGTAGTTTGCAAAGCAGCAGTCTTTGCTGAGATGTTCAGTCTGTGCAGACTGAGGTGGTGTGTTCTGAGGAAGGTCATGTTTCCATGTAACTGGTCCTAAGTTCTGGTTAGGCAAACCAAGGCTCTTCCTGACTCTGTGTTCTAACCTGAAAAGCCTGTTTGCTGCAGTAGGCTGTCCTGGCAAGGGACATCAGTTACCACCTTGCCAACAGGTGGAAGTCTCTGCTGGACCCAGGCAGGAGCTACTAACAGAGGGTTTGACTTCATGGTGTCCAGAAATGTGGTACAGAAGAAAATATCCTTAGCTGGGAATTAATCCAGGGGAACTAATGTTTAATAGTAGTGAACTTAGAGTGGAGATGGATAATACGACCAGAAACCATTTAAGATGGATGTATGGTAGTAAGCTAAGTACTGTGATTAAGTGCCACCAAGACTGTTTGGTACTCTATAAATGGACACGTCTACTAGGGCAGTCCTGCAGCAGCCATTCAGTGTTGACTGATTTTAAAGACAGTTAAGGTTGCTGTTGCTTGGCCCAATTTTGATGCTACAGCTTCTGCAAAACTGGCTGGTGCTGGAAAAGAAGGGCCAAGCTGTGACAAGTGCATGGTTGGTATCTTCTACAACTAGTGCTTTAACATCCCCAGGTGAAAGGAGAGAATAAAGCTATTTGACTTTTTGGGTATGCCTCTTGCCTTTGCTTCCTAAAACAATTGTTTACTGGCAGTTTACTGCCTAAAATTAGGCCACATTACAAATGATCTTCAGTGTTAGACCAGAAAGATGAATATAGCTGAATTTTCCTATACAGGGAGATGGAGCTGTGATTCAAAGCCACGTAAAGTAGGAGTTCTGAGTGGCACGGGCCTGCCCTGATGCATCTGAACTGGGGAGTCCATGTGCCTGTGTGACATTTGTAGAATGAGTCCTATAGTGGGTATTGATTTATAGCTGGGTATGGGAGGGTTTGTTCATGTTTTCATAGTGCTGTTGGATTGAGTTCTACAATTAGCAACTACTTTGCCTTTTTTATACTGAGAAGTGTCGCTGTGGGACACGATCAATGAGACACGGACTCGTGATTCAGAAGGCTGATGCTCCGAAAAGGGGCTGGTTTATTCTCAGAACTTATTTTTATACCTTTTTACAATGTGCCCACCTAAGAGGTGGGATCCCTGGACCCATTGGCCACACCAAGGCTCAACAAGCAAAGTCCCTCCTCAGAAGAGGGAAAAGTGAAAAACAAGATAGTTTACATAGAGTGACCTTGTTTACTGCCTCGATCCCTGGGAAAGAGTTTAAGAAAAATGCAAACATGAGAAACAGTGACTACAGAGAAGCACATGAGCAAAGAGGATTTTCAATTTTTTGCCTTCGTTTTCCATATTGCTTAGAGAGAGGAGTAAGGGAAAGGTGAGTTTTTTCACTCTTCCCTGCTATGCCCTTCCTCCCCCTTTGGAAAGAGAAGGTGGCTCAGGTTAATCATCAAAGGCAAGATATTAAGAACCCAGTAGAGAAGTAAGTGATTTGTGAAGGCTTCTATGCTTTAAGGTGATGAGTCAGGGATTCCTTCCTTGAAGTGCTTAGCCCTTAGACTGCCTTCCCATCTTTGCTTGCTCCTGTGCAGTCCGATTGACATCGGTGGACTGGCACGTGGGTAACAGATGAATTTGCTCCTACTGATCATCACACTGAATCAATCTGAATGGCTTCTTACATTTCTGTAGAGCTGCTTTGACCTTGAGGGGTGATGAGAGTGAAGATAGAAACAAAGTCTTGTGAAAAAATTTGACCAAGTCTTGGGCAACTGCTAGCCAGAGAGAAGAGAGATGAGGGGAAGGGAGTAGGGAGAGCAAAGGTGGGTAGTTCTTACCAATTAATTCCCGACATAATTATTTATAAATGTGCACATGGCCACATGCATACAAACTCCTTTTTTCTGTTTAACAGCAGGATTACAGTGAGGCCCTCTAGTACTAATCACTGTATACACACACACACATAGACAGAGTAATACAAAATCATGGCACCTTTCTAATGATGCATAGCCCAGTGGCTGATAAATTACATATTTGTATATATAGCACATACACAGAATGATGCAATTCAGATATGTATGAATTACACTATTTGTGGAGATGAACTTGCTGCTAAAAAAGAATTGGAATACAGAAGCTGAAACTGTATTACTACAGTGTATTACATATCCCTTAAGTGTTACAGTTATGGGACATAAAAGCTAATTTTAGTCAAGAAGCAGCATATGTTGTCTGAGTTCCATGAGTAAACTGCTGCCAGTATGCTTTATGCTAGTGAGCCTAAAGAGAATTTGGATGGCCCCATTACAGCTCTGTAGTTTTTAGAAAAGCTCTTAATGGCACTGAAACCCTGGATAATAAAAGCACTTGTTAAGTCATAGACTTTCTATTCAGTCTCATACCCAGCGAACAGAGGAAGGCTGTGGGAATACTATGTTACACTCAGAAAAATTTTAAAAGCAAACAAACAACATTTTATCTCACGTTTGTGCATCTGCTGGTATCAGGATATATTTAGCTGTGTTTATACAGAAAGTAAACAGGTAATTGGACTTCAATGAGAATCAGTGAAGTACTCTGATAGAATTTTTTTAAGAAACTTTATTTTACAATGAAAGCATGGTTGGGCTTTTTTACTGCATGAAATTGGAAACTGCTTGAAATAGGAGTATTGACTTGGTTTATTCTTGTGTTCATCACATAAACAAAATGCTATAAAATAACTGTACTAAATAATGCAAGAAAACAACAGTAATAAAACTATTGTCGTCTTCAAAGGCCTAAAGAACTACTGAGGTGCTGCATATGCATATAATGTTTTAGAAATGCACTAGAAAGCCTTGTCTAGAAGCCTGGATGTTTATTTAATATTAATTGGTGGAAAAACAGGAAAGAGCCGATAGTGAGACCCCCCCACACACACTTCCATTACATTTTCAAAGATGCTCTTATTCCAATACATAAACATTATTACTTGAAACAGATACTACTTATTGCAGCTTTTACTCAAGTATTATTTTTGCTGAAAAGAACATAACCGTGCTTCCTTTTTGCCCAGCAATTTTCCTCTTTTTGTGATACAATGATATAGTTCTGCATAATGTTCTGCACTGTACAGGGTTTCCAGGTGTTTCAGTCACTGCTGACAAAACCTAACAACTCTTTTTTATGTAGCCTGTTACATTGGTCAGGAAAAGGTAAAGACAATGAACTTTCCTCCATGACTAAGGTAAAAAAAGTACTTTCTGATGAAATAACCTTTCCTTTCTCAATAAGCTTAAATGTTACTCTTCATATGCTGATAGGCTGCCAAGCTATTAAAAGCTGGAAAATTATTAAAAGCTGGAAAATTTGGCATGTTTTCCCCTGAGACTTGAGTGGATTGTTCATACATCTGATGCTGGCACGTATGGAGCAATCGATTTATTGTGCTTGAGTTTTTGTGCCCTTGACATTTATATCTAAAAAATCAAACCAGCCTGGAACTGCACAGCACATTTCAAACAGGAGGTGTATCCCTGCAGACTTCAGCTACTTAGCATTGGCTTAGTAGTAAGGGGCAAGTAGCTGTAAAGCAGCAAAATAGTGCTCTTTTCCCTTACCTGTCATATTTAGAACACTGAACATGTGTACTTTGTGACAGGTAGGTATCAACAATATTAAAAGTTGTGTCTATCACTTGGATTATTTTTGTTATGATCTACTCCAGGGCAGGATTCAGCACCAACCTGACAAAGGTGAGACTGGGGACTCCAGTTGTAGCCGCTGAAGAATATACCAAATGCATGCTAATTATTTTTTAGCTTTTGTTCAACAGGTGAACAAATTCTTACACTGTCCTAAACTACAATGGTAAACTGAAATGGGAGGGGGAGTTAGGGGCAATCAGATATGTCGAAATGGCTTGTTTTCTCTAAATCTGTCCAGTAAAAGTCATCTTTTGTATCAGCAAAATAATCTGGAATGTTAAATAACAAGAAAGGAGACCCCAGAAATGCCTCAGAACTCCATTTTGGTCTCATTTGTGGAAAAGGACTATAAACAAAAATCTGTCTCCACAGTAGAGACAGGAATGGAGTGACTTTCTAGGATGCTCTTAGTTTGAGATCACAGCTCTTAGAAGCATTACAGAGACAGGAATGAAAGCTCAATGAAAGTGAGCCAGATTTTTGGCCAGATTTACAGAATCACTTACCAAACGTGAATCTCTGATGGAAGGAAAGAAAAGAAGGGAAGAACAGTTTTCTGGCATCTAGTAGGCACTTCAGTCCCTGGAAAAATCATTCTTTGTGTTAATATGATTTATAGAATGTTGTCATGATTGATTATGGTAGAAAATCTGATACTAAAGTTGTGAAGACGCTCATGTGAAAGGAAGAGGCCAAAATGAATCTATATACTGGGGACAATAAGAAAGGAAAGAGTCAACTCTATGATAATATTCTAGGAATACTGATAAAATTTTATTACTCCTGCATGGTGTTGCCAATGCAGAAAGATCATGGCTGGAAAGTTGCCCAGTGGAAAAGGATCTGGGGGTGCTGGTGACAGCAGCTGAACAGGAGCCAGCAGTGCCCAGGTGGCCAAGAAGGCCAATGGCATCCTGGCCTGGATCAGCAATAGTGTGGCAGCAGGACCAGGACAGTGATTGTCCCCCTGTACTCAGCACTGGTGAAGCCACACCTAAAATCCTGTGTTCAGTTCTGGGCCTCTCACTGCAAGAAAGACACTGAGGGGCTGGAGTGTGTCCAGAGAAGGGCAACAGAGCTGGGGAAGGGTCTGGAGCACAAGCCTGAGTGATGAGGAGTGGCTGAGGGAGCTGAGGCTGTTTAGCCTGGACAGAAGGAGGCTTATCACTCTCTACAACAACTTGAAAGGAGGCTGTAGCCAAGTGGGTGTCACCTTCTCCTCCAAGGCAACCAGTGATAGGACAAGAGGAAATGCCCTCAAGTTGCCTCAGTGGAGGTTTAGATTGCACATTACAAAAAATCCTTCTCTGAAAGAGTTGTCAAGCATTGGAGCAAGCTGCCCAGGGTGTTCAAAGGACGTATAGATGTGGCACTTGGGACATGGCTTAGTAGTGAACTTGGCAGTGCTGGGTTAATGGTTGGACTCAATGACCTTAAAGGTATTTTCCAACCTAAAGGACTCTATGATTCTATTATTCTCTGATTATTAAGGGACTGTTTTCTTCAAGGTAACATTTTGTAATGTTTCATGTTGAGTCCACAAGTCCAGATGTACCAAACCCAGAAATTTTGGTCGTGCTCCATGTATATCGTCTCAGCTATATTTGACTAAAATTAGAACATTAAATTCAGTTCAGAAATTTCTGCCTGTTCACCCAAACTACAGTTACATAAAATCAATTTAAAAATATGCTTGTAGCACCAGCAAAATGAGGGTATCTTCACTGTTCTGCATACTACTGAGGTTTTCCTTTTTTTTTTTTTCTGTAATTTACGCTTTGTGACTTTTTGAGATCATTCTGCTCTTAGTTGAGTATGATTTTATATGTTTACCAGTTTTCTGTTGATGCCATAAAGGACAGAAGCTCTTCAAGAAAGTTAGGGTAACAATCTCTGCCTGGAAATGTGAGAAATTTGTATGTCTCTTTGCAGTTTGTCCTAAATAAGTAATAATTTAATAAGTATTCTTTACCACTGCAAAATATGCCTGGTTTAAATAAATAAAACCAAGAAAACTACTAATGCAATTACTAACCTCTTTGTGGGTTAATGCTCTTCCAGTGCCTTGTTGGTTTCCATTGATAGGGAGGTAATTGGTTTATGTGCTAAGAAAGCTGATTATGTTGCCCAGACAGGGCAGGAGGAGGGTCTGAAAGAGGTAGAAAATACGTAGACCAGAAGGATCCCCACACAGGAAAATACCTATGACCTGCGCAACATCCTCGTTAGTTCTCTCTTACATACTTCCTTGCCCACCGTGCTCTATTACTTATAAATGCTGAAGGTGATGTGCGCTGCTGTGTTATCCAAAAAAAAGGGAACTGGAGGAATGAGATATGTGTAGAGAGGCTGAAGTCACTGAGACTGAGCATGGGAAGAGCAGCCTGAAGCCTAGAGAGGGAAAATCATGGACTGTAGCCAGTGAAGGCTACAGGTACTCAGGAGAGGTCAGGGTTGTAATTAACCTAGTACTTGTGAGAGCCAGAATCTCTCCTTTTCTTTATCTGTTCCCTTACAGACAGTTCAGAAGGAGTAATTCTGTAAATGATTGCCTGAACAAGCAGGATGAGGATCTGCTATTTCCTGTGAAATTCCAACATAACACAGAAGGAAACCAGACACACCTCTGCACATTAATTCAAGTAAAGCCCCACCTGAAGAAATTTTTAAAGCCAATCAACCAGACGCTCCACAAAGTAGAGGAGGTCTAATACATTATACCCCAGCCATTGCCTTTCTGTGGGTAAATTTAATCTGTCAGTTCATATCTAGTTAAACTATGAAAGAAAATCAAACCGTGTTGCTTCAAAGGCAGACTGAGCTTGATACTACCTGATATGTCAAGCCAGAATAGCTGACGTGCAAATTAGCATCCAAAGTATTCGCTCTTTTATGCTCAGCCAGGTGCTGGCAAGATCAAAGAGACCCCTAAAACCTTTGAATTTATTGAAGGGAAATTGGGGAATTTGTCTAGAGCTTACAGAAGGGGAGAGAGGACCCTAAGTAGAGACATGGGCAAAACCGCAAAAGATACCATGATAAAAAAAAAATCCAGATATCTTTTTCCTCACCCAAATGGTATCTCTTGGTCAATATTGCGTTAGTGAAATTCTGAAGAATCTCTGATTGACATCTTTGATATGGTGATGAGGTCTCTTCCAATTCATCTTCAAAATTATTCAGAGTATAAAGGACTGGGATAAAAGGGCCTTTGAATACTGTGGCCGTGGGCTTTTTCCTTTGGTTGATACTAGAAGTCTTAGGGAATCTAAATACCATTTCTGAAAGTTCCCTTAAAGACTGTTTTCTCAAATTGATAGCCCATCAAGAGAAACACCCAGGGAAGTAAGATAAATATTTCTGTGTAATAGAATATACAATTTTTAACCACCTCCTCAAATGATATGGAACTCAGAGTAGGTGTGTTTTGCTTACAGTTTCCCCTAAACTAACAAGATTTTCAGTATTTTAATAAGCATTGTTTTGAGCAAAAAACTTGTATCATACTCTTGTATTTTGGATTTACAAGTAGAACAGTTTCATAAGTGAAGCAGCACTAAATTTCTAAAACCTTAAAACATTAAATCCTAAAACCTTAGATGCTAAACCTCG
Organism: Phylloscopus collybita; assembly: GCA_027886175.1. NCBI lineage: Eukaryota > Metazoa > Chordata > Aves > Passeriformes > Phylloscopidae > Phylloscopus > Phylloscopus collybita. The sequence continues at coordinate 36,756,604 of JAJNNQ010000006.1, forward strand.
GTTTTTTCCAGTGGGTGTTAGGCAAGAAAGCAGTAGACAAAAAAGCACTTTCTCTTCATTATCTTGTTACAAGCACATGGCTAAAGCATGTAATTAAAGGTTCAACCAGCATTAACACATGCTGTCATACTAAAAATACCATCCAGAATGCATTGAAATTGGCTAGACTGCTTAGCTTTTTCTCTCCTAGCTGTGTCAAGAAGAGCATCAGAACTGTTCAGCCTTAAGAAGAGCTGACTCCGTCAATGTCTGTCAGTATCTGAAGGGAGGGTGCCAAGAGGATGGACCAGGCTCTTCTCTTCTACCAAGCAATGGGACAAGAGGCAATGGGCAGCAACTGAGGCACGGAAGTTCCACCTGATCACGAGGAAGAACTTTACAGTGCAGTGACCATGCACTGGAACAGATTGCCCAGAGAGGTTGTGGAGTCTCCCCACTGGAAGTATTCAGGAGCTGCCTGGGCACAATCCCGTGCCCTGTGCTCTGGGATGATCCTGCCTGAGCAGGGAGGTTGGACCAGATGACCACTGTGGTCCCTTCCAACCTGACCTATTCTGTGACTCTGTGACTCTGTTATATTAGGCTTTACTGTAGCTGCCTAAGAATAGACTTCTACTGGAAAAATCGATAAATGGTAGCCAATAGTTTTCATCCAGATCTGCAGTATATAAATTCTTATGTAACATGCAAGGACTAAGAAAATATACTAGAAATTTCAATGCCTTCCTAAATTATGTGTCCCTTCTATCTATAAAGAGGAAGTTTATTAGTACATTTTTTTGTACCATTGCCTGTAATATATTTTGCCTTTCTTGTCATAAAACAGCACTGTGAGGCAGAAGTACTTTTCTCCTCAATTGCCAAGGGGACCTGAACACACATCTGTGGTGCATTTTGTGTATTGTTTTATGTCTTGATTTTAGTTCAGATTTTCCCAATGCAAGTGTACACCATGGCATGAAATCTAGGAGTGCAATTTAACTTAGGTTTCAGTGTCTGAACTGTAAGAATTTTCACCTGAACAAAGTGAACTCCTGCTACAATCAGTGAAGACCTAACCACCACAAGCAGGGAACTCAGGGAGGCTTTCAGATGACCAGATATGTTTCCCTCTTAGACACCTGTCTATATGCAGACATTTCCACTGTAGACACCAACTGGGGGAACCCCAAGTGCAGCTGGATATGCTGATACCTCTGCATCCTGGTTAGTCCACAACAATATTCAGCAAGAGCCCTTTTTGGTGTGTGCCCTGTGGCTGATGGACATGTCAGCCAAGGAGTGTGTGACTGGTGTGGAAGTTGCAGTGGCCCTACATCACATGTGGCACAGACAGCTGGGGTCTGTAGGTCTCTGGAGCCCATGCAGCCTCATCCTTTGAGCAAGGTGGTCACGGACCAGCTACTGAGTGAGGCAGATAAGAAACAAAACTCTGTCAGGGAATATTCTGGCTGTTATCCCACCCCCTGTCCTATGGGATAATCCAGATATAAACAGTAAGATTCAGACCAGATCCCATGGGAGTCAGGCACTGAATTCCTTTGGGATTTTGTCTGCACATGAATTATTACAGGTTATAGAGGAAGTCTTTGAGGCAGAATATAAACAAACTGTAGCATGCCAAATCTTAGGCTAATGTTTTACACCTAGACAATCCATCTTGAAGTGTCTTATGATTATTTTTTATTTTTCTGAAATACATTAATTTAAAACACTTCTACGAGATATAGAAATAAATTTGAACTGGCTGTTAACTCTTTTTTCATTGAACCAGAAATCATTTTGAATTCTGCCATTTTATTAAGCACTCACACATCACAAAAGAAGAGACAGAGTGGTGTTGCATGTACCTTGTGCCTCTAAGGAATGGTGCTAAATTTGCTCAGTCTGGGAAAAACAGGTAACACATTGTATGCTGGTTTTAGCACAGGTAGACAGAAAGAGGGTATGCCTCTGACTTAGGTTGGGAGGGGTAGGGAAAGATGACTGTGATGGAATGTATGAATTCAGTGCAGACAAGGATCACTCAGGTGTTTTATGCAGTTTAGTTTATATATATCATGTAAGGTGGATGTAAAAGAACTTTTAGAATGTGCAGCAATGTGTAGATAGACTGTTATTTTATGTAATCTGTGTTCCCCAGTGTTGCACAACACCTTGGATACCTTCCTCTCTCTATTGCTAAGGGTCTTCTGTTGGCCCTTCTGGACCCTGCCTTTCCTCCCAGCTGGGTGCTCCTGCCCCAGGCTGTCCCACAGCCTAAGTCCTTTTCCCTTGCTGGCCCCACATGGATGTTCTCATGCTGTGATTCCCACCAGGCTCACCCCAGCAGACACGGTGCTGTGGTGGTGGTGGTGGTTCTCCAGAGGAGTGACCAGCAGTGACCGAGACTGACCCTTCCCTGCCTCCCCGCCTCAGCTGTGGTGTCTGGCTGACCCGAGGAGACCCATGAGGGAGTGCCCAGAGCAGTCAGCACAGAGCAGTCCCCACACGCCCTAATCAGCGCTGGCATTGTCCACAGAAACAACCAAGGTGACAGGGCCTGGGGCAGGCCCCGAGGTCACCCAGGGCATCCCCCAGGGAGAGCGGGATGGCGGCAGTACCAGCTGCCATGGGGTGGGTGCTCATCCGAGGATCTGACATCCCTCAGATGTCAGAGGGAAAAAAAAAAAGTTTGCTTTTTTTTTTCTCTTTTTCCTCATCTCTACTCTTCCCAAAAAGTAAGACTCAACATGAGAAGTACTGTAAGCCACCAGCTGTGAGTAATTGCCCCTGACAACAACACTGTGTGCAGGTGACCCTGTCTCAGCATCCTCTCTACAACAAATGTGACCTTGGTCAGAGCTTTTTAGGCCAACATTCTTTTGTCACAATGCATTTAATGATATTGATGTTGATATTAATGGTATTGATGCCATAATTACTGAGAGTGAAAAATACTGCTTTTAAACCTCTCATAATATTCCTTTATTCTTCCTCCTGCACCTTTACATAAATGCATCCTTGCTCTCACAGTCAAGTCTAACAGATTTTGGTACAGGAGAAAATACTGTCTTCACTTGACACTAGGAACATGGAGTTCCCTGTCTTCAGTTATGGAAGACATATTTATGGAATATGTAAAATCTGTTATTCCCTGGGTTGTGTGCCTGGCTGCTATTAGAAGACCAAGTCTATCATATTTGCATTCCTGGCATTACTTCAGAAGAAGCTGAATCCCAAATGGGTATAAACCTCCAGGGTAAGTATAGGTTAAAGCCATTTTCAAAGTAACTTCACACTGTCAGCACTGATTTTTCTACTCACTTAAGAAGTCAATAGATATTTAGATCACTGAAGATTGTATGTAAAATCAGTTTCATGTGATAGAAGCTCTATAATATGCATAACAGGGAATTGCCAAAGAGTCTTAGACTAAGGAATCTTGATTTTATCTTCTATATTAACTGTGATTTTTTTTTAATAGAGAACATTTATATTGTTGCTATAGGAATGTGTAATCTGGCCACTATAAAGGCCACTATAAAAGCAACCATATTTTAGATGGGTAAGGTTATTTTCCTAATATTTGAAAAATATTACATTTGAAAATATATAATACATTATATGTAATACAGTAAGAAATAATCACATCTATTGTTATGTAATGTCAACTAGGTTTGTATCTAATATCAAATACAATTATTCAATAAAGTCAGATCTGTCCTGTACTATCAAATATATGCTGACATTTGAGAGAATGATGGGGTTTTTAAGGACAAATAAACATGGTTATTTGGAATATTGTTTTTAGTAAGATAAAAAGATTGAATTCCTCATCCACAAGAAAATTTTTCTTTTCTAGGATATATTTTTAGAACTTTCATACACATTGAAAAGACAACACCATGGCAAAGGCAACAAAAGTAATACTTTAATAGAAATATAATATTTTATGCATAAATTTATTTTAATAAAATCATGTACATTTTTTATCCTGTCCACTACAGCTCATATGCCACTGCCTAGCATCAACAGTATCCTATAGGCAGCTGTGTCAGTTAAAAAAATCTAGGAATTATGAAAGCTATACCAAAATGGTGAAACTAATGGAGCCTGCTAATTCATTTTATATAATGATGCAATGACAACTGACAATTTGACTGTGCATTTTAACTAAGTACTCATTTTTACTTCTAATTCATATGAATTTAAGCCCTTAAAGGGGACTAGTCGATAGAACAGAATTTCAAATATTTGCTCTGCTTTGACTGTCTTTCAAGGAAATTTTTTATCATCTTGCATTTTAAATTATGCTAAATGTCAGTGTATTGCCCATTGTTTTCACTGATATTTGTCACTTTAACCTTTTTCCTAATATAAATTTTGTTTACCTGTGTATCATACAGATAGATATATGTTGTGTATCGAGTTGCATATAATTATTCAGGTTTTATGATCTAAGTATCTGTATGTCACATACATAAAGTTGCTTTAAACCACTTCAAGTTACTCCCTGATTTAAGGCATTCTACTTATGCTGTGAGTTAGTGCACCTTCATGACATCCCAGGGCAACTTTTATTTCCTTGCACTAAGAAACTTTTCCCATCTTGATCATCTTAAACAGTAACACAATCCAAGAAAATTTCTGTAAATCCTTGTAACTCTTAGAGATAGGACTGTGCTACTCTGGAATGCTACTAGCAATAATCAAGTCATAGAATCATAGAAGCTTTTAGGTTGGAAAAGACACTTTAAAAAGTTCATCGATTTCAAACATGAACTCAGCACTGCCAAGTCCATGATAAACCATGTACCTAAGTGGAATATCTACATGTCCTTTAATTTGCAATCTTGATTTAGAGTTGAACACAAATCATGCTAGAGCTGTAATAGCTTACCTGTTCTATACACCTCATGTGAAACAGGAGTATCACAACTGACTTTTGCAATGCCTTTGAGTGAAGGTGAATAGCAAATCATAAATATAATGTAGAGGAGGAATTAAATGTTCAAGACATAGCTCTGCTTGAAACCATTTAACACCTGCTACTAAAGATAGCCACCACTAATCTTGCTAATTATTTTATATTCACATGATACGGTTCTCTTTTCCCCTCTTACACATTTTCTCTGTTTAGTATATGAATAAATCTGATTAACATAATTTGAGCACTCAAATAGCACTTTTCAGGATCAGAAGCCCTGTGCAAGAAATGTTAGCTTTCTATGGCAACAGGGCCAGAAGGGGTTTCCTCCTCTTTGTTAGAACTTGCACTTACAGTGCAAGAGTTACCGTAACAACACTTATGGTCACCTTCATTTCAGTTCAATAAATTCAGTGATGCGCAGTCAGTTTGCTGATATGGAATTGTAAGACAATCAAACAATCCTGTTTAATGAATATGTGGATCTTCTTTTTTGAAACATGGATCCTTTGCTACTCATATATTGACAATTAGATCCTAGATAAAGAACTGAATCTCAGGATACTATGATGGGCTAACTGGACAAGACTTGCACAAGTGATTAAATGTAGTTTTTCAAAGTCCAAATTATCTGTTCAATCTGTATTTGGCTAAACTTTTACCATTAGAATATGGTTTTAGAGGAAAAATAGGATATATTTTACCTTGTTCCTGGTACTGAGTGGACAGTGATATGTAAAATTGCCATATGTATTTTTTTCCTTTGATATCTTTTTTCACACTGAGAAGTTTCTAAAGGCATGCAGTTATGCAGATATCTACAGTGGATAGCTGGTACTTTTAACTGTGTTTCTAGTTAGGAGTAGAGGAGCAACAAGAAGACATACAGCTCTTTTAAAATCTTGCTGAGGTTCCACAGACTCCTGTGGAAGTTGAGAGCTAGAACCTGCAGTTCTAGCAGCACTGCTATTCCTTCAGAAAAAGCTATAAAGTATTTAACCTGGGGGAAGTCCTGCAGATACTGACTCCCAAGACAGAATTTTTCCTTTAGTGGAAAAGAACAATCTGGTCCTTTGAGGAATTTCTACCTTGTCTTACAAGTAATCTGTGCTGAGTTGACAACTTCTTTCACCACATTTACAGTGACATTAAATAAGGTCATTCAGAAAGTGAAATTGTACTGGTGTTAAGCTAAGTTAACCTTGATGAATTACAATACTAAAATGTTGCAAATTTAAGAATGATTGTTAGTTTATGTTTTAAGACAGAAAACTAAACACTGGTAGATTAGAAGAACTGTGTAAGATGCATTATATTTTCCTCCAGGTTCTAATAATAAAATACAGTTATTCTCACTGATAGGCTTGTTGTGAGTATTTTTAGACTGAGATAAATATTTCTGAGTAATCTAACTGCCCTCGAGTAGTGTGGGTGTGTGTGTTCATGTGGCCAAAACAGGAAGGAATACATAGTTCAGAAGCGGATTTAATATGTTGTCTTCCAGAATATATAGGATAAATATATGTTCTTTCAAAGTCATATAATAATAGTCATGGGAAGGCGTTCAAATTAATTTAATGCAATATCTTTCTATTGGCTTCAGACTTGTAGAAGCTGAAGCAGGACTTTTTCATTTTTTATGAGCAATTCTCATTCTAAATGAATAGAATGTGGATCAGTGTTTCCATATTAAGAGATGGCTCTGCCACAGCTCATCTTTTCCATCAATAATAGATACCTGTCACCCCTGGCAGTTAAGAAATCCTAACTGGTACTGACTGTTTTCAGACATACTTCAAAATGAGACTTAAGCAGAGGTTCTTCTGTTGGCAGTTTGAATCATTATTTGACTTTATTCAGTTTGCAGATGCAAACAGGCATGTTATAAATACACAAGCATTTTTACAGCATGCTTTATTAATTCTTTAAGTTAGAGATTGTCTGTTCATATCTGTCAGAGGCAGATTTATTAGGATGGGCTAAAGGACTTGTAAATCTTTTCTTCTCATAGCCTACCCCATTAGTACCATCAGCCTTCATCATGATGATGGAAAAAAATACCTGTACAACATTTCATGACAGTTAAAGCCTATCCATAGCAATGCTTTGATTTACTCAAATATTTTAAATTTTCAATTAAAACCTAATGGTACTTCACTCAGTCTTGTCTTAGCTCTGAAAATACAAAAGCATGACTGTAGTTTATCAGTTAAGCAGTTTGTAGGAATTCCAGAAATACATTTATATGTGGTTGACATTGTGTGTTACGATTTTCACAAGGCTGGATGTCTTGCTCCAAGGTTATTTTCTAAAGAATTCCCAGCAAATGCAAGCATATAATTAACAATCAGTTTTGAAAGCATTTTCACTGTCCTTAGAGCAACAGTAGTGTTGTTCTACCAGCCCCTAATCAGGGCTGTCAGTGAGCAGCAATGGCCAAGTTGCAGAAGATAAACATCTGTAAGGACAGGAATGCAAGTGGAGACTCCAGGACACTTGTCTATCTTAAGAGGTATTCCTTTCAGGAGGACTAGTTCACAACAGAATTCTAATCAAGAAAAATGTCCCATATCCATCCTTTGCATAAGGGATAAAAACTATGCTGAAGCACATGGAGTTGATTCAGGATTAAATTAGACTGTGAAACAACATGAGGTAGAGACCCAGTGCCATAAAATGTTAAAAACAACTTACGTGGTATGTAGCTAGAGTCTTGGTGGCAGCAGTTGTACACTCCCAGGAAAATGGCCAAGGACTTTATATAAAGATGTCTCTTGACTATGTGAATCAGATGAGAAGCTCTTCCTAGCAGTAAATAAACTTGCTCATCTTGTGTCTGACTCATCAAAACTGGTCTGTCCATGACCTCTAATTAAAGGTCTTTTAATTCTTTGTCCTTATTCTTGCCTACTTTTCCTATTAGTGAAACATAAAAAGTATATACAAACAGCTAAAATAATAGAGTAATACATACCCAGAAAAATGTATTCCTATACTAGTTTTGTATTACTATTTTTACAGAGAGAATATGAAGAAATAATTCCTTCCTGAACTTTCACCTGCAATGTTATTTTTACTGGTCAGTTTTTTTGCTTTTTCACCTGCATACACACAATGGCTGTTCAGAACGTGACAATTTCAGACCTTAACGTAACATTTCACCTATGTTATTCTGCACCACAGTCTGAAAATTCACATGAGAACAGGTACATTTCTAGTGATGTGGAATGCAGAAACATTCATGCTATGAATTAGCATGCATATCAAAAGAAAGGTCTGGGAAAGACAAAAGGCTGTTGTTGTGTTTTTTGATTTCTGAGAAATTAAATCAAATTATTAATCAATCCACACTTTTATATACTGATGTATGTAAAAGATTAACATACCTCAATTGTAGAGATTAAGGAGAGAGACCATAAATCTTGTGATAGAGAAGCTGATGAATGTCTAAAAGGCACATTCCCAAGTACCTTGCAGATCTCAAGACTAACACAAGGACACAGTATTTTACAAAAGGGAATTAAAATGTTCCTTTCTTTTCTGCCTGCCTCTCCAACTGGAAGCCAGAGATGTTTTCCAGCCAGAAAGTCTTTGCCTGCAGGGGAACATAAGATTACAAATCTGTTGAGTCATGAAAAGCCTATGGAAAAAAACACATATTTGCTAAAATTTCTGAAAATAAATGGTAATAGTTTATTTTAACTATCCATTTAAATTGGTTTTGTCACGATCACATCATGAACAACAGAACATTGCAGCAGAAACATACATACAGCAGATTGCCCAAATATATAGCAGGCTTGTTGAATGTAAAGCAAGTTTGCTGGCCAGAGTCCTCAGCTCTGTCAATAGTTTGGGATGTGAGCAGTGCTCAGCCTGTGGAAGGGGGAGTGTTGCTGCTGAAGCTCCCTGGGATAACTCCTGTGCTGTCCAGAGACAGAGCAGACACACCCCTCTGAGAACTCTACTGCTGTGCATGTAGCTGTTTCTCAGTGCAGGCAATGCATACTCTGCACAGTTCTCTTAGCACAGAGCTACACCCCTGACATCGTTGCTACAGAGGCTTCTTCGGACAGAATTCCTGTCAAGAATTTAAGGAAGGGTTTGCTTGCTATCAGCTGATACAAGAATATAGTAAATGATTACTTGCAGCAGACAAATAATCCACTGTCAAACTGTAATGGGAAAAGAAGATAGTATTTGTGAAGAGAAACTACATATTAAATTGTGATGGTTCTTCATTGTCAACTGTTTAAAAAACTAAAGTACAAATGCTTTGGTTGGTGATGTCGCCTTTGACTGTGTTTTTGTGTTTTTTTTCAATTAGCATTAAGCTATGTCTTTTAAGTATAGGAAATATCATTAAAATATTGTTTAGAATTATTACAGATTTAATTTTTGCATCACTCTGGTGAAAGTGTGGTTCTATCTATCCTAATGGGCCTTTTTTTTTGTAAAGACTCAGGGTATTAAAATAATTGCTTCCAGATACATACTTTTAAAAAAAGTTCTTGGCAAACCAGGCATCACAGAGTTAGATAACAGGTGCATACTGTGGCCTCTCCATGGTGTGGCCTGGGCTATTTGGGAAGTATGTGCCCATACTGTGGAGCTCTGAGTTCAGATACCACTGTATGTAGGCAGATTATAGTAGGATAGCTAAATAGTTTCTCCCCCTATGTGTCTGTTCCACTTTTTTCCAAGGGCTTCTATTTCCATGATAAGGGGAAGTAAAGAGCCTAAAAGTGCCTTTAAAATTTCATGGGATGCAGGTGGAGAAGGTGTCTGAGGTGTCTGTACTCCTTTGTGAAATGTGTGTCACTACACAAAAAAGAGGAAGCAACTGAAAACCAAATGAGGTCTGGGGTTGTGCACAACCTTTGCTCCCCCCTCTGGTACAGGCCAAATAGATCCTATTTCAAATATTATTGAAGTCAAACTGAACTTCTGGAAAATTATATTGGATAAGAACATATTTTATGGGGAAAAGTGCCGTAGAATACCAATGAGAATGTGACTGTGAACAACAGTGGGAGTGTTTTTATTTCATCTAAGTTTGAAACAGGAGAACACGATAGACTGCTGAAAGCAACTCTAGCAATGCAATATCCAGTATCCGGAGAACAAAATCCTTTTGTTTCCTGACCTCGGCCTCATCAAACAAACCAAGAGAAAAGTGTTATTGAGCTGCTGGAATCTGTTTACTGGAACAAATACTGAAGCTCTACACTGGCATCTTAGAGCACAAAAGACGTTGGAACAGAACAGTCCTATTCTGGAAAAGAGAAGCAGCAATCATGCACAGATGACAACAGAGTCAACAGAAAATAAACTTGAACTACAAAGTAAACTCTGTCAATAATTTTGTTTCCTTTATATAGCTGACAGCTGTACCTAAAATTGATCTCAGTTACACTGAGACATAAGAGGCTTTAAGGACTCTTTAAGTGATATCTACATTTAATTCTGTTTGAAATGTTCAAGTTAAATCTGCTTGTGCCTTCAGAAAGGCATGATCTGGTTGAGTGAGTAATAGTGAAAAATATCTATCCAAAATTAATGTCAGTTTTCTGTATTGTAAACAAAACTGTTGTTTAATGCATTCCTGTAATGAGCTCTGGAAGCTCCTGATCAGCTTGCTGTAATATCAAAGACATTGTTTAGTATTTGTGTTTTGTTTTCTCTACCTAACTGCATTCAGTTTATGAATATTCTTTTACTCTCTATCTTGATATGCATTCTCTGGTGTATGTAACTAATCATCTAAGCTATGTACTTGCTTCTTGACTGGATGACATGCTTTCAAAATAGGAAAATATAGTGTATAATAAATAATGCACTTTTTATGTTAGATGACTTGTATTAATTACTTTATTTTTATTAAGCTTTATGTTTTTTCTGCAATTTATGGCCACTTTTGAATACTTATTGATCAGTGTAAGTCATAGCAGAAAACTGAATTCTCTATTTTTTTATTTAAAATCACTTCTACAATTAGTAAAAATGGAAATATATTAATTTAATTATGATCTTACAAATTACATTCCAATACAATATCAAGATTTTTCCACAAGTTTATTCATGTTTCTAAGGAGTATGTACAAAAAGACATGAGAGAGAAAGAGATTTTTGAATAATAGCCGAAAAGTCATAAAATGCACTTTGGGTTTTTATCTTTAGGAAAAAAAAATGCTATAAATGACAAGATGGAACTTATCATCTGAAAGCAATGATGCACTTTGAGTTTTCACAGATCCATTTCATCCTGTGGATGAACTACACACACCAAAAAAATCATCCACTTCAACAAAACATATGCAATAAGTCACACGACCCTTCCTCACACCTGCAGAGAAGAGCTGAGTAAGCAGCTGAATCTTGCAGGGTGTCCTGAAGGTCATCGCCTCAACCTCAGGCTCTGGTGCATCACAGCAGTGAAAGCAGGTGTCCTGCATACCTTCTCTTGCTCTTCTGAGGGTGACATTGTGCCTTTTTGATTTCACTTGGTTCCTCTGGCATGCTTGACAGTGTCATCTGCTCTCATGCACTTGTGGAATTTGTTCATCTAGGAGAAAAAAAATAAAATCTCTAGCTCCTCTGTGGCTCCCTGAAGGACTAGGACATGATATGCTGATGGACTCAAAGGACCAACCCAGTCTAAGCAGCAAGTAATTTTATCAAGAATCTAAGAAAAGAGATGTAGGTGTACAGTTCTGTGTTTTCTAAGATCCAACTTCTGCAATCCATTTTTCAGTGTTTGAAGTTGAATATCATCTTGCTACTTAAATTCTGAATGTTATTGTCTCTCCTGACCAGCACTGATATCACAAGCTGAAATCTCATATACCTGCTGAAACAGCCCTGACAATGTGTTGGATTCTGAACAAATTTTAATTCTACAAAATTTATTTTTGTGTTTGTTCTCTTTTCACAACCTGTTCTCTTCCCCCACTGCTACAGAGTCCTTTTATTCTGGAGTATACATGGCAAACGAACGGAACGGCAGATGGGCTGCTCCATATTTAATGCCTTCAGGGAGAAGAACACAAGGGCATGCAGAGCACATGTGTGGTCCAACAGCAGTCTGTCAAGGCAAACCCTCAGAAATGTGGGAAGCTAGTGCCCCAAGAGTGAGAGTCACAGAGACAGAACAGCTCAAACCACACTCCTCCGGTGCAAGAAAGCTTACTATTCTCATATGGATTTATGAAGCATTCAATCTGATATTTCATAAGTCAGAGATTTTACTCAGAAGGCTGGGGAAGTTTTAGATGAGAAAATGTGAAGAGGGATACCATCACCTCCTTTTTTCTCTGGGAGATGATAGTGTGGAGGGGCACACTATCAGTCTGTTTGGACTAACAGTCCAAAAACTTGGTCTTAGCTGTTTTGAATCTTAGGAGCTGTACCTCATGTGCTCATTTACAGAGACGGTGAGAGTAGCACACTTTGCATAATGATCTGCTTTATTATGTTCATATATCCCTTATCCTCAAGTGTTGCACTGCTTAGTGATCACCACAAAATCTGTCTTTTGCCTTAAAAGAAGTGATTTGGCTGGTGGGACTGGGTAATGCAGAACCCTGAGCGAGCTGTACGGGTGGAAGATCTTCCCCTCTTCTAATATACTCCTTTCCAACCTTCAGAGCAGTCTCACTGAACTTTCCCTGGACCTCTGTCTGGCTAGCTTCACTGGCTGTGAGAAAAGAACAGGACTTAGCTTCTGGGCCAGTCATGAGGGGATGACATGTATTCCTCCCTTAGATGAACAACTGTAGAAAGGAAAGAAAGGCATCTGTCTGCTGCACCACACGGGTTTTTTTAACAGCTGAAATGATTAAGTGTGAACCTGCAGAACTGAAATGCTGCTGTGGCATTTGTCTGAGCAGAAGCGGAAGAGCCCATGCCCTGGGGTGTGCATAGGGAAGTCAGTCTGGTTTCTGGGCAAGTCTGGATGGTCTTTAGAGTGTGCAGAAACAGTATCAGTCTCAGAGAGTGGGCAGAAAGCAGGAATATGTGTTGAACAGTTAATGCATCCTGGGACAGCAAGGCGGAACTGAACAGCCCTCTTCTCCCAAGTGACAGCTGCAGCCTACATTCAAACAAAAACACCATAGAGGCCCTTTAATTAACTAGGGGGTAGGTGCTCTTCTCTTCTCTTCGTTTCTGCTGATATGCAGTCATCACTGCACTTAGTCGATAAGGTAGCTGATAAGGGCCGCCGCAGGGCAGAGCCACCGAGCCCGTGGCCAGGCTGGCGCAGCGGAGCCCCGCAGGGCACCCCCGGGACGCCGGAGCGAGCGCAGCTTTTTGTTTTCTGTGCCTCCTGCAGTGACACCTGCCGCCGGCTCCGGGCATGGCCAGGGATTGCAAACCCTTTCTTACAAATCACTCTGATCTTTTGCGTGCAAGTCTTCTGAAGACCCAAAAGAACGACTTCCGGACTGATAACTTCAGTTGGATATTCCAAATAAAGCTGCTTTGATGCTCGTATGTCATCCTCCTCATTTCAAAACTAAAGAGCAACACTACTGACTTTACTGTTTCATACTGACGAGCAGCATAGCAGGTTTATGGCACAGCTTACTGATAAGATGCCGTGTCAAGAAGAGAAAAGGACTCTGATCAAACTTGAGCTTTGACTTGTTCTAGCGTTGTTCTGCTCCTCATCTTAGCAGAATATTAGATTCAGACTCTGGTGCTTGTTTTACTTAATGTCATGTCTCAGCATTTGTGTTTTACTTGTCTCATTTCTGCTGGAGTACTCTTGTGTTCTCAGGTTGCAGTTTTTCAGCTGCATTTTCTGAAGCTAACAGGAATAGAAATATAACCTGGAGAACTCACCGGGGAAGATCTCTCCCAACAGTCTATAATTTGTTCTTATCATGCAGCCAAATGACATCATTTTTTAAAATGAAATTACATTGTAGAAGACCAACTTCATTTTATCAGAAATCCAGAGTCTGCTGATTGTTTTTGCCATCATTTTCAGCTGAGAGCTGTAGTTTTAAACATGTTAACTTTATCTAGACAACTTTGCCCATTTCCATACAATTTATCCTTCAAATGGAATAGGGGACTAAAATGGCAGAAAATTTATGATTACCAGATGCACAAAACATATTAGCTGAGCCGGTACTTATTAACATAGATAGTTCCCTTATTACATTAATTTTACATGAAGATATGTGGAATCTGTCATCTGGAATTAGAGCCACATTGACATACAACACCCAGAGTCACTTCTGACAAGCGTAAGCCTCCAAGTTTCCCAGCCCTATACTTTAACAAGCCTTGGGCCTCCAGTAGCCTCCTCCTTATGCCCCTCTTTCCATGTAGAGGTAGGCAACATGTGGGGCCAGTGTGGGAGCAATGCTGCACCCTCAAGTAAACAGGAAAAATTGTGAAGTCCCCCCACAATGAACATGAGTACTTTTCCCATTGACAAATAGAACAAGGCAAATATAACCAGGCAAGTATAACTAGGCAATAATACTAAAGTGCCCATAACTGAATTTAGATGCCTCACATTATATTAGGCAATTGAGGAAAACTTGAGATTTTCATCTAACACCGATTTTTCAAGTATTAGCCTTGTATAAGGCTTGTTGCTGAAATTCTTTCTCTATTCAATGAAGCAGACTGTGCTGGAATGACTCAGAGTGATATTTTCCATCTTAATGGTTTGATAAACAACTCTGTCTGGTTTGTGTTGTGTTTCTGTCCAGCAGAGGAAGTGACTGGGAAATGAAATGAACCTGCACAGCTTCCTGGACTGGACTCTGCTTTGTTTGCTTATTTGATCACATATTTATTTGTCTCATAGTGTCCCTATAAAGCAGGACAATAATGCTCACCATGCAGTTCTCTAAGAAATCAGAAACAATGGAAGGAAATTTTCCAGATTGCCAGCAGCTCATTTTGGAAAAAAGATACTACTAAACAAGATTATCAGAAAACTTTTACACAAAGATTATGTTATTATACACTCTCCCACGTAAAGCAATACTGATAACTGTAATAATAATCCAGTGAATTCCAATTTTTATGAGAAAAACTGTTCTTTCTAAATTATCTGGAATATAGTGTTCACTATTTTTTCTTATATTGAGGATAAGAGGGTTTTCTGACTTTTAATTCCATATTGGCCCTAGAAAGATAATAACGACTTTTTTCTTCAGGGATTTTGAGAAATCTGAACAATCTTTTAACAAATATATGCTGCTGTTGTGCCTTTGAGAGAAGTGCTGAGTATATATCCCTGTCTTTAAATAGAAAGCAGTCAAAGGATAAGTGCAGCATTTAAAAACACTGAGAGCATTCTAAGTAGGAAGGAACAATAGTTCCGTAGTTAAAGTATAGAAAAAGAGACTATCTGCATTATATTCCTGAATTGAGAAGATTTTTTCTGTATTAACCTTGGGCAAAATGCTTCATCTCTGCCTGCCTACACTTCCATATTTTATTCTGTATAAAATGGGGATTATAACCCTTTTCTGCCTCAGAGAATACTAAAAATATATGTGCAGGGACAGACATCCTGAGATGGAAGGTGTTATCTGACATTATAAATGGAAACACAGGATATGGCTACACAGGCTCTCAATTTAGAGCTGATCTAATCACACAGAGGAAACCCAAGAAATAGAGTCAACAAACCTCATTCTCAAAGGCTCCAGTTACTACCTGATTGTATCACTTGTGTGTATTTATTTCTGTCTCTGAGAGCCTGATTCTCCTAGAATATGCTTTTAACTGCTAGAGATCTTCAGGAGGGAGGAACTGTTGAGATTAGTTTCTAACCCACTAGATTTTATATTTAAATCTTTGAACAGTATAACACGTAAGAAGTTACTTAGAGAAAAACTACCCTGCCTCGGGACAATGAAACGCTCCTGCACATAGGAGCCAAATGTGGTTCCCCTGCTAAAACACACACCTAAGAACTGGCAAATCTTTGCAGCTCCAGTGCTGCTCCTTTTGTCCCTCAACTGCTAGCAGTTCAACACTGGTGGCAATAAGCCACACTTGGAAATTCTACAGCTTTCTCTAATCTGAGTATCTGGAAGCATGTCATGTAGGCTTGGATTCACAGACATTTACAAGCCTAAAACTCACCAACGCTTTAACAGCCATAGGGGCTTGTATTCCTACATGCCTTCATAAATCCAAGCCATAAAAGTCACTTGGTTGCACCTATATATTGTACCTCTTAACGTAACCAAATATAGTAGTTTTTTAACCAGGCATAGAAAAATGATTAAATAGTTTAATGCAGGAAACAGAGAAAAATGCCATATTCACTAATGTTGATACATGGGATAAAACCATCAGGCTAGAATGTGGCAGGCAGGAACACTAGGAATTGTTCTTATTTTCTTAAGAACGCTATGGATTGAAATTTGATTGGTTTTCCTTAGAAATATATATAGTAACACACACAGACTCCCCCCAATAACTGTAAAGGAAAAAGCTCAGACTGGTATTAAGTGGACTTTAGGAGATGGATAATCAGCTTCATAAATACAAAGAGTTCAGTAAAGTGAATAGGAATTTTTCTTCCAGTATTTGTAGGAAGATGAAGCTCAAGATGTATTCTACAGGGGATATTGTTACCTTGACAGTCATTTTTGTCTGGAAGTATGGTACATATTGTTACAGAGTGACTAATTGCTATACTGAAACCTGCAGGAAAGAAAATTAAAATGTGTCCTATTTTTAAAACTGTTTACCCCATACATTTAACACAGCTAGGGACACAGCTAGTACATCATTTTCTTGACTAGTTCATTGGAAAAGAAAAAATGAGCATCAGGATAAGCTCTCCAAACACTGAAAGGAGAGGAGAAAAATCAATAAACACTCTAAAAAGCATTAGAGAGTAAAATCATCAGACTGACCCCTTAAAGAGTACACTGTCAGAAAACTGCCTAAACACATCTAGCTCAAATGCAATCACAAGATGACATTTGCTTATCAGTTCATTAATATTTTTGACATTTAAAACAAAAGCACGTGGGGAATTGGTTCGTCCTTTGCCAACTGGTTGCTTTCTCCCTTTTGAGGTAAGAAAAAACCCAGACCTTGACCTTGAGGATTTCAGCTCATATAGACATGAGAGTTGCTACTGGAATGAGAAATATGTACCTGGGGAAACAAGTAAACAAAGTAAGCTTGTTAAAATAAAATAATACTGTGAAACCCCCAACAGTGACTTTACTGCTTTAAAGCTAAATAAGATAAAACAATGCCAAAAAAAAAAAAAAAAAAAAAAAAAAAAAAAAAAAAAAAGTCGGAAAACTCCAATTATTTTGTCATTCCTGCTTGCATAGTATTGCAATGCTTTGTAGAACTTTATTATTGACTTATGCAGTATTTAATGAATTATGTTTGCCTAGTGATATTATTACATTTATAGAAATAATTTCCTTACAAATACACCAGCACATATTTTTTACTGTTTTGCTACATGCCATTTTTTTATTCCATGTCTTATTTTAATAGTTTCTCCACACACACCTTTTTCTAGGGCTGGTAAAGATCAAAGTCTTTGCTCTAAAATACTGAAGCCAGATATGGTCAAAACTCCTATTGAAAAGCTGATGATCTGTTCAAAATGAAACATACATATTTAGAAATACTAACTCAGTTTTATTACAGGGCTTCATTACAGGCTCTCTTCCAAAATTATTGCTCTGATTTTTAAAATTAAATAGTTGTCACAAAGTAGCTTTAACTTTCAAAAATATTTTGACAATATTTTAGGGGCTTTTGACAAAAGAGAAGTGTTCTTGCAAAATATCTTCATGGAATCACTTGCTGGCAGAAGATGATTTTACTGAAATTCCATATATGTAACACAACTGTGATATGGCAGACAGCACAGGACTAAGAAAATGTCAGGTAGCTTTTACATTATGGAATGTACTTCAGGCTCATCAGTCAACAGAGGAACAGCTGAAGTGAAGAGTTTGAAAATGGAGAGGTGGTAGTAATATTATGAAAGTCACAACAAATAGGCTGCAATGCAGAACTAACACAAGCAGGAGGGTTAAACTGGATTAAACTCTCCCTTCATCTGAGCCTCACTTGTGCACAAGGACATCTATCTGAAACTGAGTCACAGAATATCATCCTAAAACATATGGCTGTTCAAAAATTAGATCTGTTTAATAACCTTTTAATGCTGCAGACTCAGCATAGCAGGGCTCTAGGCCATTATGAGGTTGCCTATGTGGAAAATATATGCTTAGGGACAGAAGCCACATGGTGCTGGAGCCAGAAGAGGCCCAGCTGCTGTACTTGCAGGGCTGCCATACGCTAACTAAGGCACAGACAGTATCCATACCCATTTCTAGCCACTGTAATTCTTAACATTGGCTACATGACACATAAAAGTCTGTCCAGCACAGTGAAATGCTGGAGGTATTAGCATGATTCCCTACTGCTTTTGGTGTGCCCCATGAAAAGCAAGAGCTATCTAAGGTATTGTGCCCTGTAGGCATAACCAAAGAAGAGTTCACAAAACCAGCACACCAAGGGTAAGATTTTTTTCTAAGGATAAGATTTTTTTTTTTTGTAAGGGTAACATTTTTTTTACTTAGTACTACTGATTAGATTTAGTCAATTACTTTTGGTTATGTAACCAAAAAAAAAAAAGTTTATTCCATTTTTCCATCTGTTGAAACTGGTTAGGGAGATGTTTTCTTTATCTCTTGCATAACCCATTCCTCATAACTCCAGGGGGGAGGGAGCAGGTGCCTTCTGCTAATGGGCCAGCTGTTAAAACCAGGTGGGGCAGTGTTTCTTATCTCTTCCACAACCCATCCTCCCTCGGGGGATATCTTCTGCTAATGGGCCATTAAGGCTCCTCACATGACTGATAACATTCCATCATCCCATTGTGAGATGCTCCACCCAGTGAAGGGAGCCAACCATTCCTACCTAGATAAAAACTGAGAGTCACGAACACCAGAGATCCTGTTTTCCACTGGATTCCTGGAGGAAGACTGGACCCTTCTCACCATCACTGGGCCCTTTTCTCTCAGGATCATCTCTACTTCAACAGAACCACATCTGCCACTCCAGGAGGACTCACTTTTGGACTGCTTCCAACACCCTGACCAACAGGGTGTCAGGTCGTATTTCTGACTCTGTCAGGGTTTCTAGGATTTTTTGTTTGTTTGCTTGTTTTTTGTACTACTACATTTGTATTTTTAATATTCCTAGTAAAGAACTGTTATTCCTGTTCCTGAATCTTTGCCTGAAAGCCCTTAATTGCAAAATTATAATGACTTGGTGGGAAGGGGTTTACATTCTCCATTCCAAGGGAAGCTCCAGCTCTCCCTGGCAGATACCTGTCTTTCCAAACCAAGACAATGATTTAATATTTAAAGGGACAGTGATACCCTGCAGACTGATCTTTGGCAGAATGTAAATGCAATTCAGTAGCTCCCATGCCAGTTCATACCTGGTCACTAGGCCTGTACCAGAAGGGTGATTTAAAATGTTCCAGATATGAATAAAGTGCCATGCTTTTAAACATCTCTCTCTAGTAAGTGAATATCCTTATTTAATTAAAACTGTAATTTGTTTCTAGCCTTACTTTGGCAAGCTTCAGCTTCCACCTCCTGCTGGATCTCATTGCATGTTCTTCTGTTATAAAGCTATTTACTATCAGAAATATGATCTTTAAGAAGCAGATCTGAAACTCAAGTCCCTTTAACCTTCTAAGGATGAGCTGATTTTCTTGTAAGACACTCTCATCATTTCAAAAGCACACATTTAGTTCTGCTAACTGATGAACTTTCTATACTGTGGAAAAATCTGAGCAGCAATAACTTTTTTTTTTTTTTATTGTCCAATGCTGAGAGACCAAGCAGCAAGGTGAACTAAGTTTATAGCTATACAGTAAGAAAATAGTTTATATTTTTTCTTTCTCAATGGTAGTGAGATTTTTTAAGCTCATTAAGCAATCATAGCTGTACTGGAGTTGGTAAAACCACAATAAGCTGCATGTGCTAGCAACCTGCTTTATCAGAATTAGCAAACTGCTTTATCAGAATTAGCATTTCTAAACAGGATTTTAGGATTCATTCTTTCCTTAAGAAAAAAGCAGGGAGGTCTGTGAGGAGTGACACTTATGAAGCTTAGTTTTCCTCTCTTTTCCATCCCTCTTGTCTCTTTCTGACAACTTTACACATTATTTCCATAGCTCTCTGTCCCTTACACCTTCAGCTCTTAAATCATCCATCCATCAGGCTGGGCACAAAGAGCTGGTACTGTAGGTGACTTGGAGCTAGGATGTGTGCACCAGGGTGTGCACCCCAATCAGCTGCTTTGCTAAGGGCAAACACAGTAGGGAGAAGTAAGTTCTCCTCATCTTTCTTTTCAAGGGGGGGACTGACTTAGGCCTTAGTACTCTCAGCTGCTGAATTAAAATTTAATAAACATTAAATTTTACCAATATTCTTATGAACCCTATCCCTCTGTTGAATTTGTTTAAAACTGGTGATAAGATACAGCAGTTACAAGGAGGCACTGACATAGAGAATAGCTGCACTAAGCCTCATTTCCTTGGGAAAAAGAGGCTAGAAATGAAAGAACACATTCTCAGTATTGTAACAGAGTGGTTGGCTATCACACTACTTCAGAAGCATAACATTGGATGTGGTTGTGCTGAAATTGAAGAGCTTAGGTTTGTATTTGTACTGGTGCTTGCAGGAGACCTGAGTGAGCCCATTTCCATGGCATGTTCTCATCGTGCTGCTCTGTAATGTGCTCTAATTTCAGAGTAGTGACACAATTGCCTTAGTTAAAATGAACTAGTGTGACCAGAAAGAATTAGTAATATCCACTTATAAGCAGTAACAGGATATTTGTGAGTGACTGGATTCCCTTGGAATGTAAAGGTTTTGTAAAGGAACACCATTTCCAGATATAATTGCCAAAGCTATTTTTTTGCCTTATGTGAGATCCATATTTGCTGCTTGCTAGATTAACACCTTCCATGGTGGAATCTAAATCTGAAGTGACTAGCAGCAGTGGTGAGTCACCAGCTCTTTGTAGCACAACTGTGTTTGCTCTGGGCAGAAAAATGGAACAGAGATTCTTCTGCTGTTCAGTACAAAAAAAAAAAAACAAAAAAAACCCAACAAAACAAAAAGCTCACACCTTCTTTGAAGTCTTCATAATTATTGGAAAGGAAGTTTACAACCCATTTTTACATGGGATAAAGTTCTGGTAACTTTCAGTTTTGCTTCCTATTTTGCTTCTCAAAAAAATCTAAAGAATGTATCATGAAGAACTAAAGAGTCATGGTGTGAGTGATGAGACTTGAGACTATGGAGGTTTCTACTAGAACATTCCAAGCAACAAAACCCCATACATCCTCAACGTGTTTCAGTTCTTGGCTTGCCACTGTGATTTGTTTCTAGCAGTAATGCTAGCAATGAGCTGATACTTACATCTGTAATGTTTCCATAATGAAAGGACACCTCTAGGTAGAAAGCACATACACAAAATTGTGAGTATGGAGACAATGAAACCGACAGGGGCTGTCAGAAAGCCATCTGTTGCACAGCAGGAATGAATTTGTTCACAGCTGGCAGTGCACCAAGCCCACCTGGCTGCTGCTGCAGCATTTCAAATCAGCCCTTACAGGTTATGCAGGACCCCAGCAGCACAAGGGTAATAAATATTTCCTTAATATGTATTTTGGGCTGGACACAGTATGAATTTACTGAAGAGATGGAACTCAGACATCTGGTAACATTAGTATCTGTGCTAGGGGTGACAAGCTGGAGGAGCAGGTCACAGGGAGCAGTGCAGACCAGCCATGAGCATGCTGTCTCTGGTCCCCAAACTGCCCAGCAGCTGGAGCCCAGGCCCTCTGCAGGGACTGGGGACACCCAGCTGCACAGCACAGCATCACATGGAGACATGGGCCCAGGGTCCTCACACATTTTTCCAGACCTGCCCTGATTAATAATGACTTTGTGTGGAAAAGCCACTGATGAGCCTTGATCCCCAAGGCAGCAAATCACAGAAGGGCAGCCACCCCACAGCTTGTTCTTCTCTGGGGGGAATAAGTGAACCTGATCTCCCTGTAAGCAATTCACAGTGTGCAATTACTTCTGTGGAGTTTGGGGGCAAAAACCTTAGATACCTCTGAGATCTTTAAATTTAGTTGGGAAAATTCTAGTAAAAATTCCTAACAAGAAGGTGAAAATCTTAATCTTAAACCGTTTGTGTAGTTAGCCTGCTGTGAATGTAAAATATAAGGTAGTGATGTAATTGGTCAAAATTTAATGGTAAATAACAGAAAAGGATTGACTTTTAACCATCTAATGGTTGTTCCTGCCTGTACATTCACTCAGTTTGTACTTCAAAATTTTTGTTCTCCCTGCTGTGTTCCTTCTCAGCACTTGTGTGTTGCTACGTTTGTAAGGATGTCTGTATGTAGCACTTATGGCTAGTGTGGGATTGTTGCAAAATGTGGAATATGTAAATATTTCTGAAGAAAGTGTGTTCTCTGATGTTTGATCTTTGTATACTTTCAAGCCTAAACAACATCAAAAAAGGAGATTTAATTTGTGAAACAGAGAGCAGCTAAGAAGCTGTAAGTGATGTCCGGGTGTTAGAAAGACAAATTAATTGTTGGAAGAATTGCTTTTTTAAGGTTTAGGGCTCATTATGTTTCAGTGACCTGGGGAGGCTAACAAAACTTGGGACTGATGATGGACACAAAGAATACAGAATTTAGGGTCACAAGGACATCTAGCAGAACTTCCAAGATCAAGAAGTAAATAATAAAGCCAACTCAACAACTGTGCTGAGATCAGCTCTGACTGGGTAAAACGTAATTCCGGCAGGACGGGATTGAGACCCCTGACTCACAGCCACCAACTCAAGAAACCCACTGACTCAAAAGAAGAGAAAGACAGAGAATGTAGACTAATACGGATGAGAAACAGGGGAATCATTAATAGCAGATAGAATACTAATTATGAACTACATAACTTGTAGCCAATAAACACTAATTCCTTTGGTTACTAAAATGTATGAATACTAAAACGTTTTGATAGTTGTAATGCTGGCTTTGTGGATCTGCCACCCAGCACCCCTTTCAGTGCAGAACTGTAAATAAATCAAATACCTCGACTCTGCGTGTGTTTTGGACTCTTGCAAACCGGGTCAAAGAACCTATTTCGGCAACAGGATTGCTCTGCATCCGTGTCTACATTCTGCAATCCCACGTCTCAAGCCCTCTGTTAGCCCTCCATCAAGCACTTTTTCGCTCCTGCCCGTGACGGCCAGAGAAGGCCCCCGCCTCCTGCACTCCTCAGAAGATCTGTGTTGCATAGAATCTGTGCTTTGATGGAACGCAACTTTAGAGACTTTGGGGCTGGGTGCGCGGCGTTTCCAGGCGCGGGCAGGCCGCGGAGGGAGCCGGGCCCGGCCCGCTCGCAGCGCGCGCACGGCGGAGCGCTCCCGCCCCGGGCCTGCCCGCGCGCGCGGGGCGGCGCCTGCCCCGGAACCGCCGCGCGGGGCATTGTGGGTGTGCGGCCGCGGCTGCGGCTTTCGGCGGGTCCCGTGAAAATGGCGCCGTAGGCGGTGGCGGGAGCGGGAGTTGCCCCCGGGTCTCTGCGCTGCTGACCGGGTGGCGCGAACTCGCCTCCCTCCTTCCCTCCGCCACCGCGCCATACTCCGGTTCTGCCGCCCGCTCGCTGTCCCCGCGCCACCTCCTGCCTCCCGCGCGGCGATGGCGACTCCGGACCAAAAATCCCCCAACGTTCTGCTGCAGAGCCTCTGCTGCCGCATCCTGGGCAAGAGCGAAGGTAACGGCGTCCCCCCGCCATTCCCCCGGCGGCAGCGCTCGGAGCCCCCCGGGGCTGCCCCGGCAGGGCTGGAGAGGTGCCGGCCCCCTCGGCAGGGAGCGTCGGCGGCCTCCCGGCCCGCGGCGTGACAGCCCGGGCAATGCTGAGGCGCCGGCCGGGCACGGCAGCGGCCCTGCCAGCCGGAGCCCTGCGGGGGGAGGCGGCTGGCGACGGCTCCGGGCCCTCCTCCGGCTCCCCTTTGGCCGGCTCGTGAAGGCGTTCTCCTCTTCAGGGAGCGGGGCAGCGGTGCCGGGGTGTTGGGGCAAAGGGGGGCTCCGTGTACGCGCTGAGGAACCTCCGCCTCCCGCCGGTGCCTGCTCCAGTGGAGCCAGTGGCGATCGCCAGGTCCGCTACAGGTCCTCGGTGTCTTGATGCTGCTGTGAGTCTCCAGCAGCGGAATGAATCCCTTGTCTGTTTGCGTAAGTTTCTCCCTTGCAGTCAAGGCGAAGACTGTTTTTAGTAAGCAGTTGGAGGGCTGGAAAGGAAGGCATGCATCTGTTGAGTCTCCTTTTTAAGTTACTCTGTTTATCAGCATGGCTCACTAGAGAAGCTCATGCAGAAGCTTTTATTACATGTTTTCTTGTATGAGAGATGACTTTCTCCCTCATTAGTATTGGCTGTCAAGTCACTTACTCTTTTCTTTTTCCATGCCCTTTTCTTCTGACAAGTTCCTTTAGATATTTCCAGGACAGTACTAAAACTAAAACTTTTGATCATTGACCTGTTATAAAAACTAGAATGTGATCTACACGTGGATTATGGCTATCTTAGAAATCTAGAAAGTGAGTAACAGGGTACAGATAAATATATTGTCTGTCTCTCAGAATTTGTTTCCGTCTATTGCAGACAGCATGTCGTGGTTTCACACCCCGTCTTTCTCAGCTGGAGAAATATGAGTTTAATGGATGGACTATTTGGTGAATGAGTAATTGAAAGTGGCAGCATGGCCCTCTCCAAAGAGTTGTAGTCACTGTCTCAGTGTCAAAATAAAGATCAGTAGCAAGTGGTGTCCCTCAGAGGTCGGTACTGGGATTGATGATGATCAATATCTTTATTAATAACATAGATAGCGGGCTTGAATGTGCCTTTGGGAGGTTTGCAGATGACACCAAGGTGAGTAGTGCAGGTGATGGGAGTGCTGACAGAAGGGAGTGCCGTGCAGAGGGACCTTGACAGGCTTGAGGAGCAGGCCTGTGTGAAACTCAAGGTTCTGTACCTGGGTTGGGGCAATCCCTAATATCTGTAGAAAGTGGAGGATGAGTGGATTGAGGGTAGTCCTGCAGAGAAAGACTTGGGGAGTGGATGAAAAATTGGACATGAGGCAGTGATGTGCACCCTGGAAATTCAACATATTGAGCTGTATCTACATGTATCTACATATCCCATCTGTAGAAGTGTTCAAGACCAGACCAAATGGGGCTTTGAGCAACCTGATCAAGTGAGGTGTCCCTGCCCATGTCAGGAAGTGGACTAGTTCATCTTTGAAGGGCCCATCCAGCCCAAACCATTTTGTGATTCTGTAAGTCATCTGAGAAGGATGAATCACAGAAAACACTCCATATAACTCTAAGATCCTAAGGGTCTTTTTCAAACTAAATAATTCTATGATCATCAGCTGTTGATTGCTGTGTTTTGTTTTTCAAAATCTTTTCCTTCTCCATTGCATTTTGAAGTCTTCTGCAAGGCAGTATTTTTTTTTTCAAGAATCTGTAGTATTTCTGTGTCAGGAATTCCTGTTGTAAGGTTTTATCAGGATGTGGCAAATTTCTGTTCTTCCCCTGTCTCCACTGAATCAGCAGTAGCTTCTAAACTGTGTAATGCCTCTTGTGTTCTTCTGTAACCACAGGTTTCTTTTAGCAAGTGTTTTAACTGTATTTTAAAGGGTCCTTCACATCAGACTATAATTCGAAGGTACTCTTATAGCTCTGTTTTTAAAGCTCTTTCTTGCCTTTAACATTCTTTGGAAACATTTTTTCTGATAAAATTGGTACATGTTCTTGTTTAAGAGTATTTCAAACATTTACTATCAGAAATCTCAAATTATTGTGCTAGTTGCTAGTTCTATTTCCAAAAGCAAATAAAAAATGCAAAATAGATTGTCTTGCTTTATTGGAATAGTGGATGCCTTTTCAAGGACATTATTTCTGTAATGTCTAGTCCTGTTTTCTTCATGACTCTTGTTTCTTAGATTTGGAGTCTAATCTAAACTCAATCTAAGCTTGTTTCTTAGTGGTATCTAGGTCTGTGATACTTTAAAAAGTTAAACAGAGCATGAGAACAGAAATGGAAACCTCTGTTTATCAACTGAAGTATGAGTATTGAGGTGAGATGGCTCGCTTCTAGCAGCTTAGGATCTAACTTTTTTTTGAAGTCATAGTTTCAATACTTCTCTGTATCTCCTGACTGGAATAATCATTTTATTCATAAGCAATATGCAAAAACATGCAAGAGAACTGGGTTTTGTTGTTTTTTAAATAAATGTTCAACCTGTTCCTGTATGTTGGGGTTCTGATAATGTAACTTAAAATCCTTTTTTATGTTTGACTAATGAAAGTGGAAGTTTTGGCCAAAATCACAGTAAGTTTCTGCGTGCAACCTGTAGACTGCTCGTCTGCGCACTGGAGGATTATCTGAGGAATTCTTTGAAGTGACAGCTTAAAAAAAAAAAGGGGGGGGTTGTCTGCCACATTTATCACCCATGTTTTTATGCATGTGACAGATGGGAAGCCTGTTCTTACCCTGCTCTTTATTCCTTTGATAGGAGGGATGCTAGAACTGAAACGTCATCCTTCTGAGACAGGATTTCCCTCAAAGCAGTCAACTGTAGTACATGTGTTAGCTCAGCTATAGACTTCAAGTGCATAGAGACTGAAAAATTAAAAATTCTGTGAAAGTCTCAGTCATTAAAGGTGGTTTTTCCCCCCACCCCCACATCTATGTCCAAGGAATACATAAAAGACAAGAAAGGAATTTTGTTGGCGCTAGCATCCTCTGTGTCAAGGAAGCTGCATGTATCCAAAGGTGGTAAGGGACTGACTGGACAAGCTATTTAGCATCTTGCTGTTTTTCAGGCTTGAAATTCTTGTTCCTTTCAGCACAGGGTAAGTTTGAAGTAAGGTATTAGTGTGTGGTTGGTGGTCTGTAGCTTCTCTGCTCCTTGTGTACGATGAAGTTAGGCTGCTTTGTATATACATGTCCTCTTTCTTGAAGCAAACTTTACAAGTGTTATCAGTTTACTTTGGAAAGTAATTTATGGTGTTCAGATGCTCTGGAGAGTTTAGGGGCAAAAACCTTAGACACTTAAGAGCTCTTTAAATTTAGCAGAGAAATCTCTACTAACAATTCAAAAGAGGAAGCTGAAAACATCGATCTTAAACCATTTGTGTAGTTAACCTGCTGTGAGTGTGAAGTACGAGGTACTGATGTAGCTGGGTAAAATTTAAATGGTAAATAATAAAGGAATTGACGTTCAATGATTTATTGGTTATTCCTGCCTGTGCATTCCCTGAGTTTCTACTTGAGAATTTTTGTTCTCTCTTTGTTCCTTCTCAGCATTTATGTGTTATGTTTGTGAGGAAGCTACGGAGGAGCTGAAGGGTTCTGTTTATATAACGTCTGTGTGATAATTGCTCACTTAAGGCTAAGGTGAGATTCATCTCCTTACAAGCCTACATTGTGCAATCCCCTGCCTGAAGTCTTCCATAAACCCTCATCAAGGGTTCTGCCCATGATGGTCTTAGAAGGCTTCCAACTTCTCTGCTTGTTAAAGATTTATGTTGAAGTGAATCTGTGGTTTCATGGACTGTGATGTCAGGCTCTCAGTGGTGGAGCCATCTTCTCTCTCTTCCCCTTTTTGGGATCATCCCCTAAGTAGACAGCTTGCTTTGTTCCCAGAACCAGTCAGCTGCATAGGCCTAGTTACTGGGATTAACTTTTTTGCAAACACCTCTGCCTCTGAGAAATTCATTACAAAGTCTACTGAGTTATGTGGAAGAACTGTTGAGTTGTTTGTTTTTTAAACATTTTCTACCTAAACTTTTTTTCCCCTAAAACTGATGTTTGAAAGCTTTTTGTTGCTGTGCTCTAGCCAGTCCTCAAGGAGAGCCTTAAAGCTTTGCACAGTGCTGTGTGTCTGCAGTCACCCACTGTGGTTAGTTTGGGGTTCTGCCTCTGCAGTTGGAGGTGTTGCTGACCTCTCTCTTCCACATGTTCTCATTGTGTCTTAAGAATTACTGTACTGGCTTTATATTATCTTCTGTGTTTTTCCAGGCTATCCATTCACTTTTATACTTACACCTGATCTTGCAGGGAGCTTGCTTACCTGTGCAGTAATTGCTGTAATTTTCTTTCCCCCCACTGTGTTTGTAGGCTCCAGCAGTTATGCAAGGTTGCATGCCTCTTTTCAGACAGTGATTTTAGTCCTTCTGACAAAGAACTTCTTGTTCTTAGCTGTCCTTCACAAACCTCCTGGTAATCGTAAAACTCTTAAGAGCTCTTAGTGCCTCCAATGGAAATGAATGGTATTGCTGTAAATATTCAAGCTAAATCTATTTGAGTTTGAAACCTTAAAAGATTTTTTTGTGCCAAAGTACAATTGGAGGTGTGCATGCTCTAGAAAGTAAAGTAGTATTTCAGTCTTTGGAGAGCAATATACTTTGCTACCTGAAGGCCGTACTGTGGCCAGAGTTTAATCTCCAGAGTGTCAGTGGCAGTTCTGTTTTTGCTCTTTGATTTTAGTTTTTTAAACTCTAAGTTATTGGAATAGATGTTAAAATTTCATGTCGGGGGAAAAGCACAGAGTTCATTTAAAAGGTGATATGGAGGGAGGTTTACCTATGCTAATAACAGAGCAGATGGGAGTTGACAAAAAAGGCAAAAATTCACAGTGACGGAAAGTTCTGAAAAGATGATTACAGAGCTTTTGATAATCCAGTGGGACAGTTCTCAATAAACCTGTTCACTAACAATGCAACAAGAGCCAGCCATATTAACAGAATTAAAGAATGTTTCCTGGGCTGTGCATCAAAGTTTGTGGACAACTTCTAAGTAAGAAAGAATGGGAGTGTGTGTGGCTTGGACTTTATTTTGTACTTATGTTGATTTTTTTTTTCCTTTGTGGGAAAGGAATCTGGAGGCTAGAAAAACACTTAATTAACAACAAATTTAAAATGCTTCAAGTAAAAACTTTCATCAACAGAAGAGAAGCTTAAGATAGTTGACTAAATCAGAAGACTGATGTAAAATTAATTTTTTTCAGGAATATTTCATAGAATCATAGAAAGGCTTTATTTGGAAGGTACCCTAAATGTCATCTAGTTCCGGCCCTGCTGCCTTGGGATGGGACACCTGGACACCTTCCACTATACCAGGTTGCTCAGAAGCCATCCAACATGGCCTTGAACGCCTCCACAGGGCAGGACATCCACAACTTCTCTTGGCAATCTGCTGTAGTGTCTCACCATCCTCACTGTAAAGAATTTCTTCCTAGCATGGTGTCTAAATGTCTCCTTTTTATTTTAAAATCGTTTCTCCTTGTCCTATTACTATCTGCCTATATAAGAAGTTGCTCTCCCTCTTTTTATGACCCCCTTTAAGTACTGAAAGGCCACAATGAGGTGTCTGCTTAGAGCCTTCTCTTCTCCAGACTGAACAAGCCCAGCTCTCTTAGCCTGGCTTCAGAGGAGAGGTGCTCCATTCCTTTGACCATCTTCATGGCCTCCTGTGGACCTGCTCTTAACAGGTCCAAGTCTTTTTGTGCTAGGGATGCAGCAGTGCAGGTGGGATCTCATGAGGCCACAGTAATCACCTACCTTGACCTCCTGGCCACCCTTCTTTTGCTGCAACCCAAGGTGCATTCAGGCCTTCTTGGCTGCAAGCTGCCTCATGTCCAGCTTTTTATCCATGAGAACTCCCAAGTCCTTCTCTGCAGGGCTGCTCTCAATGGGTTCTGCCAGTGTGCAGTTGTGTCTGGGATTGCCTCAACCCAGTGCAGCATCTTGCATGTCATAACCAGGCTGGGCCTAAAATTGCACATTTCAAACCCAGTGTTTTCTATAGGAATAGTTTAGCTCACAATGCACGTAGATTCTCCTCAAGAGCAAAGTAGTAATGCTAGTGGCATTTGAGACTAGTCTTGTAGTTTATCACTATGCCATGTAAATGCAATTGCCTTTTTCCCCAGGTAATACTTCCTAGTAATGTAGAACATCTGATCTGAGTAAAACAGAGAAGATACAGCAGCATTACTGTCTTGGCAAACATCATATGTACTCATGGTATATGTGAAAAGGTGAAAAGTTTTATATCTTTTCTTCCTGGCTTAATTTTGCAACAAAAGCACATTAGGTTCTTTGCAAACACTTTGTTACAGGAAAGAAGCTTGCTGTTTGGGGTTTGATTTTTTTTCTTCAGATTTTCTACAGATTCTTTGGCAGCATCTGTATCTGAACTAGTTTTTCAGCAAAAATTATTGCAGCAATAATTTTTCCCTGGTCAGCATCACTCCTACAGCATTGAATGGAGTTTAGGGTGTAATTGTTTTGCAATAATTTTTTATTTGTGTTCAAGGAAAATGGTTGTCTCGAATGATGGACAGCTGACTTGAGGGTTTGCTAATCTTTGAAGTCTTTCAAGAAAGAGAGAAACTGGTTTAGCTAAACTTTCTTGAGCATGGTCCTACAGTTTAAAAATTCTTTCTCACAATGATTTGGAAAAACAGTTTCAATGACTGCTTAGGTTTTTCAGGACTTTCCCCTGCCCGTTTTTGGAAACTTAATTGACTGATAACCAACCTTATTTAAAGAAATATGTAAGAGTATAAAGTGAATTTTAGCTCACTTCCCTAAAATTATAGGTAATGTTAGCAGCTTCTTTATAGCAAAGATCTTGCTGAATTTCAGCACATCCTCTGAAATACTGCCTTCTTGCAAGTATATTGGCTAATTACTTTTGTCTTGTGAACTTTTCTTTTAAATTTTGTCTTTAGTCCTATTTCCCCTTGCTTTCTTTACAAACAGAATCTCTCTGTGCATTGCTTCTATATATTTTTTTTCATGTGTTACGCTTATTTTCTTCAGTTTTAAAGGTATTTGCCTTTTGAAGTAGTTCAGTACTAATACTGCATTGTGTGTAGGAAAGTTTGAATG
Organism: Phylloscopus collybita; assembly: GCA_027886175.1. Lineage (NCBI taxonomy): Eukaryota > Metazoa > Chordata > Aves > Passeriformes > Phylloscopidae > Phylloscopus > Phylloscopus collybita. The sequence goes on from JAJNNQ010000006.1 coordinate 36,787,536, forward strand.
CTTGTGTGGAGTATAAGTCTTTGAAGGATTGATGGGTTACTTTGTTCAGAGGAGACAGTTTTTAAATTTTCTTTTTTTTTTCTTGTGATTCACAAGTGCCAGTTCTCTGGCTGCTTATCATTCATTGTGTGTGTATTACTTAAGGGATATAGTCTGAGGAGAAGTGGCTGTCTCTGCTGTGATCAGACCTCTTGGAAATCAAGTCATGATCAATGTTGTTTTACCCCTTTAGCCTTCAGACAGCTGCATCAGATATATTGAGCTTGCTGTTATGTAACAGAGTCATGCTGTAATCATTTTCTGATGAAGGATGTTCAAATAGATGGCTGTATATTTTAAGTATGTCTGCTGTCATAATGATGATTCTTTGAGGAGGGAAGCAATTAGATGTGCCTATTAGTTATAAGCTGTGTGAATTTTTATTGTACTGACACATATCTCTATTAAGTTATGTTTAATCACTTCAGGTACGGAAGTTATTTTATGAATTCATGAGAAATAATCCGCTGAAGAAACACCCACAGCCAGGAATTTTGTTTGTAAAAGAGAAGCTGGACTTGATATGAATAAAACATGAAAATCTGAATTAATTAAAATAGGAAACAGTCTTGCTACAGAGCTGTTGAATTGCTGGTGCAACTCAGCAATATATGAAGAGCAGATAACTTTTCCCATGTTCAGTCATGCAGCAGGTTTAAACAGGTTAATAAAAACAGGATTTGTTGGTTGGAACTGTAGTCTTTCAACTAGAGATCTTTCTTAGATGTCTTTTAGGGCAGTATGTAAAAGGCTATACTAAGTTTCAGTGTTTTAACAAGTCTTGCTATGGCTGGTGTTGAGATAAAAGGTTGTTACAGGAGGTAATAGATTTCCCTTAAAGTTTCCCCATTACAGGAAAAGCTTGCCCGTTTCCTATCTGCTGCCAAGTAAGCAATTGTGGAATTAATGGAACATACACTGTTTGGGATAGCTTGGTGCCAATATTTGACTTAAATTGACCATGCAGAATACTCTTTGAAATCTTGTGTTTTGTTATGCCATGCATTAAACTTAGAAATTACACAGAAATGCTTCCTGGTACTTAACTCTTCACACCTAGTTCATCAGTAGCTGAACTATTAAATTTTTGTATTTGTATTTTCAAAACCTTATTGCAATTGAAAGGTTGCTTAGTCCAACAATAGAGGAGGCATTTGCCATAGAGGTTTGTGACCTTACAGTAATAGTGGCATTTTCTTCTCTGACAATAGAACAATACTCTTGCTCCTTCTGTAAGCCAGTATTGTCAATACTGTTAAATGTTCATGATTTTGTCTGAGAAGACTGTTTTCCTGATTGTGTGAAGTGTTTCTTTGTGTGAATTGGTTAATATTTGTGTTCTGCTGTTGTATTCTGGTGGAGTTGGACCAGTGGATGACATTTATAGTACAAGACAGTATAAAATGGACATTCAAGAAAAATGTAGGGCATTCAAACACAATCTGGCACATTGTGATTTTTAAATTTCAAACTTCTTTCCATAAGTTTTTGAAGATTTTAGTGCATTTAATCAATATTCTAGTCCTAGTATCTCCAAGGTGATCTCTTTTCCAATTGCAAATATTAGTTAATTTAAGAGATGATAAACGCTTAAAATGTTTCTTCTTTTAGTGGTCCTTTACCTTATTTCATTTTTCTGTTCATTTTGTACATATTTGTCCTGACCAGCATCCTTGGCCGAACCTTTGCTGCATTACTCGGCAGTTTTCCCTGAGAGCTGACTGCTCAACCGGCTAAATAAAACACACAGGCATGTGATGCGTTTGCACACGTAATTGTTATATACAGAGCAACAAAACGCAGAATTGCTTAGATGGGTGTCTTTCCTGAAGTAAAAAGGTTCAAATATGTGGCACTTGGTTATTTTCTTATGTATCTTTTTCTTTGTGTTATTACAGTTGTTTCTAGATGAGGAATAAAAATGTGTTTGACCTTTTATAAGGGCACTTGACATGTCTGTAGGCTTATTGTTTGATTTTCAGGTCAATAAATGGGAATATGACGATGCTGTAGAGGCATTAATACTGACCTGGCCCTATCTTCATGTTACGAGACTATTAGTTTCCCCAGAAAGCAAGATACTTGCACTAAAACAGTGCTGTTCAACAACAAGATTAAAAACAGAATTATTGCATGAGGAAGAAGCAGTGGCAGGAGGTCACTGATTTGTGACCTCTGTGTTAGTGCCCACATTATGCATTGGGATGTGATGCTGATATATCTCTGAGCTGGCTTTGAACCAAGGGGTGAAGCCATTCAAACTGTTTTAAACAAAACCAAATCTAAACCCAAGATGCAAACTGGTAAAACCACTGTTGTGGATATCCAAGTGAAAATCCACAGGCAGGTGGTGAACGAGTGTATTCCTGTGGTGTGTGAGCTGAATTGTGTGACTCTGCCAGGTCCCACAGCATTTCTGTCCATGGGCTTGGGGAGAGCCAGTCAAGTGTTCAAATGCACTCTAGTAACTGGGTAGACCTAAGTGTCTCTTTCAGCCCAAAATAGGAAGGGCTTAATCACACATTTTGGTGCAGTTATTTGTGGAGTGTGTACAGGTAAGTGTGTTTTGAAATACTGCATTAATACTATGCTGAACTGGATAAACTGGACTTTACTGCCCTCTGGTTAGAAGTGTGCCTAAGAATTGCAGCACAGCATTATAAGATCTAAGCCAGGTATGCTTTGCTGCTTTCAGACATAGCAAAGTGATCTCATGTCTCACTTTTTTTAAAATTAGTTTTAATAGAACTTTAGCATTCTCCTTAACTGACAGAGTTTTCTTTTTCTTTCAGCTGATGCAGCCCAACAGTTTCAGTATGCAGTAAGAGTTATTGGAAGCAATTTTGCTCCCACTGTTGAGCGTGATGAATTTCTTGTAGCAGAGAAAATCAAGAAAGAACGTAAGTGCATCTTGTTCGTTTCTTAGAAATACAAAATTCTTTATGAAATTAATCAGGTTAGTTCTCTGAAAAGGGGACAACACTGCCTCAGAGATAGTCTAATCTACTATTAATGCTTACTTCCAGAAAATCTCATGATGTAAATGCCATTAATTTCCTAGTTAATATTTCTGAGTGGCTATTTGTATTCATAGCTCAGATTTTTCTGAATACTCAGCTTAAACTTTCCTTGCTGTTTTGTATCTTAGCCACTAGAATACAAAGAGCAATTAATACTGCACTCCTTTCACCTTAACAGTACTTGGAATTTATGAATTTGTAGTTCTTAGAGGAGTAAAAGACTGATATTTTTGAGATCTGCGCTTCAGGAATATTACACATGGGCACAATTAACTTCATGAGCACCTGTGTGAAATTTGCTGAACGAGCATTCTGGGAATTGATGGAATGGTTTGTGACTTACCTGACTTGCTTTCAGTTTCTCTACAAGTTTTCTGCAACCACCTTCTTAAAATCGCAGCCCATGACTTTGTAAGGGATGTTGCATTTCCATTCCATTGTGCTCTCTGCTGTTTTGAGTCAAGTGTTGCACTATGTGTATCCAAAGGGGACACGATGAATTCTTCTTGAAAAGCCAAATACTGCTTTCAGCAGATTCTGCTGCGCAGTGGCATGTCCTGAAACAATTACTTGAATTGTGCTAATGAAATTAAAGCTTCATATTTGAGCTTCAAATATTCAGAGATTGAGTTAGGATAACTGATGTCAGTGGTTGTAACTGGTTTAAGGTCCATGTGTGCTTTTTGCTAATGCAGAGCTTCCGTGACTTGCTGATAGACAAATAAGTCCATTAGAATTCCTCTAGCTACAGCTCCAAAACACTGGAATCTACAATATATATACTTTCTGCCATGCTTTGGTTACTTGTAGGTAGCACAGCATATATTCTTTGGGCCTGTTGCCAGTTTTCTGAAGAGGACTGTCTCCCTCATCCTCCTCCCCAGCTTCAGCTTGTAAGCTTATACTAGTGGTCATGTAACAAGTGACTGGATATACATCCTTCTGACTTTACATTTATTTTGGAGATAACCACACAAGTAATGACTTACTTGGCAAAGTGTACTTATCAGTGACATTTGATGCTAATTTGTAGCATTTAATAGTTATTTTTCTTATCACTGGAGTTTCTTCAGATGTCTTTATTGCCTTGGTTTTCTTTTAACATGGCTCTTTCTGATGCAACATAGCTTTTTAAGATATCTTAGTTGGAAGATGTGTCTCGTCTGAGAAGGTACTTCTGTAACTGGCATTGATTTGAGACTATTATTTTTTGTAATATATGAAAATTGTGTGACCCTGGAATTCTGCCTGACTTGCAGCAAATGGCATTACTGCTTTTTGCCTTGATTTTATTGCCTAAAATAGAAACAATTACTAGGTTTGGAGCAATTACATGTAGGTTTTATGGCCTTCTTTAATGCTTTCAGTTGTGTCTTCAGTTTCTTAGGTCCCTAAATCAACTGAATGGCAGACTAGACTTTACCAGAACACCAACTTAAAAATGTATATTTTGATTGAGCTAAGAAATGCAGGTACTTACTTTGAATCACTTGCATTGCAAGAATTCTCAGGGCTGGAATGCAGATAAGATAAAAACAGGCAAAGTGTTTAAGTAAATACAATGAAACAGTCCAGCATCATGAAGCTTTCTTGGTTGCATTTTATAATTTACCATGAGTATATGTAAAGGACATGACTGTTACACTTTCCAATTTTTAATCTACTTTTTTTTTTTTTTTTTTAATAGTTGTGCGACAAAGAAGGGAAGCAGATGCTGCTTTGTTTTCAGAACTCTACAGAAAACTCGGTTCACAGGTAGTTTAATAAATGTGTCAAGAGTAAAGAAACTGATAGCACTCGTAAGCGTCCTCCTGATGTTAGAATTGTTGTGGAGAGTGCTCAGATCATGAACAATATTTTTTCTGGGAACCTAAGAAAGTTGTGGAGTCTTCATCCTTGGAGACAAGTCAAAACCTGACTGGACACAGTCATGGGCAACCTGCTGTAGATGACCCTGCTTTAAATAGGGGGATTGGACCAGACAAGTTTTAGAGATGCCTTTCAACCCTAGCTGTATTTTTAGTATTTGACTCGAGTTATATGAAGGGTTACTTCATATGAAGAAAGGAACCCTGTAAAAATAAAGGGTTCATTTTATATGTAAAACTGATGATTTTTCTCATCTTTTATTTTGCAGAAATGCCTTGCAGTGTGTTGATTTCACTAATCTAGTGTTCTCATACATCTGAATTTTTAAGTGCTCCAGGTCTTTAATGTTGCAGGGTTTTCTGACTTGGATGGCTCTAACACCAGTGTTAATCAAAGAATACTGCATGCCAGTATTCTGACAAAAGATGTTAGTGTGTAGAAAACCTCAGTTTAACATGATAATGCTAAGGTTAAGATTACAGAAAAGGTATTCTGTGAAGAGTATGGCTAGTCAGAACTTGATTCTCCTTCTCCCCTCTTCCACACTTGACTTACTCATTACTTTGTTAGTGTTTGGAGCTCCAGTTACTGAGTAAGTTGTCCTGCTATCCTGTGGATTTGTGTATTAATTGCCCTGGTTTGTACAGCACAGCACTGATTTGCAGACAACTCTTAATGGAGACTTTGTGTAACATGTTTCTGTATCTTATGTACTGCATTGCCATTTGACAGCAAAGTGCTGCAGAGCATAATGACTAATCTTTGGAACAAAATGTCTTGCCTGTGTTATATGTTTACTTATTCTGCATGTAATGCAAGCTATGTCTTGGTATTTTATTGCCTCCTCAAACATTGAAGGTTCTTTTAACCTTTTTTTTTCCTCTGCTAGCATCTTGTGTATGTGAAATAGTATCATGGCTTCTTTAAAATTCACACAACCAATTATTATTCAATCTGCTGTTAGGTTTATTACTAATGGTGTGCAATCATTTCTTTTTCCCATGAGCATAGGGAAGGGTTCAAAGGGATATATGTTTTCTTCTTCCAACAGTTCTCTTGAAAGCAGTTGGGAGGGGAAAAAAAGCATGTGTGAATCTGTTTTAACTTTCATGTATTACTCCAAACTGGAAAGGAGGTCAGTGCTTATTTTTATGTCAGCCTGCCAGTTGAGCAAACCGTGCTACTTTGGAGCACTTGGATTTATTCTGTCCTGTATTCTGGCCAGTAAAAGAAGCAGTTGCTGCTCTTTCTTCACTGCTTGTTAATCAGTTGCTGTATTAGTTACCTGCAACAGATTCAATGTCTCTACTTTTTGCTTGTTCTTGAGATCAAAGCAGAATAGAATTGTGCTCTACATAATAATATATACATAGACTGTCTCCTTTTATATAAAAATGTAGAGCTTTGACAAATTATGTTGCTTCATAAGGAATGGTGTCTGTGTTAAATCTTGATATTATTCAAGTTTGCTTTATATTCGACATTGTTTAGTATGCAGATCATAGCCTGATAATTTTGTGAGGGAATTTGTGTAAGTTTCTTTGACTCAGCTTTAGGTCATGTCATGTCTCCATCATGAGGTTCTATGCCCCTGGTAAATTCATGTGCAAGTGTTAGTGTCACAGAACTATGGAGTAACAAATCTAGGAATATGCATATTTAAAATAAATCATTTTAGTACTTGCCTTCATTTTAAAGTATTCTGTTTGTAGCTTGGGTTTTTAGCTAAAGTTCATCAGCTGTCTGCTTAAATCTGCTTAAAACTGCTGACAGTCTTATTCTATAAGTATGTGTCTGCTTGCTATAGACTATATTGTGTATTCCTCAAGTTTAATATTAACAGTGTCTCCATCTTAAGTTATGAAAATTTTGGTAGCTCTGTTAAATGACATTTAAAATAATAGAAATCAAAGACACCACTTTCAAGGTCTCCCTGTAAAGGAGAGTGGAGGGGAAAAAGAAGAAAAGGCAGTTCCTTGCTTAAAACTTCACCAAGAGTTTTCCTTTTTCACATTTAGGTTAAATTAATGGCTGCATCTGAGATGTTTTAAGTGGTGAGAGTGTGTGGGAATGCTGGAAGCAGTTCAGCTCTGTATAAACCTCATTCTTAGCAGCTATGAATTTTAAATTGAGCCTGCTTGCTGATCTCAGAGCAGGTGAGAATTCATGATTAGAACACAGTGAAAAAAAAATCATAAAATTAACAATACAGAGGCTGCACTGCACATTCCCAGTTTATTCAAGAACACGACTCTGGGTCTTATTTATCTGGAAAGTTTATTTATATGTGTATATATTGGGAAGTTGGATAATTAAAAGAGTTTTGTTATTATCAAGAGTTAAACTTATTTGTCTTCATCTTTCTTTGAAGGGCATTTTGAAAAACAAATGGTCAATACTCTACCTCCTGCTTAGCCTTAGTGAAGATCCACGTAAACAGTCTAACAAGGTAGGTGAGGAGACTTTTGTTGCTTCCGAGAAGTAGTAAATGTGGCCCTTATTTTAGATGTCTTCAAGAATCATTTTCCCGAGTTAACCAATACCTCAGGTTGTTTTCATGGTAACTGTGTGTGAGGCTGAAAGGAAGAAAACACTTGATTTAAGTATCTGTAATATATGGTGTGGTTTTCTTACACTGCATAAATGTAAAAATATGAGCTGTCCAACACATGTAACTGAAGTTGTGAGTGTATTAGATGGGTGGGTTTTATGTTTGCTTTCTCTTCGGTGGTGTGATGTCTGCTCATGTGATAATGAGTTTTAAATGGAGTAGGGAAAGCAAAATGTAGTTGCAGTTCTGCTGGCACCAGAGTGCTTTTGCAGCTATTGTTAATGACAATTTGCTAATTGCATCAGTAAATACTTCTTTGCCTAGACATGCAGATATTTCTTGTGTTCTTGATATTACACTCTTGTTAACTGAAGATGTGGCTTAAAGCAATTTCCACTTTTTTTTTAATTATTCCTTCCTTTTCAAATTCTTTTCAGGTGTCAAGTTATGCCACGCTTTTTGCTCAAGCATTGCCACGGGATGCTCATTCAACCCCTTATTACTATGCCAGGCCTCAGACCCTTCCATTGAATTACCAAGACCGCAATGCTCAGTCTGCCCAGAGTTCCTGCAGCATGGGGAGCAGTGGGATCAGCAGCATCAGCCTGTATGCCCTAAATGGGCCAACTCCAACTCCACAATCACTCATTCCAGGGTAAATTTCACCTTACAGATAGGTTTCGAGAAGGCTTGCTTTTTTCTTATTTTCTTTCCTCTACACTCTGCTTTTGTATGCCATTGGAAATTCCACTTTAGGTGCAGAGAAACTGCATTCCTCAGTTGAGAGTATCAGGTGCTGGCATATGACCATATGAAGCCATAAATGGCTGCCCAAATGTGTCCATTTTTAATCACTATCTTCTTGTCTCCTAATTTTCCTTCCCACCCCCAAGAGTTGTGAAACACAAAATCACAAGATGCATTTTCAGAAAGAATCAAAGCTTTTTTTTTAGTTGAAGGTATATCTTTTTAGTAGAGTGTATTTGACATGAGTAAATAAATTCATAATATGGAATTAGTGCTGACAGAACTGGATTTTATTGTTTTTAGTAGGCTTTACAATAAGATGCTGTAGTTCAGGATTCTGGAAGTGTGGTAAAAAGTAATATTTCATCTCCGGACTTCAGGGTAGGAAACTTGGGGTTCTTCTGGGATCTTCTTGGAAAGATCCCCTGCGAGGCTGCCCTGGAAAAAAGAGGGATTAGGGAGAGAACAGAATAGGATAATTCTGTTTAAAGGGAGCTATAGTGATCATTTGGTTCAACTGCTGGACTAGGGAGCTGGCTGATATTCAAGGATCACCTCCTGGAAGCCTAAGAAAGAAATGGGCAAGGAGGAATTAAAAGTGGCAGGAGGCCTGCATGGAGAAGCAAGTTGTTTCTGACAAAACCCAGATGTTAAAAACTGTACATAAGATGGAAGGAGGGCGAGGTGCAAAGGAGCATCCAGGGGCGGAGTGACTGCAGTGAAATCCTAAACTGACCTAGAGCTTAATCTGGCAAGGTGCATGAAGGGAAACAGCAGATATTTCTGCAACTACATAAGTAGTAAAGGAAGGCTAGAGAAAACATTTGGCATGGACTTAGGTGACAGATGTGTTTGGTGCTTACTTTGCCTTTGTGCTGGTCAGGGTCTCAGCACAGGACACTGAGACCCTTGGAAAAGTCTTTGTTGCTCTGGAAGGCATGTTCAGACATGGGATGGACAAGAAGGTGGGGAACTAGGAGTAGTCAGCACAGAGTTCAGAAAGGCATGCTTGACCAATCTTTCAGCCTTCTCTGGTTAGATGACTGACTTGGTGAACAAAGGAAAAGCAGTAATTGTTGCTTATTTCAACCTTACTAAGACTTTTAATGCTGTCTACCTGTGACAGCCTTATTGACAGACTTAATAAAATATGGACTAGGTAAGGTGACAGTGAGGTGAACTGAAACTTGCTAGACTCAAAAGGATTATGATCAGTGACACAAAATCCAGTTGGAACCCAGTCCCTAATGATGTTACCAGAAGCTGCATCCTTCATCCCACCTGATGGCACAGAGTCAATCTTTGGCAACTTTGCAGACCATACAAAGCTGAGAGGAGTGGTTGTTAAAGGATGTCATTGTCCTGCTTCTCAGTGGGAGCTCAATGGGCTCCAGCAACGAGCTCACAGGAGCCTGCTGAAGTTCAAAGTCCTGTACCTGGGAAAGAATAACTCCACACACCAGTACATAATGGGTGCTGCCTGATTGCAAAGGAGCTTTGCAGAAAATGTCCTGGGATTCATGGTAGACACCAAGTTGAACATGAGTGTGCAATGTGTGATGAAGAAGGCTAAGGGCCTTGTGTTACGAGGGACATCACCAGGAGGGTGAGGCAAATAGAACTTCTCACTGCTCAGTACTGATGAGGACACATCTGAAACGCTGGGTCCAGTTGTAGTACAAAGAAAAGATACAGGCAGGCTGGAAGAAGGAGTCTGGAGAAGGAAGCCCAAAACCATTTAAGGGGTTGAAGCATCTGACATATGAAGGGAAGCTGAGTGAGACCTGGAATTGTTCAGCCTGGAGAAGAAAAGTCTTGGGATCTTACCTATGTAATGGTATGACAAGGAGACTGAGCTAGGCTCTTTTGGGTCAGGGAAAGAACAAGAGGTAACTGGCAAAATTTGCGAGTTATGAATCACAGTTAATCAAAAGGAAAAAAACAACTTCTTGCATTAAGATGGAGATGTATGTTTGAGGCTGAGGGCATATTGTGAAACATTGAAATGTTTCCAAGAGAGGTTGTGTAGTCTGCGTGCTTGAAAATGTTAAAAACATGACTTGAATAATGTACCAGCTAATCTACCCCAGTTGATCTGCTTTGTTCAGAAGAGTTGTAGGAGGTGATCTCCAGAGGTCGCTTCTAGCTTCAATCATTGTATAATCCTGATACAATATAGAAAGATATGTCAGTGAGGTTAGTTGTTATATCTGCTTGCTTAAAAATATTAGCAGAATCTACCCTCCTTCTGGCATATTCTTGTTCTGACCTGTTTATACTGTTACGTTTTATTGCAGTTTCACTCTGGTTTTTAGTTCTGTAGTCTGTCAGCTGAACAACCCAAATTAAAGCTTTCTGTGTTCTTCATTCCTCCTGAACTTCTCTTTATACCTGTCTTTCTCTTTTCTAGAGTTCCATTCTTCTGAACAGCCAAAATTCAGTGTTGTACTCTGAGGCCTTTAATGCTAAAGACATCAGAGCTCAGTCTTTAGCACTGAGACTGTTCTCAGGACAGGTGGCCTCCTGAGCTGGTAGACATGGACAGGGACCAGAATGGACCCACTCTAATCCCGGAGGGAGAAGTTACTGACCTGCTGACCCACTTAGATGCTCACAAGTGTATGGGACTGGATGGGATTTGTCCTAGAATGATGAGGGAGCAGTGGAAGAGCTCACCAAGATGCTCTCCATCATTTGGCTAACGAGAGAGGTCCTGGGCAGCTGGAGCCTGGGCAATGTGTCATTTTTTCCCATTTCTTTGTGAAAAGAATTGATAAGTTAGAAAGGAAGGGAAATTGGAATTTGTCCGAATAGTCTCTTCTTGATTACATCATCATGAGGTTGATACAAACTATCTGAAAGAGTAGCTGGAAAGGTGAACTTTCTCTTCTTTCCTTTAGTTCTTTGACATGTAAGCTTCAGGTAATAACAAAATTTAAATATTTAGGTGTTTTTATGATGACTGTGTTTATTATTCTTATAGTACCATTACTTTTAACCAATTTCAATATAGTTACACATTTCATTGAAGTTAATCTTCGATGTGAAATCATGTATGTCAAACTTACACTTCCCTTTTCTACAGGTTGGGGGCTTTTATGAAAGTGTAGGCTTACAGGAAGAAAATACATTGCTTTCGTGTTCTCTACCCTTTTTAAAGGTTCCTTTATTAAACCACCACTATCCCCACCCCCCCAACAAAACATCTGCGAAAAACTGCGTTTTTCAACATTTGCATTACTCCACATCATGTGATGGGTATAGAATCAAATTTTTTAAAGATGTTTCTTCCTTTTATCCTTTCAGACAATCCTATCAAGCTCCAGGCGTTGGAGATTGCCTCCGTCAGCAGCTGGGGTCACGTCTTGCATGGACTTTAACTGCAAACCAGCCTTCTTTACAAAGCACTACCTCAAAAGGCTTTTCAAATGCTGTCTCTCGTGGTGTGCCAAGGTCCAGGCGAGAAGGGGATACAAGTGGTGAGCAAAGATGTATTTGTTAAAGATAATGTTTTTTACAGTTGTTATCTATGTCTTCCATTATATTTTAAAATTTAGGAAGCATAGCATGTAGACTTTTTGAAGAGTGTTTTTCTAGAATGTGCTTAATAGAAGGATGGAAGCAAACATGCAAGAATATTTTATTTGGCCACATTCTCTTTGGCTGGTTGTTAATTTCTTCTTGCAGTAGTTTGATTGTTTGAGTTCATTCCAGTGTGTGTCATAGTTAAGTGATTGTGACCTGTGCGCAATGATCATTCTTTTGATGATCAGAAGATGCTGCTGTTTTTAGAGTCAGAAGGAGAGTTCAGTAAACAGAACTTGTTGAAATACTCATCTGTTTGTGGTTCTGTGTCTTTCAGAACTTGGAAATGGGAACTGGAATATAGAGCTCTTAAACCTGTTTCTTCTTTAGATTAGCATACTGTTCATTGTGGTTATATTTAGAACAAGTGGCGCAAAATGTTGTCAGTAAAATAAAAAGAATTATAAATATAGACTCCTGAAATGACAGAATGGTTTGAGTTGGAAAGTACCTTAAAGATCATCTTGTTCCAGCTCTCCTGCTGTGGACAGGGCCACCTTCCACTAGACCAGGTTGTTCAGAGAGCCATCCAGCCTACTGAACACTTCCAGGGATGGGGCATCCACAGCTTCTCTGGGCAGCCTGTTGCAGTGCCTCATCAGCCCTCACAGTAAAGAATTTCTTTCTAAATTCCTAATATTGCTAATTTACATTCATGATTAACTGCCTGTAAACTTGAAGCTGATGCCTGGAGGATCTATTCTGAATTTACACAAGTGTAACTAAGGAGGAATTGTTTAACAAGTGATCTCTGTGGCAGCTCTTACCATAAAAGTAAGTTAGTTCTGAATAAGTGAGCTGATGGCAGATGTTTCCACCCCCTAGCACTGTTATTCTCTGGCAAAGAAACATAAGAGATGCAGGCTTTTGTTTGTGGTGTTTTGTTTTGGTTTGCTTTTAACTTCTATACAAATAAGTGTGGATATTAAGGAACTAAAATACAGCCTATCTGCCAGCCTCTGCATCTTTGAGTAGCAGTGTACAAATCAGTAGCTTATAGATCAGAGTTGTACTGGTGTGTCTGAGAGCAACGTTTGGCATTTAGTAACTAATTAACAAGACTTGTAATATGCAAGAAGGTGTGTGTGTATCTGTATAACGTAAATATGTTTTATATATATGGTAGATTTAATATATATATATACAAAGAAAAAAAGGCAGAAAAAGGAGTAGAAAAAAGCATAGGAAAAAGAAATAGAAAAATAAAATCTAGCACTGCCTCTTAATTTATTATCCTGACTGCTGTAAAAAGCAATACTTCTTGTGTTGAGTCAGCCAGCAGCTGTGACTTTCCTGTGTGGGATGGGTATAAGGACTGACAGTTGTCTTAAATGCAGTCACTTGCTGATATAGAAATAGAAGTAGGACTGCATTCAGAATATAGAAGTCTGCTGTCAAGAAGATACATTTCTATGACCATTAAATTCCTGTAAATAACTTTTTTCTCCTAAAATTGCTTGCTTTTATTTGAACTTTTCTTACTGTTACATCTATACACAGAGTATTAAAAGGCACATTGTATGGCTGACGTTAATACTTGTATTATTTATCAATTAAAGAAATGTGCACTTGCATCTTTCACCATTTCACTACAAGTTCCTAAGAGGGACAGCCTACAGTCATGCACTGTTATTGTTATGGAGGGAGACTGAATTTTAAATGGTATTTGAGGAGAAGAGTACTTTTCCTGAAATAAGAGTAGCTCATTAAATTAAAAAAATTTAATTTTTCTTGGGTTTTTTTTTCTGGGAAAATGAATTGTTGGGGAGGCAAACAGACAAGAGTAAGACTACTGTCTAAATTGGGAGTAGCATGTTGTAGCATCTCAATTTCTGGATAGTTGTTAAAATTGTTAAATTCTTGAAGTCCTAAATGAATTTACAAAAGCACATAGTGACGGTTTGTCTAGAAAAGGTGGGAATATTTTCAATAGCCTACACAGTGCCTTTTTTGATCTTATGTTTCCTTTAAATTCATAAGTGTCTTACATCTCTAACACAATCTAACCTCTGATTAGAGATAAGATTAGAGATAAGATTAGAGATTACAGAAGCAAACTGTATGTTACAATAGCAAAAGCTTTACTAAATCAAAGGTATATTTATCTTCAGAAACAGTATTTACACTTAAATATTTTCTAGCTCCATGGCTGTTATGCCATCTGATTTGATCAATCTTCTCACTGAGCAGTAGCATATGTGATTGAAAACCATTATGAAACAAGCAGCTCTTCCTTCTGGATTAACTGTTCTTTTCCTAGGTGAATGTAGAAGAGGTTGCTCTGTAAGTCTATTTAACAACTTACCCTGTTTGTTCAAAGAAAGATAAAGTTACAGTGGTGCTTGCCTCAGAACTTGGACTGGTGTTGGATCACAAGAGATAACAAGTTTCAGAACTGGCTGATTGTCAGTTAAAGTAGGACATGCCCTGTGCTGTGCAAGCTGACTGCTCTGAGAGAACCACAGGTAGCATTAGAGGCAGGTAAAGGCAATCTTGGGCTTTCCTGTCAGACTAAGAGGACCTATAAACATTCCTTTACAGGTTACAAGCACAGTCTTTATAGTTTTTGTAGTTTTGGGGTTTTTTGGCTATGCATCTAAATAGCTCTTTAAAGTTGCAATAAAGACTAATTGTCTCAACAAATCTAAATACTTGTTTTGGTTTTGTTTTTTTTTTTCTTTCCTAGGTTCTGTTGAAATAACGGAAGCAAATCTTGTAAGAGATGTTTTGTATGTCTTCCAGGGAATAGATGGCAAAAACATCAAAATGTGCAATTCTGAAAATTGCTATAAAGTGGAGGGAAAGGTACTGTATGGTGACTTGTATTTCATATGTGAGCAGAGAAATATATAGGGGAAAATAGCTGTGAGAAACATGTAAAAAAGTTAAAATATTATTACAAGTCTATTTTTCCCTCTACCAGCTGTTTTGTTTTGTTTTGTGCTGTTTTTGGTTGTTTTGTTTTGGGGGGTTCTTTTGTTAATACAACAGAGTAGTTTCAACAGTAATAGTTGAAAATCGATTGGGTAGATTAGATGTCAGAAAGAAAATGATGCATTTCACAAGTTCTGAATAGCCTCCCAACTGCTAATCCAGTAGTAGGACCCTTAATTTATGGCTTTGAGGACTTATGTTGACATTTCTCCTTTTCAGTGTATAAGAGTTAATATAAAGCAGATTTGATCACATTATTATTGAATTAAATTTAACAGCTTGAGGATGGATGGATGGATGGAATGGATGCCAGCAACTTGATGTTATGGACCTGATTACAATTATAAGTGATCAGATGCAGATTACCTAGGAAAGAAAGAACTGATGGTAGAACTGAAGAAAGGCCTGATGTGAATTTGAATGAAGACATCAAATGGGGGACAAAAGAATAGGAGGGATGCCTGAGAAACTTTGCTTTAAGGTGATGAGATGTTAAGCCTATCTGCAATTCAAAAAAACCCTAAGAGGTGATTGGGTCAGCTGAGCAAAGAACAAAAAATGGCACTAGTTGCTTTAGCATCTTCACATTCAGTATTTAGACAGTACAACTTCTGAGTTCAGTTTCTGCTAATTGATTTTCATGTTCTTGTTCAGATGGAAAGAAGACGCTTTCAATTTTTTCTTATATTAAAAACTTTCTTCTATGATAATATTGCATAGTCCTTAAATGGCGGGGAAATTACTTTAGGGCCATTTCATATGCCAAGAGCATGGTAGACAGGTCTTAATGTTGATAACTGAGCTAATTTCCTTTTTTCCTTCATAATAGTAGCAAAAAGTGAAATATATAGTTGTTCACCATTACTTTACAATTATATTTATAACTGCTTAATGGAGAGATAAATGGAAAAACTTAACTCTTGTTAAATAAGTTAAATCTTACTAATTAACAGATTCTTAATAAACATCTACCTATAAGTAATGCAAAGTTTGTAATTCCTCAGCACCTTCACTGAGTAAATTATATTCTATATATGAGTTTATATATGGCAAAAGAAGGGTAGCATAGTATATTTTTCTAGAGGAATGTGAAGAAAACTGTCAGTGATTATAAAATTGACAGTGGGTTTTATTGGTTTTCTGTGTAGCTTTCATATCCAATAGGCTGGTTTGAGGTCAGAAGCTGTTGTACTTGGAACTTGTAATTCAGGGAGTTTAATTACTGGCCACAAGCCAGCTGAGTAATCTTTGCCTGAAAACTTTGTATTCAGTTATTTTTGTGAAGTCAGTCATCTTCCATTCTTCCTTATTTGTACTTGGTCTGAGCTCTCAGACCTGGTGGAGATGAGATTATCTGACTCTGGTACCAGAGCTGCAGCTGGAACTTCTTCTGACAAACAAGGAGAGCCAAGATCATACCTCCTCTAGCTGTATTGACTGCACATTAGGCAAAATAGTAGTCAAAGCATGTAGTTCTCCCTTAGCTGGCACTCTCATTGTACACAGTCTGTGTTTTTGGTTTTTTTTTTCCAGAAAGAAAAAGCACTTTTTCTAATGTGCTTTTCTTTCTGAAGAGAAAGCACACTTTCTAAGGTGCTATTCTTGCTGAAATGTTTCCTAATCTTAGTGTTAATATTAAATCTGATGGTGACATTCAGCACTGTATAAGGTAGCAGCTTCTGATTTGATCTATGACATACAAATATAATAACACCAAGCCAATTTTGCTTGTTCCTCATTTAATTCCAGCGGATGTGCATTATGCTCAATGTTTGCCAAGTACTCTATACTTGCAGAATTCTAAATAGTTCTTTTGTCATCTCTTTGGTTTTAGCTCTAGGCAGGGTTTCTGTGTCCAATTATGCTCGTTTGGGCTGGAATCTATCCTACAGAAGTTGTTCAAGAAGTTAAAGCTGTACCTCTGTGGGTAAACAAGAGGGCTAGGGACTGAACTCTGGTCTTACAACCAAATGCTGTAGCCTGGTTGAAGCTCACAGTGGTGTGGATAACACACTCTGACAGTAATTGTTATCTTGGAGAATGCCTGTACTATTGACTAAATGGTTTAATGAAGGATATTGATTTCTAGTTCTTTGGCAGCTTAACTTCTTAGAACAATTCCTTGCTTTGGTTTCAACTGTTCCAGCTGGCTGTCAAAGTTAAAATTGTCTGTAGAGGTGGTATGGGCCCAGCTGCTGTGGGCAAAAGTCAGTCTCTGCCTTGTGGTCTGTGTTATCAGTCAGATTGTTGGGGGATTTTTATTCAATTAAATTTTGAATACTTGATGATAGTGGTCTTGAGTAATGTGGTAAAATGTGGAAGAAGAAAATGTCAAGTAGGAAGTGTCTTTTCTGTTGGTAATTTAGTGGAAGAAATGTGCTGATTCAGATGAAAATTGTAGTGGTAGCTGAAGAGGGTGTTGGGACTTAAGGCTGGCTTGCAACTTAGAAAAGCTGGACTTAAACTTAGATGTTGGGTTCTGCAAGTTTGTATTTCTGATGCCTAGTCAGGCATTGGGTCATTTATTTTCTATTAAAGGTTTCTTTTGCACGCAGCAATAACTAATTATTTTGTCAAAGCTTTTTCATTAGTTTCAGTCATTAACACCTCTGCTACAGCTCTCATATATTCAGTCTTTCTGATTGTCAGTATAAGGTAAAGTCTGATATTACAACATGAAAATAGAGATTTCTTCCTTTCTTCTGAAGACCAATTTGTTATTGCCATAATTGCCTAAGGTGAAAGGAATGTATGAATACTGTTACATTAAGATTTCCAATAGACAGGGTCTCTTGCCAGTAGTTTGTTGCTGCTGCCTTTTTAAAGCATGTGTGTATAAATATTATGCTAATTACATGGTTGTCTGCTTTTTTGCAGTATCTGTACTGTAGAATGTAAAATGAATTGTTTCTCAAACTGGCTTTTTTGGTTCCTCCCAAAAGAGGGACCTTTGTGAAGAAACCAGTATTGGCGTGGCAGATTTGACTTAATTGCAAACTCATTTCTGTTAACTTTATAGGTGAGCTTGTCAAAATCTCTCCGAGATACTACAAGTAGACTTGCAGAGTTGGGGTGGCTACATAACAAAATAAGAAAATATACAGACCAGAGGAGTTTGGATCGTGCATTTGGACTTGTGGGACAGGTGGGTCAGCTAGAAAAAATAATATGACTATAGTATTTGGTCTTGTTTGGCTAAGAAGCTACTGAGTAAATGCAGTGCTAGAATGATGAATGAACTTTGTAGCTTGAATAATTCATTATTTGATTTACTCCTTTTGTGGATGCTGCATTTGATGTGTGATAGCTAGCAGGCAAGGCAAAGGCATTTACTCTTGCTGATGATAAGGATTTGCTCCTGTAATTTGTAGCTGGAAATGCTCATAAATTCCTTTTCTTAATCTCCCTTTTTAATAGAAACCCAATATTTTAAAATTATTCATGCATGTTCATAAACAAAAACATTTCTTAAATGGGATGGTGTCATCTCTGAGGTAATTAATCACCAATTCAGTTGTTAGTGACCTGTGCAGGAGACATTCTTGTCAGCTATTGTTGATGTTCATGTGTTAGTACTGCACTACATAAAATGCTAGTAGTCCATTATCTTCCACCCTTTCTTTTGAATACAGCATCAAAAGGATATTAATTTTTGTTTTTATAGGTTTCATCATCATGATTTATAGTCTACAGTAACTTCACTGCTGCTGTAATACCCAAAACCACATTTACTGCTAAGACATTCCTGTTTCCTCTCACTTGCTTCCTCTGTAAAACTGGATATTATCCCTTCTGAGTCGACAGAAATGTTATCCTTGCCTCTAGCCATAACATCCTACCTAATCTGCCAAGAAATTGAAGTACTTCTCCCTTCAATCTAATTTTTCTTAAGAGGTCAGTAGAGACACTGTAGTGCTTCCTGCTTTTCTAATGTTTTATTCTGTTCCATTCTGTCTTTTACTCTAAGTAATTCTTCTAGTTACATATAAATAACTTATTTTTCTACTGATCCAATGCTGATTGCCATGTTTTATACGGTAGTGCTACTATGTATGCATTTTCTTTGGACTCTTCCCCTTATATCTGGGTGAAGTTTTATTCTTTATCTAGAGTTGTTCTTATTTTTACTGTCTCTGGCTTTGATCTTCAAGTTTACAGAAAGGGGAGAACTTTAATTCTTCAGTGCGTTTAAATGTGCAGTATCTTGGCTTCCATATGCAGGTTTCACATCCTGTGTAGAAGACTGTGCAGTTAAGTTACCTGAACCTGCATAGCTCTAATGTTGCTGATTTTGCTTGAGGCAACCACTTTATGTATATTTGTAGACATAAGCATACAAATAAAAACTTATATTCCACTCCTGCTGTCAGTGTCTGGGCACAGAGAGTATGCCTTCATGCTCTTCATAGCTTTTATAGCTGAGAATTTCAGGTGCTGCACACTGTGCATTAAGGAATTTAGCACAACTGTATGTTTTTATAAAACACCTTTTGCTTAGTGTTCTGAAAGAATGATTGTGTAAACCTCTGTTTAAACCAGTAGAATAAGATGTCTGTCACCTTGTTTGTTATGATTCTGGTGACTCATTTTACCACACAAAATGTCTCCACACATTAGAGATAGAGATGTAACAATATATTACACTTTATATTTTCCTACCTTTGCTGATTAATATCTAAGTTTTACTTTGTCCTCAGAAAATAAAAAGAATAATCAGCAGTTAGCTATAATCTAGCTTGTACTTTGGCATTTTGCCCATTTAGATCCAATTGAGCTAGTGGACATTTTAATTTTTTTTCACTTAAACAAGCATTCTATTTCCTTCCTCAATTCTCTTTTGCAGCAGACCAAATCAGAATTCTAGGATAATGTCCAGTTTTTCTGTAACAGTTTGGGAAGCAAAAAATCTGTGGTTTGTGATGCAGTAATTGGTACTGGATGTAAATTTTAATTTGTAAAGCTTCTCTGAAAAATTGGTGACCAGTTAGATTCTAAATCCTTTTGGCTACTAAATCATTAAAGTCAGTGATTACTGTTATTCCTTTTTGAACAGAGCAGTGCCTTTGGTTGTTTTCTGGGAGGCTCTGCCCTGCCCTCTATCTTGGCAGGTGCCACTTCAATAAGTTCAAAAATTTACTGGAGAAGCAAGTGAGAAGAAATGTAAAGTGGAGTTACACATAAAGGGATTTCTTTTTGCCCTTCATTATCCTCTGGAATAAAATGAATGTCAAATTTCTTTGCAATTTACAACGTTGAGTTGAAGAAAGGAATCTCCTTTCCTTAAAAAGGATACAATGGCAAGATTAATGACTGTTTTTTCTAGGCTTCTTAGCTGCTTAGCAGGAAAGAAGATTTATTTTTGCCTTGTGCTTCTAGAAATTATGTCTGCCTTTTACATACTCTAGTGAATAAATACTTCAAGCTTTTGGGTTTTTTCTGTGAAGTTTTCCTTATTTTTTCCAGATTCTTTTGACTGTCATTTTAAAAGGTCTTGGAGGAAAAGCCTGGGAATTCCCAATTTTCCCATAAAAAAAAAATCCATCAAAATATGTATCAAATTCATTAGCTGAGAATTGGTTAGAAAGTTCTGAAGAATTTGTGTGTGTGCATGAGAGTATTCTTCCAAAAAGCCAAATAAATAAAAAACTTTGGGCACCTTTTGTGGGGTTTTAAAGTCTTTTTCACTTAGTCCCAAATTAATGAGCCATATTTTTAGTTCTGTTTTGAAAAACGCGTTGCAGGCATGTTAGGTTAAGACCATTACAAAAGTAAAGCAAGACCTCCCTCAAACCATAAACTGTGGAAAATATTTATCACAAAACAAATGTTATTTCAGGAATTGTTTTTAAAATTTATCTTGATTTTTAAACAACCAAACATAGCCGTGCTTAGATTGTTTTACAAAGAAGAGTTTTTGCTTTAGTTCCAGCCTGAATTAACTTCTGCACATTTGACAGATTTCTGAAGATATACTTTGTGTTGTTCATTTCTTCCATGTCAAGTGAAGAACTATATATAACTGTGAATTGATATAAGGTCAAAAATTTAGAGTACTTGATCTGGCAGCACTTCTTGGGAGCAGTTTTTTGAGCATTGTGTTTTCTTCTTCAGGTCAAAAAGTCTGTCCTGAAAATATAATGATAGTTGCCTAACTTCTCTGTTCTGTTGTTAGAGGCCTTTCTGAAATTTACTCTATTACTTCACTGTGTATTGTATCTTACATGATCATTAGGAAAATACATCTTCAACTGGGTCATGTTATAATTTGGACGTCCCTGTGCTAATTATTAATGCCATTACTGAGATGATATATTTACTTGAGGAGTTGTCATAGTTTAATCTGTTGATAGAGTTAAGGCAGCAAGAAACAAGGTCACTTGATAATGTCTATGAATTCTTGGAAAAGGTATATGCAGCTCCTAGGGAAGCACTTATACTTTGGCCATTTGTCTAAGAATTGGCTTTTATGCTGAAACTTGTAGAAAGATTCCCTTCAGGAAATTTATGACTATGTTGCAAGTGTGATGATAGAATTAAATCAGAAGGATTTCTCCTGATTACTTTTCTTTTTTTTTTTTTTCCTTCTCTTCTCTTTCTCTTACAGAGTTTTTGTGCAGCCTTACATCAGGAACTTAAAGAGTACTACCGACTTCTGTCTGTTTTACATTCTCAGGTAAGTTAAGTGGTATGTATTCAACTTAACTATTTTGTACTACATTACTGAAATATCTCCTAAAAGGGTAATACCTACCTATTCTGTTAGAATGTAAAGGATGTACAGCA
The DNA here is from genome assembly GCA_027886175.1 of Phylloscopus collybita. Taxonomy (NCBI): domain Eukaryota; kingdom Metazoa; phylum Chordata; class Aves; order Passeriformes; family Phylloscopidae; genus Phylloscopus; species Phylloscopus collybita. The sequence continues at coordinate 36,809,064 of JAJNNQ010000006.1, forward strand.
GTTTCTGTTGACAGTGAACACAATTCTCTGTATATTTCTTACTCTCTAAATGTATGTGCCCTTGAATCTTTTTCTCTTGAGAACTCACTGGTATTGGATGTGTTATATAAGCAAGGAATACAATGTGTATTTCTAAGTCTCTGTCCCTGTTTTTGCATCCTTTTTGTCAGTTTCATCTTGTATAGTATCTTTATCATACAAATCCCAAACAATGTCACACATTCTTGAGGGGAGAAAAAAGCAATCTATATGTCCAGCAGTGCATGATTCAGCAGCTAGTAATTACAATTCCAGCTTTTTTTTCTGTGTGGTTTGTACGTTTTTCTTGTCCCTTTGCTTTCTGAGAGTGAAGACTCTGTTCTGCAGATGTTTCAGTGTTTTACTATTTCTCTGTAACATATAGACCAACTCGGTGCTGATAATCTTGCAGGATTTCCACAAATGTTTGTAGGTATGTGCATCTAGATGTTGTCTCTAAAATAAAAATAAAATGAACATTATTCTTCTCTTTGCCTTTTTTTTAAAGGGGTTATCAAGGGGTTCATTACTTGTAATGGTGAAAAATTTATTCTGGAAATTGACCTAAAGCTAAATTATACTGCCTTTTAAAATTCTGTCCTCAATAAAGTCTTTATAGTTTGTTATAGGCTTTTGTTAATGTTTTCAAAGCATCTGTTCCTTTTAACTCACTTGCAGTTCTTCAACATTCTTGACTTTTGGAATGCCTGTTATATATACTTTTTGCTTGGTTTTCCTGGCTACTATCCAGTTATTCCTTTTATAATTACTTCTTGCTCTGTCCAAAATGGTTTTCTCTTGGTTTGCTGAATCTTTGATTTATTCTAACTTCTGAAACTTCTTGACCATGAAAATATTAATCTACTTTGAAATACAGTTTTGTGTACCTTTCCTGCTCCACCAAACCTTTCAAAAGAAGATATGAGTAGAGTGTGAGGGAAAGCCTGGAAGGAGAAAACAAAAGTTCTGGGATTACTTATTTTCAACCTGCATTTGCCTTTGTGGTGGGTTGACCCTGGGCAGCAGCCAGGCACCCACCCAACCTCTTGCTCCCCCATCTCTTGAGGAACGGGGAGAAAATAGAAGGAAGACAAAGAGACAAGTCAGTCAAGTTAGTGACAGTTTAGAAAGGAAAGCAAAAGCTGTGCGTGCAAGCAAAGCAAAGTAGGGAATTCATTCACTACATTCCATCAGCATGCAGATGTCCAGCTGCTTCTGGCAAGCAGGGCCTCAGGACACTTAACACTTGCTTGGGAAGACATACTCCATCACCACAAATGTCCCTATTTCCTTCTCCTTTCCATGAGCTTTTTTTCTTTAGAAAGCTTTTTGTCCTCCATAAGCTTGGAAATGGTTTTCCAGGATTAGTTGCTGTCCCAAGGAATGAAGTGAGTCTCACTGGTGTGTAGTTCTGTGGCTTCTTCTTGGAGAGAGGAATGATGTTTGCTTTATCGGGGTCATCAGAAACCTCCTTGAATTGCTGTGTTGCAAAAATAATGGAGAGTGGCCTTGTAGTGACATTGGCCAGCTCCTTCCCTCAATACTTGTTGGTGCATCCCATCAGGTCCCATAGACTTAACCATATCACAGTTATTTGGTGTACCCTAGCCTGATCCTTCTCAACTCTGTCTTCCTTGTTCCAGGCTTCTCTTCTTATCTCAACATCTGGTATCCCCAGCAGCAAATCTTAGGTAAATACCAGGGCAAAAAAGGCATTAAGTACCTCAGTGCTTTCCATTTTTCCCATCACCCCTCACCTAGCATCATTCAGTAATTGGACACACATTTTTCCCAGTCTTACTTTTACTGCTGTTTTTATTGCTGCTCTTCACATTCCTTGCCAGATTCATCTTCAATTGTTAGAGTTTGTGAGTGCATTGAGCATGTTGATTAAATGCATTTTCACAGGGAACAGTGTTGGCAATGCTTTGCTGCAGCAGCAGTCTGGAGTTTTGGGGAATCTAGGTCCCTCAGCACCTAACTGAAGGGATTCCAGAGTTATGTTACGTTTGGATTTTCAGAAACTGGCAATGTTTCTTCCCAATGACATGAAAGAAAAGGAGATCCAGCAGTGGAGGAGAGATTCTTTTGTGACTTGAAAGGTGGAAGGGCCTGAAGGTCACACTGCAGAATGGACAAAAAAACCTGTACCTTTTATCTTCTTGGAAACATGTAGAAAATTGACTTGAAACTGAGTGTATATGGCATTCTTAGATTCAGGAGATCATACAGGCTGCCAGCTTAGGAGTTGTTAACTGCAGTTCTAGAGAGCAGTATGGGCATAGAATGATAAGAATCTTGTCAAAGGGTTCTATACTCTTTGTAACTTTTTATTATGTCTTCAGAGCTTCCCCTGAGCATGTTTCTATCCTTGAATGAGTAATCCTGAGCATACTGTCTACTATTCCATAAGCGTCTCTGGTCTTTTTCTTGCAGGTTGTTTTCACATTGTCAGCCCATTTAAAAATGCAGTTCCATGATGAAGATGTACCATGTCTTCCCTAAAGTCAAAGGGTGGCTCATGTATCTCTCTTATCATTGCTGATTTCCAAAAGCACCAAAGAAAAATCCCAGACATGGACCCAGGAGCATTCGGAAGCAAATGAATTTAACTGGCTCTAAGGCTGAACTTAATGTGGATGACACTAGTCTTAAATTTAACTAGTATGTTGCATTTGGCTAAAAAAATGTGCTAGATGGGAAAGCACAGAGTGGGTTGGTTGTCATATACCAAAACCAGCATCTTTTCTAAGAGATTGTCTCCTTGTACAGTTCTAGGAACTTGCTTCTGTATTCTTAAGTTGTGTTCTTGTCCTGCTTATTCCATCTGTACTTGTATAAGATTTGCATTTGCAGCTTGGATGCAAATATTTGGCTTTTATTTTCCATGGTGTTGGAAGATTCATGGTATTCACATTATGATAGCTTTCTTATTGTACCTTTTAAAGTTTGGTGTTTTTCTTTCAATGTAGCAATTCTTTAATCTCACTATAAGGCTAATTTAAGTTCTAATGGCTTCTGGAGGAAGACATTGAATGGAATTTGTCCCGTATCGAATTAAAATAAGCTGCATGTTCAGTATTAAAAAGTTTACCTCCTACAGCCTGCCTTTTCTTTAGATGTTTTTCTTTACTCTTTTTCGAGTATTTTTTGCTGTCTTTCAGGATCTCTTCTCTCTTTTCCTTTGTTCTTTTCATTACTGTTACCTTGCTGTTCTTTAACTTTCTTAGTGTTTGTGCTTTTTTTACCTTACTTATGCTTGTCTCTGTTCTTTCACCTGTGCTCAAGTCTCTGTTTCCAGTAAAAATTGACTCTCAAGTTTTGGCCCAATGATTTCATGAAAGAACACGTAACACTGGGTATTTCAAGTGTATTAGTAAAAATCTTACTTCAGAACAAACTATGAAACCTGAGTTCTGCTTCAGTTTTTTTATTTGACTTGTCTTTCTGTTTCTGACTTGATCAGTTACAACTGGAAGATGACCAGGGCGTGAATTTGGGACTTGAGAGCAGTTTAACACTTCGCCGTCTTCTAGTCTGGACATATGACCCCAAAATAAGGCTAAAGACCCTTGCAGCACTTGTTGATCACTGTCAAGGTCTGTTTAACGTTAATATTTTTGGGGATGTTATATAACTTTGAGTAGTTGTGCATGCTAGAGGTGGGTATCAACAATATTAGTGCTTGTTTGGACTTTTTTTTTTTTTTTTTTTTTTTTTTTTAGAAAATTTCAATTAGGTAGTTCGGTTTCTCCCTCTTTTAGTTTAAACAAAGCATCACAAATTATAGTGCTGTTGATACATTCAGACTTCCTTCTTTTTTAAAACTAGAATATCCTCAAAAGTCCAGTTTTAAGCGTGCACTTTTCATGCTATTTTCAGTTAATCATCTTTCAGAGAATGGTACACTGAAAAAGCCCTACTAATATGTTATGAAATGGTTGGCTTAGTTTCTTCACTATGTATGAGTATTACGCAATTTCTCTACGTATGATGGCATAGAGGTGTCATCAGCAACTTGTCTTCAGATTCATGTGAAACAACAAAACTTTGCAAATCTGCAAATGCCGTGATTTTGTTGGCAATCCACAAGAAGATGCTGGGGAGAGTTGTGTTGGAATTTACCAAAACTTTAGCCAGTAGCTCACTAAACTGACCAATAACTGATGCTTCTCCCCGATGGTACTTCAGATTTAAGAGATTGTAGCCCTTTAGAAAGAGCATCTTAGCCACAAAAAGCCTACAATACTTGTTATACCTTGATTATTGGAATTGGTAGCAAAATTTTTAGTTCCATGGCCTCTGCCACAAGGAAGCAGTAAGCTGTGGAGCATTGGCAGCAAAATACAATATTCAATCTATTTTTTAACAGAGTTTTTTTGACAGCCTCTTACTTTTCAATTGCAAGAAGACAGGAGATATTACCTAATGGAACTATGGGAGCAACTATAATCAAGAAACAGGAAAGCTGTGTTTGTGTGCATGTATGCACACAGAATATTTGAGAGTGTCAAGTACAGGAGAGGAAGAAAACATTCTAAGGCTCCTTTAATGCTTCTCTGGAAGCGTAACATCAACCTCTGTGTATGATCTGTTGCCTTGAATTTTGCATCCCTCTAAGCGACCATAAAGTAAACAGAGAACTCTGCTTCATGTTTTAGTGAGATTAATAATTCAGGCCTTAAAACCTAGGCATTCTCTGTTAGCAATAAAAAAACCCTACTTTTGCTACATTTTCGCACTGCTGTTTAGCAAGCTCAGTGTGACACACGGGTAGCTAAAATCAATGGCTCCTAAAGTTAAATGATGTGCATATGGTTTTCCTTCAAATGTTTCTATTCCTTTCCCTTTCTTCTTACAGGGAGAAAAGGTGGTGAGCTGGCCTCAGCAGTTCATGCCTATACTAAAACAGGAGATCCCTACATGCGATCTCTGGTTCAGCACATTCTTGGCCTAGTATCCCATCCTGTACTGAACTTCCTTTACCGCTGGATTTATGATGGAGAGCTGGAGGATACATACCATGAGGTAATGCATGTGCTACAGTAAATATTTGTGGTGTGATAATCTGTGGGAAGCTTCGAGGACAATTTGAAAAGTAGTGTGATGAAAATATATAACATGAGTAGGCAATACATACAACAACCTGAAATACCACTCTCTTCATGAATTCTTCATGAGTTTGATATCTGCAGGTTGCAGTGTGTTGTCTTCAACAAATCATATGCTGGGTCTGGTTAGTAGAGTCAGAATGGTGTACTGACAGTAGTTCTGAAGACAAAACAATTCCTCTATATCTTTTCATGCTTACTGTAATAACAGTAATGTATGCAGAGTTCTTTGTAACTGTTCAGAACGCAAGCCTTGTATTTGGAATGAAGCTCAGAATATTTTTCTCTGACTGTGTACTGTTATCCTTGATAAATAAGTTCAGTCTGTCAAATGGAGTAGAAGAGGTTTATGGTTCCAGAATAGAAACTCTGCCAAGTTTTTATTGTGAGTTCTATAACATCAGGTTCCAGTAATTGTCCTTTTTCTTCTTGGAGATATTTTTTTACACTTTTCTAAATTCTCTCAATACTTTTCTGTGTCTGATCAGTACGGTCTTTCTAAAGTGATTAGATTTTTTAATTTTTTTTTTGTTCCAACAAGCCAAAGACTCATTTTTTAAAACTAGTTGAGTGTTTCTCAGACAGATCTGAATAATTTTACTTGAGAGTCTAATGGGCTATTTTCTTGGAATGTCCTTATTTTGGTCAAAATTTAAGTGAGTGACAGTGACAGCTGATTTTTAAGGTCAGAATTGTGTAAAATGTCTATGAATCTTTTTCTAAAAGTGTAAATAGACTCTTTTTTCCCAAGCTACTCCCCAGATACAAGGTTTTGTCTTTTTTTGATTTTATGTAGTTTGTTAGCTCTAACCTCTGCATATGCACTGCAAGAGTGTTCTTAATACTGATAATTATTGTTGAATGTGTTGTACTGAAAGCGGTAATTTGCATATGATAGACAGTTTTGAACAAAGACTATTAGTCATTCCTGGGGAAAGTGGTATTTGGAGGCAGTGAAAAAAGTTTGTGTCCAGAAAATGAGTATATTGTTTGACAGGATGAGGACATAATCCATCCAAACTTCACTTCAGCAAAACTAATGAGTTAGTTTTAGTTTTTTACAAATGGGGGGATTCTCTTGTGTGGAGTTGAGAGACTATAGCATTGGATCACGGTATCAATTGCAAAATTTGGGGGGAGGGTTGTTTTTTTTTTCCTCTGCATCTGTTAAAATAGGAGGAATAATAGGTGAAACTATAGGTTAGAGTTTACGTTACTCTTTTGCCTTTAATTTTTATTTCAATCTTCAGTTTTTTGTAGCTTCAGATCCAACAGTTAAAACTGATCGGTTGTGGCATGACAAATACACTTTGAGGAAATCAATGATCCCATCTTTTATTACAATGGAGCAATCAAAAAAGGTATGAATCTAAAAGTTAATCTTCTGATGATTTGTTTGCCTTGTGCTGCTGCTTAGAAATCTTTTGAGAAAATAGAGGCCAAACCTAACAAAAAATAATCATCTCAGGAATTTTAGAATTGTTTGCTGAGGAAGGCTATAAGGCTGTTTCTCCTTTCTCTAAGTGTTAAACTTTGAGGAGATCTCAAGTAGTGGGAAAAGAAGTTTTTGTTTAAAACCTTTTCATATTAGCATTGCTCTTCTGGATTGCTGTGGTTGGGATTGTGAAACTGAGAGCACAGAAAGATGACAAAATATCTTGTTGTCCTGGTGGTTGTGGATGGCTTCTTTTTTTGGTATTTTATTTTTTTTCTTATAAGCAAATCACTTTTTAAAAAATCCTTCCTTTTTTGTTCAGGTCCTTTTAATAGGAAAATCCATAAACTTCTTGCATCAAGTTTGTCATGATCAAACTCCATCAACAAAGATGATTGCTGTTGCAAAATCTGCAGAATCTTCAAAAGATGGTACAGTATTAATATTATTCAGTGTCTCTCTCTCCTTTGAACTGACCTCCTGTACTATATGTGGTTTAGGCTGTAAACTGACTTCATGGATGGTGGGGTGGAAAGGAGTACAAAAATCCCATCTGCCCTAAAATACAGATAATTTAACAGATACTTTTTTGTTACAAAAATGTATGTTGATGCATGTGTATAATTTTCTTAATTTGATAGGTTTGCTGGATGACTGTTAATGTACTGAATTTGTGAACGAAACCATTTGAAAAACAGTCTGCCTTCAGCTGTCTCAGCTGGGGTGGGAGCAGGGATATTCTTGACTGCTGCAATAAGGATTTAGTATGTTTGACTTCTCATCAAATATACTTCATTGAACAATTCCATAATACTGAGTTGATTTTGTGGTTGAAAAATAAAAACACTCAGTTAGTTGGAAATAAGAGAATGAGCAATAAAAACAGAACAGAAGCCTTTCTGGCCTTTCTGTAAATGTGCTACTCCAATATGTCAAAAATAAGTATGTGGAAGGTTAGTAAAATTCTTTTGGAAAATTACTTAAAATTGGGATTGCCAGCTGGTGAGCATGGAACCCAAACTTAACTATTAGAATTCCTTCAGATTATTTTGTTTTATTTAGAATAGATCTCAATTTTTATGAATGAGAACTTATATACCATTTGTGGTTATTTTTGGGTGGCATGTTTGTTGCAATGAAATCAACATTGTTATGATGAAAGACAGCAAATAGTAAACATCTAAACCAAGGGGACTTCATGTCTAAATACTAAGCAAAGAATGTGTAGGATGCAGCTACGACTCAGAGAAAGGACAGATGCTGCCTTCTGGTAGAAGTGGTTTTTGCTACTGTAACTTCTTTTGATAACTAGTATACCAAAGATAGTCAACTGTTGAGATATAGCTCACTGGGATAAGTTTTCTGATGCTAATCATCCAAATATTTTTCTGTCAAATGCTTGTTTTCAAAGAACACACTTCTTAACACTTTATAACATAATATTGCTTATATATAACTTCAAAGCTTGTGGGGTTGTTTGGTTTGGATTTGTTGGGTTGTTTGGTTTTGGTTTTTTTTTTTTTTGCCTCCAGATAACCTTGGATTAGTTTTAATATTAACTCTTTAGTGTGGACTTTTGGCATGAGTACCTCCATAAAAAATGTTCTAGTAATAAAAGCCCATTAATATCTGGAAGAATATGTCTTCTAATAATGTGATTTTTGTACCATGTTGAGTGCTTGCTTAGTTAAAGATAAGCCTAAAGTGCAGAAAGGGGTCAGGGTTAAATGAATAAGGGCTGTATTTGAACAGTCATTTTGCCAGCTACTCCTGGACAAAAGAAAAAAAAAACCACATTCTTTGGCTACACTACTTTCACCACTTTATTCAGCATTTATGGCCATGCTTTTCCAATATTTCTTTAAATTTGCAGTTGTTTCTCTCTCTCTCCTTGATTGAATGGAAGATCTGCATGAATATTGGTTTCCTATTATGTAGGGGATGAGAGCTTCAAAGCACCTACATTATCTGAAGTGCTGAGAATAACTGTTTGAGACAAAAATGTAGCTTTAGAAATAAGTTACTCTATCTGCAGTGTGCTGAAGGCGTGCTGAGCTTACAGTTTGCAGCCTCAATACCTCATGGTATTGCTGCTTTGATTCTGCATGAAACTGCATTTGTGTTTAGGGCATTTTACCCATTTAAAACTGAAAGAACATTCTATGTCAGGGATGTTGGAAATGCTTCCTTTTGTGCTTGTTTGTGCCATCTAACAATATCCTGAAAGTTCCTTTATGTAATTACTTATTATTAAGATCATGGAAAGCTAGGATGCCAGCCTGAGTTCTGGATGCTTATTCTCATTTAAAATCTGAACATTTCATGGGTTTGGCTGTATTATTTATTTCTTTCATTTGCTTTGGAACCTTAACTATCATGTTTCCCCAGTTTCCTTTTGATGCTGAGGTAGTGATGGTGTGGAAAACTGTCTGAACATGTATTAAAACAAGAAGTCTGATATAACTGTGTAGAAGTTGGTCATCTTGCCTGGCAGGGAATAGTAGCATTTGGGAGAGAGGAACAGTAAAAAAGGCCAATAAAGTGACCTCAGCTCCAACATGTAGCTGTCTGTAGTTTGGGGACTTTTGGACCAGGAATGACACTATATTCAGTAGCAGCTCATGGACCTGCCTGTCAGTGCTTTTAGTCTGACCCTTCCTTTATCCATTTCTGACTTTTCAGTGTTCTAAGATAATTTTGCCGTTTTCAAAACTTGTGCTTAGGCCTTGTGTTTGTTGATGTAAACAACCTTTTTAGCAGTATTGCATGTCAGACAGGAATGCTGCATTTTGCCTGTGCTCGGGGCTGTGTGTGTATGCAGAGGTGGTGCATCACAGCTGCATATTTAAAATTGACTTTCCAGTCTGAGGTGAAGGGCTGTGGCCAGGTTACTTCCTTCAAGGCAAGAGGATCAGTACTAAGGAGAGGGGAAAGGCTGCTTTTTCTGTTTGAGGTAGTAAGAAGTTGAGACTGGTCTGTGTATCTCAGAGCTGCTGCTTAGACATGCTCACCCCTGCGTGAGTGCCTGACACGGTGGGCCAGCCATAGACAAGCCAGGGAGTTGCCTGCTGGCTTTGCTTGTGCCTTGAGCCAGTGCTAGGCCCAGACTCTGTGTCCTGGGGCTGAAGAGATTAGCTAATAACTCTTCCTGGATTCTTCCAGATGGAGCTTCCTCCCTCTCTTGTTTTGTCTGTAAGGCTTGCAGCATCTTGAAGAAAGACGCTAGCACTTACTGCAGGGTGTATTAATTCTCACATCCTTAAGGCTGATGTGTGTTACTTGACTAAGTAGTATTTCTCTAGGGATTTTAAATACAGCAATGTATTATGAAACTGTCACCTCTTTGACATATCTTGCCCTTTTTGTGTCTTATGGAGAGTTTCACTGGTTACTGAATGATAGTTTGGAAACCTCCAGGAATATCATTGAACCAGACCTTTAGGCTTCCCTTCTTAAAGAGTGACTTCTTTATTAGAGCCACTGCTTTTTTCTTCAATTCATAAGCATTTTATTAATTGAGTAGGTAAAGTGGGAGTATATTCTTTAATGCTGAAGAAGGTCTGAATTTATGATAGTTGGCAATCCAGTATTTGGAATATTGCTCCATGTTGCCTGAAGAGTAGGCCACAGTTCTTGCTATCTCATAACAGTTTTACTGGAGTCCCTTTCTCTGTGAGCTTGTAGTTGTAGAAAACAGTGAAATAAGCTTCCTACTACTTTCTACTGCTTCCTACTTTCTGTCCCCAAATTGCCATGCATGAAAGATGGAGGGAAAATACGAGGTTGGTGGCTGTCCTCACGTAACTCAAGCATATTCCCTTTTCTCTCATTCTCTTATCCACGGAAACTCTCTTCTGTTAAGTGTTTTAACATTCTGATTCTTTGGTTCATTTTTCTCTGCACCCTTAGAAGTGCCTTCTGATTTAGATTCCATCCGACAAAGGTTTTTATTAGTTCTGCGCTTTTAGTTCTCCATAAATTATTTGATTTGTAAACTGCAGTATTTCAGCTAGCTTAAAAATCTCCAACTTTTTATGTAAAAGTGACATAACATGAGCTTCTACTGGAAAGTACAACCTGGGCACAGATTAAAAGTAATATTGTTGAAGTGTAGGCTGCTTTAGACTTGCTTTCGCTTTGGCTATGGCAAATGTATAACACAGTGGATCAGAAGATATGGCAGTTTTTCTGTTTGTGTGTTTCAACTCCAAAGCTTGTTTTCCTCAGTTTTTGAAAACTATTAATTTAATTTTATTTTTATTTTCTTCTAGCTGCCGATTTGTTCACAGATCTGGAAAATGCATTTCAAGAGAAAATTGATGCAGCTTATTTCGAAACCAGCAAATACCTGCTGGATGTTCTGAATAAGAAGTACAATTTGCTGGAACACATGCAGGCCATGAGGCGCTACTTGTTACTTGGTCAAGGAGACTTTATTAGGCATTTAATGGACTTGCTCAAGTAAGACAATAGGAAGGGTAATTATGTTGAATTTCTGATGATTCTGTGCATGATCAGCACAGAAACTGTTTTGCTTTTTGAAGAGGACACTCTAAGTACCTTGTTCAATCAAATCTTTGAGTAGTGACTTTTAAATCTATTTGTGGTTTAATTTCTTTGACCCTGAGGCTTAAAATTTGTTCTTCCCTTTTGATAAAAAGTACATACAGTACCATTTGACAGAGTCTTGAGAAGTAATACTAATACAGATATCTTTATGTGGCCTTGTGACAGCCTCGAGGATGTTGGCACTTCTCTTGGTCCTGTCAGCAAGTTTAAGTAGAAACATTCTGCTCTTGATGCCACTGATTAACTCAGCTGTAATTGTTAGGCCTCTGTATTTTGGAGGTGTTTGGTCCAAAACATTGTGTCAAAACCTTTCAATGCAATTTAAAAAATCTAACTGATTCCTCACTGGCTTCTGTTTCAAGCACTCAGGTAAACCCACAGCTACTGATTCCAATTCTTAGAGTATTTGCAAGCTCACTTTTACATGCTGGTGCTACTGATGAAACTTCTTCAGTCAGAAGCATTGGCTTGCAAAGCTTTTCTTTGATCTAGAAGGCAGGCTTTGTAATAAAGCTTTCATTAACTTGTTTGTAAATCAAAATCAATAGTACATGACCAAACTTCTTAATTTGAAGCAGAATGAGGTTGGTTTGTGGAGTCATTATTACATTTGAGGTAAAAGGAGTAAGAGGCTTTCCAGGTTCTGAGGGAGAGAAAGGTAGTACAAGAGTTGCATGTTGCAGCTCTTTGGAAAGTTGAAGTTATGTGGAGGGGGTGGGTTTCTGTGTTCCTGCCAGCACTTCTGAGCCTGTGAGATGGCTATCAGTAAGTTTCTCAAAACTGAAGTGAAATTATTGTTTGATGTGCTAATGATGTAATCTGCCTCATTTAAGATATGAATGCAACTCAAATTACAGGCTAGCTAAACTAGCAATCCTGGTAACTTCAAATTACTGGCATTAAATGAGGGTTAAGCTACTCCTCATGCTAATATTCAGGAATGTAGCTGCACATGAATAGACACATTCTGCTCATATTCTGTGCAAATATTTTGCTCACTGATTTTCTTCATGATTAAGTCTGAAAGAGTAATATGAGAAGTTTTGAATGTTGGTTAGAAAAGGTTTTGCTGCAGTTGCTACTGAATTGCTGCTGCAGACTATTTCAGTAATGTGCTATGACTGTTTCATAACCACCAGGCCAGAGCTTGCACGACCAGCTACAACCTTATATCAGCATAATCTAACGGGAATCCTGGAAACGGCGGTGCGGGCCACGAATGCCCAGTTTGATAACCCTGAGATCCTCAAGCGATTGGATGTTCGACTTCTGGAGGTCTGTTGCATCATGGTGACTCTGACCTGAAACACCTTTTTGATGTGTGTATACATGCAGATATCCAGATTAAACAAAGTTTTCATATGTGAATACATTTTCCCCCTTCCTTTCCACTGAAGTTTACTTTGAGTAATATAAAGATTATTTAATAGGTCATCTTCTTTTTGCTTTCCCTGTCTACTGTCTGTTTGTATTTCAAGATATGGTTTACAGCCATTGACAATACAAGGTTGAGTATTTGGGGCCTAAAAGAAATTGATGCTGGGGGCCCTGATTTGAGGTTCTCCTAACAGCTCTTAATGCTGCTGCTTGTACTAGAATTGGGGCAGGAAGTTGGGGTGTGTGCCTCCTTCTTGCCTCTAGTTAAAAATTAGAAGCAATGAAAGCACATTTCATGGAAGAGGTCTGTGGTAAGAAACTTGAGTTAATTTGAAAGCTTCAGTCCCTGAGGTGAGACTTTAATGATGAGCTATAGTATCTGAAATATGTCTATTTGAGATTTCACATATGCTAAGGAACCTTGGCATTATCTTTATTTTCCTTTACTTGGTACAGTGGAGAAACACTGACATTGCAAACATCAGTATTTGTATGAGATCATTCTCACTCTCATATTAAAGGGTTTGATCAATTTTTGTCTAATCTGCTACTTTCAACAAGAAACTCCTGTATCTCTTGTTGATGTGGATGCTTGTTTGCTCATAGGCCCTTCAGAACAAAAGAGTAAGCAAGTAATGCTCATCTTCAGCTGTAGTGTGCTCTGATTGTACACTGACAGTAGCGTATCTTTTTAATACAGGTATCTCCTGGGGACACTGGATGGGATGTCTTCAGCTTGGACTATCATGTTGATGGGCCAATAGCAACGGTAATATCATGCACTGCTGTCTCTGAATGTGTTTTGGGTGCTGAATTAAATTGCTAAGTGGTTTTTTATTGAAGTAACCTTTTTTTTTGTTCTGAAGTGTGAAATCAGAGATGGTTTTTGGGGTTTTTTTTTTGTATCTAGGGTGTACCCACTGTATCAACAGTTAAACAAAAATCTCAGTTCTTACCAGTTAACTGTGAGTGCTGAAAAGCTACATTTAAAACAGTCATTACTGAAAATCAGTAATTCATTTGTTCCAGCACAGTTTTTAGCAAGTACTTAATAAATTGAGTGCTCCTATTCTTTGATAATTAGTAGTCTGTAGGTACTAATTTGGGAAAATTTGCAAGGAACTGAAGAATGTATTTGTGGAGTACTTATTTATGCTGTCTATGATACGTAGTTGCACTGTTTATCAGATTGTATTTAGCCTCTATAAAAAACTTACAAAGAACTTCCTTTTTAAACTGAGTCTGACCAGCAGAAAGAATTTTCATATTCAGCTTGAAAAGAGGCTTAAGCTTTGTTATGTTCACCCCTTGTTATTCTTCCAGCAGTGCCCTCTGTCTACTTGAATGTTAGATAACTGTTCAGTCCTCAAGGGAGGATCTATCCAAAAGTTCTGGGATTTCCAGGAAACTTTTTTTTTTTTTTTTTTTTTTACAATATTTACCAATAAACTGCATGGATCAGATAAGATGGACTGTGAAGAGGTCCTTGGTACTTCAGGACATACAGTATGTCTGTTAATTTATACTGATATTTTCCTTGTTTTGCAGGTATTTACACGTGAGTGCATGAGCCACTATCTAAGAGTATTTAATTTCCTTTGGAGAGCGAAGAGAATGGAGTACATTCTTACTGATATATGGAAAGGGCACATGTGCAATGCAAAGCTTCTGAAAAGTATGCCAGGTGAGAGATGTCCAGATGGATAACATGCTTGTAAAATGGATATAGATGACTGCATCTTATTTTAAACTGTGTGTTAAGAGGGAACAAAGTGTCTGATGAATGATGTTCAGATTAATTTTGTATTTTGGTGCTCCTCTTGACTGGCTGTTTAATGGTAGATGATGGTGATGATGATGAAGGTAAAATAACATAACTGTAAATGGAAGTTTCTTATCTGTTGTTTTACTTAATCCTTGGTCTCTGTCTTGGAAAGTTGCACTACCATAAGTATCTTTATGCTGGCCAAGTTGTGAGACTGTAGCTCTTCCATCCCTTTGTACTCCTCTTCCTTGATGTCTTCTTATTTGTACCCCATGTCTTGCTCTTTCTTGTGCTGTCTGTTAACTATTAAGCCTCATACATGCACAGTTCTGAATTTACTAGTTTTACCTTCACTTGTTCCCTCTGCTTTTGTTTAGCTAAGAACAGAAGAGGCTAAGAAGAGAGAGATGTTTGAGAAGAAATAGGAAAGCTCTGAAATGTAGTGGCTCTGGTGTATGTTTGATGGACTGTGACTTTTTGATCCTATTTCTCAGCTAGAGAATATAGCCATATTTGTGAGCATCTGTACTGGGTCACTCGGATTTTTTTTTAAACTATCTACATTTCTTTCAGTAGAAAATAACTATGGAGAGTTACACTTCTTTATGGAATAGTAATACTTAGAAATTTCTTGGTTTGTAATTAAGAGGTTTTGGTGGGTGGGAGAGGACACCTGGCCTCAGAAGGTCACTGCTGCTACCGTCTAAGATTAGTGGCTGTGTTATGAAGTATTCAATTCAGTGGAAAAAAAAATGTACCAAGCTGATTTGTTGGCTGTGCTTGTCCTTGCAGTCTTTAACATGCCATCTCTTTGGATTTTTTCCAGAGCTTTCTGGGGTGCTGCATCAGTGTCACGTTCTGGCATCAGAAATGGTCCATTTCATTCACCAAATGCAGTATTACATTACATTTGAGGTATACTCTACCCACCCAATTAGTTACTTACAAAGTGAAGCACTTGTAATATTCTGCATGTGCTATGTGTCTTAAATTTCAAAGAGCTTGTGATCTAGCAAATCAAAACATCCTGATCCTGTGTCATTGCTCCAGGTGCTTGAATGTTCATGGGATGAGCTCTGGAACAAGGTCCAACAAGCACAGGACTTGGATCACATCATTGCAGCTCATGAAGTTTTTCTGGACACAATCATAGCTCGGTGTTTGCTGGATAGTGATTCCAGGGTAAGTCTTCTCCTTTGCATGAAATTGTAACTTTATGATCTTGGCATATATGTCAGGAGTGACCTTGAACAATGTAGGAGCAAAGGGAAAAGTAATTTCTGTTCCTCTGATACAAGATTTTATAGTGAGAGGTTCTGTACCTACTATGCAGACACATGTCAAATAAAAGTTGCTGTAGTGCACGCCACAGCTAAGAAGCTGTGTGATCATGGAGCAACTGACTTAGGGCTTTGCAGAACAGTCTCCAGCTGTGTAAAAAAGATTTTTTTCTTGTATTTTTCTTTTACTTTTTTCTTTGCTCCTTTTTTGGAGAGGAGTGGTAACTTAAAACTCTTGTGCTGTACAGCTGTCGAATTGTTTTGTTGCCTGTCTCACAGGTACTTCTCAATCAGCTTCGAGCAGTTTTTGACCAGATCATTGAGCTCCAGAATGCCCAAGATGCAATGTACAGAGCTGCTCTGGAGGAGCTGCAGCTGAGGTTGCAATTTGAAGAGAGGAAAAAACAGCGTGAGCTTGAGGTACAGTAAGGATATTTCTAGAATGTAAAAATGAATTGAGGCTTTTGATATATGGAGGATTTTAGATACCATGTAGACATACAGTAAAAATGAAAAATGTAGTTGGGACAGGTGTAAAAGTCAACAGCAGTTGCTAGTAACTTCAAGCAAAACGGCTGAGTGGTGTTTTTGATTTCTGTCGTGCCCAAAATCTGAGTTGATTTCTCTAGTGAACTTTGGAGGATGAGAAATTTGGGGTTCTTTTCAATGAAGTAAATGAAAAAAATTTGCAAAAAATGCCATAGCTCCATGTCTGCCTCCCTGCTGTGAGACTGACATGCCCTGCTGTGAGACTTGCCTTGCTAATAAACCTCATTTCTTTCATGTGCTGTACAACCACCAAAGAGGGCTCTGGTAGTTTCCATATTGGAGGCTCTGGGTTTGTCTTTCTATGGCAGTGGTTGGTTTTTATAAAGTTGATGTAGCTTGGCAGATGGTGGCCCAGTTAGCAACTTGAATCATGTGATGCTTCACCTCTTAACTTGCTTGATTTCTGTGTAGGGCAAGTGGGGTGTAACTGCATCAGAAGAGGAAGAAGAAAACAAGAGGATGAAAGAATTTCAAGACTCAATACCTAAAATGTGCTCACAGCTGCGAATACTCACTCACTTTTACCAGGTGCCTTTTAAATTATATTTTTCTAAAACGTGCTGAGCTTTGTGTAGAAATGAATTTCAAATATTGATTAGGTGTAACTTCTGTGTTCGTGTGTGTGCAGTTGGAGCTAGGTCTTTGTTTTTTCCTTCTCTCTTTATAAGCTTGTGTTCCCTGTTCCTTAGTAATCAAAGGTTTTGTGATCATTTATGTTCCCCTGACAAGAGAGAAGAGTCATTTTGTGTAAGTTGTTTTCTTCCTCCAGTAGCGAAAGTAATAGCTATCTTTTGGTGTAGTCTTCGGGGGAAAAAGATAGGATTCCTTCTGCATTCCATTTTTTCCTCACAGTCTCTGCAAGTCATTGCAGTCTATTAAAGACTGCAGAAAGTTTCTTATTAAGGGCCTAACACTTAATTTTAAGCTTGCTGAGGTGGGCAGTGGATCAGATGTTTAGGGGAACATGTGCAGGCTATTGTCTGTAAGTAATTTATTCTGACTTTGTTATATCTGATAAACTACCATTCCCCAGAAAAATGAGCCTAAGTCTTAAAGTGTAGGTTGTAAATAAATTGTGGTTTATGTACTCTACAAGACTGCTACAAGTTAGCAATGTAGGTTTTGCTTGCTTGGACTGTATTCATGCTGAACCCTACTATGGATTTTCCACACAAGATTTCCCTGGCCAGCTTTGGTCATCTTTGAAAGTAATGGAGTGCTCTAGTTATGGGGTGTTCTTGGTAATGTTTACTGGAGATTAGGAATGAGCTTTTCAAGTCAGTCTTCCCATCTTCCCAAAGTCCTCTCCTTTCCTGTGTCCTGCAGTGACATAGCTAGAGCCAAATGGGAGGATGGGATGCAGAAGTGTGCCTCCCACATGCCAAGTGCAAATCCCCCCTCAAATCACTCCAAATGCAGTCGGCTGCAGCACTGACTGCCCTCCTGGGCACATGCTTTTCTGTTCTGTACTGTCCAGTACTGCTGTATGACCCACACCAAATGGGTATGTTAGGAGCAAGCAGTGCTCTAATGCTGGCCTGGATGGCATTGTACCTGCAACACGGACTCAAGGTGAAGTCTCCTGCTGGCACAGGGTGGATCCTGAATGCTGTCCCGAGGCAGTGGCACACAGAGGCAGCTGCTCTGCAGCCTGGGAGCCTTCAGGCAGATGCAGTGTGCCGGCAGGGCACAGGGAGTGGGCAGCACACTTTGAAAGACCAAGCTGTTTGTGCTGGAGACTCTGATATGCATGGTAGATATTTGAAAAATAAATTGAAGCTCTGGGTTTTTTGCAGAAAGAATGAATCCTGCATAACTGATTTGTTACCTGTTGGATATGAACCCTTGTGCTTGTCTTTTCCCAGATTCTCTCTGCCTGTTTACCAGGTCTGTGCACCACCTGATATTCCTGTGCAAAACACACCAGGGATGTTTTCTTAGCTGTCTCTTGCGTTTTTCTTTCCCCTTCAGGGAATCGTCCAGCAGTTCTTGGTCCTGCTGACAACCAGTTCTGACGAGAGCCTTCGTTTCCTGAGCTTTCGGCTGGACTTCAACGAGCACTACAAGGCCAGAGAGCCGCGGCTGCGCGTGTCGCTGGGCACGCGGGGCAGGCGCAGCTCTCACGTGTGACACGGCCGCCGAGGGGACACCTGGGCACCCGCACGGAGCGCGGCCTCTGCCTGGACACGGCCACCGGGCTGACAGAAGGCAGCCAGGCTGTGCCACCCGTGTCCCCACTGCTGCAGGCAACACCTTCCCACTCGGGGATTGTGTGACACTGGAGAGCAGGACGCAGAAGAGCAGGGTTTTTTACACTGATGTTTCTAGAATTACCGGACTGTATGGGCTGATTGAACCTCATCCAATCAACTTGGTAAATCATCCTTTTAAACAAGCGCCAGTTTTATTTGAAGCTTTCTGAGCTTTTTCCACTGTAACTTGGGTCTGTGTCAAAGAAATCACATGTCCTTTTGTTTATAGAAAGCACCATTTCCTTTTTTAGAAAGAAAATAAGAAGGTTATTTTTTCTATATGTACTTGTTCTATTTGAAGAGAGCTTTTGTTAAAGCAAACAGATCAGGACCCAGACCTATTGTCCTTGTTAAGAAGCTATACAGCATTACATTATGCTGATTTTCAGTGTTGTGATGTGTTTGACTGTGTGAGAAACTTTGTATTGGGAGACATAAAGTTATATTTAATTTTTTTGTTGTTTTCAAAGTTAAAAACCTGGAATAAAAATTTAGTGGAGAAATTCTATGGTTACTGTACAGGAACAAACTATAAAAGCAGAGTCAGGAGTGTATCTGTTGCACATAAGATCTAAAAATAAGGTTAAAGCCTCAGTACTGAAGGAAACTGTTGGTTAAGCTTGAGTACTTAATGTTCAAAATCAAATATGTAGAAACAAACTGACTTGGCTAATGTTGACTTCATTCTCTTCTCTTTTCCTATTTTTTTCATTGTAAATATTTATATATTGCTGTCCAGATGTTGGGGAGAAGGGGATTCTTCTTTTGCAAAGTTGTCATTATATCAGGTCATTTATTATGTTCCACAAGTGCGAGCCTAGAAAAATAAAAACACAATTATCTTTCACACAAGTGTGTTGCTTTTTGCAATTGAAAGTTTATGATTGTTTCACAGGTTAAGAAAGGAGAAACTTCCAGTTAGAAGCCTATTGATTTATAGAACCCTTCCCATTGCAGGATTTTGGTACTAGTCTTACTTGCACTGAGAGTTGTGTGCAGTTCTTTAGTTAACAATTACCCTCAGATCAGCCAGGTCTGTGGCCTTTTTTGCCTTTTGCCCTCATCTGCTTGAACCCTTGGGAGTCAGAGGCACCTGCCAGGCCATGCAGGTAAGGCTGCTGTGGGTCATCATGGCAGTGAGCTCTGATGGAGACCGTGTGCTGACTTGCAGCCCTGGAGTAGCTGGTTTGCTCTCTGGACACCAGGATTCCTATTGTGCAAGCTTCAGAATCCTTGATTTTGTTAAAACATGTAAGGCTTTAACCCTGTGCCCTGCTGGTGCAGGTGCTGTCACTGGGTGTAGTGTGCAGGCAGCATTTTAACTGTGAGCAAGGATGGGCTCTGTAAGCCGAGGGAAAGCTGAAGGGTGCTGAGCTTGGTGTCATAAGGTCATGGATCATTGACAGGCAGGAGTAACTCAATTTTTGCCAGTGTGGTAGGAGCATATTGTTGTAAAGCCTGGAAGAACAGCGAAGATGATTTGATTGTGTTTTGACCAGACTTAGAAAAAAAAAAAATTAGTTGCAGGGAGCAGTCTTTTGGCCATTGGGTTGAGAGATGTGTTGCATGATCACATCACCAGATGAGTCAGAGGCCAGAGAGTTGGAGCTAGAGGAAAAGTTCCATAAGAAGGTTAAATTCTCTTTGCTCCTAAAATTAATACAGCAGTACCCAGGAAACTCACAGTAGTGGCTAGCTCGGAATGATCCATTTTGAGGTGATTCTACAGCAAGCTGTTGATCTGGGAAAAATCTTCACTGCTGCCAGGCTGAGGGGACCAGTGGGGACCTGCTATTGTCCCCATGCTGCTTTGTGGATGGACGCCAGTCTCTTACCTTAGTCTAACCTGGCAGCTGGTATGTTTATTTCAACTTACAGGGGTTTTCTTGTGACAACCTCGCCTTTGTCAACAATTCCTAACAAGTGGGAGAGAAATGATCATACATTTCATTTGTGCCCAAAGACCAATATTGAATTCTACATAAATGCACTGTGACAGCTCCTGGTGCTGTGACTGCTCAAGTGGCTCTTCTTGTAGTGGGTGGCAGCAGCACCATTAAGGTACATTCCTGAGGAGAAACGTGAGAGATTTTCATCTCTTTGTTTTTCAACACTGAAGTTATCTACTGCAGTCAATGTTAAAGAATAATCCTTAGCAACGCATTTACTGTACAAAGATGTTCTTTATTTTTTTTAATGCACACTTCTGACTGGTAATTTCAATGTTTTTTTCTTAGAGTTACAGTGTCTGAAAATATAAATGCAGCTGTGGGTCTATGTCTCCAGCCATGTTTCCAGCTCCTCCTCACTCTATCTTGTCCCAGGGCCACTGCTAACTGAGCCTGCATGCTCAACCCCTTCCTTTTCAGGGTTGCCAAGGCCTAAAGAAATTTTGGAGAAACTGCAGTAAAAGTCAAAAATGCAGAAACCAAGAATAAAACTATTACCCAACTTAGGGTGTCATACAGTATGTAACACTCCTCTGGGTGAAGGGCTATCCATGTGATGGCTACCAATATCATAAATGCTTTAAAAGGAAAAGAGCTGGAAAATATTTTCTTCTTTTAAACTACAAGGGATATTGTTCTGGTAACTGAAGGGAAATAATATCTTACCCAATATGAACTCTGAAGAAGAAAAATTTCAGAACAACCTCTGAAAGTTTTGTCTCCCTCTGTATATTCTAACAGCTCTAATGCACAAGGGTACAGTACAGTTTGGTATTTTAGAAGCATCCACTAGGACATGCAGAAGCTCATGATACAATGTATGATATAACGTATTTTCCAGTGAATTAGTTATAAGCTTAGGGTAGGAGATCAAGGACAGAATATAATCATAATCCAGTTTTATTTAAATTATTCTATTCAGTCAAGGCCCTGTGTATTTTCTCCTCTTACACCAGATGCAATGAATAAATGCCAAGGTCTCAGCCTTACACAGGAGCATACTATTTATTTTAAAAGCCTAAATCTACATGATACGTTTTGTTAAAATTAGTTGTGGAAGGATTTTATCTTCTTCCTGTCACATACGTAAGATGTTCATGTTTTGGACAAGAAATTTTTCAACCTTTTAAAACAGCATTCTTATCATAAATGGCTAATTATCTTTGGTCAATGTGCAGTTCTAACTTCCAGTATGGTACATCTAACAACGACTTTCAGTATTGAGGGCACTTTTTAAGTATGCGTGTGAATTTTTAAACATTGAGAGTTGAAAGGTAATAAATGATTGGGGAAAAGGGAGGTATTTGGAGAGAAAATTGAAGCTTTATTTTAAACTTCTAGACTTAAAGATTGGAGTTGTCTGTGATCTTGCATGAATGTTTCCTAATGCTGGCCTTAGAAACAAGCTGTGGCTGTGCACATTGGTACTCATTTCAATTTTCACCTGAATGAGCAGCCTCAGAGATGACAAGAAGGTATTTCACACTCACATAAGGGTGCTCAGGAACTTCTCCAAAGTGCCTCATTAATTTTGAAAATCATCTGTTGATTACTTGAAACCTAAAATGCCACTTTAGTGTCTAATAGGATTCTGCTAACTGGAGAGAGGAAAAAGTTGGGAGAGCTGCATGAGATATGCAAATATTATCAAGTAGAGCAGGGACAGGTACAAGAGCCTGCTGTTTCAGAAGTCAGAGGAAATAATTCTGTCTGGTTTCAATAAGGGCATTGTAACCATTGCCTGCTCTACCCTATTTTACAAAACATAACTGCTTACAATACCAAGGATAATAATAAACAATTACAAGTAAAATACTCTCTTTCTCAATCTACAGTTGTTCAGACTGAAAAGTTTCTGCTGCCATTGATTTAATATATATCATTCTGAGGACTTGCTGAACCACAATTTTAAAATATAATGAAAACATGTTATTTTTATGTTCACAAGGAATACTATGACTTTAAGGTATGAACCACTCAAACTCCCTAAAGTAACAGGCTCCCTGATGTAGTATTTTGACTATCTTTGTTAGCTTGGTGCAATGCAGTCCTTAAGGCATGAAAATCACTCACAAGGATTAGCTTGGTGCTTACTCTCTTTCACCAGAAAAGCAGCAAAGGTACCTCCGTCAATATTTATTTTCTTTTTGTTCCAAGGTTAGCATTTTGCTAATAGACTCTGACAACCCAATATTGTACATTCTTTCATAATATCTTCAGACTAAAACCTGAGTGCTGCATGAGTGGGAATAGAGACTTGAGTGCATGTGAAAAGCCAAAGCTGACCAGAGGTGTAGGGGGTCAGAGAGAACACAGAGGTCAGGAGAGTTAAAGAAACTAAAGTTGGTGGATATTCATTCACAAAAGGAGAGAAGGGTAGAGAAGAAAGCAGGAATCCTGAAAGGCATCAAATGTGGCCAAAGAGATGCTCAGGAAATAGCAGAAAAAGAAAAACATAACAAGAAAAATCCGAGGCGTTTAGGAGGTGAAGTTTCTATTGTTGCACAATTAATTTACTTTAGCTCTTTGTGGAGCAAATTATGTTAAATGTTTTCCTTCAGAAGTTATCAGAACAGCAATTAAGTTAGCTAAACACTGGGTATATAAAATGCAATTGGAGTGATTATTACCATCAGTCTGAATATTATACTATATGATAGGAAAAAGCTGTCACAAGGTGATTACCTCGTTTATGAATTCTTCCAGTGTCACAGAAAATGAATTATTTGCGTTTGAGTTACCTGCCACAAGGTAGTTAGGCATCTAGGATGCCTCTCACTTCTAAAATGGGAACATTCCCAAAGCTGCTCAAGGCCACTTCATCACCCTTTAAAGTTTGTCCAAAAATTACCAAGAGGGAGGTAAAGAACAGTCTTTTGCCTTGCTTTCTAAGAAGGCACTGCATTCACTCCTTAAAAGAGGATATTTGTACTGTTTTACCTCCTGCGTTTGTTGAACCTGCTGAAGAGCATAAAGAAATAGAGGGAAATTACAGACAGGCTTGCAACAGTAATTAAAAAAGCAACTGGGATCTTTCTTTTAGCAACCTGGTGCATAAAAATGAGATAATGGAGCATATTATGATGGGTAGAAAAGGAAGAAACTAAAATTCTCTAGAAAACAAGCAATTGAACCATCAGATGGAGAGAAGAGAAATTGCGCCGTTTAGTGGTGAACAGGAAGCATAAAGAGAACATAAAAAGGGGCAAAAATGGTGTTTGATAAATGAGAGAAGCGTAATTTCCACTCATTGCAACTTTATTAACACAACTAAAGTTTAAGACAAAATCAGATCCAGAATTATCCAGAATGATCCAGAATCAGACCCAGACTTATCCCAGAGTTAGAACACATGCACAGGTTCCAGTATTCCACAGGCAAAATGTTCTGGAAATCTAAAGAAAGCTCCTTCAAATAAAAAGATCAAAACAGAGATTAATAACAGAACAGGAAATAATTAAAAAAAGAAGAGTACTTGGATGCTATCCAGGAAGCAAAATGAAATAATAAATGTTACCACTTCTTTGATTAAGACTATAAAAGGGCAATACCTTAAGTGACTCAGAAGAAATAGCTGTGTAGAAGTTTACAGTGGCTTGAACTATAGGGTTTCTTAATGTAAAGTTGTATAACTGCAGGCTTACTTTAAGCTTGACCTTCCTCCTTAATAAATAAAGAACTCCTCAAAATCACCTTTAAAGGGGTAGGTAAGCACCAAACAAGACCAAATTTTTTGGTTTAGTTTTGGCAAGCTGATTTAGATGCACATTACTACTTGTAGCTGGCACCTGGCCATGCTGAGGGGCTTCCAAGCCTCACCAGCAGAATGAACTGTATCAGGATGCAGGAGAACCAAAATCCTGCTGATCCCATACCTTGCCAAAGCCAGTGATGCTGCCAGTGCAGAGTCACACATGTCACAGACGTGGTCACACTGTGTCCCTGCTCAGACCAATCTTTTGCAGTGGCTTGCAGAACTCCAACTGAAGCTCTTCATAAACTCCTCACATTTCTTGGACCCGCTGGCCTGTGCTCTAAGTACGTGGATACAGAGTCTGCTTTTTAAACTCAGAGACTGAAATTCCTGAAGCAGCCTTTAGAGGACAGCGGAGAATTGCAAATGGTGCATTTTCAGCTGTGGCCTCATAATCCGGGATACTTTGGTTTTTATATGAATTAATGAAGTCTGATTTAAAGTGTAGACAAAGTAATAATGTGTGCTGTTCATAGACTATGTTTTTTTCAAACAAGGTTGTGACTTGTAACAGCAGTGAATTTTTAATTATATTGTAGCCTTTTCTATCAATAAGAATTCCATTTTCCATGTGGCTAAGCGGTGGCCTTACTAAATGAACAGCTGCATTGTCAAAAGGGGCTCTTCATGTTGAGCCCTAATGGAAAAGGTAACAGTGTCCCCCAATAAAAAATATTGGTGACCTTTTCTGGAGGCTATGGTGATCCTAGCCTTTGGTAATGGGGCTTTAAGAAATTTGCTGGCTGGGTCAAAATGTTGCACATCTCCGTCCCTGGGAAATCTTGGATCAAATTTTAGGACAGCTTCTAGCAATAATTAGACTGTAATTAGGTTTTGCTTGAAATGCTAGAAGCTGGCTGGGGCACTTGGGCAGAGTCTGGGCTGTTGTGGGCTGCCACGTGCTGCTGCTCGACCCACACCAAATGGGTGTGAGTGAAGGCAGCAGGGCTCTAATGCTGCCCCGGATGGCGTTGTACCTGCAACACGGACTCAAGGGAGCTCTGTTGGCACAGGGTCCCGAGTGCTGGCCCAAGGCAGCGGCAAAGGGGAACACGCTTTAAAAGACCAAGCTGTCTGTACTGGAGACACTGATGCTCATGGCAGACGATGTAGATCCAAACTCTGACCAGCAGTTCTGACGAGAGCCTTCGTTTCCTGAGCTTTCGGCTGGACTTCAACGAGCACTACAAGGCCAGAGAGCCGCGGCTGCGCGTGTCGCTGGGCACGCGGGGCAGGCGCAGCTCTCACGTGTGACACGGCCGCCGAGGGGACACCTGGGCACCCGCACGGAGCGCGGCCTCTGCCTGGACACGGCCACCGGGCTGACAGAAGGCAGCCAGGCTGTGCCACCCGTGTCCCCACTGCTGCAGGCAACACCTTCCCACTCGGGGATTGTGTGACACTGGAGAGCAGGACGCAGAAGAGCAGGGTTTTTTACACTGATGTTTCTAGAATTACCGGACTGTATGGGCTGATTGAACCTCATCCAATCAACTTGGTAAATCATCCTTTGAAACAAGCGCCAGTTTTATTTGAAGCTTTCTGAGCTTTTTCCACTGTAACTTGGGTCTATGTCAAAGAAATCACATGTCTCTTTGTTTATAGAAAGCACCATTTCCTTTTTTTAATAAGAAAATATAAATAATTTTAATGCATACTTGTTCCATTTTAAATCATTTTGGGTATAGCCAGGAGTTTTGGATTCAGACCGAATTTCTTGTTAAGAAGATATATAAAACATTCAGTTATGATAATTTTCTATACTGTATAATGACCTTAGGTACTTTGATTTTTTCCTGTATTTGTTTTCAAGGTTGGTATTACAAATAGTAGTCATTTAGAAGGGAAAGTTCTGTACAGGAGTGAATTGTAGAAGTAGATCAGGAGTGACCTTACTGCTTATGAAATATCCTAAGAACTAAAGTTAAAACTCCAATGGGGTCAAAGGAAAGCATAGTTTCTTTTCAAAAAATGATGTTAGAAAATGTCTTGAGTAATTGAAATCTACTTTATTTCTCTTTCTTTATTTTCCTGCTATATATTTCTATACATATATTGGAGGTGGGAACGTTTCTGGATTTGTTTGCAAAAAAGCCATTATGTCAGATAATTGAAGTAGCCATATATTATGCTTCACAAGTACAAATTTAGAAAAAAAAATCTGTCTTTCAAACAATTGTTTTGCTTTTTGCAAGAGAAAGACATTAATTTTGAGCCGAGTAAGCAAGGAGAAGGCTCCAGTTCAGAGTGCAGGTGGTTTGCAGATCTTTCTATCATGAGGCTTTGTACTATTATTAACTGTAGTTACTGTTGTGTGGAATTAGTTAATTAAATTTGCTCTCAAATGAGCCACATCTGTGATTTTTTTTGCACTTTGCCCTTACTTTTCTTGAACCCCTGGGACACAGAGGCACCTCCCAGGCCATGCAGGAGAAGCTGCTCTTACTCATGAGGATGATGCTTCAAACCTGCAGGTCCAGACTAAGAGGTTTGTCCTCTGGCCATCCAGACACTGCTGACAATGTAAGCAGTGCTTCCCAGTGGGTTATCCTGCAGGATAACCTGCCCTTCCCAGGTGGGATGGACACAGACCTTCCAGTTGCACTTGCTGGTGTAAGAGGAGTGGAACTGTGGAGAAGAGGAGGTGTTCAGGTAGTGAGACAGTCCCAGGACAGGGTTGGACGCAGGCAAAAAGATGGGGATTCAGCCGTGATGTCATTTTCTTTCTGGACAATTAGACATATCACTCTCAAGAGAAAGGCTTCTAAATCAAAATCAAAAGGGGTAGATTAACTTCTTAGCAGGTTGCCAATCCCTTGAAAAAGATCTGCTGACAAGACATCACAAATTCTGTAGTTGAGGCAAAGACACTCTTTCTCCTCCCCACAGCTCCAATACAATGTGCTCAGTATTTTTCCCCAGAATAATCTGGGTTATAGAACCTGCAACTTACACTGCTGGTCTATTTGACTGTAATGCATGTTCGGCTGTACTAAATTAGTATCATGACCAGTAAATGACCAACTCCACTGCTGTGAGGCAGACACCTTGGTTTTTTAAGTTTACATTTCTGAACAGCAGCTGTGGATAACAGCTATTGGTGATAGCTGCTTATGATTTTGGAGTACAGTGGAATTACTGGAAATTCTGGTCTTTTTATCATTTGCTTTTGGTGCTGAGTTAGTGTAGGGTATCTCACGATCAGACTCCTCTTCTGAAATTACTGAATCCATACCATTGCCCTAGGACTTCTCCTGGAAATCACGGATAGTCAACTGCACCTATTGTTGAGATTTGTATTTTGTATAGTAATCACATCCTCTTTTTGCTTATATTCCTCAGTTTTATCTGTGTTCTTCTGATTCTGATTATTTTCTTTTATAGGCAGTATCAGTATTAGTTAATATTCTTCCTCTATAAGAGCAAAAATGTTTCAGAAAAGGACAATAGTTGGACTGAATGGTCTGAGAGGTCCTTTCTATCCTTTTCAATTCTATGACACTCACTGATATGAGTTAAGAGGCCAATTAAAATAAAATTACATCAAAGATCTCAGTATTGTTACCAGCTAATGCCATACTCCAAAGTTCAGTGGTGAATTTTATGACTGCAAGCACTTAATTGCTAATATCAACCATCTAAGAATTATGTGGGGTGGGGAGGAGATCAGTTGTTTTCTCCATCACTGAAGTAACTACTGAAGCCAACACTGCCCCAACCAATATGAAATCAGAGACTGTCACAGAGACTGTTACATGGTGTTTTCATACATATCTGCAGCCTTTGTGTTCCTCCTGTCTGAGGGGAATCATGCAGTCTGTATGTTAGAGGGGACGACCCTGCATTACTGATAATCCCATGGAGTATTTGACATTGTTGTGTAATCTTGGGTAATCTGTCTTGACATTGACAGGAAGTTTTCTTTTTCACTTTGTTAGTGTCTCTGAATGAGTGAAAATCCTGCAACAGCAACATTTTCTTGATTTCAGTAGCAACAAAAGGAACTTCCAAGTCGTTGCAAATTAATATGCTGGAGAGTATCTCTGTAGACTGTCTCTAGAACTGCTTTTATGGCTGTGGCAGTTTTGATTGTTTTAATTATCTGATTCAGTGAGATGCAGCCACATTCCTTCGTATCCTTACAGCCTATCCAGAGTTACAGAGAGGATCAAACCAGAGGGAGATTGGAGGGAAGACTGCTGCCTTCCAACATACCTCTTTCACATGTCAGATGCCCAGAGCTTTCCTGCTACACAGTGTAGAACTGGGCCTTTAATAGGAACTGATTTGGAGAGCTGTAATTTCAACATTCAAGGGATACTTGCCAAGCTTTGCTAATGATTTAAATTTGCAGTTGTATTTAACTTTTTTTTTTTTTCTTTTTTTAATCTCTGCACATGCAGTCTGGGCTGTGGAGTGCAGGTCTGGGCTCAAAGCTGCTATCCCAAAGGGAACCTTATCATCTGGACTTGGAGGCTGCTGGAGGACAGACCTTGAAAGAGCTTGTTGGTGCATCCATCCAATTGCTACTGTTGTGTTAAAGGATCTTCTTCCCTCAGTGGATTTAGAATTCAAACAGCATACAGAGGATGCTTTAGGCATAGGTTTTAGTTTTAAGTAGTCCTATGAGGAGCAGAGTTGGACTTGATGATCCTTATGGGTCCCTTCCAACATGAGACATTCTATGATTCTGTGAGCTTGACTCTCAGAGCAGTGACTGCTGTTTCTTCCCACTGATCTCACTGACTGCCACTGAATTGCTTTCATGGTTGTACATCACAATTGTCAAAAAAACCTTCCTCCATGGGCAGTGTGCACTTATGTCTTCCAATGCAAACATCTGCCTGAAGGATAGGTTTCTTTTCTTCCCTTCCTGTCTTAACACAGAACAACACAAAGCCATGGTTACCCTTGACCCTTAAGAATTTGGCCCTTAAGCATTTCTGAAGAGTTTTAAACAAGAAATGCTCTCTCTTTTTCTACCTAGTTTCTTAGAACTTCCATTTCCTTAACGCAGCACTACTCTTCCTTTGCAAGTGCAGAGACTACAGTAACATGTTCCCTCCTTTCCACTTTTAATTCATTCTTCTTTCCATGTCTGTCCTTTCTTGCTTCCTTGTTCATTTCTATTCCCACTGTTATTTTGATATTGCCTTCTCTGCACTTTTCAACGCTTTTTAAAAATAAAAGAAATGAGAGAGACCTTATACCACTCATTTTCTTGTGTTGATGTGTTTCTCAATGAGTGATTACTACCCTTAAGGGGTTGCTACAGCAGAGAGCTAAAGCACAAATGCCCCCCCCTGCAGCCCCTCTGCTGCCAGCCTCCTCCATTGATGCTCCACAAAACATGCTCCTTTGGCTGCCAAAAATCACCCTCCAATGGCATCTCTGAGTAAAAAGGAATATTAAAAAAGAAATCTCAATGCTGTAGGGGGAGACTTCTGGGATAAGCAGCATTTCTACTGGACTCCTCATCCCTCTGTCCAATAAATGTTTCTGCCTGTCTCTCCGTTGTCTTCCACCTACAAACTTAAAATTGTAGGCTTCCTACTGAAGATGTTCTGCATGAGGGAATTATGTATCTTCTGCTTTTACTACAACATAATAATGATAATAATAACAACAACAACATTAATAATAATGGCAGCACTGCTGCATTTACTTTTCTTTGTTCTGTAGAATACATTTCAGGTTAAAAATATAGCCCAGTTAGACCCACTAGAGAGATTTTAATTTTTAAAGTGTTTTCTTAGGGCCTTTTTAATGAATTCTCAAACTAGATTTGCACAGCTGGATTTCAAAATTAATGCAGCAAACCATTGTTTTTGTGTGGTGTCTCACTCTGAATTCTCATGTCTGTCCTTACAGGATTTTTTTTCCCCCTTCTAAATGACTCAATAAGAACAGCAGTATCTCTGCAGCTGAGGTCATATAGCAATACAAAAATGTTTGCTCTCTTTCAGGTGAATAAGACCTAATTCTGATCCCCAAAGCAAGGGTTTGAAAACAGCACAAGGATAGCTATATTTACTAAACTAAGAAATAACAGGACCATTTTGATATCACCAAATCAAACCCCTTGCTAGCAGGCAAGTAGACTTGACTGGATTTACCTTGTGAAATATGAAAAAAGATGTTTCACCTTTTTATATTAATGGATAAGTTTAATAAAATTAAAATAAAATAGAATAAAAATAGACAATAAGGAGACAAAAGAAGATATCTTCTCAGCTGAGGGTGCAAAGCAACACACCGCCCAATCTAAATTTCTTGGTAGTTAAAAGTCTTGGTGTTACATATTTAAATAAGCTAATGCATGATTCAAATATTAATTTGGGTTTCAAGACCCCCCTAAGCATACAGTTTATCTGTGAAATTCCACGAAGTCTAGAAGTATGTTGTAAATCTGTCTTCCAAAGATTCAAAACTCTCAAAGGCTTAATTGCTCCTTATCAGAAATCTTTAGCTCAGGAATTTCAGACGTCCCTTCTATCTAGTTGAGGAGTTAAAAAAAAAACAACCCCATCTCTACTTTGTTACAATCTGAAAATATACCTCCATTACATTTTTAAATTTCACAAATAAAAGAAAATACAGTTCAACCTTCTTACATTATATGTATAACATTAATTTCAATATTTGCGAAGAGCCAACTCCAAAATATGCATTTATAACGTGAAATACTTACTCTGCCCAGTGAAATGCAATGAATATTTCAAACAGAAAGAACTTAAAAACAGACATAAAATGAATAACTTTAGTATTCTAGTTGGGGTGAATTGGACTTGGAGATGACTACATTCCACATTTACTGAGTGGTGTCTCTGGTGACAGCTCACCTTGGGTAATACAGCTGAAAATTTGAAATGAGTTGTGATGTTACAGTGGGCAGGAGGCAATGATGGGAAGGAGGTTCCTGCCTTTATGCCAGGGCCCCAGAGGTGCTAGGTTGCTGTACTGGAACTAACAATCATAAATTGACCCTTTTTTGTATGTGTTTGGGTGCTACTGCTGCTTGCTTAAGTGATCCAAGTGACTACCTTTATTCAGGACTAGGCAGAGCTAGTGTAAGCTCCTGACAGCCCAATTCTTACCCCTAGGAGCCATAGGAAGATAGACACTGCTGATGGGCAACAGAAAGGAATTCTCCCTGTTCAGAATGCCTGGAGATCCAGTGGATATATCCCTCATCTCAGGCCCGTCAGGGGGGAATGAAACAGAAAGGGTAGATTGCCCTTGTTTTTTCTCCTCCTTTTTACACCAGACCACTGCGCTGCCAGGCATCACAGGCCCATGTATATCTTACTGTCATTTTATTGGCTGGGAAGATTAGCTTGGAAATATTTTATCTGCACAAATTCATCTGACACCAGGGTGGGAGTGCCTTCAGAATGTAAATTATCATTTTCCTTCATGCTTTA
The DNA here is from genome assembly GCA_027886175.1 of Phylloscopus collybita. Taxonomy (NCBI): domain Eukaryota; kingdom Metazoa; phylum Chordata; class Aves; order Passeriformes; family Phylloscopidae; genus Phylloscopus; species Phylloscopus collybita. Next base: position 36,840,547 of record JAJNNQ010000006.1, read on the forward strand.
AAACACAAATCAAAAGACCAAAAGTCACTTGTGCAAAAGATGTTGCTTCTGCTAGTACCCTTTTAAACAGGGGTGTAGTATTCAGTCTGCTCAGAAAATACAAACTGCTCTGAAATCCAGTGCAGACTGGAATAAATAACACAAATCCATATAGTTGCAGTAGATCACAAAACATGCCTCAAGGCTGAACTAAACTTTGCCTTCGAATGGACATTTACAAACTATCCCCAATGGCATTCTAGCCATCATCTGCGCCAAACAGTGATGTCAAAGAGTGACATCTCTCCCCAAGATGCTGACAAGTGAGGGAGGTGGTCTCTGCAGCTAAAAGCCAATGTTTGAATAGGTCTGGACTGGGAATTGATTTTAACAGATTTCTCCAAATGTGGCAGAAAAAAGACCATTGGCAAATCTTGGTGTGAGTGGCTGACTTGCATCTGTACATCTTGAAATAAAGCAATAGTTGAACCTAATGGAAAATTTCTTCATGCTTATTATTTTAACTTTGGTCTTTGGAAACCAGGATGGAAAAATATGTCTTGTTGGCAACAGGTTTCAGTAGTCAAGAATTGCTGTAATTCCATACTCACTAAAACTTTCCAGCTTGGCAGCAAGGATTTTTTAGGTGGTGCTGCCAAATGCCTTGCTAAAATCAAGGTAGTGTTTTCTCCACAGTTCTCCCTTCATCTATCAAGCAAGTTTCATCATAGAAGGCAATAATCCAATATGGTTTGTCTTTGTCACCTTCTTGACCTTCTTTGCTTGGACATACATTCCATGAGGGCTCAACATGCAGCTTTTCCTGGGAAAAGTGTGAGCTTGACAGGTGAGTAGTTTCCCAGATCTTTCTTTGGTACATGATCATAAGTTAGACTTTTCTTACTTGTCTGGCACTGGGACCTGCATGATCTTTCAAAGATGATAGAAAGCAGTTTTGCATTGATCAATTTTTTCAGCTCCTTCAGCTGTATCTTATGAGGTCCCATAAATACTGGGGTCCCCTTGTAAATACTGAGTTTGTGCAGATGGTCCCAAACTCAGCTCTCCTCCACTTCTGGTAAGAATTGCATATCTACATTTTCTGTTCTTTGAAACCTCCTGATATATCACTAGTTGTTAAAATGAACATTTCCTGTCATTGAATTATTTTATAAAAATATAGCTTTTAATTTTAACCTTCATTTTTTCCCATTATGATTATAGTTCCTCTGTTACAGACAGAAGACTTTTATGCCACTTGACACAATGCAAATAAAAATGCTCCTTTATTTTTTTCGTGTGGAAGTCATTAAAATAGTTTTTGTGGACAAGTGAATCCAGGTTCTGCACCAAGAGCTCATGCTACCTGGGTAAGAACTGCTAAAAAAACACAGAGGAAACATTAAATAACTGTGATAACTGTGTGGAGGTGATAGAAAAGGCAAGTGGCCTTTATTTTCTGAACCACCGTTTCTCACTCAAGGCTGAAATTCAACAGTAAAAACAAAGCAGAAGATTCTGCCCTGGGTGTGTGTCAAGTTTGGATGTGTTGGGCTGATGGGGAGGGTGCAGTGCCACGGGCAGCAAGGCAGGCGCTGGCACAGGCAGTGCTGGTAGCTGCAGAGATGTGCTGCCTGGATGTGCTGGAAAGGCAGGACCAGCTCTGGGGCTGACACGTCTCCCAAGGAGATAAAAGTTTTGCAGACTTTAGGAACTCACACTGAGGCAAAATACAGCCCAGCAAAAGAAGAAGTTGAGGGAAAAGCACGGGCACTGGTATGGCCACACGTAGCCTGTGTGGTTTGCAGAGTGAGGGTGAGGCAAGCAGAGGACTGCAGCTCACAGACTTGTTCCCAGGGAAAATTTCCCACGATTTCACTGCAAGTTCTGCCAATATGAAAACGAGGACTGGTCCCATGTGAGGTTCCACAACCACCTCACCGCACCAACGCAGAACCGCACATTACATTCAGGAAGGGTATGCAAGCTCTACGCTAAATCCACAACAAAGCTGATTTTGAAACGGTTTTAATGATAGACAATCTGCATACCAATTGACTCGTTTGCGTATACAATAGCTTGGAACAATACCAGAGAAATATGTAAAAAGTCTGCAATGCTGTATGACAATAGCTTCCAAGTATGCTGACCTTCTGCAAACGAAACAAATGAAAAGTACAGTACTCTTTTGATGAGGCATTAATGTAGGATTAAGAGCGGATACAGCTGCATCACACGAGCACTGTTTTCACTCCGTAATTACAGCAGCAGCACCGTGTGGGGCAGGCAGCGAGCACATGCTGTCACTCCACGCCCGTGTTTTACAGCCCCAGGGCCGGCGTGGCGCGGCCTGAGCCGCCCTGCGCTGCCCGCACCTCGGGCATCCCCGGGGGACCGGGCGGAGCGGGCAGGGCAAGGGGAAGGGCTCTGCAGAAAGGAGCCCCGAAAGGCATCCCTCCCGCAGCAGGCAAGAAAGTGAGGCCTAGAGAAAAACAAGATTATGTGATAAATGTTGTATATAATTCGGTTTTATTGTAAGTATGTTTTATAAAAATCTACGCTGTAACCTTAAAGCCAAAATCACAAAAGCCTTGAAAGACATGTCCTGCAAACCATACCCTTAAAAGATTGTGGCATCGCTGCCAGCGCCTGAGGAAACCACCTTAGCAGAAGAAAGGAGGGTGCAGCTGGGAGGAGATGGACCTTCACCGTTGATGAGTCTGCCAACCACCCGACCCAGCAATTAATGACCGATGTGTATCTTATCAGTATGGCAAGACGGTGAATCCCAATGCCCAGTTCCAGTAAATCTGCTCAGGGAATCTGCTCGGAAATGTATTCAACAAGCCCGCAGCAGGAAAGCGAAGATACATGAATATGTATCTCGGACAGGACTGAGGTCCTGTACTGTACAGCGGAAACACTGTGTAAAAATCAGCAGCACAGGGCACACTTTGTGAACTGTGGGAGGCACGGTGCACACCCCGTCTGAGGTTCACCCAGTGTCGACCCCCGGGCTCGGCATTGACTCTGATTGTGGCTTTTTCTCGTTTGTTCTTTGCAATTTCTCAATAAATTCTTTTATTGATAAATTGGCTGATTTCATTTATAACAATTACAAAGCGAACAGAAAGGACATGAAAACTTGTGCAACTGCTTTGTCACCAGGGATCTGACATTGCACAGAGCAGCTGCAGAGAGCAGGGTTGCTGGAAGAGTTTGTAGGCTGGACCACAGCATTTCTCTGTGCAAGACAATATTCGAGTGTGCAACTGCCCCCATTCATTTCAAGAGATTTGAGGTGCTTGAAGTGGTGCTCAAACCCTCAGTGACTGCTTATGGTTTTGCTCTTACCCTGCTGTCTGTCTTCCCTAGGTATCTGCCTTCAGGGTAGGGCGGCATACTATATATCCATGGAACATAAAGTGTATACATATGTGTATTTCCCTTTTTTAGGTCATTACACCAAATAATGTGAATAATAATTTATTCAGCTGAATAAAACTGAAGTTCCCAAGATGCCAGGAAACTTCCCATTTTAATGAACTGACTTTGAGTGGTTCAGTTCAGACACAACCTGGGTGTGTTTCCTGACTCTTCCTGTGACACATACCCAGGGTAACTCCCATGGAACAACTTCTCCAGAAAAAATGTTGCTCTTTCTCTTTTTCCTTTTAATTTTAATTATTCCTTTTTTTTTTTTTTTTTTTTTTTTTTTTTTTCCTTCTACAGAGGTATATATGCTCTGATTGGGTCCCAGGTAGGCCTCTAAGATCATGCCTTCCCAATGAATGATTACTTCTACTTTTCAATTTGGTTAGTATTTGGTCCTTCTGATCCCATGCCTTGATGTCATTGTTTTTCAAAGATTATTAGGGGTCCAGCTGGGAGCAGTATTCTCACTGGCATTTCTATTCCCCCAGTGCTAAGTGAGGATACTGCCTGCTCCAGCTTCAAATGCAAACTTTGGTAGCTTTGTGGTTCTTCTGTATTTGTGGTGAAGCAAGTGTTCTTGCCGTTCCCTCCACTGAGTCCTGACAAAGATCATGGGGGTGGTATGCTTTAATTATTTTTTTTTTTTATTTTCAACACAGGTCATTGGAGTTTATCCAGGCTGCCAGCAATGCTGGCACAAGTGCAAGTGAGTGCAGCAGAGAGGCAAAACCAAAAAGATTTACTTCTTAAAGGTGTATTTCTTAAAGTTAATTTTTAGGTAGAAGAAAGCTTTAGTAGTAACATCAGGAGCAACATCAGGAGCCATTGGAGCTTCAGCCATAACAATATGCTTTGAACAGGTCTTAAATACTGGTGCTTGAGACAGCAGAGTTTTACTAGACCTGTGTAGGAAATGATTTCCTATAGGGTACAGACTTGCCCTGAGTGTGCAGTTTAACCTTTCCACTGCTATTATTTAACAACCTCCTGGTGATCTTTTTTTCCTGTGGAGGTTTTTAATACACATCTTATCTATGTCATTGACTACTAATTAGTGCAAATCAAAAAACACTAGAATTTGCTGATAATGGTCAGGACAACTAAGTGCTTCATATGGTCATATAAAGCTATACAGACAGATACACACTGCAGCCTTTCCTGTGCTGAAGTCATAAACAATTTTTTAACTGTCCAGTTGTTATTATATTCACAGCAAATATTCATGCAATTGTAGAATAATAGTATCATAGAATATCCTGAATTGTAAGGGACCCACAAGTAGTGTTGAAGTCCAACTCCTGACCCTGCACAGGACACCCCAAGAGTCACCATGCACCTGAGAGCACTGTTCAAACACTTCTTGAACTCTGTCAGGTTTGGTGCTGTGACCATTTCCCTGAGGAGCCCATTCCCATGCACAGCCACCCTCTGGGTGAAGAACCTTTTCCTGATACCCAACCTAAAACTCCCCTGACTCAGCTTCAGGCTGTTCCCTCAGGTCCTCTCACTGATCACCAGAGTGAAGAGATCAGTTCCTGCCCCTCTGCTTCCCCTTGTGAGGAAGCTGTAGACTGTGATGAGGTCTCCCCCCAGTCTCCTTTACATCAACTGTCTTAATATTGAATGAAAGCATATGAGAATACAATTTTCATGAGGTGAAATTTGGGGCAGTCTGTCAAGCACTTTGGAGGACAGATTCATAACTCAGAATGATTTTGGTACACTGAAGAGATGACCTGATATTAAAAAAAAAAAGGAAAAAAAATGGAATGCACAGTGCATATACTGCACATAAAAAGAAGAAATCAATGCATGAATGTGGAGAATTTTTCTTTCCAAGCACCATAGGTCCCCAGGATTAGTAGCCTAATCTGAACCAGTGACATGATCCTCTTTCAGAAGTATCTTGGTAGAAACATCAAATGTAAGACATGAGAAGACTCTGGTAAAGCTTGCAGTGGAATCCTATGGCTGGCTTTGCATACTTACTTCAAGAAAGAGGTAAGCAAGGAAGACTGCCATGACAGTGGCCTTGCAGTACCGAAGAGGACAGATGATTATCCTGGCCTTGCCTGTGGAAGTTGTCAAGATGCTTAACTTGTCATAAAAAATTTGTAGCTTAATTGCAAAGCCAGAATTTCTAAAATAATTTAGCCAAGTTGATTTTCTAAGACTGGTCTGGCAAAATGTGGTCTGATGGTGATGACAGCTGAGTTGAACTCTAGAGCCATGTAAGTCACTTGGTCTCAAACTCCTGCTGCTGTCAGTTCATTTGTATATGCTATGGATATGCCTAAGCAATTTCCACCTGGAAGTCCAATCTTGACAGCATTCCATGGGAAATGGACTAAATAACTTTTTGAGGAACCTTCCAGCCTGACACTGATATTTCAGAAACATCCTTTTTCCAGCCCTCAGTTACTGCATGAAGTCAGATGTCTGTGTGTTGGTCTGTGCTTATCCTGAGAAATGCTAGGGTGGTTGCAGTCAACATAAGTTCATACAGAACCTTTGAGAGAAATGTGAGACTTAAAACAGCTCTCAGCTGAGCAGGGAGCAAAGTGTGAAAATTTCTGTTTTCATTGAATATGGCAATCCATATTGTAGACATAAATGTCACATTTTTGTGTCCACCTCTGTCAATAATAACAGCAATAAAAGATCCTCCCAAGCTACTAATCTAGAGCACCTACAATTTTGTGGCAGATGAGCTTTCTGGCAGTGTCAGCTCTCGGTTACCTATTGTTGTTACTCTTGAGACGTGTGCTGGGTATGAGGTTTTACTTGTTTTTCAATTTTAACACTGTATCTGTACAGACCCTGGGTTCTGCACAAGAAAAAATGAATGCAAAATAAGAGCAGGAGAAAACTAGCTGATCTGTCTCCTTTCACAGTTATCCTCATTCCTGTAGAGGTGGTAGAAGTGGACTAGAGCCAGGTTCAATTCCTTTTTGCCTGCCACCAAAATGTGCTAAATTCACTTGTGTATCTGCCAACATTTACATTTGCTCTTTTCTTTTTTTATTTTCTTTTTTTTCCCCCCGGCTTCCTTGCCAAGTGAACTTACTCCTATAAAGCTTTTTAGCACAGTAAGAGCTCTTTGGTAAGAGAGGTGTAGGGTGCTGTCAGAATAACACTATGATAATCCACCCCAAATGAGTGTCTAGGAAAGATGATCACTAGAAACAGTAGTGATATAATTTCTGATTATGTCTCAGTCATAGGAGCAGTTTAAAAATACCTTATTGTGAAACCCATGGGAATATTAGTGGGTAGATTGACCATAAAGACCATGCAAATTGTAACCTTCTAGGAGTCAGAAAAGGAAAAGAAAAAACTTTTACCAATTTGAACTTTCTTTGTAGGAAACTTAGAATTAGCTGTATTAGTTATGAGGACTGGTCCAAAATTTCCTTGCTCTGTCTTAGTAAATAGTCTGTACCTGGTGGTTTAGAAGATCATGAAAAAATCTTAAAATACAGTCTTGCCTCTGTGATGGTGAACAAATCATAACCATCATTTTATATGCCTCCACAGCTGGAATAAAAAATTAGGAAGAAAAGAGAAAGTCATTATCTGAAAAGAAGACTACAGTCCTGGGTTTTTCATAACAGATACATCCATCTAGGCCAGCTTTTCTGAATGAGTATCACCTCTGTTCCAACATTATCCTTTAGAAACACTGGGTTGATTTTCCTCCTCATTTTGAACACCCTCTGAAACACATAAATTGCCACACTGGCTCAGCCCCAGGCTTTATTTACCACAGAGCTTTGTGCTCTAAAGGAATCATGCAAATGCAGCAGGTGATGGAGTCTCACCTGGTGCATTAAAACAGAATGGAGCATATCCTAACCATTCCTGAGGATTTTTTGTTTATTGTGTCCTTAAGGGCTTCAGCAATAAAAATGCTACAGTACATTGTGTTGAACTTTTCCAGTGTTCTGCCATTGGGTTGGAAAGTATTTTACTCACTTAAATCCCCAGGGGTTCTCTTCTCTTGCCTGGCTTGGAGGATTTCCAAATCAACCAGGGATTTCTAAATAATTCAATCAGGAGGGCAGGCCTGAAGGTCAGTAAATTACAGTGGTTGAATGTTCAAGCAAGAAGAGACAGTGAATTGCATGGCTGGAGGTGTGTGGAAAATAGAAAGGGATGAAAGTGATTGATTAGAGAAGGTGGTGAATGGCGATTGTTGTGACGGGAACCAGAGGTTTTTGCCTTCCACATTTCTTTCCAAGACACCCACACTTGTTTCAAGGCAACTGAGCAGAAACCAAACACAACTGTATGGATGTGGATGTGGGCAGGCTCATGAATTTTGGTAAATGTGGGTATGCTGCTGTTAGTTTCAATTCATGCTCCTGGCAATCTCTGATAAGAAAAGGGAAGAAGGCTGGGGAAAAGTGTCCAGTGTGACAAGAAGTAAGTGTTTGTTGAAGTTTAAATATTTCTTTTCTTAGAAAGACAAGCTAAAGATAACTTGCTTTGCCAATTACTGATTTTATTAACTTTGAGAGTATCCTGAGATATCTGGAGAAAGAGACCTGCAATTTGGCAATATACACCACATATAAAGTAATAGCTTGTTTTAAAACACAAATGATGCTGACTATTATAATGTGAACTATTTTCCAGATGAAAAGAATGAAAGGGATGTAATTGGAGAAGTATTCAACAGTGGCTAATATGCTATTATTTGCAAAGAGATATTACAACTTATAATCTTCTTTCATGGGTTTACGATGTTAGTGTTTAATCAGGCGTGTGAGTGTATTCAGGTGTTAAACCATTCTATTAGCTAGGAAAATTGCACTATTATTTACTGAGCTGTTTGTGATATGTTGTTGTTGGCTTTTTTACTTTCTATTTCTCATCTTTGTGCAGTTTATGCAATTGTCCTTCCTACTTTTGTCTTGTATGATGGCTTGTAAAGTGTCACTAGGGCAAATTAGTCAGCTAATAGTCATGGGTTTTGCATTTGGTTCTTAATAAGTTATATGAACTAATTTTATATCCCATCTTGTTGTTTGGCATCAAGGCATCAAGCTACAAGATGGTGCCTTTGAGCTTTTATCAGTTTCCATAAATGTTTTAAAAATATGTGAGAGCACATAAAATAGAAGTGAAAGCATATGATCCTCTCCAACCTTCTAGCAAAGTGAGAAACATAGAAGGCTGGTGGTGGACTAACCCTGCATGGGTGGAAGTGCTAGCAGAGCAATCTGACTGGAGCTATCCTACCTTAGCTGGAGTTTTGTGGAGACAGTTTTGGACAGGCCAGCTCCAGGGAAGGATCAGTGTACCTGTATAGAAACAGATCCAGGAACCCACAACCTCTCTGGGGTTGGGAGATATTGGGAGACAGGGCTGCAGTACCCATGAAAACTTAGCAGCATCCACAGAGGCAACACAAATAGAGTTCATCTCCTCTGCCCTTATTTCAGATCTTGCCTTGCAGAAGAAGAGATGCAATTAAGCAAAGCCTCCACTATTTAATTACTAGGTGCTACCACCAACTACTCTGAAACCAGAAAATTCACTTCCCTTCTCATATTACCCATTTATACTTGTAAACATCAACACCTTCTTGGAGTGAGGTGTAGCGCTGCTGGCAGGGGAAGTGGTGAAAATCCACAGGACATGGGTGACAGAAGGAGCAGTCTGTGGACACAAGAGAATGCAACTTGCTTACACAACACATAAATATGGAAGAGTACCATTTTATGACAAAGGAAAGAGAAGCGGTGTTAGACCCTATGGTTAACATGACAACATGTAGTTAGAGTATTTAATGATTACCAGTCATTTAGCTTACTTTTTTCACCATTTTAGAGATCACTTGTTTAATACACAGCACTGAAGACTAAAAGAAATTTCTATCTATCTAAAACTATTTGGTAAGATGGTTTAAAAGTCTGATAGAAAAATAAGGGAGATCTTGATAAATTCAGTATAGGGACATTGAGTCATATGTCAGGGATTGAGGAGACGGGACTCATTGCTTGGATGCAAGAAGCTGATTTATTAACTTACAGGGCTCAATTTATACAGCCTTACAGCTTTGAATAGATTATTCTACTGCAAAACAATAACCACATAGTTTGTGTTGCTTATCAATATACTTAACTATAATCTTTCCAGGTGCAGTTTTACATGGCTACCTAAAACCAAAACACAACATTCCTTTCCTACCTCCCTCAAATCTATGTTTGAATTTCCCATGGCTTTTGGCTTACCAAGTTCAGAATGTCCAAATCTGTCATGAGTTCAGCAGTACTCTGAGTCCTGCTTTCTAGACGTATTCTCACAGTCATATACACTAAAACTAATTTTCACTTGAAAAGGGGAATTCACTGAAGGAGTTTGAAAGATTCTTATTACTTTTGGTGAAGTGAGGAATTCACCCAAAGGGACCATAGGCTTGTGAAGGGAACACCCATCTGAAGTGAGTGCTGAACCTGCGAAAATCTTGCGAAGATGCACTGAGAGCATTGCTGGATAGATCCTTGTGTTTACATCTCAAGACTTGGTGTAGAACACTTTTTCAGAGTTGGCCTAAAATCTTTGTTCAATTAAAACTTTTCAGTGGAGAACAGGATCTTGATATTTCGCCTACCACACTGATTTCAGATCAGATTCTGGATCTGGATTCTGGCCAGAGTAAATAAAGTGCATTGGACTGACTGGATCTCATGAAGTCTGGGGATACGGCTCAGTCAGGATGCCCCAATACAAAGTCTAAAGTCTCAGGCCAAATACAGTCATGTTCCAACTACAGTGGAAAGAAACCTTCGAGACTATGAGTTTTGGCTAGCAATTTATGTCTGAAAGGGCAATATTTTGAGACAAAAGAGAAAATGTGGTACAGTATGTATCATGGGAAGTGTTTTAATGGAGTGAGATTAAAACAATCTTGAAAATTAATTGGTATGAATTTCAAAATTTCCTTTGCTGACAGAGCTCTGTCCTCATCTGCCTTACTAAGAAAATCTACTGAAATGCAGATATTTCCAGAAGCTACTGCAGTATTCTTTATAAACTTCAGGTTTCTTTGCTAAACCTCTGTTCTGTCAAAAGTGATCCTTATTATCTGACGTTTAATGTCATCCATCAGACCAATTTTTCGTTCTTCACATGCTGTTTCAAGAACTCTGTTCCCTAATTTAATTAATGAATCATTGTTTCCTGAGTTTTGTGGGAACAATTGCAATATTTTTTTCACTTGTCTCCTTGAAAATAAATGCTGAAAATTGGTTGAGATGCTCAAAAAAGCTGTTGCTTTCAAGTCATTCTCCCCTTCCCTTCCCTTCCCTTCCCTTCCCTTCCCTTCCCTTCCCTTCCCTTCCCTTCCCTTCCCTTCCCTTCCCTTCCCTTCCCTTCCCTTCCCTTCCCTTCCCTTCCCTTCCCTTCCCTTCCCTTCCCTTCCCTTCCCTTCCCTTCCCCATGGAGATTAATGTGATCCCTTTAATGCCCTAGAAGCCTTTATGAGGTCAGTTGCAAGCTATTTTATCTGTGGTCTGTCTTCTAATGCCATCTGTGCCATTAAATCTGGGAACATTTTGACATCCAGTGTTTTAACTCGTATTACAGCTAATTAATTCATGCCTATTAAGCACTTTGAAACCATAAAGACCCTTACTTAATATTGTTCTTTTTTATGGTTTACTGATCTTAACTCACATGAACTTTGAATTAGAGGGTTCCTCTCTCTGTAATCTAAAATCCATCTCATCAAAGTTCAACAAGTTGTTTCTGCTTTTTCAGAACATGCCTTCTCAGTTTTGGCTTAATTCTGCTGCTCACTGAACGAAACACCATGAAAATGTGGGTTCACCAAAGTCAGCAGGGACCAAAACTCTATACAGAAAATGTTACCTCAGCCACGACTGGACTCCTCAAGTGGATGCAAGAAAGATTTTAGGAAGTTAACTTCCCACTTGTGGGATCTGGTCTGGCTTCCTGAGTATGCTTGATCAGCCTGTACTCGAGCACTGCAAGGCAAGAGCACCTTAGGCTGCCATCTGCAGGAAGGCAGCCGGAGTCAGGGGGTGTGTGTTGGGACTGACATGGGATTTACACCTGCTCTAACCAACTGTGCTTAGAAAATAACACTACAGTGTGGCTTGGGCAAACAGTATTTTCATCCAGAACTTCCAAACACTCTGTTTCTACTGAAGGCTTAAGGAGGTGCCACAGATCACCATATCTGCAAAAAATTATTTTGCAGGAGTAAGGCTGAGCTTTTGATTAAACTAAGAGAAGGACCTAAAACCAGAATAACTTTCATCCAAAAGCTGTGGCTTCCTTTCAAACCGATTTCCAGAGCTGTGGTCCCAGGGGATATCAAAGTGAAGATGGTGGGATGAAGGAGGACATTGTGCTTAGGTCTTACCCCTGACATAGCCATCTGTCCAGTGCCAGTGGTTACACTGACGTGGTTACACTGGCACTTAAGATCATGTGAGCATTCATGTAGAGACTGGCTCAGGCAAGGCTGCAATGAGCAGACACTTCCCAAAAACATGTTGAGAAATCATCTTAATTGTGTCCATTGTTAAAATAGGTGGTTTTACCTTAAGCAGTGATATTATTATTATTATTTGTTATGCATATTATCATACTGCCTACTTGCACTTGTATGTTATTTGAAAGTTAATTATACCTCTCATCCTTTCATCGTCTCCACTAATTTTCAATTTTAATGCATTAATGTGTTATTCTTGTATGACATGTATCCTAGATGCAGGAATAAAAATTAAATTGAAATCTTAAGGTAAAAAGAAGGTTCATCTCAGTTAATTAATATTTACCTCCAGCAGAACACTGACTAATTACACTGGTGCTGTAGTGGGGAGAGACCTGTATGAAGCTGGTTACCCATTATCTGCCCAGCCTAAGGAGCAATCCCAGCCCCTGTGAGCTGATGAGAGTCCTTGAGAGGCTCCCAGCTGCAGAGAAAGCACAGATGCTTTCTCCCTCTGTACTGTGCTGCTGAGGAACCAGCACAGAGCTGGCACCAGCAGCTGGAGGCAAACAGCCCAGGCTGGTGAGCAGGGAGACTTTGTGCATGCCCTGCAGCACCACGGAAGGGTGAGCACCTTTCTGCTCCTGCCTGTCCCTCTCCTGGGCTGCAGTGTGCACTGGTGCTGAGGAGCTGCATGTGGCATCTTGGCTCTGGAGATTCACAGCATCACTTCTCTTGGAGGCACTGTGTGCCCTGGATCCCAATGAGTGTCTATCAATCCACTTTCCTCTTAGGCTAAGGATGGCTGTGTCAGACTGGTTCCTTTCAACAGGTTACTGAGGAAACATAGTAAATGACACCTGCCAGCATGTCCTGGAGTCCCTCAGTTGGGCATGACCCCACTTACCTTAAGGTAAATGGGGGTCTCTTATCCCTGGGAAGGAGTGGTGGGACAGGGAGTGCTGCTGCCACAGGCTGCATGACAGCTCTGCTCATTTGTCTGCTGTGATCCTCCAGCATCACAGCACAGCAGCCCTGTGCTCCAACAGAGACAGGGACCTGAGTCTGGGAAAGTGGGGCTTAATCCTCTGTGAAATTTCTTCCCTGCTGACTTTATTTTGGGCGAACTATTTCAATTTCTCCTACACCAACAGACCTTACCAGGTCAGACGCTCGCTGGTCTCACCGAGGTCTGTGGATAAACAGCTCAACGGTAGCCCTGGGGACAGGGTGTTCCTTGTGCAGATGGTCTTGTGAGTGCTGCTGAGAAGCTGGCTGGCATTAGGAGAAGACCTGAGTCCACTTCTGTGAGATTCCCACAGCCAGAACAGGAGGAAATGGCTGCAGTCCTAACCTACATTCTGTTGGTAGGGCTGGGATGGGGATTCCTTCTCCCATGCATGTGCCCCCACTAGAACCAGGCCATGTAATCATCATGCAGCCAAAACAACAACAAAAAAATCATCCTATTTTCCATGCAAAGGACCATTTCATATATACCTCAAGTACCTCTTCTGTCTTGATGGCCTAACAGACTCACAGGACTGAGTAGGCATCTTTTCTCTAAATCACTTTTGGCAGATCTTTTCATTAATCATTGTTGATCTGAACAGTTTGATTCCATTGAAGTATGTAAAGCATGCGCTCAGTGACTGACTTAGTTATGGAGTCACCATTTAGTCCAGAGGTTAAATGCAAAGTTGTATTACACACAGAGTATTGCTAACATAACTCCAGGCTTTTAGTTTTGATTTCCACTTTATTGATTTGCACGAGGTAAATTTAATTCCAAATATTAGAGATGGCTGTGATAGTCATTCGATTTTGTTATTGTAGTGAAGAAACCATTAGGAAAATGGAGTAGTAAAGGTCACAGTAATCTTTTCTGGAATGAAGAACCAATTTTATTCAGAGGTCAGATTTGAACCAAAAACTCTACAGCACTCTCACTATGTCACTATTTAAGCATTTACACAGTTTCATTGATACACAACAATTGCGAAACATGACATTGCTCAACAGAAAATGGAAAAGTGTGAAAGAGCCTCTTTCCTTCCAGGCATGGCCTGTGAATTTCCCATGTTCTGCAAGCAATTTCCTGTGTTATCTCACTTGCACTCCTGAATTTACTTTGTTGTGGCTTTTGACAACACCAAGCTTCTCTTCGACCTCAGACTGATTTCCAGGCATGGTGTTGACATCAGTGTGTTAAAGGAAGGGGACTGGGTCTCTTCCTGACTTTTCTGCACACTCCTTGCATAACTCCAGGTAAATTCTACAGAGGCTTTGTTCCTTCATTAGCCAGAACAGGGCTAGCAAAACACCCATTTTTCCTGAGGTTGGGGTAAACATAATCCTTTTCTAAATAGAAATATGTGTGAACTGCAACACACAAAATAAATATCTGGAACTATACTTCTTCTTCCTTTTTACACATTGAGTTATCACTAAGTCTATAATTCTAATTCTTATATGGCTTTATTATCCTGGGTGAGCATCAGAAGTAATGCTTATTTACATAATATAAAATGACATATATTGAGGATTTCACTTTCTGCTTACCATCCCATCCACCAAGGGTCCCTTCCACCGTTACAGCCCCCAGGACTGTCCATGTTTGATTCATATACTGTATCTTTCTTAAAGGGAAAAATGGGCATAAAAGCAAATATTCTACAAAGGTCTGATAAGAAATTTTCCCATGATTTGTATGAGTGCCAAGACCAATTGCCTGAAGTGTGTGAGGAAACATGCTTTCCTAAAATTTCATCAGAAGTGGACTAAACCTATGGCATAATTTATATGCTCAGTTGCTCTACTGAATAAAAGTAAAAATATTTTTGTTATATCAACACATTTTAATTAATAATATATTGTATTAAATTTTCTGGTTTAGATTTTAAGCCCTTTTGTGCCATTGGTGTGCCAGTGAATTTCAAATGCTACTTTGTCTGAAACACACAGTAAAATGGAAAATGGCTTCAGAATCCTGGATTAGCTGTCACTGATGGCATAAGTCTGTCAATAGCAGCCAGTAAATGCAGGAGACTGACTTTCTCCTCTTATATTTATTTATAACTGCCATTTCAGAATAGCAATAAGACGCTGCAGGCCATGCATTTTGAAGGGATTATTGCACTTCTCTTATGACTAAAGTCACCTGCCCTTTAGCCTTGTGTCTTATAACACCTCCTGAGGAGTTCAGTAGTAGTCCAGAAATGACAGCATGCTGTGTCCCATAGCTTCAATATATTTAGCTTGATCATATGGAGAAATAATGACAAAGTAGGGGAATGTGCAAGAAACCCACCCCAGCTATTCCATTCTTTTTCCATTCTTTTTAAACCAACTTACAAGTGAAATAATTTGCAGGTTGCCAACTGTTTGTTAAAATGTACATGAAACATGGAAGGATTGTTTCCCTGTTACGGTTAGGGTATCTTGCAGTATATATGAAATACCAACCTTTTAGTACAGTTTGGATTGTTGTGTAATATAGAAATAAAGCTAAATTCTTAAAAGGGTTAAACAGTTCCATTCTGCCTTAAATTACCACTGTCATTCAATTCATTAGATGAGTTTATGGAGTTACAATATGTCTGTAATTTATAGCCTGCTTACTGACAAAGCTTAATGCTAACATATGCCTAATTTGCCAAGGTTATCTCAAGCCCCATTCATCTCCCCCACTAACAATATGCTGCTGATTCCATGCTTCATGGATGAGGTACATGCGGTTTCATATTTAGTGCTATCAATCACAAGTAATTGCCTCCAGCTCCCCGCCTCAGGCTTCAAAGTGATTTCTCTTCAGCCTCCCAGGCCTGACGAAAAGGGAACGCGTGTAGCCAGAGGAGGGCATCCTCCTCCAGCCTTAGCAACTGCAGGCCTCAAGCAGCTGGAAACCGGAGAGCAGCGGCAGCTGCTATTTCCAAACTTTTCTGTTCTGGAGCACACGCTTTTGGCAGTCAGGAAAGTGCATTCCCGGGTATGTGCAGCACTGGCAATTGTCTATGAGAGTGCTTCGGCTTCTGGAGTGCTGCCCTTGGGATTTCCCCGTTCATTCAACTGGACTACTCTGGGACACCTCCAGCCCAGGTCCCTACACCCCAGGTCACAGTTTGAGGATGTACCACCCTGGTCCTCAGCCCTCAGTCTGGTTATTTCGGCATGAGAGACGTGGTAGGGCCAGAGGCTGCCAGAGGAGATGACAGTATACATCTGTATTTCCAGTACTTACTGAATTTTCTCAGTGGGATTGCCATGCCAGCAACAAACTGTACCTTATGTAGCATTAACAGTTTTAAATTGTGAGAGTCCCAGTTCTACCAACTCATAGACCTGTGCCCAGCTTTGTTTCTGGGAAGGGTCCCATTGGTTTGTCTTGCAGAAGTGTGTACGATATCCAGATCTGAGAGTGCCTAACTCACAGCTCCCTGTTCTCTTCGTCTTTGTCTGCTTACTGTTATTTTCTGCTACTCACGTTAAATTATAATGGCCCCTTTTATCTGCATGTATTTACCCCTCTCCCTGTTCAGTTAAGCTTTCTTGGTATGCCTGTGGTCACCCTTGTGTCCACCCTGGTGCCTGTGGACACTGACTGGAAAATTCAGCTGCAGTGTCTGATCCTGAACTGTTTATGCATAGTCTTAATAGAAGTCATGGGCATTGCTCACAGTCTCGTATGAGTACTAACATTTGTATTTATAGCACACGGATAGACTGTTTCTTAAAGCCCACGGATAAAAATTTCAATTTTAATGCAAACAAATGTGCACACATTTTCTGTCGAATGAGCTGCTGAGCCATGCTGTTATGTAGCTTCCTGAGCCTTCAGATACATTCCAGACAGCTCTTAGATCACATCAGAAAACACAGAGAATGACTTAACAAATATGTTTTGCCTAAAATATACGTCCCACTTCACTTCGGGATCCAACAAAAAAGAATATCGGAAAAAAGTTTCCTCTTGGATACTCTGCTATCAACCAGCTGTAATCTCAGATTTGTTGAAGATGTTGTGGTGCTTGATATTCTGAAACTTTCCCAGAATAATGGAGCCTGTTTGGCAGACCCACTGAAACTCTCTGTTCATGTTAATTGACTGTGATCTACAGTACTGAAAGAAATGACTGCAGCTAAAACAATCCTGAATGGATGAACAGCTGTATAGGATTTAAAACCAGAGTGATATTCACTAGTTTCACTGCATAGGAACACCATAAATTTCAAGTCCACTAGGAAAATAAAAAGCATTCTGGAGAAAAGAAAAAGTTTATTTAAAGAAATAGCTGATTTTGGGAGTTTTGGTTTTGTTTTGCTTTGTTTTGTTTTTAAGAATTGAAAATCACTATCCTGTATGGAAATGACAGCTGAAGAACAGTGTTAGCTTCTGTTAGGGATTTGGGTTTTTTTCTTTGTTTCTCTGCTGTGCCAGAACTCAGGGGCATGCCATAAAAGGATAGCAGTCATGGACTTCACATACGTTTACTTCAAAAAGAGCTAACTTCTACAGCAATCAGAAAAACTCTTGCACTTGTACTTGCAGAAGAAAAGCTTGCACTCTGTGGCTGTGGTTGACTGTGGTTATGCTTGTTATGAACTAACATTTGGGTGAAATTTAAAACCGTGGTTCTTGCTTGTACTTACAAAAGATTTTACTTCTTAAGAGTCTGATAGGATAAGGTCGAAGAATCTACTAAAAATTTGTATCCATTTTACTGCCTGGCCTCAGATAAAAGATCAACAATTTTATTTTTATAGTACAGGTCTAAATTTTTAGATGTGCTTTTTAGTCAAATCAGGCAAGTGACAGAAATACATGTAACACTGTGTTCCATATAATTTATTGACTATGATTTACAAATTAAGAGGGCTTCACTGTATGTATACAAAATAGATTCCATTCAAATAATTCAATATATTCAATTCAATAGCTATTAATTACCAGAGGGGTAGGAATTTTTTTTTTTTTTGTATTAGGAATATCTGAAATAAACATCAAAACAAATCAGAGAATTCATAGAAAACTTGTCTGAAATCAAAGAATATTAAAGTTGTTTTTCAACACAAGTGTTGTGAGATTTCGAGAAGATACACATTTATCTAAACACAACTTAAACATCACTAGCCAATAACGTAAGTATTCAGGAAACTTATCTTTTTGTTTTAAAGACTGTTTCTTAAATCAGTGGCTGGAAGGAAATGTCTTTGTGAATCTCTGCATACATTCCAAAGGGCTCTAAGGCTAAGTGGCTGCACTTTGCATAGCGTCTGCTGACTTCCCATTCAGAGCCCCTCTGGCAGGCGGGGGGTGGAGGGGTGCTGTGCTGTGGTTTGTGGGAATAGGCTCTTTCAGTTCTGGTTTATTACATGGCTAATTAACCAAGGTCACCAAGCTCTTTTATAAGCCTGCCAATAGAGACATCACTGGTTTTTTAACAGATCTGTTTATTATATTGCATGCCCTGATAATATGACATTGATTACAAAAAATATATGGGGCAGCATTTACCTGGAGCACTGTATGCACGTGCAAATATGAGAAACAAAAAATCCTGTGAAATAATAGGCAATACAATATTTTTACATATTTAATCTTAAAACCATTTGTTTTCTATATTATTGCACAATGGTTTGATGTAGCAAATATAAACAACTGGAATTTTTAAGCTGTTACATTAACATGTCACAGTAATAACCTGACTTACCTGTGACAAAGGATCTTGGGGAGATTGCCATTCTATGTACAAATTACCATGGAATGTCTGGCAGTGAACAATTGGTGAGTAAGACAAGAGGCTGCACCTCAGGATTATGCACCAGGCTAAAATAAATCTGTGTCCCTGAAGCTGACGCGAATGCAGAGCAGGTCTTCTTACTGCTGGCTCTGCACAGAGCCATCTTGCAAGGTGGTGTCACTGTCATTTCAGTAGCTAAGGGCTCTCTTAAAACTAGTGACAGCACTGCTGTTCTCTGCGCCAAAATTTGAGGTCAGAAAATCCTCAGGCTGTTCTTGGCATGCATGGTGTCCTCATTCCTGCTCCAGCCCTGCCTGCGGACACAGGTGTGTGTGACATTGTCCCTGTAAGAATGACAGGTGCTGTGCTTCCCAGGGGAGCTTTGGCAACAGCTCCTCAGCCCCACAACACCCAGCTTGTACCTTCCTCTGAGTGACCCCACAGCAGCTGTGCATTGCTCCCTTCTCGTCTGCCAAGAGCAGCTCATGGCAGCACCACTGCTGTATCCTGAACATCAGCAGGGTTTCCTCTGCTTTGTGCCAGCCTCTCCTCAGACATGGGATCAGCTGCAGCTCCTGTGTCTGAGACTGGGCGTGGCTGTCACTGCGGGTTACTGATCCTGCATAGGAGGTTATCCATAATGGAGCATGCTTGTCCATGACTACGTGGATATGGCAATCAGTCTCAAAAGTCCCACCCAGAGGTTACCTGGTGTGGTTTGACGCCCACAATGCTACAGACTTGAAATGGAATGATTTCAAGACGATCTTCCGAAAGGCAAGGAATATGCAATCCAGTCTTGACTGATGGTGGGGGGAGCAGTCTGAACAGTCTTATCTGGGAAATGCCAACCTGCACTTCACAGAATCAGTCGCAAAATCTCAGGGTATCTTAGGCTGGAAGGACAGTGGGTCATCTGGTCCAACCTCCTTGCTTAAATGAAGTCCCCAGATGGTTCTTTAATGTCTCCAGTGTTCAGTCACCTGCACAGTAAAGTTCTTCCTCAAATGCAGGTGGAGCTTCCAGTGCATCAGTTTCCTCCTGTTGACCCTTCTCCTATTGCCTGGCACCACAGAGAAGAGCCTGCTGTAGTGTTGTATCCCTGTAGGGTTCCACTTTATCTAGGAGAGAGATCACAGGGTTCAGTGGGCATCCCAAAGTCTCTTAAAATTTCTGGAATGCCCACAGGGGGTTTATGGCCCCAGTTACAATTTTCTGGGCTGGGATCTGAAGAGGTCCCACAGTGGCCCCAGCTGCATGCATTGTACTTCAGGTTGATCCAGAGCAGGTAGCCAGCTGTGATTCTCTAATGACCTTTCCTGTATTTCCTCCAGAGGCCTCCAGAGCACCATGGGAACCATCTCTCAATACCTCCCTGCACATCAGTCCCATCCTCAACCTCACTTCCTGTCTTTGTACCAGGAGATTAGCTGTTTTCCTGCCATCAAAGACAAGGATCCCAAAGATTACCATGTAGCCTGCTGAAAACCTGGCTTCTTGCTGTTCCTATTCTGATTTGTCCTTCTGTGGGTAGGTAGTTCATCTATGGTAGGAAATACCACTTCACTTGGTACTGCTAGGAGAACTCCTACCCTCATTGCTCACATAGTATTCCAATAAGCTTCTTCTAGCTCTCCCCACTTTAACAGAAAGCTCCTCCTAAAAATTTAGAGTTCACCTCATCTGATTTTTGGGGGGTTCTTCTGTTATATCTTCAAATATTCTGAATGTGATTAGGCTGCCAGTGTATTGAAACCACCATCTCAGATGGTGCAGAAAGCACCACCCTCTTCTCATCTGCCTCTCATGTCCACTGTATTTTCCTAGACTTACTGGGTGGAGTTCAGCTCTGGAACAGGATACTCGTACTCAGAGAGGTGCATGTAGGAGCCCTCGTGGTAGCTGCATCTCGTGGATACAGTCAGTGGAGGAGCAGGGTGGTTTGGCTTTCTCAGGCATGGATGCTGAGGGTCTGATTCATCTATCAGAACTCTCTGGCAGGGTCACAGTGCACAAGTGGTAAGTCTACAGTAATCCATGTTACACATGATGATAGCTATTAAGGGATCCTAAGACCATATTGGACCAAAAAAATAAGTAAAACAGGAATTCTTCCTATAGTTATCTGGCCAGAAGTTTTTGTTCCTTCGAATTATGACCTGCCTGGAGAAGCTAAAGAACTGTTACCAGTGCCTTATAATCTGATTAACAGCACCACTGAAGCTGGTGCTGGTCATGGTGGACCACATCTGCAGTAGCCACAACCAGCAACAGTAATTTCTGCTGTCCTTAGAAGGATCTAACGCAAAACTAGACAAGATGCAAAGAATCACCAGGCCTTTTCACAGCCTTTTACAGTTCATATGGGAAATCACATAATTACTAGTCACTTCTTACAAGTCACTTCTATATGCTTGGTTTCTATTCCTTCCTATACCTTTTCTGGTCTTCCTTCTTGGGCACAAATTGTCAGAATGAAAAGAGAAAAAGCTGAGAACAACAACAACAAAAAATCTCCCTAAAACCCCCAACCTAAAGAATTAGACTGTTAGAATGAAGTGTCAGTAGGCTTTGGACTTCTGACTACATGAAGATCAGTCAAAGGAGAAGATTTTTGCTGTCTGTCTCCTGTACTTCAGAATTTAGTAAATTTAGCAGATGAATCTGGAATTATATTTTGCTCTTTAGCTGTTTAATATCCTGTTACAGTCCTTGGAACTTGGGTCAAAATACTCTTCTAGCCGTCAGAATATAGGACAGGCTAGTGACCTGGATTAGATACAGAGAGACACTCAGTTGTAGTTCTTCTGTCATACATAGATTTGCTTTCTCACTGCCAAGAAGGAAATTCAAGAACACTATTCGTGTCCTGGGTGAGTGAAAGGATGGAACAACTACCTCTTGCCTTTTCAAAAAGGAGAAGAGTGATGGGTTCTCCATTTTTTATGAAACAAAATGAGATGCATCTTACTTGGTCTGATTTGATTTCAAATGTAATTGCATTTTTACTCACTGTGGCCTAAGTCCCTTCACACACAGTGAATGGAAACAGGCTGTCTTTTTGAGGTGGGGGTTGCAGGGTTACAGAGAAGGTCTCCACAGACTTGTGTCCTCACACATCCATGCAATCATACAAAAAGTTTAACCCTCTGGAGATGACTGCAGTAAAGAGTAGTTTCTAAATATTTTAAATTGGGAGCAACTTAAGATACTGGCTTGCTCAAACTGGTATAAAATATGTTATCAAGATAATTTTTTATGATTTGGCTGACTGTGGAGCCTTGGATGTTCAGACTGAACCAGCACAACTTTTTTTGTTTCACTCTCAAAGGTCCCACTGAATACATTCTGTTCTTACTCATAAGTAGAGTTTGACAGAGAATCTCTGTTCCTGCCACTCCAAGTATAAGGGCAGTGTATTAGCAAACATTTAATTACCTACTTTGTAAAACCTAAACTCATGTTTTATAGGAAAAATCAAACCACGAGTTTTCTGGAGAGGAGCATGTTAAGACTTTTATTGCTTTTATTTTCTTCCAGCAGTGCCTAATATCTAAATGACATAGATTTAAACCACTTCCAAAAGCTTTTGACTTGAGTAGGCCATGCCAACCATTTCACCAATAATCTTTTCCTTCCACACCTATATTTTTTCCAGTCATGTGAAATATGCTATGTTTGGTATTAATTTTCTGTAATTCTTTGGGTAAAAAGGTCAACAACCTTTTTATCCTACCATCTTTTCTTCTGAACACCATTCTTTGTACCGGTCCAATAACTTGAAGTAATATGAAAATTTAAGCAGTTAATGTCTGTTCCCAATGTTTCTCAAGAGTTCTTTTGGTTTTAGACACCCACACATGGTCTCTTTTTGTAAAAAGAGGTGTTTTTACTTTAAGCGCCCATACACTGTTTGCTAAACCCTCAGCGAGCTGAGGGGTTTATACCAGCAGGATGGATACACATGGTCCCCTGAGAGCTGCCATTAGAGCAATTCATAAATGTGGCTAACAGAGTGGTAAAGGCACTGTGAGTTCTAAAATACCTCCACATCTTGCATCTTAAAGTTCTCCTAAAACACTCTGTTACTGCAGTTTTGACTTCACTATCAGCAACAAAATTGCAAGCATTATGTTACCTCAACAATCTGCTGGAAGACCTCTTAGGAAAATTCTCTAAGCCTCTCAGTCTGTAATGTCTGAACTTCACTTCTTTCAGAAAAAAATTCTTTGAAAGGACTCTGAGCCTTCATTGTCCGTCTTATCTGCTGATCCCAAACCCCAGGAACATTATGTATGTATATAAACACACATATATGTATCTCACATATCTCATTGTTACAACAATGTTACTTGAAACTTACAGCTGTGCTTGGAGAATCACTGCACACCCAAACTGGGCTTCCCACTGCACAGCCCCACGAAATACTTCTGCCTGCTTTGAAAGGTACTCGTGCTGCCTTGTGTAAAGGGGAGGCCAACAGTCTGCTTGTTGGATGGTCAAAGCCTCACTATGTTCAATTGGCTTTTCAAAACACAGAGTTCGCTCTTCCCAAAATTATTATCAGGTCAGTGCAAAAATTTCTTTAACAGGAACATTCCTGTAGCAAACACCAGGGTTTATTTGGCTTCTTGAAGGAGGATGAAAGACCTGCTGAGAACTTTCCTGAGACCCCATTCAACAAACTCTTGGAAAAGATGCTTGGAGCTTATGTTCTTGCAGCCAGAAGAAAGGGGAACAGGAGGTTCTCTGGGCATCTTGAGGAACAGAAAGGACATTTGGGACTTTGTTTGCTTTGATCCTGCAAGGAGAAACCAGTGGCTTAATACTGAGTCAGGAGGATTTGGGGCTGTTATTTGTCTTGATTGGAAAGGAAGGGAATTTAGGATTTGGTCTGACTAAAAACGTGTCCAAAACCTTTACTTTGACACAAACTTCACACAAAAGGAAAGTGGTGGTTAGGAAAGAGGATTGGCTCAGCTTCTGGTGCAGATTTCACTTAATGATGTTCAGATGTCAACATTACCTCTTATGATTGCCTAATTCTTGCCATTATATGCTATGGTTTTCTTCTGCCCATAATTCTGTCAAGTTTCTGTGATTTGGGATTAATTTTTTTGCCTGCACTCTGCCAGTACCTGAATATTTGTAAAGATATGAGAATGATGTTAGAAAAGGCTTTAGTGATCCCTTTTAACATTTTTTATATAAATCTGCACCATTTTTATGGTCTTGAGGATAAGAAATCTTAATAATTTTTGTTCATGTATTTGTCCTGAAAGTAGAACTTCTTATAAAGTGAGAGAAATGTTGTTGGGCCTGCCAGGGAATCAGTTTTCCAAATCCCAGCCTGAGCTCTGACAGGAAGAAACAAAAGCACAAAATATCCTCTACAAGTTGGTCTGAACCAGTATATCTATTATCTATCTATCTATCTATCTATCTATCTATCTATCTATCTATCTATCTATTTCTGCATAAGAAAACTGAGTTTAAAACTAGCATTTTGCCTTTGACTATATCATCTTTTTCTTAAACACCTCTCTTGACTAGCAAAAGCCATGCTTAGGCTGGGAAAAGAAGGATTGCAATTATGTAAATCTTTCAATCCTATATAAATACAGCCTGTCTACAGAAGCTTGTTAAATCTCTCTCAGTTGCAGAAGTGGTGCTCATCAAGCCATTATATATGTTTTCTGGAAATACAACATTATGGCTCAAACTAAAAATCACAATTCAATCTCTGACTATTGCATATGAATCTATTAAAGACATCACAAATTATTTAGGGTAAACATAAATTATAATATTCGATGTTTATTGTTTGAAATTTTCACACAAATCTGAAGTAGTACAAATACTCAGTGGACAGAAGAGATTTCATTGTGTAACTAGTAACTGTTAATTATTTGTCTCCATGAAATAAAAAGAATATCTGAAAGTTGTTTTCATACTCTTGCTGATTTTGGGTAAAGGCCCTTTTATGTCTAACAAAACTTTTTAGGGAGGTGGCATTTTCATAACAAGTAAGATAGACAACTAGTTCTGAGACTTTCATCACACCACCATGTTGAGAAATCCTCAAAAGATGCACAATGGAGTATTTGAATTATACCATTTTGTACATCACCTCCCTTCTGGGTACCTCACAGGTTCACTTCAGGCTCTCTCCCTCTCTGGCTGCTGACCTGACAGAAATGTTTATACTTTGGATGCTTCCGAGCTGCCATTCTTCAAAATTGCCTGTAGCTCTATTTGCTCAGTTCTGCAAGGGGAAAGGGAAGACAGACTCTAATTTTCACCCTGTTATGTGTACATTTGCTTGTTCTTTGTATTTGTTGTACTTCTATTCTGGGCTTTCATCCAATACCTTTTATTAACATTTTTTCTTGGCTGTCTTTCCCATTCCACATGCTATTTTTAATTTATTTTTATTTTTAACTTATTTGAACATTTGTATTTTTTTTAACACATCCTGCAGTCTTTTTCCCTGTTTACTGGAGCTGTTTCCTTCACAACATTCCTTGGGAAATCTCTATGTCTCAATAACCATGTTCCATTTAAGCTCTCTAAAGAAATTTTTTTTGCATCATCACTCACTGACATAGGATCTCCCTGTCCTAAAACTTTGAAATGGAGTGTATTCAGCTTAAAAGCCAGTTTCTTAGCCAGGGATTTAGTTTGAATTGAACAAAAATAAGGTGCTAAGCTTCTTCAGTGGAGCCCTTTTCCACCTCCTGACAGAGTACTGGGAAAATGTTACAGCTGAGCCTGGGGCAATGGTGATAGATTTTTGTATTTTTACTACTCGTCTGAAAAGTCTAGTTTGGTTTTCCTTCAGATTTAGAGAGATGAAGAGACAGATCAGTCCAACATCTACACTTTTAACCATCTCTGGTTAACCTCCATCTTCTGTTAGGGTCTCGTTCCATTTCCTTATGGACTAGGGAGAAGCCATAGGGATTTGAAACCCTGTGAACTGGAAGACTTTGGCAAACAGGCACAGAAAAATATGAGGTCCCTGTGTGCTGGGGGCTGTCTCATGCTGTCATGTGTCTAACAAACCCTTCTTCACAGAGAAGGTTTTCTTGAGAGGTAGTAACCATGGAGGTTGCTGTTCTCCACAGAAGCATTGTCCTTGTGACCTGACTGGCTCAGCCACCTTTTTATGCTCTGGAGATATTTTCATGGATGGGAAGATGCTGTTACACTTCACATTCCCCTTCTGTCCCAAATCCCTGCTTCAGCTGGCATGGGATTCTGACTTGCAGAAGCTGTGTCAGATGCCTGGCCAAACCTAGGTCCACGTAATTCCAGCATTACTGAAGCTTTCGATGTTGATTCACTCTTACTGTTTAATTAGGGCCCCCAAATCATCCTGGTCTCCGACTCCTACTGCGTGAATGGTCAATCATATCTGCTTCAGTCTGGTGGGAGCCACTCTGTGCACTAAGGAACACTAGGTAACAAAGGGGCTTTTCATTTATGCTCTCTGTCTTCAAATCACAAAGGCAAAACAAGTCAAGATGACAAAGGAATAAGTCAAAGGAAGGTTCTGGAGCATGTCAAGTAGAAAGAGTTGCACAACATGTATTCAGTAACCACAAGCAACTAAAGCAGGAGATAACTGAGTTGGTAACAAACCCATGGTGTCCAGTCACCAGTCATGGGGGAAAGGTAAAGATACATGCTTTAAAGAAAATTCTATGATTGTGCTATGGGAATTGTAGGGTATTGCCAGGGCAGTGGCTGAGAAAAATGTACAGTATGCCAGAGATCTAATATCTGGCAGTCAATGAGGAAACCAAGACGTAATAGGGAAAATCATTATCCCAGGTATAAGATGTATATTTTTTTCACCTTTCTCTTTATTTTGTGAATCCATGTATCCTGCTTCTGGTAAGGGAAATGCTGAAACAGTTTGGGCCACCCTGGCATCATTGTCGCGCTTAGCAGTTGGTTGTCCAGTCCAGGAGGAATATCATTGTTGCCCATCAAAAGCCTGACCGAGCTTAAGATGAAGGTATGAGCATACTTGCTAAGTTTTAATATGAGGAAGACAGAGCTGGTGCTGTAGAAGGAATCTGCAGGAACATACAGATGTACTCTTCCCTGTGGGAAGAGAGATTTGATTTCTTGGTGAGCATTTGCCTCTTTTTGCACGAAGCACTGGCAGTACAGGAGTGTTTTTCACCCTTTGAGCATCTTGAGTGAGGTGTGGTGAGATAGGCATCGCCTTACAGATTTCTGGAGTAGAGTATTTCCTTTTGCTGGGTGTATCCCTGGGGCTGACAGGGAAACCACTAGAAGGTATTCCAGCTGAGATGTGCCATCCTGGGACAAAGCACTTCTCAGGGCTCAACACAGCTCAACAGTACTGCTGTGTGGAGTGCAGCAGTTAAATGGTTGGAAATCTACCTCCTTCATTTCTTCTTCCTCCCCAGGACAGAAGAGGTCAACAGGCACTTGAAGAGGGATTCCTCAGGTTTAATTGTTCAGCAGTTTCTAGCAAGACACTTTCTGTGGAAGACTCTTGACTCTGAGGTTCTCTTCCAAGGAAGCCCAGAATGGGTTCATTGACCTGTGGGGCACAGACAGGCTTTCACCTGGAGCAGAAATGGACAAATTGGTTTTGTTTTGGAATTATACACAGAGAAAGGATAAAACCGTTGAGAAGCAGTGATTTGGTGAACTTTGTGCATCGATTCTGTGTTAAGCACACTATATATGAAATGGAAGTTGAATGACTGGGAACACAAGCTGCATATTAACTCCCCATCTCCATCATCAAGTTTGTTTTGAGCCCACAGCTTTTAAAGATGGGATTAATTTGTTGTTTCCTTCCTTGTATTCCTTTTCTTATGCTACTACCACCCCTAAAGACTCAGCCTCTCAAAAATGGAACAAAAAGCAACTGAATGTCTTATCCCCAGTGGCCATTCCATTAGACTGCGCTTTGGACAATGGTATTAAAAGTCATTCTACAGCATAAATGTTGGCAGACAAATATGTTTTCATAATCTGGGTGACCATGATGTACCAATTTGAATAGAAGATTCTGAAATCCACTAGTATTTCACAAACTCCAAATGCCAAAGAGCATCAGAAAATCTACTCCTCCCTCATACTTTTCATTATCTCAGCTTAGCCATAGAAGAGTCATTCAGTGTAATTTACTCTGTGATGGATAGACTGCACAAATCTGGTAGAAAGCTCTTCTGCTGTGGATCACTACTGAATTAGACTTGCAGGCTGAAGAATCTGAATGTCAAGCAATGCCAGAATTTATGATCTATCATATCATCTTGCTTTGCACTTTACAACCCAAGCTTGTAAGTAGGTGTATCTCCATTGACTTCATTAATTTCTGACTTCACTAAAGATTTGTGAAAAAGAAATCCTGCTCTTTCACACTGGTGAGAGCTTATAAACTGCAGGAGAGAGCAAACTCATGGGAACACCAATGATCAAGAACTGGAATCTAATAAAAAATAATCCATGCATGTGCCAAAATTAAAGCAGAAAAATTTATTTACAAATTTATCTACAAAGGTAGAAATCTATGTGGAATATGGAAGTAAGCTGGTGATTTCTTATCTATTTTTGATTTTATCTGAAATTTTATTTAAATTATTTTGTTTGGCTTTGGTAAACACTAAAGGCTCTTTGAGAACTCCTGGGCTACAGCTGAATTGGAGAGCTAAAAAGTGTTTCCAGGCTCCTAGGCTGGGATGTAAACTCTGCATTTTAAATCTGTTTGGAGTGAGATGTATGAGCCCATTGTAACATTGCTACTTCTCTAGCAAAGCAACTTTGGGTATGGGCTAAAGAGGAGCTACACCACATTCTATGAGAAGCCCTCTGCAGATAAGAGGTATCCAGCCAGGATATCGTTGCCAAAGCAAACGAAAGTACAGAGATGCAAGTTGTGGCTGGGTTCTTCATGTCATTGTAATGAGAAAATTAAGTTATTTTCAAACCCAGTAACTTGAAGCAGCTTGAGAGGTGGGCTTAAGAAAGAATTAGGAAGGGAGAGAAAATTTTGAATTATTTCATTAATTATTTTGGATTAGGAGATACTGCCAAGTATCATGCCAGCAATGTTGCTTCACTGTTTATAAAACAATTCAGACTTTACAAGTCACAACAAAAAGATGTACATGGAAGGGCTCTGACACCTTATGCAGGAAAAGGCATGGTATGTACAAGTCAGAATACTCCAAATTGCTTATGTCTGTAAATTTCCTTTTGCACTGAACCTCCAACTTGCCAAGATTCCCCCAAAGTCTCATGAAGGAATGAGGCTACAGAGGTTTGGTTCTGGATTTCAGCAGCTCCTGGCTCTGTAATCTCTACTGATGCCTCTTCTTGGAGCAATCTGCATTCCTAAGTGATTAAGGGATGCTTTGTCCTTCAGGTTTTGTAGGTCATTTCAGTATTAGAAGCTTGCAATATTTTTGCCAGAGTTTCTCTGTTTCTCTCTTCCTCAAAAACAAAAAACCCAACTAAAACCAAACCTGATCTTTTTATCTAGTACTTTAGAAAAGTCATTGGTGAGATCAGAAGCTTTAATGGAGCTGTTTATTGTAGTTCAAATAATCTCTAGCAGCATCTTCCTGGAGCTATAACAATGGAAGGGTATTTTATAGCTTTGAGAATAATAGTATCATACGGAAAAAAAAACCCACCTTATTATCTCAAAGTCTTTATCAGACTTAAAGAGCACACTAGAGAGACATTTTTATATATATTTAACTCAATACTTAATAAGAACAGAAATAGACCAAAGAACAATTTTTACCTAAATTACTGAGCCTCCCGGACTTCTTACCTCTTTGTGTTTGCATGCATGCAGACAGTTTGAAAACAAGCCACCACTCCTGACAAGAGTAATTACTTTAATCTTTGTCCTGGAAACATACTGCATTTACTCTTTGGTTGTGGAGGAGCCAATTGGGAAACATTGGCAGCTCAAGTTTTCTTTTCAAGAAGTCCCCATGTCCTGTAGGCTGGTCCTTGGCAGGAGCCCATTGGACACCTGTGCTCCCAAACCTGGCCTGCTAGAAGTGCCCACTACAGATGTCAGAGCTCTTTTGTTGACTTCCTATTAGTCGCCACTTAATGGATGTGAGCCGAACACAGCTTTGCCTAAGCACTTATCAATAGACAGCAAACATTCTTCTTTCCATGGGCAAAGGGTCAAACTCTTTTGCCTGGCTATAAAGCTGTGCCAGATAATTGCTGGTGATTAGCAATTTTAATTACCAGGTGCTAGGGGTCGTTTCTTGTGGAGCTTTTTTTGCTGTTGTTGTAATTGGGCAGGCTGTCAATAGGTATGGCTTATTGTACACATGGTGTGTATTTGCAGATACATCGAGCATCCTTTTAAAGTAGGTAAAATAAAGTCAGTAGCATAACTTGCTTCTGATCAGGGCTCCAACAGGTTTTGTGATAAAACTTGTCTGATACAGGAATCTTTAATACAAATTGCTATAGCAGCCTTTAATCCTCTTGTAAACACTTGTATGTACTATTGTTACTGAAGAGCGGCAATGATTTTAAAGTCTTTTCCTGCTACATTGGTCAAGTTGGAACTAAGCTTGTCAAACATGTTCTACCTCATTGGTTTTGCATGCAGACTTTTAGGGAGTTTTCATAGAATCACAAAACCAACGGCACAATGAGCAGCAAACTAATCTTTTCCCATATTCAGCAACAAAACAGGTTCAAAATAAAAGTGTCACAAAAGACTCTTCTCTGATCTTCCTCACAGCAAAGAGAAAGTAAGCAACTACAATACTTCAGTATCTGTTTTTACTAAAATTTCCATGTTTTTCCTTTTATCTACATTGTTCTACATCACAAGCAGACATACTGAAGGTCTCTGAAAGATAAATGTACTGTTTACTAATCTACTTGGGTTAGAAGAATAGGCTTGTTCTTTGAGGCAATAAAAAAGACAAATACCTCTGCAGTACAGAGTTCTAGCTCTGTTTTTATTTGTTCTGCAGTAGTATCTTGTCATCTCCCAGCTCCCATAATGTCTTTGTTTTTTCCAGTGATAGCTAAGCTGCTTGAAGGAGGAGGAGAAGATCACAAAGAGGTGTGAAACTGGTCTCAGGTGTCTTTTGTGTCAAAAATTGAAGGTGTCTTAATGCTTGAGATTTCTATATTGGTGTTTATGAAGTTCTTCAATATGGCATATTGTGTAGCTACAGATTATCCATACTGGTTCACATTCTGCCACTAGTTAATGAGAGCCTTGATATCATTGAAATCTGCACTTTAAAAAAAAAAAGGAAAAAAAAAAAAAGAAAAAAAAAATGGTGCATGTAGAAAGATGCCTCTGGGGAAAGATGCCTCTGGGGGGGAAAGTGCAGTTCTCAGGGTGCTCTCATCCCATGTTTCCGTGGCACAGCTACACCCTGTGAAAAGCACAGAGCTTTCTCCTTTCTGCTAACTCCAAAATCTGTGGACAAGCTGTAAAGCCCTAGTCCTGACAGTACTACAAAGAAAGCTGCAATTAAGATTCCTGAGAAGTGGGGCAGCCTGGAGCTGCTGAATTTGATTTCCTGAAATCAGACTTTGAGCAGTGGCAGATATAAGACCCTGGTAACAACAAGGGGCAAAAGATTTTAGTCACAGGACTAACACATAGTCATGATGGGTTGATCATGGGCTTTGTTTCGAAGTCTGAAATCTGATCTTTAGTGTATAAACAAATTTCTTAGCTCAGGTGTGATGACATTAGTTATACTTCTCTATCTTCAGCTGGAAATAGACCATTTTTCTTCCTCCATTCTGTTCTTGTTTGCCTAAAATCACAGGCTGAAGGGAAAGGTTCTTGATACTGAAAACCACTGACGTCAGTTTATTTGGTTCAACACAGACTTATATTCCCTCTTTTTCCTGTCTCCTGATAATGGCAGTTCAAAAAGATGCAGAAATCAACACAAGACTGTCTGTTCCTGTTGCCACAAGAAGTTCACAAAACAGGTGTTTTCCTACCTTTCTGTATTGAGTTGACTCTGGATATATGCCAGGCACCCACTAAAGCTCCTCTATCCCTCCCCTCTACAACTGGATGGGGGAGAGAAAATGCAATGAAGGATAAGGGCCAGGAGAGATCACTCACCAAATGCTGGCATGGGAAAAACATACTCAGACTGGGGATATGTATTGAATTTATTACTAACAAAATCAGAGCAGGATAAAGACCTTAAAAACACCTTTCCACACCCTTCCCTCCTTCCAGCTTTAGCTCCTTCCCCCCAGCAGTGCAGGGAGACAGGGAAGAGGAGGGTATTGTCAGTTCATCACAAGTTTTTCCTGATGTTGCTCAGGGAAAGGAGTCCTTCCACTGCTCCAGCATGGGGTTCCTCCCATGGGAGACAATTTTCCATTAACTTCTCCAGCGTGAATCCATCCCACAGGCAATGGTTCTTCACAAACTGATGCAATGTGGATCACCCTTCCATAGGGTGCAGTCCTTCAGGTGTGGCATGCTCCAGGGTGGGTCCCCCACAGTGTCACCAGTCCTACAAGGAAACCTGCCCCAGCATGGGCTTCTCTCTCTATGGGTCTGCAGGTCCCTGCCAGGAGCCTGCTTCAGCCTGGGCCTCCCATGGGGTCACAGACTCCTCTCAGGCATCCAGCTCCGGCATGGGGCTTCTCCATGGGCTGCAGGTGGAGCTGTGTGGTGTTCCATGGACTGCAGGGGCAGAGCTGTCTCACTGTGGGCTGCCCCACAGGCTGCAGGGGTATCTGAGCTCCAGCACCTGGAGCACCTCCTGCCCCTCCTTCTCCACTGACCTTGGTATCTGCAGGGCTGTTCTTCTCACTTGTTCTCACTCTGCTCTTCTCTGAGCAGAGTGCTCAGTGACTGAGTGCTGAGCAACTGCTCAATGACTTTTTTCTTCTTCTTCTCAAATTTGTTATCACAGAAGTGTTACCACTGTCTCTGATGGGCTCGGCCTTGACCAGCATAGAGCTGGCTGGCATTGGCTCTGCTGGACATGAAGTAGGCTTCTGGCAGCTTCTCACAGCAGCCACCTCTATAACCCCCTATTGGGTTTGTACCCCAATATTCTCTGAGGGTCCAGCCCTGTTCAGAGTACTGGCTTAATAATAATTAGTGAGACAGCAGGGTTGGGTGTGTTTGGAAACTCAAAAAGGTTTAATAAAATAATGAAAATAATACTAAACAACAAACAAATATTAAAGCTGAGCACAGTGACAGATCCTACATCTGTGTCTTGGGTTATGGAGCCAAAAATGTGTATTCTATTTCATTTTCTGAAAGCAGCTGGGGAGATGTTCTTCTTTATCTTTGGTAACTCTGGGAGGAGGGGGGTCGATGCCTTCTGATAATGGGCCAGCTGTTAAAACCAGGTGGGGCAGTGTTCTTTATCTCTTTTCACAATGGGCCATTAAGACTCCCCAAAGCTGTACATCCACATTCCATCATCCTACTGTGAGATGTTCCACCCAGTGCGGGAAGCCAACCATTCCTACCTGGATAAAAACTGAGACACAGGAACACAAAGGCATCTGGCTTCACCTGATTCCTGGAGGAAGACTGGACCCTTCTCACCATCACTGGACCCTTTTCTACAGGATCATCTCTGCCCCAACCGAACCACATCTGCCACTCCAGGAGGGCTCACTTTTGGACTGCTTCCAACACCCTCACCAACAGGGTGTCAGGTTGTAGCTCTGACTCTCTCAGGGTTCTCCAAAATTGTTGTTTGCTTGTTTGGTTGGGTGGTTTTGTTTTCTACTACATTTGTATTGTAAATATTCCTAGTAAAGAACTGTTATTCCTATTCCCAAATCTTTGCCTGAAAGCCCTTAATTGCAAAATTATAATTTGGAGGGGGTGAGGGGTTTCCATTCTCCATTCTAAGGGAAACTCCAGCTTTCCCTGGCAGATACATGTCTTTCCAAACCAAGACAACCGGCTACAACACCCCAAAAATGCCACGAGACCCTTTGTTCTGTCACCTTTTCTACCTAACAGTCGAGGATGGATCTATTGGCAAACTGCCAATAGAAAGAGGTACAGGCTTTGACAAACAGTGACAAGGGCCAACAGGTGCTCCTCTCCTGGCACTGAGCCAATTACAAAGAGAAAAACACAGAACTTTCTGGTTAAACTTCCTAAAATGTCCAAAGGTAAACCGAAACCCTTTCCTTATGTAGAACTGACCACTTGGGAGTGGGGGGTGCATTACTACAGCCCCCCTTCTATGAAAATCTGGTTGTTCAAACCCAAGGCTCCAGTATGCCCCAAAAAGCAAAGCCAAATACTTAGTTATCTAAATTTATTCATCCCAAACACCTTATGTGATGATCACAGCCTCTCTCCAAAGCCTCAGGTTTCGGCCTTGAGTAAATACAAATGCCAGTAGATGGTATCCTTACCAGATACAAAGCAATTGATAGGAATCTGCATGTAAGTGTAACAGCAGATTTGCTTTCTCTCACTGTTTGTGTGGCAACATGGAGCTGCAGAGGCCTGAGATGAGAATTCAGCTGCATTCATAATGCAATTCCTGAAGAGAGTAGATTATGGATAGAGTTTAAGCCTTAACTTTGAATTGCCTTCCTTTTGTGGATTGAAGCTAGACCCATACAACAGTATTTGAACATAGACTCTGGTACTTTGTTGATATTAGTTACCTACTGTGACACACAGCACATGGCAGTTTCAGTTTTGTGCGCTGCAAAATGCAGGTATTGTACACCTGAATTATAATCTTGCTGTGATAATATGCCTCTATTGATTCAACAAAACAAGTTGTCTATTTTGTCTTCACTCCGACATCTCCATGAAAGAAAGACTGACAATCAGAAAGGTAAATATTTTGGACTTCACAACTTGTGGCATGACAAAAAGGATAAAAGTGCAATAATTCTGAAATGAGACCTTGCAGACAATTCCACTCCATTTGAACCAGTGAGATGAACTTCACACAAAAAATGTTTATAATACAGCCGTGTTAAAATATCGTGAACAAGAATTTTTAAAAGTATAAAGTGAAAAATTATCTATTTAGTATCAAACAGTATGTTTGATACTGCTAAAACATACTGTTTGAAATATAAATACGAAGGAACAGAGATGTAAAATGAAGCTGAACCATTTCACAAAATTGTTTGTGTCTTAATCAGTGAACAACAATGCTTCACTTTTTATGAGGTTTTTGTATTTATTACTAAACTCAGATAATGTACAAGTTTTGAAGACAGAATTGTATTCATAGAACACTAAAGTTAGTGTCTTCCGTGAAAAGTTTTTTAAAAAAAAGTAGCTTTTTAATAAAATATTTCAGTCTCATTTTACACTGGCCTAATTTTAAAATTTTATTTCTGTACCTTCACAGTAACTGTGTTGGAATCCCAATGGAGCTGTACCCAACAGAGTGCCCTTGGCAACGGTGATTTGAAAATACCCCTGTATCCAGAGCACGAGAGATGTACTGTTAGAAGGCTGAATTCAGCCTGGACCAGTATTATCTGACAAAATTGTTGGAGGACTTTAAGAAAAGACCTGTGGGCCCACAAAAGGTGGTGTTTTTAGCCATCTCTTCTACCCAGAATTTTTACTACAAGGGTGCTCGGTGGTTGGAGGCTGCAGAGTATATGTGGCTATCCCCACTACTGTGCATAAAAAGGCACTTGTACAAGCCACTTGTACTCAGATTTCTGCCTGGGGTTGCCAGATGCAGGGCCAGATGCAGGGCCCAAAGGTCAAGCAGAAGTGAGCTGGTCTAGCATTTCATTTGTACCCTTTGCCACCTCATGGGCCATCATTGAGTCATTGGAGCTTTAAGAAGCACCTGTGTGGAAGGCTGGCTCAGTTACTAACCTTTCACTCATGCTGCACCCAGCCTCTAGGGAAAACTAATCAAGGACATCTTTTAGTGGATATTCTTGCAGTGTTTTAGTGACTTTTTCAAGAACTGGTGTTATTTAAATTGCATTAATTCAAGAACAGGCGTTCCTATAGAACGCTTGAGTGGGCAGAACAGGAAAAATAGTCAAATAAAGACACACATAACAAGGCAATGAATCAGTAGCAGTCTTTGAATACCTCCTAAAAATGATGTTCAAGTCCTGTGAAGACCTCTTCAGAGACAGAACAGAGCCCAAGGCATGCTTAGGAAACTAGAGGAGACGAGGTATTTTGTCTTAGTAAATGTCTGCTGAAGTTCACTTATGGTCCTCAAGTTTTCACTTCCTCATGGCTGCTGTGCACTGATGTTGCAGGGCAGAGGGAGGAGGCTGAATCATGAACTCTCCTCCATGTCCTTCAGTGTGAATGCTGGCAGCCTACTGGCAAGGACAGGCTCTTGTGAGAGCCTTAAGGAAGAGCGCCCACCTCTATTGTGCCATGAGAACTAGGGAAATGATAACCCATGGCAGCACATGGGAGGCATTTTGTTTTTCATTGTTCTGTGCATCTCTCACACCATCTTTAACAGAAAGATAGTTCCAGTGGAATATGAATACTACTTAATTCCACGCCCCCTCCACCCCCACCCTCCCCGCCCCATGTGAGTTATTAACTGAAGTGCTCCATTGCAGCAGCCTTCTTGTTAGAGGTAGAAATGAACTGAGACACAGACTTGTTCATCACAGCATGAAAAGGTCCTGGTTTATTCCTCTTTACAGCTCAGCCATCCTGACTCCAACTATTCACTGACTCTGACTGTAGCAAGCTCCTACTGTAACCTACTGTAGGTTACCCTTGCAGCCTCTGACTGCTGGTTATTTCCTGCTAAACTGTGACTGCAGGGATCAGTTTTCAGACTCTGACTGCAGGCTTTTACCCCACTAGACTGTGACTGCAGGCTCCAACAACAGGCTCTGACTGCAGACCCAGACAGACCTCACAGCAGTGACTCTCTCCCCAGGATCCCCCTCCTTCATGACTCCCCCCTCACCAGCTGACCCACACCCTTTTATCACACTTATCTTTATTGGATAGCTGTGACTCATCAGGGGCAAGACTGTATTGGGTAATTAACACAGGGGCGAGGTCACCTGTATTCCCTTTTCCTACAGTGCTCATGAAATAAAGCTGGGACCATGTACCAGAAACTTAGGTGCTTGTACAGGGGATTGAACTGCAACTCCTGGCCTTAAAGAATTACTCAGCAGGATGGCAGGACTGTATTTCTGTGAATGATTAATGTTCTCTGGGTCCTGCAAGTGTGCAGAAAGAGAAAATGCTGTTACTCATCATGCCAAAGGAATATAAAAGTGTTCAAACACACTGATGTAGTGAGATGCTGAGGAGAAGACCATGTTGTGGTGAGTTCAGGTGAATAAACTGGGAAAGGGAGATGACATCTGTCTCATTCCTTATGGTTAAAGAAGTGATATTTCCTGGCTGATGAGAATATCAGCCACTGAAGTCAAATCATCTGAGAACGGTGCCTGGGTCCACAGCAATAGAAAACTGACGAAATCTGTTCATATATTAACAGGGCTTTCAGGGATTGGAGGAGGAAGGACAGTGTGTGCCATGCAAGGATAAAAGGATTGTGATGAAAGAGGTTAATGTGGTAGATGTCAGTGAGAAAGAATAAAGGAAGCAATTCTGAAATGAAATAACTAGAAGATGAAGTTATCAATGTCCTACAAATGACGTCTACTTTTCTAGTCAAGGTTTTTTCCTGAAATAAGGAGCATTTTGTATATAAGATTTTTATATACAAAAGTAATATACCAGTGACTTTTTAGAATCTTTTGCTATTTGTGAGCCATAATAACTACAAGGCAGATAAGTGGTCTATAAAAGTTGTTTTAAGATGTATACATCATTTATGTTGAAGAGAGAGTTACAATTGTCTTTTGCCCTCCTTACTGCCCTGGTCTTTTCATTTTTGAAAACTGTTGATCAATTCCCTCAGTCTTCCTTTTCTGGCCATTTCCTCCAACTACTCTTTTGGTATGTCCTGATTAGGGCATATGCTTCATATATACTCTTTCCAACTTGAGTGCGAGTCAGCCCCTGTATCAACTCAATGCTTTAGCTAAGGCTTTATCAGCCTTGAGTAAAGCAGAAGGATTGCTTTGTATGTCTTACAGATGACCCTCCTGTTACATATTCCAGCATGTTGGGATTTTTTTTTTTTTTTGCCACATGATGTCTTTGGCTGACATTCAGCTTGTGACAATTCTAGATCCTGCAAAGCTTTTAAGTAGTCAATAGTTTGCCATTCTGTATT
This sequence comes from Phylloscopus collybita, assembly GCA_027886175.1. Taxonomy (NCBI): domain Eukaryota; kingdom Metazoa; phylum Chordata; class Aves; order Passeriformes; family Phylloscopidae; genus Phylloscopus; species Phylloscopus collybita. The sequence continues at coordinate 36,878,406 of JAJNNQ010000006.1, forward strand.
TAAGCAGTTGAAATGCAGAAATGAATGTGGAAATTTTCATCTGCTTTTTTCAGACTATTCCAGTTTCCCAAAGTTTATCCAGAGTCTGATTCCTGTCCTCCAAATCACTTCCATCTCCTACTGGGTTAAAGTCAGGTGTAAATATACCAAATACAATCTCTATTGCACCATTCAAGTTAATAATGAAAATATTGAATAGAGCCAGACACAGGACAGACTCCTAGGAAATCCCTCTTGATACATCCTTTTAATTTGATGGTTGACCACTGATAACTAATTTCCTAGCACAGGTTTCTGGCCAGTTTTGCCTTCACCCTATGGCTGCTCTTTTGTTACTGTCCTACGACTGGGGGTTATTCCTGTGAGTACCTGGTCTTTTGTCAAAAATGCTTTTTTCCCCTCTGCAATACTTGCACACTGGCTACCCCAGGAAAGAGTGGCAGGCAGTGTCTGAGGACCTCCTCTAGGCCCTCAGACAGCCAATTAGTACAGTGGGGGTGCCTATGGGCAATTCGTCTTTTCATTTTGCCAGTTAACTTTTATTCCAAAGAAATGCCCTCAGTGTTTAGGCTTTTTTTTTCATATACTGCTGTTGTCCTCCTCAAAGGAAAGAAAGTATTTGTCTGAGAGTGAGCTAGTGATAAACACAAGGATTTTTTTTTCTCTTCTTAGTCCTTGATGATTTTTTTCCTTAATATTAATATTTTATTAACAGCTTTATTATCCAAAAAAGGATGCAAAGAAAGACTATGTGAACTCAGATAACTCAAATAGCTTTTGGTTTTGAAGCCTCAAATGCATGTTTTTAACTCTGATTGCTCAGGTAAAAAATTAATTCTGTGGAAAACTAGAAGAAAGCTTTTTGCTTGGAAAAATAATTAGCCATGCGTAATACTAGATTTTTTGCCTTTCAGCTCTTTTTTTAACAAACTTGCAATAATTTCTCTGGATGTTTTAAAGTTCTGAACTGAGTCCTACCCTTCATGAAATTAATGTGCCCCATAAGTTAAGGACAGCACTTCTCAGAGAGGACTGATAAAAAAGTGTGGATATGGTTCAGGGGTCATGGGCATTACGAAAGGTCAGAATGTTGCTGGAAACATTCAGAGCAAGAGGAAAAAAAAAACTTTTATATATTCAAAGATGTATTCCCCTGAAGGTTGGATCAAGTAATTTTAACTCCTTGTCTTTCACAAGAGGAGAAGACATGAGGTGAAGAGAGATACTCTGAGATATAGTTTAGGAGTAATTCACAATTTGTAGAGCAGACTGTGTGAACACAGCCTGCTCCATGTCCCACCTTCAGAAAACAAGTGTTTTTGAAATGACTTTTTCTTTAGGAGGACCTCAGATCTTGCAATTACAACCTTTTAGATGTCAAAAGCCTGGATGGATAAGTGTGAAGAACATTTTAAAAAAGGAATTTTTCAGATACTGAGGTTTAAATCGCATATTGAATGAATAATCCACTCTAGAAATGTGGAAAATATTTAGTGAACAGCTGGAGTGACTGCAGTCAATTCATCACTCTTTTAACATGGGATAGAGGTCAGCAAATGCTAACTATGTTTAAGTGGGGATATGAAAATGAGTATAATCAAGAATTTTTAAAAATATAAACCATCTGATTAAAGGAAGAGAATTAGGGGATAATTTTCCAATATCAAAAGCTAAGCTAAGAGATAATTAGGAGAGCAAAAATATGAATTTTGAACTGCTGAGAACATTTCAGCTATCAGCAGAACACACAATGAGGCTAACACAAGCCTTAGCTCCAGTTTTAGCAGAGTAGGGGACTGACATATCCATTTTCACCCCAGGCAGTACAGTCCTTCTCTGCAGCCAGGGAAGCAGCTGCTGTGTTCCCACTGCTGGAGAAGTGACACCCTGCAAACATCCTTCTGCATGTTGCTGCAAAAAGGAACAGTCAGCACTGGGACTTTTAAGTCATGAACCTTCATCTGGGCTGTGAACATGAGTAGGATACACCTACCTGGCTGAAACTGATTCCTCTCTGACATTTTTACTGCATTTTATTATGGGCTTTCCTGTTCTGTCTCCACAGTAATTTGGCCCTAAGTGAGTAATAGAGAGGTTTGCACAAAATAGCAGAGTTGTAGATCATCACCAGCAAAAATAATAAAAGCTCTTCTATCATCTTTAATTCCCAATCAATGAACAAATGAGGTTATTGGCTGAATAGGGGGTAGAGAATTGTCAGGCTTTTTAATTCAACCATTCTTCTGGTCTGACTCAGCTGTCAGAGCTGACTTGAAGGGAATGGTTGAGACAACACAAAATCCGAGTTGTTAGAGGGCAAGGAAATCTATAGAATGAAAGCAATGATTATGAGTTCCCAGGAACATTGATATGCTAAATCTGGGAGTGAGAAAGATATCTTGGATAAGACTTTTAAATAAATTCAAGATTTTTGTAGAAAAATTAGTTTTTCAGGCCCACAAGAAAAGCTTGCATTTGAAATGTTGGCTGCTTGGATACACCTCACCTACAGAAATTGTCTTGTGTGAATTTTGGTTGCTAAGGATGCTATTGCAAACAGACAGAATTTCAATTGGAGCTGGAGCAGGCAGCCTGTTATTTCTGGTGGAGTGTGGAATAGCCTGTTCTTGTTTCTTTATTATTACTCTCATAGCAAGGTATCAGTTCCTGGAACTAGCAAAGTAATCTGTCTTAGATGAAGTGTCTTCCATTTCAGGTGAGGGGGTTTGGCATAGCACCACACAAATTGATTTATTTACCAGATTTATCTAAAAAATAAGAGCAGAGAGAGATTCCCAGGGTCAGGATTTTTTGGGTTTAGTTCATAGAAGCTCAAAAAGGCATATTCAGACATAGCAGATTATTACTGACAGTGAAATTGGGGCAGCACAAAGCTCAGCAACAGTGTGCCCAGCAGGATGAAGGCAGCAATCATCCTCCTGGCAGTACCTGGCACTGCTGAGGCCACATCTCAAATTCTGTGTTCAGTGGGCCCCCCACCGTAAGAAGGACATTGAGGTGCTGGAATTGAGGTGTCCAGAGAAGGACAATGGGGATGGTGGAGGGTCTGGAGAACAACTTCTACGAGGAGCAGCTGAGGGAGTTTGGGTTATTTAGTCTGGAGAAGATGAGTCTCAGGGAAGGCCTTATTGCTCTTTACAACTACTGGAAGGAAGTAGTAGTGAGCTGAGTGTTGGTCTCTTCTCCCAAGGAACAAGCAATAGGACAAGAGGAAGTGGCCTCAAGTTGTTCCAGTGGAAGTATATACTGGATATTAGGAAAGGTTGAGGAAGGGTTGATCAAGCATTGAAACAGGCTGCCCAGGTGTACTGGTTTTGCACAGACTGGTTTTTGGTGGTGGGGGGGTCACAGAGGTGGCTTGTATGAGAAGATGCTGGAAGCTTCCACCATGTTCAGCAGAGGCAATGGCTGGTGACTCTGAAGATGGACATGCTGCTGGCCAAAACTGGGCCAATGAGAGAGCTTGGTAATGTGATGACATATTTAAGAAGAAAATCAAAACAAAGTCACGCAGTCTTGCTTCTAGTCAGTAGAGGAGGAGGTGAGAATATGTGAGAGAAACAACATGCAGACACCAAGGTGAGTGGAGAAGGGGGGGCAGGAGTTGCTTCAGGCACTGGAGCTGAGATTCCTCTGCAGGTCATGGTGAGACCATGGTGAAGCAGCTGTGCCCCTACAGCCCATGGGAATCCACAAGAGATGCAGAGATCCACACACAGCCTATGGGGATCCACAGGAGATGCAGAGATCCACCCACAGCCCGTGGGGATCCACAGGAGATGCAGAGATCCACCCACAGCCTGTGGGGGAGGTGCCCATGCTGGAGCAGGTGGATGCCTGGAGGAGGCTGTGATCCTGTGGGACACCCGGTGGAGACGGGGGTCCCTTGCTTCCAGACTGGAGCAGCCTGTCCTTGGGGGGCTGTGCCCCATGGAAAGGGAGACCCACGCTGCAGCAGTTTTGGGAGCACTGTCTGCCTGTGGGGGGAATTCACCTCGCAGTAGGTGTAGTTTGGCTGCTGCTTATGACAGTGGGCCAACACTGGAGAAGTTCAGGGAGGACTGTCTCCTGTGGGAGGGACCCCAGCCTCATGGGGGAAGGATTCCTCTCCTGGAGCAGCAGACAAAAATCTCAGTGATGAACAGACCAAAACCCCCATGCCCTGTCTCGCTGTGCTGTCAGGGGGAAGGAGGGAGGGGCTGGGGGGAAATGATGTTTTAAGGGCTTATTTTGCTTCTCATTATCCTTCTCTGATTCTGTTAGTAATAAATTCCCTTTGCAACTTTAAGTTGAGCCTGTTTTGTTTGCCCTTGGAATGTTTTCTCCCAGTCCTTAAATCATGAATACTTTGTTATTTTGTTTTTCTCTCCTCTACAGCAGGGCAGGGTGGCAGGGCAGGGTGAGTGAGCAACTATCATGGGTGCCTGGTCAAACCACAACAGCAGGGAAATGGTGGAGTTACCATCACTGGAGGTGTTGGAAAGATGTCTAAATGTGGCACTTGGGGACATGGTTTAATTGTGGACTTGACAGTTCTGGGTTAACTGTTGGACTTGACCTTAGATGTCTTTCCTAACATAAACAATTCTATGATTCTGAGGTCACAGGTGGCAGAAAAATCCCAGAAAGACACTGAAATCAGTTACATAAAGTGGTATGATGTCCTAGTTATACAGTCATCAAAACCCAGCCAGTTTTAACCTAACTGCAATATAAGCCTAACCTTAGTGGGGATTTGCTTTTTTTCCAGAAGATGTAAGAACAGATGATGCCTAAACTACTGTTGTTCACAGAGGCATAAAGATGTCTGTGAGCTCCACGCTCCCATGGAGGCTTTGAAATCTTTCCCTCAACATCACTGTCACTAAAGAAAAGCAGGCTTGTTCTGTCAGCAGCTGTTAAAAAGTTCAATTAAAGCAGTTCCCAGTATCTGAGCTTCTGTTGTCCTAATGTCCTAAAGTCAGAAGTCAGGCAGTACATTTAGATTTATCTCTAAAAAAATAGTCTTCTTGCCTATGGTTTGGCAACAGGTCTTAAAAAACATCTTTAAATAAAGCTATTTAGGAGAATATATTCAAACAGATGGTTACTCAAACAGTGGCAACTCTCTCCATTTCCAAAGGCCTCTCTGGATGGAAGGATGAGGGAAAGAGGGAACCTGGCCAGCTGTCAGAAACTGTGAGCTCCTGGCTGCTCATGTGTCTTTTTGCACTGCTTTGCCTACCACCTGCCCCCAGATTATGCTCTGTGAGTGACTGAGAGCAGGGCACAAGTAGGTTATCATTGCTTTTAAACATTCAGACTGTGAATTTTAAAAATCTTAGCCTGTGGTTGGTCACTGTCTTTTTCTGCTCTTACCTCTTTTCCCCTATCCTCTTCTAGATATGCTGTTGAAAGTCATTCTTAAAGGAAGTTTGTTGCAGTTGACAGCCCAATCAATGACTAACCACTGTGACTCCAGAGATATGGAATTACTTTTATTTTTTAAAAAATCCAGATAAGCTTTTCTTTTCCTATATGGGAACAGATAAGCCTTGTTATTAATTTGAAATTTATGTAGTTCAGCTTAACTGGGGGGAAGGGAGCTCAGAAGGAAAAGGATGCATCCTGTTGGAAAATGGAAAATACTGTATTTATCATCTTAAAAAGAACAAAAAGATCTGCAAGTTATGTGGGTTTCTGTGACAGTAATTATCCTTCTATTCAAGAATGAGTAATTACATTATTCTGCATGCTAACTTCCCCCCTCCCCAGTTATGTGGCATGTGCAGGCAGGTGCACACACGCATGCAATGTGCTTGTACCCTGAAGAATAAAACCAGGGTGCACTAGAAAAGGTAGTCCTGTTGTTTTCTCGAATAATGGTGATTATGGTAGTTCTTTGTTTATGCTAAACACCACTGGGCAAGAGGAAGGCGAGCTGAATTTCCTTATTTCTTTTAAGGAAACTAGGTACTGCTCTGCCTTGGCACTAGCCTGTGCAAGGGTTCACTCCCTTCTGTCCAGAGTGAGAAAATATTAAGTATTGATTAAGCTAGAAGACAGTTTGTGGAATGCGTGTTTAAAGAGAGGGCTTTTGGTGCTCACTGTAGGATCAATATCTGCTACAAATATTATTTCTGTGTTTGCTCTAATTAAAATGTGAAAAGATAACACTTGAATGCATAGATATATCCCAAGTATTTTTTTGGGAATTGTTTTCTCAAATTATTCTTCCTGAGTTACTGAATGACAGAATCATTTTGCTTGGAAGAGATATTCAAGATCATCAAGTCCAACAGTTAACCCAGAACTGCCAGGTCCATGATACAACTGTGTCCCCAAGTGCCACATTTACACATCTTTTCAACATCTCCAGTGATGGGGACTCCACCACTTCCATGAGCAGCCTGTCCCAGTGATTGACAACCCTTTCCATGATGTTATTTTTCCTTATCCAGCCTAAACCCTGGCCCTTTCCTCTTCTCCTATCGCTTGTTTCTTGGGAGAAGAAACCAACAACCAGCTCACTACTCTTCCTTCCAGGGACTTGTAGAGAGGGATAAGGTTCCCCCTGAACCTCCTTTTCTCCAGGCTAAACAACCCCAGCTCCCTCAGCCACTCCTCACAGCATTTGTGCTCCAGACCCTCCACCATCTCCACTGCCCTTCTCTGGACACGCTCCAGCACCTCAATGTCTTTGATCAGCAGACAGCAAGGGCAGATTCTTAAGGCTATGGAAATGGACAAGAAAAAAGGGAAAGAAGGAAGGAGAGGAGAGGTGAGGAGAAGAAAGGGAAATGGAGAAGGAAAAGAGATCTAACACACTGATCAGTGAATGCAAGCCTTAAAAGAACCTGAGGACTGGTCACAGGAAAAACACAAAGCAGGTACAGCTTTATGTAGGAGATACAGTCACAAACAAGACACTCAACTCATCAAAAGACATTTCTACCTTTCTGTGTGCTTACATTTCTGAAGTACCATCTCCAGAAGAAAACACGGTTTTCCTTTTAGTAAGTACACAGCACATCAAGGCTGAACAATTTGTTAATGTGAAGGTTTGAGAGAAGAGCGATTACAGCAATAAAGGTTCTGACACATCAATTAAAGCACTTGGGTTGGGCTAAAAGAATATTGTGTAACACCCAAGTGCCCAACTTTGTAGACAAAATTCATATTGTCTGGGGGAGTGTGTGGCTTTGTGATCACATAACCAAGGACTGTGAGGGTGGGAGCACAGCTGGGTCAGTGTGAGTTTTGTTGCTGGTTTTGGGAATGCAGGTTGAACTGCACACAGAGCCCCAGGAAGCCCGTGTTCCCAGGGAGGCTGGGGACACAGGCTGCACTGTTATGTAGGTTTTAACAGTTTTGCTAAGAAAATCTAGTGAGGGTTTTTGGACAGGAAAATTGCAGGATTTAGCTGGAATGTGAGGAATCTTTGGGTCTCTAGTTAATTATGATTTGCTTTGTTACAGTAACAGAAATAGTGCTAGAGAAAAGAAGACAGTTCTTGTAATAATAAGCGTAGGCATTCTTACTATTTTTTTTATTTGTATTCTTCCTTCTTCAAAGAAGCTGCTGCAAAGAACCCCAGTTCTCTCAGCCACTCCTCATAAGACTTGTTCTCTAGAACCTTCCCCATCTTCATTGGTCTTCTTTGAACACTCTCCAGCACCTAAATGTGAAGTTTATCTTTAATTTGTCTTGCTTTTTTTCACATGCTGGCTGTGTAAAGCATCTGAATCCTTGCCAGACTTGGTAGCTACTCACAGATTAGAGCTCCCCAAGGAACTTTTGCCTGCTTTTACAGAGCTCTCCTTGCTTTATGCAATGCTGTGCTTCTGTCTGCTGTCACTGCTCTCCAGAGGGAATTGTCCCCTCAGGCTGTACCTGGATGCTGTTTCATGCCGAAAAACAGTTTAGGAGAATGATAACACAGGTACAGAACCAAGGCTCTTGGGAATGAGGTCAGTTGACAGCATGGATGTGCATTGTGTTAGGAGAAGGAAGTTCTGTTCACAGCATTTTTAGATACATACTTAAATGACTGCAGGAACAATCTTGAGTCATTGTCATGGTAAAAAAAAACCCAAACTGTCTTAATTTTTGTGTGTCTGTCTCAACAGCTTAAAGTCCACTTCAGAGAAGAGCTCATCACAGCCTCTTCTACTCTTTTTTGTGCTAGTTTGATTTAGCTATGCCAGAGAAAGTGACAGAATAATGAATTGAGATGATCAATGAAATTTCTTAAGCAAATGTTTGTTAATGCTCTGCATTTAAGCCCCAACTGCATTTAAATCCCAACTCTGCATTTAAACCTAACCCAGATTTATTCAAACATTTATTTGCCCTACAAATAATCCTGTTATGGGAGGTTTCTTCCCAAGCAGCTATTTGAATTATTAGAGAATTAATCTTCTCTCATATTTTGCAGAAGAATAATGTTGGGGTGTTTTTCATTTTTTATCATATTTGCTCTCCTGCTCAGCTATAGAACATAGTAGCCTGGTAGAATAGGTTGCCTATTCCTAGCCTTGAACGTGTTTACCAAGAAAACATTAGTTTTAACAAGCAATTTTCAAGTGTTTTCTAACAAGTCATTCTTTCACCTTGGTGAAAGAATTTTCTTTGATCATATTTATTCTGCGCTGAGAAAAAGCAAAGTGAAACAAAGAGAGGAAAAAACTCCCAAACCACTTTATAAAACAAAAGCCAGGTTTCAAGTATATATGCACTGAAATTTGATAAAGTTCTTGGAATATAAAAATACAGTCTTTCTGTAGGTTGTCCCATTACAAACAACAGTACCAAAACATGCATACTCAGATATTAAAAAAGAAACTAATATTTTCTGGTTTTCCCCACCATGAAATGAGATGTTTCACTACACTGAAAAAGAGCAGCTGAGTGTCAGTGATCTGGGTCAGTTTTCATTAACAGCCTAAATGCATAGCAACTGCATTTAATGCATTTGCAAATAAGCAAAAACTTGAGAGGGGATGCCGGCATGCTGGTCCTGGAATAGAATTCAAATGTACCTGGCAAATAGGACATGAACTGAAAAGGCTGGGAATATAAATTGCAGTACAGCACACATTGTGTCCAGTTCTCCTCTGTTCTGCATTAGCAAGGCCTTGTATGAAATGCTGTGTCCAGTTTGGTGTGTCACATTCTAGGAAGAGTAATTGGAGGGGGAACAGTGAAAATGATCAGAGCTCCAGAAAACAGCATCTCAAGCCTGCTGGCACTAGCTGAGTGAACGCTGAGGTGTGACACGGCAGGCTTTTACGTACAGGAAAGGCTGCAGCGGGGATGGACTAAACTGTTCTTGTCTGAGCTGAATGGGAGAGGAACCATGGACTTACACTGCATCAAATACAAATTCAGGTCAGACACAGACAAAACCTGCCAACTCTGGAAGCAAAAATACTGAAATAACACTGGGAGACTTCATTATTACTGGGGGTATTAAAAACACTTTAGACTGACATCCGTTAAAAAGGAATTGGGGTGCTTGAGCTTCCTTGAGCATAGAGGACAGGGGTATAACCAGGATTTCAGCAGTCCTGTGGTTTTAAGGCTGTATAAATTGTCCATCAAGATAAGGGAATCAACACCAGAGTAGAAGGTTGATCCAATCATTTTGTCATTTACCCGCAAAGAAAAAGGTGCTTTCTCTCTTTCTTCCTCCTGCCCCCCAAAAGGCATTAATGACTGGAGTATTTGAAAGATCTCTCTGAACTTGCAAATGTAGAATTTGCTTTCCTGCTGCTTTCATAGACACTATGTGATGGTGCAAATGTATTTCTGAGTTTCCATGTAAAACCATAAAGGATAAAAATAAAATTGCATTATATCTGGATCCATGAAAGCTGTGGGTGGGTGGGAGGGCTGCTGCCAAAGCTGTGATTTTAAGCTTCATGAATTGGGGAGAAATTGCGGCTCCTCAGTGAGATTGATTCCATGACTGCTCAGCTTGATAAGCTCAGCAGAAGATCGGCAGGAAAAAAAATCCTAAAACCTGTGGGGATTTTTTTTGAATAAAAGCCCCAGTTATGGAACTGTAGTACTGCTTGTTAGTAGCTTTTGCTGTTTGACACAAATGCTATCCATCAGCTGATAGCATTAGTGATTATTTATTATTTCAGCCTCTAGTTAACAAATATAGTGATAAATTTCTGCTGAAAATACCATTGTATTTGGCAATAGATATTTTTAAAACTTGTTTTACATCTTCTACTGAGACACATAAATAGAATTCAGCGATAGAAAGGTTTTTCTGCTTGATTGGGATAGAAAAAAGGGTTGTGTACATTTACTTCATAGTTTGAGAATTCAAGGACACAGAGGAGCTTTTGGCATTTACATCTTGGCTTTAAAGGGAACTGGGAAAGCTACACCAGGCTTCGTTGTATTTTTCCTGTAGATCTCCATTCCCTTTGCCATCTCTCCTCCCTCTTTTTAGAAAGGCTTTGAAAGTCCTTACGGACCTGATAGAGCTCTAGGAGTTTCCTCATAACCAAATCCTGTCACATGAGGATACTGCTAAGAGAAGAAAAAGCACTAACAAGTTCTAGCAATGCCAAATTACATTCAGTTCTTGTATTTTCACTTGGCATGGTAACTCTTCCAAAGAGCAATTGTTTCACAATCAGAACTTCTGCAGCCTGTTCATTTCCTTTCTCTTACTTAGCTGTTCAGAGACCATCAGACACCAGGCAAGCCAAAAAATGTCCATCTGAGCAATTATGTAGCATAAACATCAAGTGAGACAAACCACTTTTTTTCTTGCAAGTACAATTTAAAGGGACAAAACTGATAGTATCATTAGAAATAATTCATTTGCATATCAACTTTTTTCTCTTTAGTGAACTTAAGGTATTGATTAAATTAAAGGTCCTGATGTGTAAGAAAGCTATTCTCCTAAAATAGTCCCTCTGTCATGACAGACATGGGACACAATTCTCTTAAACAAAACTCAGTACTTGCACCATGATTTATGTGACATTTTCAGCAAAGTACTCAAGAATATGCTAGCTTTTCCTAGGCTTCTTGGACTTAAATTTACACTGTGAGTTGTATCTATAAATAAGGAGCTTGTGCCTACATCATTGGAAATAGAAGAAAGTCTCTTTTTAGACTTGTCACTGAAGAAACACTGCTATGCATAGGGATTTCAGTGGCTCTTCCATGAAGGATGACTGGCAACATAATTTAAAATGCTTTTAATAAAGAGATTGGGAGGTTTACAGCCCTTCCCTCTTGTAAGCATTTAAAGAAAAGAAATTCCTTTACACAGCACAGCAGATGTGCAAAAAGATGATTGATGCTTAATATCCATGCTGATAGCCATGTTGCCCACAGGGAAGTCCTGAGTAAGAGGGATTTCTGAATTGAGCACTCTGAGGTAGGAGGAAACCTGATTTGCTAATTGGTTTTGGTGGGATACTTGTTAAAGAGGTCAAAACCAGCTGTGACTGCTTAATATGTCCTGCAGTGAATTGCAGAAATCTACAGGCTCCATCCTTTGTTTCAGGGTCTGTGTGCAATGTGGAAGTAAATAGTTGACATTAAGTTTATGTTATTTGGAGTCTCAGATTAATTGTTGTCCTTAACAGGACAATGACTTTAAATCACTTTCATCCCAGTGAACTCCAGGTGTTCAGCAAAGGGGGCCATGTTGCTGAGTCACAAAGGCTAAAACTTGTGTCTGCTGTCTTTAGATATCCACAGAATAAATGTCTGTGTGCACTCGTCTCCCTGACTGCCTTTATATAAATTGGAAGAGAATTTGACCATATTTTTGGCATCTGCTTTAAGATGGTATGAATACACCTTCAAAATGCTTCTTTCTCTTTTCTGATTACAAGCAACCAGTTGGGACTAGCTTAGCGACAGATATTAACTATCAAATCTATTAGGTTAGGGCAGATGAATCCCAAAGAAAAGAGCAAATTTACGTGTGATATGCCTGGACATACATCCCTTATGTTGTGGTCCTCTGCTGATGCCAAATGACATCTGTCTGGGCAGTGCCATGGGGCACTCCTGGGTCTATGTCTGCCTTTCACCAGGAAACTGGATAAGAGGGAGGGAAGGAGGGAGCAGAAGGGCTGGCTTTCATCCCAGTATGATATGGCAAAATGGCTGCAGAAGCCACCGAGACCAAGACCTGACAGATTCTGGGGTCTCAGTGTGTAGAAGTAGCCCATGTGCCTGCTATAAAACAGATGTAGTTCAATTCACAAGACATGCCTTGGGCCCTAGATTAAGACCTCTCAGCTGGTGGCTTCACTCCCTCCTTACATGATGCTTGTCATAGAAAAAAGAAGTCAAAGACACCAAGGCTGAAAAGAATAGCATCAGCTTTCTTCTGTTTTAATTTTCAGATATAGGAAATTATTGCTCAGCAAGGGAGGCAGTGTTAAAGCAAAACCTCTGCCTAAAGGCCCAAGTGTCTTCTCTGGCTGCAGAGCTATCACTGTTTTGACACCAGCAGTCTGCAACTGCAGGAGGCATTGCTCCAGCTGAGGATGGTTGGTGGGAGCAGGTCACCCTCCCTCATTGTTCTTTGACTCTGCTTTCAGGTAATTTCAAAGAGAGGTTAATAAAGACTGGTTTTCTTTGAGCAAGGCTTGCTTTCTGTGATCATTTTCTGATAATATCATTTGTTTTCAACTTGGCAGTAGGTTTGTGGAATGAGATCCCCCTGGACCTCCATGACTTTGTATTTTACCTGGCAGCAAACATCTCAGTTGTTTCTCTTGTCACTTGATCTGGGATAAAACAAACCTGTGCCTTTCTTAAGGAGGAAAAAAAAATTAAAAATCCCTGAGGGAGAGAAAGATCATAGGTAACATGGGATGTACACTGTACTGGGTGGCCAATTTCTGGCAAAACTCTGAACTCAAACTCTGTTTATCAAGTAAATGAAACATTTCACCATGTGCAGAGTGCCTGATTCTGCAGCAAGTGGCAGAAACAGCCCCATGTGCCAGGCAAGGGGTGAGACAGCATTACACTTCTTCAAGCTCTAAAAAGAAACCTTTGTGCCAGCTTTGGTGCAATATTTGGTTTGCTTGTAAAAAATGCAGTCTTTTATAATTTATAGTAGGTGTAATGAAATATGTGTAATTTGATGGAAAGTCCTTGATAAGATACCAGTGGTGACAGCATGGGGTTATTTCCTAACTGGCATTTGAGAGAGCCAACATGATTAAATCAGGGCTCATTTTAAGTTGACTTGTAATTGCCTGCACAGGAAAGGTAAAAAGTGAGTTCCCCTGTAACTATGAGATTTTGTTCTCCACATCCAGATGGAATATAATATTGCTGCAGTGCTTGTAGGCTTGTGGGGTTTAAATAGTGCCTGCAATCTGGTGCCATGCTGATTTACTAATCCTTGATCTTAGTTGAACATGATCACAGTCCCTGCTTCTGTTCATAAGGGATAGGCTTACTGTTAATTGACAGGCTTTGGCGTCCTACCAAAAGAGCTGCTATGTAGAGAAGGAACTAAAACTGAGCAGAGGGTGTATCGGACAAGCCAATTTCGTGGGGGAGAAATCTATTCACTAGATCTTGATGCCAAAAATTATTTTCTGTTTTATTGTGTCATTAAAACTACAAGTATGTGATTTGCATTTTAACATGAAACTAATAAAAACAGAATAATCTGAAATGTGTTTGCAGGGTGATTAAGGATATAAGACGTGGTGTTTGGAATCTTCCCAGCTATGCTGCTCTCTGTTTATTTAATTATTGTGTGAACTTCCATGTTTGTATCTGCTCACAAAACTTGTGTGCAATGGTACATGCTAAGCATACCCAAGCTCATATTTGTGATATTGCCCACAGATTTCAAAGAGATTGTATCCTGGGGCTGGGGACTGTGTGAAATTTTATCCAGCATTTTTGAAATTTAATGGAAAGATGTAAGCAAGCTGTAATTTCTTTTCCAGTAACTCCCCAGAAGTTTCAGATTGTCTTCTTTTTATTCAGAACTCCGTTTGCCCCAAATTTTGATCCCTTTCTCTAGCTTTCTAAACCTGGCAAAACCTGAGAGAAAAATAATTTTGTGGGGTAGGCTGAAAATTCTTTAGTCTGTCTTTTACGCTTCTGCACTGCAGAGGCTTCAGGCATGCTAAACTGAAGGACAATATTTAGATGTCAGTGGTACTCTAGGAATATACAACCTTCCACCAAATAGTTTTATAGCCTGCAGCCTTTTATAGCCTTCATTGGCTGAACTTGCCAATGTAGATGTGTTTATTTGTGGATATCTTTAAACCTATCTTGTGTTCTGGATCTGTCATTCATGCTAACTTCGAGCCCACTTACCTACAACCTAATATAAGTGCTTTGAAATACCTGGAATACAGTTTTTACCCTGCGTGCTAAACTTTGGGGGATTTCCTGCCTAGTTTCAATATTTCATTTAACCAATGGAAAAAAGCACTCTGTGTTTTGGGGATCAGTTGTAACAGTTCTTTCACTGCTGTGCAAGTGAGGAGCAAAGCAGGAGCCTTCCTTCCTATAAGGTCATTCTTTAGGTTTAATGAAGGGCAGTGTTACTCTGAAAACTGAAAAAATTCTTTTGTGCTGTGTCAGAGCTGAACTGTGGAGCACGGCAGTGCAAAGGCACATCTGAAGGTCTCACACCAAACTCAAGCCAGTGGCTTGGAGTCAATTCTGAGCCTTCCCAGCTCTCAGTTGTTTGGGATGCTCAGATAGTGCATTTTCCATGCTGGTGTAGAGGATATGCATTCAAAGTGGCCAAATAATTGTTCCCTGACTATATTCTCACATAGGGTATTTGGAGGTGAAGACTCTGATGTCAACAGTCATCTCACAAGTGTTTAATCCACCTGTGAAGTCTGTCCATATTAGGTAAACATGTCCTTATCAACACAAGGTTTTTCTTCTTAAGATACATCTGCTCAATAGAAAAACAAACCTTCCTGGAAGCCATTCCATGGCCTCTGGGATGGTCCCAGGCCTCCAAAGCCGCAGCAGAGCTATTGCCATATATCTGCAGGTCTGTGCAAACCTTTGTCTTACTGGCAAGGTCAGTTCACACTTCTAAGTGTGGCATATGGAAAAAGTGTTTGTGTTCACTCTCATCTTCTTCCCTGAGCTCTGTCAAGTTCTTGTAAACTCTGAGGTCAAAACCTCTCTACCTCAGGCTTCGTTTGCAGTGCCACAGCAATCTTTCCCTCATCATCTGACCAGCTGGGAGATGTCAATACTTTGGCTCCTGTGGGGTCACTGTATGCAACGTTTGTATTGTCCTGGCTGGTCTCATCCCTGCATGTTTCTTATCTCTGCCAGCCATATCATTATGGAAAGAATGGTTCTCTTCATCAACCTCCTGTGAAGGGTTTTCATAACCCTGCTCTCTCATGCCTCAGTCTTTTATGAAACTTGAATTGGGTGTGAATCAGATTTAGAGAAATCCTTCTTCAGCCTACCTGTGCTGGTATCTGTGATTTTGTCTAAATAATTATGCAGCATGTCTTCTTCTCTGGCACCCCAATTGTCTGGATATGGCTCAGCTCTTTCCAGTCTGTGATCTTTGGTTTTGTCCATGAGGACAGGAGAACTGGAGTGAGGAACTGAGCTAAAGGGGATGCTGTAAGTCAGATCCTCCCGTCCTGGATTTGGACGCAGGTGGGGTGCACAGCTGCATGTGAGAGCTGGGAGACATTCCTGGGATCAAAATGAGAAAAATGAGCTGGAGCATTTTCTTACTCTCTAATTATTCTTAAGCAATTTAAAACCAACAAAGCCAGTACCAGTCTTGACAGATCAATTCACACAACACTACATAAAGTCATATTGAGGCGTCACTGGAACTTCAAGGCAAAAAACCATAATATCTTTGTATTGGACAATTGTCAGTGAATCACTGAGTGTCCTGATTTGGAAGGGATCTACAAGGATCATTGAGTCCAACTTCTGGCCCTGCACAGGATAACCTCAAGGATCACACCATATACCTGAGAGCATTGTCCAAACATCTCTTGAAACTCAAGCAGATTTGGTGGCTTTCATTGCTGACTCCTTCGTGTTCTGTGGTTGTGACAATTCAAATATTGAAAGACTCTTGGCTTTTAAGCAGAGAAGAAAGCATGGAGGCACGTGCTGTATGGAAACACCAAATGGGCTGTTTCTGGAGCTGTAAGAGAGGTGGAGGTTTCTCATCTTGTCTTAAGGCTACAGAACTGTCTTTTTAACTCAGAATGGATACTAACAGTTGAGCATTTTTTAACAATCTAAGAATAATCTTGTTGTGATCGCTCAGAAGATATCTTGTAAATTAATAGAGGTATGAAATTTAAGGGGATTAGCTAAATCATATTTAAAAACTTACATGTACATTCTCATTCAAAATTCAAAAGGTTTCAGTTTTTAGTTTCATTTATTCCCTGCCGTGGTGGTTTAAAATTATTTTAAATCAGGGCAGCTTTAATTCTAAAGAGGAAAGCACACAGGCAAGCTGAATAGGATTTACCTAAAAATTAGGTAAATTAAATTGCATTAAAAATTCAACTTGAATTAGCTTTAAGAAATTCTCTTGCTCTTACCTTGAATGAGAGAAAAACATATTTGCAAGCTGAAAAAATGGTTTGTCATGAGAAGGACATAAAAATGTGAGGTGGAAAACAAGGTCTATTCTCAAAAAGTTATTTTTTTACAAACGTCTATAAAATTTAGGAGAGTTTCTAATAAAACAAATTGCCTGGAAAATTCAACTATTCCCTGAAGAGTCATTGCATTCAATTTGGAGACACCACTCAGCCATTACAGTGTGAAACAGCTTTGCTTTAATTGAAAATCTCGGAGCACTCTCCTCCAGGAAGTTGTTTCCCACCTTTCATTAGTAAGACTTGACTGTGATGGGCACCTGCAAACAGCTGACAAGTGCCTTATTACAAATATTTTATTAAAAGCGCTTTTTTTTTTTTTTTTATAAATAGCTTTCTGTACTGGCAGGAATTTTGAGTAACGTTGGAAAACGTTAGCTACAATTAAGTAGCTCACTAATAATCCAAAGCTGGAGAAAGTTATCAGAAGGATGTTAAAAAATATATCTCAGGATAGAAAAGCGGGCATGTATGTTTAAAGACACTCCTGGGGGGGGAAAAAAGTATTGTGTCGAGAATGTAATGTATTTATAGAGCTCAAAAGGGTGTGCTCTGTGAAGGTATTGATAGGCAGTCTGTCCTTTTTTCAAGTCTTATCTTCAGGGTAGCAGAGCTCAAATGTGCCAAACACTTCTCGTGTTCAACTCTGATTGCATCTGTGCAATTTTCTCTGAGATTTATGTCTGGTGCCAATGAAAGCAGTGGGCATTGTCTCACTATATTTAACATATTTGTTAGATTAACTGATTGCTTAAATGTTTTTATTCTTATCACATCTGCAGAGCCCAAACTTCACTGATCAACAAAAGGATGCTGGCTGGACAGATAGTGAAGTGACTGCTGTTCCAGGCAAGAAATGCAGGCTCAGAAGTGTGACTACCACAGCCAGGGGAGAACACAGTTCATGTGCCTGCTGAAGTTGTATTCCTGGTATTGTATTACGATTTTCCTAAGGGGTCTTGGGAATGCACCCTCTCACACACATGCTTTGCTTCTTCATTTAGGAGGGACTGCAGAAAAGACAAAGGCATCTGGAGCAGGAAAGTCAGAAGATACAGTAATAGGGAAAAAATATTCACGCTGTGACTCTTACTGGTGCCCTCTCAGTTATAATATTCTTGCAGAATATTCAATACCCTGCTCTTTGTATGTGCTCTACTACCCCAGCACACACCCGAGTTGAAGTTGGGCTTCTTTAGCTTTCTGATGTGTCTTATGGGGTCTGGAGTTCAAGGCACACATCTGGGCCCAGAGAAATTATTCCTGCTGTTCCTGGTGCTCCCCTCTCTGATGCAAGTGGATGCTCCAGAACATTGGGCTGGTGGCCTTTCAGAAGAGGTGAGCAATTTACTCCTGGACTATGCTTTGTCATAAAAAAAACCAAACTTCCAGCATTACGTAGCCTGACTATATATAAGACAATCAGTAACCTCTGTGTGGGTGATTGAAGTGACCTTTATTGGTGTATTTGCTGTATTGCACTTGCCAGGGTACTCAGGGACTGGATGAAATACTATGTTTAATCTCTAATTTCTGCTCTGAGAGGGGGGTTGTAAATGGTAGATATGGGAGAAAGAGACCAGCAATATACCTTCCAACACACTTTAGTTTACCTAGATTCATTTTATCAAGAGCCCTTTATCCCATTTATCACTGGTTCATTTCTTATAACTGCTGTGGCAGAGAGGGGCTTTGGAGGTGATTTAAGAGAAATAAATATAAACCTTAAAAGTCAGCTCACTTGGAGACTGCCTAGAGGAAAAAGCAGTGGTAGGAGGTCAAACCAAGGCTGACATCCCAGTCAGCAAGGGGACAAAATCACTGGGATGAGGGGAGCAAGGAAAACTGAGAAAGACATAAGGTTGATTAGGAAGGATAAAATAAAAGCATTGAGCTTGAGAGAGTGAAAGAGAAGAAGCTGTTAAACAGGTCATGAAACAGAACGTCAGACAAGGGAAACGACATTTGCCATTTTAGCTGCAAAACTGCAGTCTGAGCCAACTGTTCTAACTTGTGGTTTAGCCATCTGAGAAAAAGTTTTTGCCTGGGTTTTTCCAGAGTTTGCATTACTCCTTTCGTGTTCAGGGTGATGAGGAATTTCCATTCTCTGTAGATTTTTAAATATTCCTTTCTATTCATGTGAGCCACAGGAGTTTATGGACATTTAGCAGGTATCAATGTCACAGTGGCACAGAAGTAGAAGTTACCTGTGCCAACATCAGGGTTTTGTGTAGCTGATACTGAGCTTCATGGCTGCATTCTTCAGTGCCCCAGCAGTGCTTCTCTCAAAACACACAAGCAGAGTGGAGTATAAGTACTGAAAAGCCACAGTAATTTCAAATTTACTTCTCATTCAAGTTGAATGTCATTGTTTAGATTGTGTGTCTCTCCTTTATGTTCCTGCACAAGATGTACATTCTTAGCTAATTGATAAGCTATGAAACCATATATATTTCACAATGCTCACAAAACCACACAAAAAAAGACATCTTATAATGTCCAAATATGCTCATTTAAAAGTTGGTGGAAGAATTGTCCAGAATGTAGAATATCACAACAAGGTTTTGTACAGAGCAAATCTTTTAAATTAGGCTTTTGTTTTTTTGTTGTTATTGTTTTTGTTTTAAGTCTTTGAAAATAGGATTTGATGCTGATCTGCTGAAAGGCCTTATCCAGCAGTACTGCTGGCACTAAGTCACAGGGTAAACACAGTCTGGCAGTGCAAGTCACAATGGACCACAGCTTGAAAATTACTGGCCTAGCAGCCTGGGAGTGGGAGCCCTCTGAGATCTGCCTTTGAATCTCTTTTCTATTTCCTTTCTGAATTTCATCATGAACAGTATAAAAACCATCATTTCTGTTTCTTGCTTTTGCCTGTGTAAAGGGAAAAGTGCAAGCACAGAAATACATTGCCTTTATCCCCCCCATAAAGTCTTCATTCAGATGCTCATCAACCTAATTTTTCCTTCCTTCTCTCTCCCCTTTGCTCATGGGCTTTCAGCTCTCCTTTGCCATATCCCCCTGCTTCTGTTAGCATTGCTCCTTTGTGCCTCATGTTGTTTCTCCTCTCAGCATGGCCTGCTGATGTGCTGTCGTGCTGAGCAGAGGGGCTGGAGCAGGGAAGAGTCCTGCCAGCACTGGAAGAGGCAATGCTGTGCCTCCATTCAGTGCCACATTTATGTTCACTGATTATCAAGAGGTGCTGGATCCTACTGAGCCACTTCAGTTTGGTGTGACAGCACATCAACAGAGTAAGGAGGGAGCCCTGGGCCCTGGCACACACTGATTCATGAGAGCATCCCACAGCAGACGTGGACTTTCTTTCCTTCTGGCCAGCAGGGGCTCGATCTCTCTTGTGTCTGTCCAGTGAGACTCTTCTGTAACAACGTTTGTATTGCACTGCTTGTCCACCTGGTAGCACACAAGAGACAGGTCTAAGGATTTGATCTCCTGCTTAAGTTCCTTGGATGCTCTCCAAAACGCATCTGGTTAGGCTCTTGGTTGAGAACATCAGCCTGCAGTAAGCATGCCCTGTTCCTGCTGAAGGCTGGAGCATTTCAGTGTCCATTGGGGGGCTGCACCAGCTGCTGTGTCTCAGCTGGGAGACACAGGCTTGTTAAGCTGCTGTAACCTTGCTTACATTTGGCTGTGGCTCTCCAGCCTCAAGTGAGATGGTGGCTTGCATTCCCTCTTTCCATCAGCAGTTTGTGGTCACTAAGAGGGCAATTGCCATGGGGTTGGCTTCACAGTGCCACCACAGTCACCTGCAGGGGTGACAGTTCTGTGTTGGGCTCTCAGTCACTCCCATCATTTCTACCCCATTTGTATGACACTTTAGCATCTTGATTGTTCCTTGGGTTTGTGTGACATTTATATTCCCTCTCAAAATTCAAAAGCAGGTGTTTTTTAGCCTAGTGAGGTAGAATTCTCATTTGAATTTTTTGAGATGTTAATGTTTTCCTATAAAGGAAGTAAATTGTTGCAACTTACTGCTTAGGTTGTTTGATCTTTGAATGTTTACTGTCAGGCAGATGTACATATTTTGTCCTACAACTGATGATGTTCCAAACCTTGTCTCAACTTTTCTACTACTTTTCAGACTACTGCAACACTTCAAATTCCACTAATAACTGAAATAACTGGTCAGAATAACTGTTTAGATTATAACCTATCAAATAGTTTCCTGCTTTTGTGTTCCTTATATAGTATTTTTTACACTTTCATAGATAGCTTCAAACCTTTATGGAGAGGCATGTCCTTAGCCTCTGCATCCTTTCCATTATGATTACTTTTGCTGTGATTGGTTCAAAGGCTTTTCACAAAGTCCATCTTTCAAGATGTGGGCGTCTTTGACAGTAACTTCAAAGAAACAGTAGAAAAGTCAATGACTGATACTGAATGGACATTTTTTACTTTGAATTAGTCAATGGAAATTTTAAGCCTCCAAGTGTTCCAAAGGATTAGGAGAACTATGACAGAAATGTATAAAGAAATATGAAGAGAAAATTGCAGAGTCTCTTTTCTTGCATGACAGCTTCCTATTTCCTCACAGAATCTGTTGTCTTTCAAAGTCCTGTCTTAGTTTCCACTCCAAATCTAATCCAGCAGAGTTTTCTGGGCTAGGCATACAGATTAAGAACCATTGGTAATACAAGGGGTTTGTCTCTTGTTCTTACCTCAAGTAATAACACTGTTTGTTTAAATGCATTCTTTTTGTGGCTGGTGAGGTGCCCTTTTTATTTACAGGTGATTCTGTGAAACGTTTTTTTGGTGCAACAGAGGGGTTCCAGTTTATGCCCAGGCAATCCCCTGACTCCCAGCCACACTGGGGGAAGCAGGAGCTCAGATCCCATGCTGCAAGGGCTGAAGGAGTCAGGTGTTCCTAGCCCTGCCAGAGATTGAATGGGGCAGGAGCTGTTAGAGATGAAAAGAGTAAATGGACTTGGCTGGCAGTAAAGCTTAAATGCTTCTGAATCAATTGGACTCTCAAAGGGGCCAGCTCAGGGATCTCAATGTCTGAGCTGCGATGGGAGTGCATGAGTGTGCACTTCTTCCAGGCACAATGCTACAATTTCCTTTTGGGAATAACTCTCAGTGTCTGGAGAGAGCAAGGAAAAGCTCTTCTTTGCTCCTGATGATCCCACTCAGCATGGGATTTCCAGGTCAGAAGCTCTTTGCAACCTCCCTTATGTTCCCAGGAGAAGCCATTTACCCTTCCCATGATTCTTGTTTTTACCAGAGGTCATTTTTTTAAAAAAACAACTCTATAGCAAAATAAAAATATTTGTCCATTTATGTTCCTGTATTTTATTTTCTGTATGAATTTATGATCATCTTGATCTGTGCATATGTCTTATAGGGAATGTAGGCATTAGCTTGGGAGTTTGATACCCTTGACCTGAAAGATCCCAAGTGTGTAGGTATGCTTTGAACCCCTTCCCCCAAATCAGCTTCATTTTTGCACTTTCTCTGAGTGTACTGGTGGCTGTTCTTCACATGTCAAAGCCCTACACATGAGCAACATTGAGCCAAAACCAAGTACTAAGTACCTCTGTAATCTGGGCTTCAGGTATATCCACTTTCATGGACTGTAATTATTTTATAAGTTCTTATCTCAGTAACTTTATTCATAGTTACCTTGGCATATTGTTTGCTACAGGTTTTGGGCTGCAAAAAACTCAGCTGGAGGTTCTTCCAACAGATTCATCATTACCACATAAATTTTTGTGCACTTTAATAATTTTTCCATGGTAATATTTTCCTTATGACGCTATGGTATCCTGATGTTGCATTTCTGTGGTGCCTACCTTTGTATATGTCCTGGTAGATCCTTTTTCCCTTTCAGTATTGCTGAATTTTTTTATCTATTTGTTTGGCTTAATTTTTACTCTTTTTTTTTTCTTTTTTTTTTTTTTTTTCTTTTTTTTTTTTTTTTTTTTTTTACCTAGCACTACAAGTAGAAAATGTTGTCTATCTTATCTTCAGCTTGTGCTAATTTTTTTCTTCACATGCTGTGACTCTCTTTCTGCTAGAGCACTGATTTGTCATGGTAAATTATACATAGCTCAGTGTCATGTGGATTTCTGTGCTTTAAGTTGCATCCTTCACTATTTTCCTTACTCTTGCACCTTCCATCAAACACATTTCTTTCTTTTGCAGCTCAAAAAAAAAAAAAAAAAAAAGGAGAAAGAGAGAGGGAGAGAGAGAGAAAGGAGTAAATAACTTTCTGCTATTCCCTTAGCTGCTTTGTTGTAAACTCTACAGAGTTTTTTGTAGTACTGTCTATGCAAACTACTATTTACCCAGAGTAGGGTATGCTGAGGGATACCACAAATCAGGTCTCAAGGAGAGGTGGGAATTTGAGGAGCAGTTATCTTTTTGACTCTTCATCCTGGCCATATTTCTCCACTGCTCTCTGAGCGTTTTGTGGCGTGGTTGCTGTTATTTTGTATGATTTATTTTGTCCCTGAGCTGCTGAGCTGTGGGCTGCTGCAGTGGCCTGATGCCACTAAAGCCTGGTGTGGTGGGACAGAGCTGCTCACAGGGCTGCTCTCTGCTGCCTTACAAGAGCTCTGCCTGTACCATGCTGTGTAAAGGAGCCCATGTTTTGTTGAGTAGATGGGGAAAGAATCTTCTCATTCCCATTGAGGTGAAATTGCTTAAAGGGAAATTTGCTGTTGGAAAAGAATGGATGAGGCAGGAAATTACCTTGGTCTGGTTTTTCCATTAGAGTATGGAAAATGCCCTTCTTTGGTAGCTAAGTCAACCTTTTACCAGGCCAAGAGGGGAACCAAGCCCATGTTTTCTGATGTAGGTACATGGTAAGGGAGGCACATAAAGAGTGTAGCCCTTGTGATACTGGAGTGCCTCTGGGTGTGATCCCAGAAGCTGTTGCAGATACCACTTCTTATGCCCTTGCTGCTACAAGGAGGAGACAGGCTCCTTCCTGGTCCTTTCCTGCCCTAACCTCAAACTAGGGGAAGCAAAGGACATGGGGAATAGGAGGCTGTGCCCATTTCAAAAGAAATGAAGCTTCAAGCCCAGGAAAGCTGAGTTACTGAAGGGAAAAATTATATTCTTGCTGGGTCACACCAGCCCTTCACACCTCTCTGCATCTGTCCCCGACTGCAAAATAGCCACTTTGAGGGCTATTTTATACATGGAATAATTGAACAGGTGAACTGAGGAAAATAATTTTTTGTGGACTTCCTAGCTCCAATTTATAATTGCTGCCTTGTAACCAAGGAATTCTTACAGTGACAGAGTGAGGAGCAGATAAATGCCAAGTAAATAGTACATACACGTCTGTAGTTTAGCACAGTAGGACAAAACATGAAGTAGGAGCTGCATATCAAAAAGCTGTAGCACCATGACAAAAAGTCTCCTTTGCTTTTGAGTGAGGGCATAAGCTTTGGTCCTAACTCTCAGAAGGGGGTGCTGTTACCTCATCTGATTTCTTTGTATTTTATAAGTATATCTATAAGGTTTGCATGCATATGTATGTATGTATATATAACACCACTGTAGTTTTAAAAGCAGGCTAAAAAATTTATTTCACTTTCCCTGCTGCTTTAGGGCATAGTTTTTTATGAAAAATGATCATAAAGTTGCTGCTTTTTTTTTTTTAATTACTCAGTAGTGCAGTATGCAAAAAAAAATTCAGCATTATGGAGTTCTTTTGAAAAGTATGGGAAACCTTGAAAATGGAAAAACAGTGTAACAAAAGGGAGAAGTGGCAGAAAAAAAGTGGTGTCTATTTTATATTGTACAGTGCAGAGAAAAAATTACTATCTTGTGCAAGAAGTGAGAACAACATATTCATACTAAGTGTGTATGAAAAACACGGAGTTGAAATCAATGTATTGTACTATTCAAAAATATGATGGTTTAGATTATGAAATCAGATGATTTTAAAAGGCTGTATGTTGTTGCAGTATTTCCACTAATTTTTATCTCTTGACATTCATTGTTTGGACATTAAAATAGTTTTGTTAATTTCTAATCTTGTTTGGACATTTATTTGTTTAATTTGCACCTCTAAATTAAGAAACAATAGTTGCATATATCTGTCTTGGACACACTGCTGATGAATGTAACTGACTGACTTTCTTTTCTTCATGTCTGCCTGCCCCTGCTAACTCTTGGAGACACATTACACTTCTTCCTTATCAAAGCCTTGCTTTGGAAAATGCTACCTGGATCTGTAGCCTCTCTCTCTTTGGGCAAGGAAGAGTTCAGGTGTGCAATATCTCAGTTAGACTGGGCACAGTAAGCTGTGAAAGCTCTGCAAGCAAAGGATCTTGCTGAATCTGCAGGCTTTCCCCAGCACTGCTGGCAGACTCCCTGGTATTCATGACCATCCACAAGGGAAGCTGGCACAACTGGGTTATGGTCTCCAGCTGGACTTTTGGAGAACAACCTTGCCCTCAAGCTGCTGGTTTGCAGGGCTTTGAACCCTTACATGACCAGGACACCATCCTGACTTAGAGGCCAAGCACATACAGCCTTAGCATTAAGTGATAATAATTAAATGCCATAATCTGTGACTCTGCAATTAGCAGCAGGATTTCTGTTTATTGGGATTATGGCCATAGCCATGTTCTGGGATTAATGAGTGAACATAAGTGTTCCTAATCATTCTACAGTGTGGAGCATGACTTCCCACAGATGCCTGCAATCCAGACTTCCTGCAAAACACAACCATTGGCTTCAGTGAGTGCTTAGAAAAGAAGAATTTTCAGGGTGGTTCCTATTTTGCATAGGGACCTCCTTTGGCAGATATTTGGCTAGAGTCTCTGAAATGCTGTAAAAACAAAATTCTCACTGTCCTGAGGATTGTGCTTTCTGGGTTTCTTCTGTCCTATCATCTCTATTGTGGTAATGTCAGGGAAATGATTACATAGAACGAGGTGTAAAGATAGTGTTAAAATGGCATCAAGACAATAAGCTTGCCTATTATTCCTCACTTATCTGGAGTGCACAACTGGAATTTGGAACTGGAATTCAAGAAATTGAATGTGGAACTTTAGAAGAACAATAGCAACTTCATGTACGTATTTCCCAAATCTTAGTTTTGTAGGTGTATGAATTGTTTATCCTGAACCAGGACTAAGATCCCAATTGCAGATATCTACTTTAGGATGAGATGCCTCTGGATTTGCACATTTCCCTTCAATATAATAAAAGGAACCTTTATTTTAATTCCAGACAGATTCATTTTAAATGCTAAAACAGATGAATTCTACTGCACCCAATACCTCTGTGAAGAGAGTCTGGCAAGTTTCAAGTGATTTTAAAAAAGTGTCTTAGCCTGGTTCCAAAGAGCTGGCAAGCATGACATTGACCGTTCCATATCTTCATGTCTGGGATGTGCCTGGGATTCTGGCTATTACTAAAAATGCACAGGATGAACATGAAATTACCTTCTCCAAGGACAAAGTATCTAGAGAGAGTCAAAGGTGGGTTTCACTTCATAACTTCCTTAAATTTCTCCCTGTGGAAGAAAGTGGGGTTTTAAGAAGCTGAGTAAGAGAAGGCTGTTATGCATTCAGAATGGTTGCAGGAAGACTGACAGGGAATGAAAAGTAACTGCTCAATCTGAGAGACTTATTTTACATTGTGTATACATATATGTATTTTGAAATACAGTGACTGTATTTTTCAGGGTCTAACTTAAAAGATCATCCTGTGGTGCCTGTAACAGTTTCATCTCAAATTGTCCAGTACTAAGATTTATATGTTTAGTTCTAGACTACAATGATCTCATTTGCACTTTGTAGCAACTTCTATGTATAGAATTTTAAATCCTTGGGTATAGTTTTAGAAATTTGCTGGGTTTTTGTCTGAAGGAATCACTCCATCTTGCATAGCAATAAACAGTCATCCATGGGAGGAGTTTTAGGGCTGTATGTGCTGGATGTTGCAAACTGCTGGCTGGATAGTCATCAACCTTGGAGCACAGCATGTGTACTACTCTGCATTGTGCTTTGTGCTGTGATGTGAAATCTCACTTTCTGTTCTTATGTCCGAGACCTAAACACTTTCTTCTGAACCCAGGACTTGGCTGAAGATAAGCCCTGCTCTTATCCTGCACAGACACAGGGATGAAGGGACCCCAGAGATGCTGGGCCAGGCATGCTTCTCGAAGAGCAGACTTCTGGAGTGTTTCTTGCTGGGAAACATGTAGTCTATACTTGTGTGGTCCAAAAAAACATGAGGTGCAGTCACCTATGTGTGTATGAAGGGAAATCTTCTCCTATTTGGCTATCAAGGTACAAGCAAGCAGGCTAAGATGAGAGTTTATGCTGATGAGATATAGTCAATTAATAAAGAGGATGTGATAAAATCAGTGTGAAGCAGAATGTGCAGTCTGCCTTTTGGTAATGCCAGCACAGTACACAGTAGTTGCCTGACTTGCACACCCCACCACTAACAGCATTGAAGAATACAGGAAGAAAACCCTTCTGGATGCTCAGACTGCTTAGGTGGGCATCAGGAAAGAGGATGAATCCATGTTGGAAAGATCTAATACAAACCTAGTGCAAAAGTGCAAAAACCTAGCCTGAGTGCAAAATGACAATGCCTTCTTACTGCTTTTGTCACTTCTTGTAGCTGTGCTATAGGAATTCTTGGGTGTAATCACCTTGGTGTTCTGCTACAGGCCACAAAACTCAACGCATAAACCCTGGCATATACACCTTCTGTTTTCAGCTGCACCACCTATTTGTACTTCTCTTCTTGGCTTTGGCTGCAGCTCACATTGTTGTGTGCATGTATCACATATCAGATGGGAAAATGGGGCCCTTCATGTCCGACGCTTCTTTGCAGCTGGGCTGAGCTCTCCAGGATCGTCTGATAAGATTGTGCTATAGAGCAGCCCATGAAACACAGTGTGAAGTGATTTCAGATACCTTCCAGCATCTTGCCAGCACATAAATAGTTAGCTGCCATTGGAAATCTTAAGCTACAGACAATGGGAGATGGTAACCTCTTGTGCACAGGATTTAAAACTATAGGATCATTGACCTTGAATCGTGCATGTAGCCTGGGAAATCTAGAGTTAAGCAGCTTGCAAAGCCATAAAAGCCAGCCACCAGTCTGAAGAATAGAAGCCTTCTTCTGGTTTTCCTGCTGATATTCACTGTTGTTTCAATCAAAGTACAGGTAGTACTTGAAGAATGACAGATCTTGTGAGCTTTATATACCAGTAAAATGAGATTATGCTTCATGACCCTGCTGCATTTGACTTTCACATTAGAGAATATGATTCAGGAATTCATTTGAAAATCCAAAAAATATAAATTAAAAGATTTTTATTGTAATTGCTGTTTTCTCATTAATTGCACATCATAACTGACTCACAGGAAAGTAAGACTCATAATGAAGAAAATCAGAAATAAAAAGGGACTCACAATCTTAATGTGTATCAGTACTGAAAAATGATGAAAAATATAATGAAAAGCATAGAAAACTATATTTTTCTTACTAGCTTTATTCTTATAATATCACATTTTAAAAATACAATTTTAGAAAAAAATGAACTATAGCTTTTTGCGGTGATAGGCGACAGGTCAGAAAAGCGTTTCAGAATAATTTTACACCTTTTAACCTTAAAAAATACTTTGCTGACAATTGAGAAAGGGCCTTAAAAGAAGCGCTGATAGGCATTCTCACAGCAGGGTTGCCATGTCCCATCACATAGCAGAGGGTTTCTGCATAATGTATCCTGTAATAAGAAGTGTACTGCAAATCACCGGGCTTGAGTAGCAGTTTTAAGAAAGTAATCCTTGGCATGAACTGCTATTAGTGATGACACTGAAAGTTTGTTACGTAAAACTCTTCAGAAGACACAAAGAAGGTAAACTGTTTAAAATTTTGATTCTAGCCTTGAAAGAACTACTTTGTCATAGAAATTTGTCTCCATTTAAATATATATTTAGTGTGCTCTGTTTTTTTTTTTTTTCATTTTTGCTTATGCTTGGACAGACTCATTAAACAGAAACTGCAGTGTTTTGTTAAATGAACATCAGTTTTCTCTCATTCCATGCCACAAATGGTGATTGTTCCCAAAGTGTCTTAATAATTACTGGTGTTAATTATGAATGTTAATACAGTCAATGATCACTCAGAGCCCCCACGTTACAAACCCTTTATAAATGAAGTAAAAACTAAAAAAAAAGAAAAATTTTTAAAATTCCAGTATAACAAAGACTAAATCAGTCCATCAAAGCACAGCAAGCTATATTCGTGTTTTAATGGCTAGACTAATCAAAATGGGATATGAAACTACAAGAAACCTTCTTGTTGAAATTAATTTTGTATTTGTCTGGAAATGTAAATAAAAGAAAACGTGAAGGGGCCATTTCCAGGCAAGTTCTTTTCAGTGTTAATGATGCAAATCAGTGAAGTTTCTCAGTCCCTGGGGAATCTTTTTGTCTTTCTCATTTCCATAAGAATGATTTTTAGGTGATTAAAATAAAAATCTAATGAAAAAAAATTCTTTATACTTTTCTCACAATAGAGTTTAGTAGATATCTGGAAAAAAAAAACCAAACTGAGCAGGAATTGACTTTAGAACTATAATAAACCTTTCTAGGAGACTATTGGTCACAAAATGTTTTTGTGTTTCTAATGGAGACATTTTTGGTTGTCTTTAGAAGTATTTGATAGAAGTTGCAG
Organism: Phylloscopus collybita; assembly: GCA_027886175.1. Lineage (NCBI taxonomy): Eukaryota > Metazoa > Chordata > Aves > Passeriformes > Phylloscopidae > Phylloscopus > Phylloscopus collybita. Next base: position 36,907,733 of record JAJNNQ010000006.1, read on the forward strand.
TCATCTGAAAGCTTGATGTTTCAATGGAACTCTAGAATTTTCTCAGCAGCTAGTAAGGGGTAATGAAACATTTCATTGTGTTGTTTTCTAAGATAGCAGTATGAGAAACAGGCAGAGACATAATAATTAAAATTTGGGCTTTCTGTATTTTTGGCAAATATTTTCATTCAGAGCTAGATTCTTCCTGAAGATCAAGGAATGGATTGATAGTGAAATACTGGAGAAGCATTGATCATTTTAATCTGCTTTCAATCTCATCCTTCCTCCAGAAAGAAACTACCTGAGCTGCTATTAAACCATGGCTTTGTTATAAGGCAAGATATACCCCACAGTGGTTCAGGATTGGCTTTACTTTCACACTTTTTCCAGGGAAGAGGAAATGGCAAAAACAGAGATCAGCATAGTCCAGGTTAGCCCCATGTCCAGCGCAGATAACACCTCTTTCCCTCCCCATGGCAGTGTGTAGGGGAAGGACTAAACAGTGCCCCTCTGTCCTGACCCACTCTGCACAGAGAGAGCAGCAATGTCCCAGGCTCTGCTCGCACACACAGGAACACGTGTGGGCACACAAACACATGTGTGTGCACACCTCCTTGTGCAACAGGGGGGAGTGACAGCCTGTGGGGCACACGGGAGGGCACTGGCCCTGCTGATGCCTCCCAGCAGGCAGCACAGCTCTCCCTCACGCTGGCAGGAGAGGGCAGGTGGCAGGAGTAACCCTGGAGGGAGCACAGAGCGGGAGCTGCTGCTGGGCCACATGTCCAGGAGCAGAGAAGATGACACGAGAGGGAGTATGTTCTTATTTCCTTGCAGTGCTCAGCCAAAGCCTGTGTCCTCAATGTTCACTACTTGTTATAAATTGCCCAGGCCCAAGCAAAGAAGCAAGGCAGTGTCTTTGGTGTGCACAAACAGGGTCTCCAGTGAGAGAAGAGCAGGGATGCAGGAAGTTGCTTTGGCACAGGCGGGAATCCCTATTGTGGATTCTGGGCTGTGTGAGGAGGCTGCACACAGGTGACACAGCAAGGAACCAAATCTCTGTGCGAGCCCCAACCAGTGCACTCATGTGGAATAGGGAGAGTGAATAGGGAGCTGCAGCCCTCCAGGAAATTCACATAGAAAGGGAGTTGGAGATTGCTGTTGCTTGGGACTGAATTGCTTCCCCCTGGGTTTCCTCTTCAGCTGCTAATGAGCCACCAAGGAGAATCAAGTTGTTCCCAGGACTGCTTGGGTCTTGGGTTTGGGTTGTGGAGGAATGAACAGAACTCTTGGGTTGGATATGGTACAGGGGACAACTGTTCAGGGAAAATGCACTAGTGTCTGATGCCCCCATGACTCTGGGAGGTGATGTCCTTCTTAATCGCTCTCCATAGTTCCTGGCTGAAGACTTCCTCTCCTGCTCCAGGCTTCCCCAGCCCTGAAGGGGGTCTTCTGCAGGTCCAAAGGGGGAGACTTATGAAATGTTCCTGGCTGTAGTGAAGTCAGAGGATGCTCAAGCTCCATTATTCAACAGACAGCAGTCAAGAGCCACAAAACCTGAAATGGGGTCTAAAATCTCAAAATGAACAAAACCAGAATCAACTCTTTATAATGCTTTTTAAACTACAGTACTTGGAAGTCTGTTTCAACATTGACTTATTAATCGTTTGCTATCTGACGTTAATATTAGAAAGGTGACGATTTTCAAGCTGCTCTCTAGATCCTGAGGACATACATTTTCTTGTTTCCTTAACATGGAGAGAATACAAAATCCCAGACTTTAAGAAGGAATACAATATACTTCATGAAATCATGATTTATGACAACACCACTGCTGCATAAGTTTAATGCTGTTCTTCCTCCTTCTTTTGGGTGAGGCAAGGAACAAATCCCAGGAAAGTTCTTTGAAGTCTTTAAGGGAAGAAACTCCTTTCCATCTGCCACTCCTCCTCACAGTGGGGTCCTGAGCCTTATGCCTTGCCTCTACATCCACACAGACCCCTAAACAGCCCACACTACATGCCATAACCAGCAAGGTGAGAGGGAGGGTCAGAGTGAAGTAGTCCTCAAGGCACCTTCCCCTGGAGTCAGCCCTGCCTGCCTGTGCACAATCCTTTGCTCACACCCCTCCTCATGGAAGGCTAAAACATTTCTTCTGAATAAAGTAAATACACACAATTTTAAATGTAGGACATAGCCAGTGCTTTATATAATCCTTTACAGACACCTACTGTCCAGTGCATTTGTTTGAGGTTTATGAGCCTCTGGTCCCACCCCTTTGTGGAAAGACGTTTTCTCCTATTCCCAGAGTGTGCTTGCTGCCTGGCTAGGAGCTCGCTTGCTGGAGCATTGCCACAGAACATCCAGTCATTTGCTTTCAGTGGCATGCCAAAAAGAGGGAACATGATCCTGTAGCCCAAGGACTGAGTGCAGATACTTGTGATTTTCTTATGTTTCAAAGAAAGACCTAAGAGGTGAAATCAGCCTTGTCCCCACCTCTCCTTCTGAGCACATGCAACTACATAGAGTCTGGGTACCCCTTCAGTGAGATATGAGTTTGATTTCTCTCAGACAGAGAAAAAATTGCACCTAAATCTGCAATTTCCTAAGGAAATAATAGAACAGCATTGTGAATAATGGACAGACACTCATGCCACATATTACAGGGATCTTGGTCTGGCACATCAGGTAGGCAACTTGCTCAGCTGGCTAAGACCTTTGCTGGTTGCAGTCTAAACTCTTCTTCCCTGGGCTTGGAGGGTGTTATCTGGAAGGGGATGTTACTGGTAGCCTGTGAGTGTCCCCTTTGGTCCAGGCCTCACTGTGCCTGTTGCCAAGCGACACTTTGCAATGTGCATCCTGCAGCCCTCCCTCGCCAGTTAGGTACAACTCCAAAGTGCTCTCCTCTTTGTCCTCAAAATGTAGCGTTATGGATTGCAGCCTTGGATGCCAGACAGGGATGAGCCTGTTCTGGGAAATAGGTCCAGCAGACCTGCAGAAAGTGTGGCTAGATACTACACAGCTGACATGAACTGATGTGGAAATGCTGTCAGCTCATCTAGTCAGAAACCTGTTTGAGACTGTGCCAGCTGCACACTCCACTGACTGCTCCCAGCCGGTACCCGCTGCTGCTCGGGGCTGGAGACAGGGCTGCTGCTCCTGAAGCCCTCAGAGCTGTTCCTTTCCCTTGGCAATGACTTCCTGCACAGTCCTGTGGTGTGGGCTGGAGCTGGCTGGGGCTATACAGGGTGATGTCACACTGGGGTGAGCTTTCCAGTCAGATGCAGGTTGTGTGAGTACACCTTACTCAAGAGATGAAGAGACTCATGGTGTCTGCCCTGTCCATTCCCTGGGCCATTCATTCATTTATTTGTTCTAGTTTTACAGGAAATATCCCTGCATCTTTAACAGGTTATTTGTCTAATGAGCCATAGAAAAGGCAAAATGAGGTCCTATAAGAAAAGAGATCTGGCAGTAACACACACTCTTTGCTTCCCTTACCCTCTTCTCCAAGACTGGATCAAGAATTTCCTCATGTGAATCCCAGAAGTACCTGCAAAGTAAATTAAAGGAGGGATTGTTTTCCAGACCACTCCATTTGGAACAGAAAAACAAGTGATCTGGCATCTTTTAGAGCAAAATGGAAGAATCCTGCAAACAGTAATGTTTCCCTGTGGCTAGGCAGCCTCCAAACAGGAATTACCATTATTAATTTACACATCTTAAAATGCCTTTATGCTGTTTCAGGGGCCTAAATCTCACCTGACTCTGTTGAGATATGTCTAGGACCCACTTGAGGAGAACTTCAAGTCACAAAGATAGTGAATTCTTACCAGACTTTATAATATCACAATAATGAAATTGAAATTGCTCACACGGTGAAATGGGTTTTAATGATTCTCTTATGGTGTTGGGAAGATCCTCTTTAAGTTTTCTGGAACCATCCTTTCTGGATGAGTCCTGCACACATGTTGCATCCCTCAGAGAAGTGATATGAGATGGGATAGCTCTGGTGCAGGTGCAATAGGAGAGCTTTAATAGCGTTAGAAAATACATTTGTAAGTGTGAACTTTCTTCAAAAAGAGGGTAAATCTGTCAGCATAACGAATCCTGTTACAATTAATTAGTGCATTCATTGGGAAGGTCTATGAAAAGTCTAGTTACTTATCCTAGAAGATAGGTTGAAGCCAACACTAAATTTATGTTTCAGTAAGGATAAAATTTATCCCAGAGGACGTAAACAGGAAGACCAGTCTGTTTCACATTTGCAGAAAAGTGTAGCTCTGTTGCTGTTTCACTGCCCTCAGGTATTCCCTGAAAGAGGAATTCTCAAGAGGAAGCTCCTGTTATTTGTGTTTGTCTCCAATATTGCCCTACCACAGTTTTTCATGGAGGAGACTGGAAATGCATCGTACTCCTGCAAAATATTAGAGTGGTACTCTAACTTGATGTACTTCCCAAGGCAAAATGTAGCCACTGAATAAGCTGTGTTTATGGTAGGGATGGTTTTGTTCTAGGAATTCAGGTTTAAAGCTCTAAAGAAATCTTCTTGCATTACTGATGCATTTCACTTTGTTTTTTTTGTCATGGAGAGCGGCATCTCAAACCACACAGCCCAACTCCTAGAAAATTGACCCACCTCCCAGTCTTAAAATCCACTCCTGCCTTACGTCCATAGCTTATGGAAAAAGTTGTCCTGGGAAAGAGATCTCCCTCCCCTCCTCCTCCTCCACCCTGCAGCAGGACCCATTGTCTGCCGGCGGCAAGGCATAAAGGAGTTAACGAAGGAGCCGGCAAGGAGGTATGACGGGGTGATGTCAGAATATTTCCAGGGAAAGAATGTGTTGGGGGGCGCTGGCCGGGCCGGGGCTGGGGCTGGCGGCCCCCGGCCCCACCCCGACATTCTTCTTGTCCGGTTCCCACAGGCGGAGAGTGGCACGGGGGGTCAGAGTGGACGAGCACAAAGAGAGACCCCCTGCTGCCGGGGCCATCGTGCTGGGCTGTCACTGCTACTAATTCATGACTTCACCTTTAATCTCACTGATCCATTATAGGTTAAAAAGAGACCCATTTTACAGCTGACAAGATTGAAGGGAGCGCAACCCAGGAACTGGGGGGGGGGGGGCGAGGGGGTGGGCATGGGGTCGGGAAAAAAAAAAAAAAAAAAAAAAGGAAAAAGAAAAAAAGAAAAAAAAAGAGGGGGAGAGAGAAATAGCCCTGGCTAAAGTTTGTACGATTGGGACCATCTGCTAAAAATAGATTTTGTGGGGTTTGTTTGTCCTTTCCCGTCACTACGACAATATCTATTTTCAGAGGGAAACTGGTAACTGCAGCTAAATCAGAATTTTAGCACACAGGGTCAGAGCAAAAAGGAGTGGGGAGGAGAAGGAAGGCCAGGGGAAAAAAGAGTAAGATTTTAGGGCTGGGGCTGTACAGTGGAAAGGATGGGAAGCATTCAAATTACTTAGTGCTGCTTTAGGGCATGTTTGGTGAGGTCACCATGAGGAAATGACTAAGAAATTTATGAAATGCTGATGCCAAAGGTAAGCTGATCAAATCAACATTGATTCAGCAGAGTAATAACTATATGTGTGTGGCACTTGCAGCATGTTTAGAATGACACAAATGACGAATTTTCAGAAATCATTAGACCTACTGTGCTGTGAGCTGTAGAAAAAATCTCCAGAAGTAATTCCACTACTTTTTTTAGTAACATAATCACATTCAATTTGTCCTTTAATGACGATTTTTATGCTGTTACTTCAAGTAACTAGACCACATATTTTCAGTGAACTTCAGAAAGTAAGCAAATTGGAAAGAAAAAAGTGGAGCTTCTGAAAAAAAAAAAAAAAGAAGCAGTGGAGGAATGATAATTTACCATACACCTGAGAAAAGAATTATTTTTAGCATATAGCAAAGAACTCAACATTCTTGCATTTCCTGGTTTTGTTCTATGTCGGTGAGGATGCTGTAGGTACCTATGTGTAATGTTCAAGGGGTTAGGGTACTTTTTGCTTCCTCTAACTGATGCTCTTTGACAAAACCTTTTAATTCCCAAAGCAGTTTTACCAAGTCTGCCAAACTAGTCTATCACTCCTACTGCCCTGATTGTATCAGAAAGCACTGAAGCTCAAGAAGGTTATTTGCTGGATTCTCCCTGTCTTTTCCCCATGAACTGCTGGAGCTGCATCTCGTTGGATTTTGCAATGAAAGTATGTCGTTTTATACTGCCAGAAGTGCAGAGATTTTTGCAACTGCTACAACACCCTGCTCCTTCTTCTTTCCCCTCCCAGCAGAGGAACTCTGGGAGTTATTGGCATCGTGGTTGCCCCACTGCCATGAGATGTGGGTGGAGAGTGGGGAAGTTTATCATGAGGATGCGAAGAAATTTGCAAAGATTTTTGGGTTTCTGGGATTCAAGTCTGTGAAGGAGGTCAGCCTGGTGTCTGTTGTGGGAAGGTGTAAGAGAGAATGGGGACCTTTTGCATGAGCCGTTGTCAGTTAAAGTTAGTGACCAAAGTCCTATTGAAAAGAGCCTCTGGATCAAATCAAAACCTGTTTTCCTAAGAGTGACATTGCCTTCAAATGGAGGCAGATTGAGGTCCATAACTGGCCAGTGCTTTGCACACATTCTGCTTACTTTAGTCACACAAAATGACGTATTGATGCAAGTTTCCAGGATCCAAACAGGCAGCCCTTTCATAGGCAAAAGCCCTAATGAAGTCACTGGCACACAGCCTTGGCTGGCCTAAGGCCTGCAGGCTATTTCCCTAGTCAATACACTGGACCTAATCTTATACCCCTTGAGCATCAAACTCCATGTGTATTTTCTGCAAGTATTTGTTCTCTTTCTGCAGAAGTGCAAGATTTGTGTGCTGTAGAGTGCAGTGTCAGTGAGCAGCTGCTTCTCCTTCAGCATGAGTTGCTCAGCACACAGAACTCATTGGCTACTGGCTGGACAAAACCGCACTGCAAAGCTGAGGCGAGGAACAGCAGGGACCTAGGCTGCCAAATACAAACCTCCTGTTTTAGTTTGTAAGTGTCTGGAAACAAAACAAAACAAAATTATTAAAGAAAAAGAAAATTTTAGAAGGCTTCAGCAAATATTAAGAAAATATGTATTTTTACTTGGTAATCTGACTACTTCTAATTTAATGGAACGTTAACTCCTCTGGTTAAGTTGAATGCAATCAGAGGAGCTGTTTAACAATGAGTTAAGAGTTACCTTGCAAAATGGATTTCATTAACTCTTTGTAAGCTTAGTCCTTCTGGTTTCTGGTCAGACAGCTGGAATTATTTTTCCCATTCCTAAGAGTGAATAAATATAGATTGGAATGGCAGCTTCATATATTACCTTGGTTACAAAGTGTCATAAAGCACAAAGTTAAAACGATAAAAATCATAAGGATGTTTCCGTAAGGATGCTTTGATTTAGGCAAGGAACTGGTATTTGTTCTGTCTGGAATTTTTGATTAAAATGTTTTCCAAGAGCAAATGTTATAATGCAATGCCTGGGTATAAAGGTAAAAAAGCATCTTTTAGAACTGAAAAATTACTATTTCCTCCACACTTCTAATAAAACTATAGGATTAATAAAATTCTTCTCAGATATTCTCTTATAAGTTTGGTACATCTTCTGCAATGCACCTGTAGGTGCCCAGAAGGAGTGAAGAAAACGGCTTCTGTGTGTATTGGATGGATTAGGGCCGAACTGCTGAACTGGATGGCAACAAGTTGGCCTGGAAGTAAAAGAGGAGGGAATGAAGGTGATCCAGACTACCAATTAATTGTGAGTTCTTCCTGTTACTACATCCCTGTCACTTGGTAGGATAAGTGCTTGCAGTTCATGCAAAAAAACCCTGAAAGGCTCTGCCTCTAGTTGTGCTAGATCTAAGCCCACAGGCAGGCTCACAACTCAAATATATATAAAAATGTTGGCCTTAAATATTTAGCTTTCTTTGGAAACTTATTTCCTTTGACAACTTGCATCCATGTTGTCATCATGCTTGGTGTTCTATAAATACATTCATGATCTTTGATGCCAATCATCTAATACCTAGTCCTTATCACAACAAGCTCACACACCTCACAGTGTGCTCAAGGAGTTATCTTTCTATCTCTTTTTTAAAGATGAAACTAATCCATTGTAAGCCCCATAACAAGGAGCCACTCTCAGGGTGAAAGTATAAGTGCAGTTTTTAAATGGTATTGTATTTGTCTCATGATGCTTGCCATTAAAGACACAGGTATGAAAAGATGCTCTCTGTTTTTATGCAGCACTGCTGTGGAGATAGAGTACAGTTTTCCTTGTGATTGCCAAAAGATTTGTGCATGGTTTAATTAAAATATATTATTATCCTAAGGCTTTTTCTTTTTTAAAGTCAAGCACCCTACTGAAGACACAGGACATTCATACAGCCAAATCTGTGTCAGTATCCTGCTGGCAGTAAGAGCTTTTGCACAAACATCTGATTGCAGAGTCAGAATTCAACAAAGCAAGAAGAAACAGGCTGAAGAGCAGCTACCTAAATACATGCAGTAGCACAGAGAGCGGGAAGCGGAACTGAGAGAACAATAAATGAAGAAACAATGAAAAGGTCAAGCACTTATTCAGGATTCGTAAGTACGAATGTTGCAGTGCAGGCAGTGCAGGTGAAAAATGAAATTCTGTCTCTTCACAAATTTTTTTGTCCCCATATCTTTTTTTTCCAGCTCATGGATACCACTGAAGAAAATCTTGCTTATAGTAGAAATACCCAAATATGAGATGCAAATAGTATATGGGGCCATCAAGACAGGACAAAGCTCCATTTTTGTGACTGTCTTCAGGAGAATGCACTGAATTAAAAGAGAGATACATTTTGTGGAAATGCTGTTGGAACATTTGATGCAGAAACGTGATCTTCCATCCTTCATTTCCGTATAGTAGAAGTGCTGGTTCAGTCAGAAATGAGTGGATGGCAGAAACCTCACTTGCTGTGCAAGTGAGCTGGGGCAATACATGTGTGGTGATCATAATTCTCCAAGCTCCGGTTTTCAGAGCATCTGGAGCAGACTGTTCCCTGACTGTGGGGGGCTCACAGGTAGCTGGTGTGTCCATATGCATACTGAGGCTGGGTGGAGGCAGAGGTGCCCACATATAGGTGAAGAGTTGTTGAGGAAAATGGAAGAAGGAAATTGTCATCTCAGGGGTTGTGAAGTTTAATACTACTTGAGCTACTTTTACAGTCATCAGACCAAGCTCTCTTGAAGAGGATAAAAGAAAGCCAACATGGCGCATTGAAACTCCCATCTGCAGTACCTTCAGGGATTCCCTTCAGCAGTGGTGTAACCCATCACTACTCCTTACTCAGGAAAATTTATGTCCTTTTCTCAAATATTCTTTAGTGCTGTTTACATTCCTGATCTTCTCCAACCCCTTCCTGCAGTGCATATCTTCCTCTGCTCTCTGGTGTTTTTCCTTTGGTACGTATTTCCTTGGCATGTTGTCCTTTCCTCCTCTGGACCTCCTGCCTCATCACCTTCTCCCACTGGCAATTCTGGCCCCACTGGGTTTTTATATAGTGCTTGTACAGTTATTTCTTCATGCTTTAGAAAAAGCAAAACAGAGGTGCAGTGTCAGACAACACTTGATGGAAAAGGAAGGGATGGATCTGACAACTCCATGAACCTCCAAGTCACTCGCACTCTTAGGAATCCTCTTAGGTCTTGCTGGGACTGGTTGCAGTAGGTGACTGGGCTACCCAGAACTAACAAGATAGCAAATGGAGTACCACAGCTTTGAGATACAAGTGTGATTACTCAGTAGCCTAATTTCTATTTAAATATAATCCCAAATTGCTCCTGCATTTCTCTGAAACATGCAGGGGTAAAAAAAATATTTGATTTTTTTTTTAAAAGCAAAAGCAAACAAACTTTCAAGTTAATCCCCATACTAACTGCATTGCAACTAATACAGTTACATCAGGGTTTCCTTTGGGTCACTATTTTCTTTTGCCTCAAGGCCAAATAGGTATTTAAGCATCACCTAATAACCAAAGACCAAATACAAGCACCAGGCTGACATGTCATCCTTTTCCCACCCCCTCCAGATTGTTTCTGTCTGTCTCATGCTCTTCAAATGGCAATGCAAAGCCCATATGCTATGGTGTCAGGGAAAAATTCCCAACACAGCATCTGGCTGCATGGCAGATCCCGAGGCAGTTGGTGTGTCAGCTTTGGAGCTGCTTCTGCTTTTGTCATGTACCAGGGATTGGTGATGGGACTGCCTTGTCACCCCACAAACCACTTTGGATTGCAAGGAATCACTAGGTTTGTGTTTGTCAATAAGCCTCTGCTTAAACCTCTCATGAGATCTCTATATAGGCCTCCTTTTATGGCAAAATAATGGGAATTTCTTAATGCCAATGCAAGTGTGTTCAGCAGAAATATGTGGGTTTAGTTTAAAGTGGACCATGGCCTGGTAGATACAGGTCACTGTGTACTAGGATTTCTTTCTCAGAAAACTCTTGAATGCTCTTTGAAAAGGTATTTTTCTTTTTCTTCTTTTTTTTCTTTTTTTTTTTTTTTTTTTCTTTCCCTTTGCTCACGAGTGGAAGCCACTTGTGGATGAATAGGATCCATAATGCCCGGAGATATTTGAGATCAAGCATATGGTCCATTGAATATGCATGGAAACGGGGCGGGAGGGAATCGGTGTGCAGCACTGGGGAAAGTGTGTCTGAAAGTTAAGCAATGCAGAGTTTGGGGGCAGCCTTTCTGCCCATTTGAGGAACCATCACTCTCTGTTTCCTCTGGTATACCAGTTACTAGTTAGCAATTTGTGGTCAAAAGCATAGCTGGGAGGGTTGAGCACTCAAAGATTTGGTCGTGGCTTGTGTTAGACAGAAAAATACCATTTCACCTGTGGTTTCCTGCTAAATGCTTACTTTTACAACCAAAACATTAAACAATAAAATCTCAAGTTATTCAGAAGTACATAAAGATAAGAAACTTATTTAACTGACAAATGATCAATTCTTTGCTAGGAGAGAGTCTTAAATGACTCTTCTTCACATTTAAATGAAAAGAGTGCTTGGAGATTACACATTCTGGTAAGTTTTCCTTACCAGTGGAGAGAGAGAAAAGGAGACAGGACTGAATAGGAGCGATTGGGCATGAAGTAGTAACTATGAGGTCCTGGAGGCAGGAGAACAAGAGAGGGAAGGAAAAAAAAAAAGACAAGGGAACCCAGAAGAAAGGCAAGGGGGAGGAGGGGTGGAGGAAAAGATACGTAGCAGCTATTTAAGAGATGCCAGGGAAAACTGGGATGTTTGTGTGTTTGGGAAGAAAGACAATTTTGAAACACAGAAATTGAATCAGGAACTATGAAGATTTACTGGAAATAACCCTGGATAAAATGTTGCATTTCTAAGAATTGAATGAGTTTTGGGAGGCAGGGGGGGCGGGGGGAGGCTGGGGTGTATTTTTTGTATCATTGCCACAGCATATTTTTTTCACATGTCAAAATGTGAATTAATCTCTAAATCACCAATATGTTATGATTAATTTACTTCATGGGCCAAAAGAACATATTACACTGCATTTATTTCTTATGGCTGCTGAAAGTCCTAGAGAAATGAAGAATTAAAAGACTCTTAAAAGTAACCTTCTCCCTCATATACGAATGTGGCAACCACAGTGACATGCACCCTACCACGGGAAACACTCATTTTCTAATCTTACTAGTAAGAGTGGATATGGGAGAGAAGAAAGATGCTTCATTACTGCATTAATAGCCCTGAATGTATTGCACAAAACTGACCTCTTGCACATCTGAACTGAGTCCTGCGGATGTACCATTTTGTGGAGGGCAGTGTGTGTCTGTGTGTGTGTGTCTGTGAAAAATGCCTGTGTGGGGACATGTTTTAAAACAACCTCTATGTCAAAACCAACACCATTCTGAAACAAAACTCTAGACCTTTCTGCTGTCTGTCTGGTGCAGGACTGACCCTTCAGCATTCATCCATCTCTTAAATATGATTTAAAATCACAAAGGTGAGGGAAGAGAAACACAAACTATGTATACTGTTATTTTGGTCTAGTCAAGTAGGCATTTTCAATAGTGTCTTTGCAAGACCAGTTCTTCCTAGCTATGGGTCCTGTGTGAATACTGAGGATGACAGCTTAAAGTAAGACCAGTCAATGTATTACCACCTGTCCTGTGCAACTGTGTCTTTGGAAATGCTCATACATGTATGATATACATACATAATATAGGATCATTTGTTTTCATATGAGTTTGCTTTATATATATATATATTTCTGAGAAAAGTAATTTATCTGTTTAAATAGTTTTTACAGTAATATAAACACACTCAGGTAGATATTTGTAAGGTACTTAAGCTAGACTGTTTAAAAATAAGCAAAAAAAGACTAAAATGGTGAGTCTTTTAAGGCATCTTAGTAGCAGGCTGGAGAACAAGTCTCCTGGCTGAGCTGCTCACAAGCAGTGATTTTTCCTCCCAGGAAATTCCATAGTGCAACAAAGCCAAATGAATTCAACTCTTGGCCCATCTGAATGTACTGGAAGGGAATCCTGCCTTTAGCTGGATTTCTTCTTTACAGATCTCTTAAATTACTTCAAATGCTGTTCCTGTGGTAGTGGGGAGCCTAGGGGCAGGACTCTACTGTAAAAGCCATCAGTCACACATAATGTGCCACTTTCTGCAACACATCAATCCCTCTAGAGATTTTTCAAAGTTAATGAACATCTCTGGGTGCAGTGGTCTCATGCCTTAAGTTTGAAGGTTAGCATCTGTTTAACACTCATTAGAAAAAGTTTATTTCAAGGAAAAATTGCATAGGTGCAGGGTACATGTCCTCAGAAAATTCAAAACAAAGAAGCATCTTGGATATGTTTATGCTCAAATCCACTTGCTACAGTTCTGTGCCCAAGAAAATTCTGTCCAAGTAAAATATAATTGTCAGAATCTGGTTATATTCAGGATGTTTTCTGGGTTCTTAATCACTGTGGATCCTATTTCACAAAGATCTGAAATATGTGTTGGAGTCCAACAGGCTTCCATGTAATTTAAGCTGCTGTAATGTAGGCTTGGCCTCAAGCAGTTGCTGAATAAGCATGGGAGTGCACACACTTGCTTAGACACAAGAAAGTGCTTGAGTGCTGCACCAACCTCCCTCTAAAACCTGACTTCCCATCACTAAAGGAGATGCTGCTAAAGGTCTGGTTTCCTCCAGGCACACCAGTCCAGGAATGAGGTGCCAGGCAGCCCTCCACTTTCAGGGGGCTTTTGCTGAAGAACACAGCTCTGTACAAATATTTCTCTGGAGTCACAGGAATTACAGCATGCATGATCACTAAACTCATGCAAAACCCAGCACTTTTTTCTTAAGAGATAGGGGGAAATGTCTATTCTTGCACTCTCTGCAGATAAAAAGAAAGCACTTTCTACACAGTAACTAGAGCCTTAATTAATTGCCTTAATTAAACTAAATAAGACTAAAAAATAGTAGATGTAGCTATATAAAACCTATCCCAGATTCTAATGACATCCTTGTATTGTACACATACAGCTGATTCCTGTATGCTTGCTTTTGTCTTCATTGATCATTTTTTGTCTGTCAGAGCTTTTACCTCTCTTTCCCCTGTTCTACAAATAGTGACTGTGAGAATGATGTACACATTACAGCGCCCCTTGTTTTGCTGCTGTAAGTCCTGACACATGGCACCAGGAGCATGTGTGACTCAGGGAATTATGCAGGCCTGTACATAGATACTGAAGATACACTGAGGCAAGGATGACAAAACCAAGAGGTCTTATGACCTTTGAGACAAACTTAAGTGTTTGCCCAAATCTAACTGAAACACATTTCTTGATTTATATTCAAAAAATTTACATGTACATTGTGTTAGATGTCAAATACATATTAAAAACAGAAGAACTACAAAGCCTGTTACTAGACTAAAATTGACTTTTATTGGCAACATGTGATATAGTTTGTGGGTTTAGTTATGTTGAAAAGTGTGCCTATTATTTTCCCTGCTTGATCTTTGCATTTTTCCTAAAGATTTCATCAAAGCTAAACAACTGCAGAAGCTGCACTGCTCAATAAACAATGTTTTCTTTTATATTTGGTTATCACAAATGTACAAGGGACAAGCTATTATCCTACTCAGGATCCCATGGAACAGTCATGTGTTGGACACTGGGGAAATAAATTGGGCTGTTTGGAAGCCTGCTCACTGCTGCTGGTGGTCAGCAGCTGCTCTATGGCAATGGCTGTAGCCAAAGGCAGAGGAAAGCACTGCAAGATTCAAACTGTTTCTGAATTTGTCCCTTCTCTACTGTGTCCTCCCCAAGATCTCACAGCTCTCTTTGTACCTGTTGTGAAGAGGAAGGGGGCTCAGTGGAGCTGGTAGTCCTGTCATCCCGTGGCCCTAACCACCCAAATCCCTACCCCTGCTGAAGCCTGCTGCCCACTTTCCCAGTAAAGCAGGGCAACTGTCTTTTCCTTTGCAAATGAGGCATTCATAAGAACAGTAACCAGGGCAGCAAAGAAAAAAAGGCATTTTCTATGTGCACTTCCTATGTGAACACAGGTATGTAACAGCAGAGCCTGGGCTTCTGTTGTGTGAGGTAATTTATATCAGTGTTTGTACAACTGGGGCCAAAATCTCTCAGCACTGGTGCTGTATTTCCACTCATTTTGTACTAGGGTCTTCCTGTGAATCCCCTGTGGGAGCAATTCAGTGGTACTTAAGGGGATGGTATTTCTGTAATTATCTAATTATTGCTCCAAGGTTCTTTCTTGTGCTTGTTAAACCTTCATTCCAGTGAAAGTGTAACCCCAAACTACTGAATTTGGATAAAATGTGATTGAGAATCAACATTAAATTCCTGAGTAGATACTGTTGTCTTACTTTTAGTATTTCCAGTTTGAAAACACAGAATTCAGACTGGATCACTCTGAAGAGAGTAAAAAGTTTCAAAGGTAGTGGAGTGTGCAAATGGGGCTATAACTCTCCATTAGATTCTTTATATTGGCTTAAAATTTCATGGGGTATTTATTTCTTTAATTGATACTATAAAAATTATCTGAATTCCTGTTAATTGATATCAATCTCATTTCTAAATTCTGATATTTTTTTTTGCAATAAGGATTCAACAGTGAATTGGATCATACTTATACTCAACAATCTTTCAGTTACTTACCCTTTAATTAATATTGTTTTATGCTCTTTCTTAATTCCTTTATGAGTTCCTTCCCCCTGCGTGGGACACAGGAGTCCAACACCAAAAAAAATTAAGGAAAAAATAAGGGTGTCTTGGGCTACTTCCTTCTGGTTCCTACTTTTTAATTCGCTTTTCACAAGCAGCCTTAAATATTACACCTTCATTTGAATTTTCAGCTGCTGAATCATGATCAGCTGAAGTTCCAGTAGCCCTGCACTACTGGATATAACTCAAGGGGTTATGCTGTTTTCACTGTTTGGCACATACTCAGGAATGGCAACTTAGCTTAGCAGTTGGAGCATATGGCAGGGGGAGATAGGCCAGCATCTTGGATGAAGATGCATATATTTTGTACTCTCATGGTATGATGCATTCTTGTGCTTTGCAGATGGCACCTCAGAATTGTGGCTCTGAAAACTAATTTTGCCCAGCCACGCAGGTCTGCTGACACAAGCACAAGGATCATCTGTTTCTGCAGACACTACTGCACACTGCAGATATCCTAGGCAGGAATTTTTCTGAGAAGAACACCTGCATCTCAGTTGCTGTGGTTAGCAGAAAAAAAAAAAAAAAAAAGCTCAGGAACCTATGACAAGCCTTTGTATCTAGAGAGAAGAATTCAGCCAGACAAAATCACTACCCTCATGTAACACTTGGTCACTGTTTCTCCTGAAAGTTTATTACATCGTGTTTAGGGCAAGAGTAACAAGAATACACTGATCTTATGGCAGCTAGAAAGAGGGATTTATTGTAATTGACAGAGATCTAACATTGCCTTTGATTTGCCAGCAGCTTCCCTGCATATAGACCAGTCATCAGCCCTCAGAGAAACTGCTTTTGTACCACATAGGGATTGTAGCACTAATAGTGCCTCCCTCAGAATTTGTTTGTGTTTTGTGTCTGCCTCTCTGCCTCCACAAAACCAGCATCTTGTTACATGTGCAAGTGGATCAAGGGCTTGCTAGACAGGTTTCAGGCAACAGATTCTGTGCAGCTAACAGAACTGCAGATTAAGGTATGAGCACTTTCTGTTCTCTGGCATAATTTGCATTACTTAAAATCACTCTGGGTACTGTGTCACTGATCTGATCAGGGAGATCATGCAGGGAGATCATTTAAGAGTACATCAGGCAGATGTATTTTTAAAGATCATTTTCCTGCATGTGCAGTGGGCTTCACGCGAGCTACTGTTGGGTCTTCTAAGCTTTCCTTTTTTTTCCCCAAATTTCTGTGCTCTTTGTAGGACAGACAGCCTCAGTACTAGCCTGAAATAGTAAACAGTTTGGCAGCAAATAAAGTCATGGGTGATGGACACAAACAGTTAAATTCTATTGTCTACCTGCAACAGGAGAGCTAAAGGAGAAGGAGAAACTGGAATTAAAAACAGATCTGTCAAGCAATGAATGGGATACTGTCTGGAATAATGTGAAAATTACTGCCAGCTTACAGTGTACCAAGGGGCTTTTTTTTTGGTTTTTTTTTTCCCAGATGATTCCAAAGAACTATTATTTACAGGACCCCTGAGCAATTGTTTCCACATTGAGCTAAGACAAGGGAACTGTTGCTAGCACTACCAATAATATATGTCTGCCTGCCACCAGCAGCTTGGAAAGCTCAAACACCTGCAGGGTAAGGGATGGATTCTAGGGAGGGACTTCCTCTCATCACACAACTTCTGTGGACACAAAAGATGCACACATTTTTGACAGCATGAGAGTAGATAAGAGCATTTGCTGCCTGCAAATGAAATGCTAAAACAGCAAAGAGGTGCCATAATACCATCCTGCATTCAGATGTTGTGTAAATTAGCAAGAGGTTTCAGAAGGTACCTTATTACCCTCAGCAGAAGGAACCAATGTGCTACAATCATAGCATAGATTTAAGACAGATTTGAAGACTTAGAATAGAGAAATATCTGCCCTCTAAATTTATGACGTTCTGTCTCCCTTATTTTTCCCATTTTTAGACTTCAGCTGACTACCTGGGGTGCCTGATGTAGGCTTTCTGACTGCTATTGCATCCAAAATCTTCAGTGATTCGGACTGCTACTGACAAACCCATGTCCTTTGTACAGTCACTGGAAAGAAACAATTTCCATGCCTAAGTGCAGATCTGACTAGGACCCATCATTGTATTGTCTGTTTTATCTCCACAAGCAGAAAGAACAAATAATTCTGAAGCACTGAAAAAAATCATTTCTACCTTCCTGGGTCTCATCTGTCATGGTTTCCCTGGGAAGAGGACAGGAAGAGGACCACATATTTAATTTTTTCTATGGGTTTTGTTTGCTTCAAAGATTGAACTGAGTTTTCTTTTTCTTTCTTCTTGTGTCTGAGGGGCCCAAGAACATGAGTAGCTCTTCTCCTGAGCCCATTTCAAAAGTATGTTAAGTGCAGGAGCATTGCTGCATCATTTGTTCATAGCGTTCTTCACAAGTGTATAGAAATTAAAATTCTAAAGAGTGCACAGCACCAGTATTATAAAAGTCTTTTTAATTGAGTTATTTAAGAGAGGATGTTTACTTACTCCTTATCTCAATGACCAATCCATTTACATCCACACACTTTTCCACAATGCATTTTTGAAAAAACAAACAAACAAAAACCCCACAAAACACAAAAACAAACAAAACCAACCAACCAAACAAAAAACAGGAGAAGATTTTGAAATCTTCAGAAACAGAAAAAGTCTTGAAAGTCTTGGGCAGTTTTTCTGTGATTACACATCTGGAAACGAACAGAAAAAAAACCTGAAGAAGGCTTTGAACTTTGCCATAGTAATCTCTATTTTCACTGTTGCTGAGCAAGACTTTGGACATGGACTTTCTGAGGCAGGGGTTTAATGATAAATGAAAAGTTTCTTGTAAACATTAAGGAAAAAAAAGGAGCGTGAATGGGAAGTGAAACCCAACTTGGTATTTCCTTTATCAATTGGTCTATCTAAAATGGAAACCTCAGAGGTGAAAATGAAAGAAACAGTGGGAGACCTGGAGAAATCAAAACAAAAAAAGGATACGTTAGCAGATGACTAATGAGAAAGAGGCTCTTACCATACTGAGAAATCAGAGGCTATTTTATAACCTTTGTTGTGCCTTTGCCACAGCACATAAGATCTGTCACATACATGTTGTGTACCTTATTGTAATGGTCTGCTGAAATCATTCACGCTGTTTCATGACGCAAAATATAAAAAAAGGCAACAAGAAGGGAATGAGATGTCAACTAATTTTTCAGCGTATTATAGGAGGAGAAGCCTTGGCACCTGAAGCTGAAAATCTATGAGGCAGTGCAAATTTGTTTTGAAACAAATATCAACAATGAAGTACTTACTAGACTGTCTGAGCCCTGGAAAACCAGTCAATTAGACACAGCATCGACACAACAAGGTTATTTTACCAAGCTGATAGACTGTAATGATTATCAAATGCGTTCAAAGAAATAGAATCCTGTAGTAAAGTCAATCCCATCCAGAACCTGATTAGCTTTTAGAGCTCAAGCTTGATTACTTTGATTTCATTAGTAAAAAACACCACAAGACTAGCAGACACTTAGAACCATCAAATGATTTTTTTTTCTCCTTGTGGTCTCAGAGTGGATGTCACGTGAGAAGGCAATGTAAGACTGATACAGACATTGATTCTTCTTCATGAGATTTGCACAGGACTTTTTAACTGTCTTTTGGCTGTGAAGAAGTTGTCAGATGCACTTTTTTCCTGGAGCTTCTATCTGTAAGAACATGTGAAAAATGGTGGTATAGTGCAGGGAATGGTTTAAACACTCTAGACAAACACAAGAGAAGAGCTTGTGTACATGGAACTGCTGGTGGTGCGTTGCATTTAGACACAAGCTGCTTACAGATGTTCCTGTTAGACACTGTGTGGTGTCCTTCTGAAAACAAAAAGACATGCCACAGTCTAGTGTGAAGAACTTGTGTTGTATCCATTTTTCTTATTTCCCTGGGCAGAAATTATGTTTTGTCTGAGAATGTTACCTGGTAAATAGATAATGCCCTCTTATTGTTGCTAGTTGTCTTATTGAATGTACAGCTGGAAGACTACGTAGATATATAGATAAGGAGATGTTAAAAATTACATATAGCAAGATATTAAAAAATAGTCTGGACATGGTCCTGCTTTATGTGACCCTGCTTGAACAGCAGGGTTGGACAAGATAATCCCTGGAGATCTATTCCAACTTGTGATTGTGTGGTAACATCACAAAAGCTGATCATTGTCTTTGCTCAGAAAACAACAGCTCATCTCACACTCTTATGATGAAAATAGTAACCATGTGAGCCTTAATTTTAGTGTCAATCCTCCCTTTTAATATAGAGATGTCAACCTTCTTGCAGACAGCTACTTGGTGGTGATTGTGAGCTTGATTGGTGTCAGCAGATATAATCTGGGCTGGTACTAGATCCCAATGAAACAATGAGCCCATTTCTCATTTATGCCCCATACATCTGACATGGCTTCACAGAACTTTGTGAAAACATCGTATTTATGTTGTGGGTAGATGTACTTTGGGATCCAGAGTGTCTCTGCACCATGTGTCAGCTTTCAAAAGGGTAAGCAGTCATTCCTCCTGCCTACCACCAGATGTGACAGTTTGTGTGGCAGCTATAGAACCACTGCCCTGGAAGGACCAATCTGTCTTTGAAGAACCTTGTGCTACTGTCACTGTGAGACTGGAGCTCTGCCAGCACCCACATTGCCACGAGGGCTGGTGGGTACACGAGGAAAGTAAGATCCCTGAGCCTCTCCTTCCCACAGCCCTCCCACACAGGTCTTTGCAGAGCTGAGCCTCAGCTTTCAAGCCAAAGGAATTTTAAAAAATACTCTTTGGGTAACCATTTTAGTGCCTGACATTGTCAGTTATTAATCATAAAAATCCTCTGATGGAGCCTTGTGGAAGGAACTGGAACTGAACCCAATCAGACACCATATTTTAATTATATTGCCTCAGCGATGCAGTTTTGCCCATGGTGATTTTCCATACAGCATTTGCAAGGTGGGAGCTGTCACAGCTCAAACAGAGTTCAAGCAATTAACATACCATTTAATAATTTATCTTTGAAAGGTGTATTTCATTGAAGTTTCATGTCACAAAGGAAAAATGGTCATAGATTTCACAAACATTCCTGCAAATAATTCTTCCCATTTTTCTGATGCCTATGATGCTGGTAAAAAAAATAGTAGCATTTCTGGTTGTCACTGGGAAGAAAGAGCAGTATTTTAGGAATTTTTTTAAGTGTTCTTTTTTCCCATACTTCTATTTTTGTGGGACAAATTAAATATAGTTGGGGCTTAGAACATGAAGATGTTTTGATAGGTGAGTGCTGGTGCTATACTCAGAATATATCAGCTTCTTCCAGGTAAGTTCTTCTTGAGGACATTTACCACCCTGGGACTTCAGCAAATTGCACTAACTAATGAATGTTGAATGTGCCTAAACTTTGTCACTTAACCAGAGAGTGGAGAACACAATTCTGCCTTCTTTCCCCGGCTCCCATATTCTCCTTACCTATGGAATCCCATACCTCAGAAATACATGGATGTCTGTGCAGTGTGGGATTACTGCTGAGTGGTTTTACTGTGTTTCAAGGTGATATTCTTGATGGTTTGTGTTTTGGGCCTGGTTTTACATGGAGCAAGAGCTTGGTTTCAGCAGGACCCTAGGAAACTATTGCTTTTAGGAGTGCTACTGCTTACTGCTGTTGTAAAGAAAGCACGAGGAGGATGCAGCAGTGATGGCTTTTATCAATAATGATAAATGCTTTTTATTTATATTTCTGAAATCTAGCTTGC
The DNA here is from genome assembly GCA_027886175.1 of Phylloscopus collybita. NCBI lineage: Eukaryota > Metazoa > Chordata > Aves > Passeriformes > Phylloscopidae > Phylloscopus > Phylloscopus collybita. The sequence continues at coordinate 36,928,751 of JAJNNQ010000006.1, forward strand.
ATACTATTTAGTGTAGTGGTTCTGATACATGTTTCAACTCCCACATGGAAGTAACTACAGTTACAGTTGCAGTGAGCTGCCTACAGTTAAAAGATGCCAGCTGATCTTGTGTTTTCCTGCAGGATGCTTTTAGTAGGCATGAAAAAATGTGGTACAGATTTGTCATGGGCTTTCTGAGAAAACTTCTGTACCCAAATTCTTCAGTCTGGCTGGCTAGCAGGCCATATCCAGCCTGATTTCCTGTCTTACATGTAGTTTTACCATAATTCTTTGACCAGTGGACAAGGAGCAGCCTTTCTCAAACTCCCAGGACATCATTTCAAGTAATTTCTTAGTAACTAGCAATTAGTTTCCGGAGCTAGAGGTGGTCTAAACTGAGCTCCAAAGTGACCATTAACTTTTTCTCTTTCAAGTAGAGCCAGTGATTATTTTTTTCCCTCTGGGTGCACACTTGCATATCTTTACAAACAGGGCACTGTTAGATTTCTACCCTGCCATAAACTCTAATACCTCATCCGCTACTGACCTGAAGTGAACTCTGAAGAGAGGGAACAGTAATAAAGCAAAACCCAGCAAACAGTGTGAAGCTTTTGTAAGATCTTATATAACTGGATTGGCTATATTGGGAACTTGCCTTTGGTTTTAATTATAGATTTAAGGGTGCACTTATCGGGCTCTGTGCCATCTCTTTGCTCCCTCCCTTCACTCTCGATTTGCTTTATATAATGAGCAGCGACTACAAAAAGGATGTTTTTCCCTCTTCCTTTCAGGAAGAGGACAGGCCGACAAAAGTTCACTGGGGGTTGGGGAGGTCTAATGTGTTAATTGTCTCGTGTGTCACTCTGGTCTCAGGCTTCAGCCTGGTCCCTCCAGAAGGTTTCAAAGATCAGCTGTCAGAGCCCAGCAAAAATGTGTGGTGTCCCAAAACTGGCCAATGCTTCTTCCCAAAAGCTGGGATTGAGTGACAAGTACCTCTTTGAACTTGCAGAAGAGTGTCAAGAGAATGGCAATCCCCAAATCTACCCAGACCTATCTCTTACCCACATCTGTTCACCAGCATACACAAAAATTACTTTCATGGAAGCAGAGCCAGAGCAGATGCGAAGCAGCAAGGTCTTCTGAGGGCATCATGAAGTGTTAATGAAACCTGACTTGAGATTTGAGGAAACAGAATTTGGATGCATAAAAAAATTTTAAAAGATAACTAAGTCAATTTATGCTGCCTGAACATCACTTCTCGACTTAATCTTTAACTCAATTTGTATTCATTTTCCTGGTGACTTTTACCTCTCAGAGCATCTGCTGTATCAATTGTTATATGTGCATAGGGAGAGAGGCTTGTAAAGCAATAGAGAAGCTGTCCTGCAGAATTACTCTGGCTGTGCCTTAGAGGGTAGGCACCTGCTGCTTCCTTTGAGGGGTCCCAAGCTCAGAAATCAGGTTCCTGAATCTGTTATTCAAATCAGAAGCTAATCCCATGAAGGGCTATCTGGAGTTAAGTGCCCTGCCACATCCAAGAAGGTGATGATAAAGCTAGTGGCTATCTCCCGGCTCTAGTTAGATGTCTTCAGCTTTTTTTTCAATCTTTTGAATGGACAGGTTGGTAAAATCAGCAAAAAGGTGTTACTATGTGAGCTGAATTCATCTAAGTCAGTGAAATTTAACAGTATTAATGTCCATATTCATAGTAGGTAGAGGGTTCTGTGATGTAAGGGTCATAAAAGTACTTGAGAGGAGAGCAGGATACCTGAGCATCTCAACGCAAAGGCAGGTCAGAACCACTATGGCTGTCCCACAATCTAGAGCTAAAAATCTCTGCTTGCCTTCCTGTTGCTCTAAAATCTAGGTAAAATTTAAAGGGGGATTAAAAGCAGGGGGATTAAAAGTTCAGTGTGTTTACAGTTTGTTTTGATCCTAGAATGTTTGTAACAGTCCATCTCTTAAATAAAGAATGTAATGGCATCACTCCTGGTTATCCTTTCACTTTCTTACCAAGTTAGAAATATTGCTAAGAAGGACAGCAAAACTTGGAAAAATTGTGAACCTGACTCTCCTTAACAGCAACCTACTTCTTACCAGCCCTGTGACTACTGAAGAATTTGTCATTCCAGAAAATTGTACATCATGTTGACATGTGAAATTACAAAAAAAGACTGCTTCTAACGAAACTGAGGCTGAACAGGCAAAAAGGTTCAATCCTAAGGTGTTACAGAAGACACTGCAAAACATACTCTGGGCTTTTACGTTGATATAGGTGTACATGCTCTATAGCAGGAGTGGGTGTGTTCATCCTTGCTCCCAACTCTCTACTGACATCGCTGCATCCAGTTTTGCTTTCTTTTTTTATGCTTTTTCCTAGGATGTGACTCAGTGCTTTTCAGAAAGCAGAGCCTTTGTCTGCATCATTTTCCCTGCCAATCCTTTACATCACCTGCTTGATCCAGAGTTGGGAGTGACTCATTTTTCTCATCCAAGCACATGTGCACACAATGAGCTGTCTCTCATCTAATGGCCCTTCACAGAAACTTATATCTAGGGTCACGATTGTGTTTTGTTGCAGATGCCCAATGCCCATCTGTAGAGGACAGTCTCTGTCTGTCTCAGGATTTATATTGTTCTGAATGCTTTAAAGGCTTTGCTAGTGAAAGCAAATGATTTATTTTTTTCCCTTCCTCCCTCACTAGCTAATTTTGTATCTATTATTTACTGTGGGAAAGCTATGCCAAACAAGCAATCTCTAAATTTTGTTCTGAGGCTGATTTCCATCCTAAACTATTTACTGGAATGAGCTTGAACCTGGAAAAGTTTCTGGAAAAGTTTCACACCACTCACTCACTCACTCACTCACTCACTCACTCACTCACCACATTACCTTTGTTGTTTGCCCCATACATGAAGATACAGTTTTAATGGAATCCCTTAAACTGCATAGAGACACTTGTGGTGGACTGAGTATTTAAAATTTATATATGAATGACTGGAATCAAAGCATGTACAATGCAAATGTAAACTAGTCTACCTCTTCTTTTGCCCTGTTGGGGTCAATGGAAAGATGTAAGCACCACCCAGCAATAATTTGGCTCAATCTGAATTAGACAGCTACCATAGGTCACATGGATTACAACAAAGAAAAGGCAAAGCAAAACAGCTTTGGTGCAGATGTCTACATCTTGGTGGTGTCTATTGTTATGGTGCCTTACATAAATTAAAGTTAGTAAATTCATTGTTGAATAGAGCAGAGATTCAGGAATTTCCAAAGAGGCAGATTACAACATTATCACAAAATGATACCATTTTAATTTTAGAGTTTGATTCTTCTGCTGAGAGTTTGTTTAATCTTAGCATTAGGTATAGGTGTCTCCTGTATCTACTTTGACAGTGAAACAGCCAAGAAAAGTTGCAAACTGTTAGAATAGAATAATGAAATTTCTTAGGCTGGAAAATACTTTTAAAACCATCAGAGCCAACTGTTAATCTAGTGCTGAAGAGTCTACCAGTAAGCCATGCCCCTAAGCACCCTGTCTACATGTCTTAAATACCTCCAGGGGTTGTGGCTCCACACTTCCCCGAGCAGCCTGTTCCAGTGCTTTACAATCCTGAAGAATTTTTTTCCTAATATCCAATCTAAACCACCCATGGCACAACTTGAAGCCATTTCCTCTTGTCCTAATCCTATTGCTTGTTACTTGGGAACAGAGACCAGCCTTTATTTCAATACAACCTCCTTTCAGGTAGCTGTAAAGAGTGATAGGGTCTCTACTCAGCTTCCTTTTCTCCAGGCTGAACATCCTCAGTTTCCTCAGCTGCTCCTCATCAGACTTGCACTCCAGACCTTTCACCAGCTCTATTGCCCTTCTCAGGATACAATCCAGCACCTCAATGCCTATTTTTGCAGTGGGGGCCCAGAACTGCACACAGGATTTGAGGTGTGGTCTCACCAGTGCTGAGTGCAGGGAAACAATCACTGCTCTGGCCCTGCTGGACACGCTATTCCCCTGGTTATCCTGCACATGCTGTGTGATGGCTCAGGATGTTCTGCTCCATGTCTCCCCACAGGCACTGAGGTTGGGCTGAGAGTTGTAGTTCCCAGAATCTTCCATGTGGTTCTTCTTGCAGGTGGGCATCCCACTGCTCAATCTGCAGTCAACCAGGACCTCCCAAGTTAGCCAGGACTGTTGGTAAACATTGAAAAGTGGCCCGGTGAGCTCTCTCACCATCCCTCTCCATACCTTTGGGAGGCTCTCATCCCTTAGATTGCTCCAACAGCTTCTCAGAGCTGTGGACAGGATAAAGGCAGATAACTACACTTAACAGTAGCATGATTGCCCTGGAAGAACTGCATTAGTAGGTCCAGCAAAGAGACTGACTATGTCTCCAGGCACTTATACTCATATCCTGGCTGGATGTCAGATAGCAATGGAAGAATGGGAAAGATAAGGACAACAGCCTCATTCATGGACTCAGCAGGATTTTGGATAGACCAGTGAGATGACTTTGACCCTTCCTATCAGGAAACATTTCCACATTGTCCTATCTCACACATCTCTGCTCATCCTTTGCACCCGTGTGAACTCATAATGCCTGTGATACTGTGCTCTGCTCAGGCCAAGTAGAGGAGACCCAGGTTCTGGATTGTGAAATGTCATCAGCAAGGAAAGGAAGACCCAATATGTTCAGGGTCTCAGAAAACTGACAGAAGGGGCCAAGGCTTTGTAGAAAACTTTTAGTGACATCTCAGAGATCCATCTAGAAGAGTATTTGCTTCCCTCTTCTGTCCCCCAACAACCAGAGAAGAGTGAGCTGAGAGTCTCTACATAGAAACAAATCTTGACAGTTTACCATACTCAGGCTGAATTTTGATGATGCTCTCAACAAGGCTGAGGCAAACTTCTCATTACTTTTCTTGTGAACGAACCCATGTTGCTTGTCTTTGTGCTCTAAGAACCTTGGAAATAGATGGCCTTGAAGAGCCCATTTCCCAAGAGATGCAAAATAGTTCTAATGCCTTTTGAATCTCCCTTGTGTGAGCCATTGACAATATGTTTTTGTACTGTTTTAGGAGTAGGCCAGAAAGCAGATGGCATTTTTTAACATGATAGTCTTCCTGTCTTATTCCATAAGTGGCTTGCCTTTGCTGGCCTGAAGACAATGCATCCTTCTGCTGAATCTCTGGGGTATAGAGGATGGGAAGAGCCACTGGTAAAAGTACTGACAAGAAGACAGTGCTTTCAAGGCCTCCCACTCCCTGTGCAAGGACAGCCAGAGATAGAGAGTACTTTTCACTTCCCTGCTGCCCTTTGTGCAAGGCAGGTCACAGAAGACTGCTTGTTTCATGCAACATTTGAGTATATTCTCCAGGCAATATTTTTTCCTCCTGCTGAGAAGACTGTCTTTCCTTTAATCCTTTTATTTCTGATCTGCTTTTCCCATAGTCCTCATGCCCACTGAATACTGTAGCAAATCTGCTCTTATTTGTTCTTAATGGAATGGAATTTTTTCACAAGACAAACCAAAAATGGGTGGCAAAAACTTATGCAATTTTTTTTATGTCTTTTTTTCAGGAAGTATGGAATATTTTAGAAATTCCTCTATCTGATTAAGAGTAAGCCTTTGTCTTGGGTTATGGAACCAAAAATGTGTATTCTATTTCATTTGTTAAAAGCAATTGGGGAGATGTTTTTCTTTATCTCTTGTAACTCTGAGGGGAGGGGGGGCCGATGCCTTCTGATAATGGGCCAGCTGTTAAAACCAGGTGGGGCAGTGTTTCTTATCTCTTTCACCACCCATCCTCCTTCCAGGGGAATTTTTTCTGCTAATGGGCCATTAAGGCTCACTAAGGGCATGACATATTCCATTGTGAGATGCTCCACCCAGTGGGGAGGAGCCAACCATTCCTACCTAGATAAAAGCTGAGACACAGGAACACAAGACATCTGGTTCCACAGGATTCCCGGAGGAAGACTGGACCCTTCTCACCATCACTGGACCCTTCTCTCTCAGGATCATCTCTGCTCCAACAGAACCACATCTGCCACTCCAGGAGGACTCACTTTTGGACTGCTTCCAACACCCTGACCAACAGGGTGTCAGGTTGTAGCTCTGACTCTGTCAGGGTTTTCCAGGATTGTTGTTTGTTTGTTTGTTTGTTTGCTTATTTGGTTGGGTGGTTTTGTTTTCTACTACATTTGTATTGTTAATATTCCTAGTAAAGAAACTGTTATTCCTATTCCCAAATCTTTGCCTGAAAGCCCTTAATTGCAAAATTATGATTTGGAGGGGGTGAGGGGTTTACATTCTCCATCCTAAGGGAAACCCCAGTTTTCCCTGGCAGATACCTGTCTTTCCAAACTAAGACAGATTTAAAGACAGTGCATAAGAGCACTTGTTCTACCAGCTAATCTTGCTTTCACGGAGATAGCAAGAAAGAGGTACCTGGACTCTCTCAGGAGAGCTTTGGAGGAAAGAAGGTAGACATGATTGAAATGAGACAACATAGCCTTTGTTCATCTAATGTCATGTTTTTCTGCTTCAGTTTTTATTCCTTTTGTGATATGCAATTTTTATTTTTTTTTTAAATTTTGATTGTATCTCAATTCCATGCAGGTATTTGCAATTATAAAATCAGGTAATGTAAACTCCCATGAATAAATCTAGTGAGTAGTACTATAAGATTGTTTTCCCTTGCCTTTTCAAGCAGCAGTCTGAAATTCTATGAGGAGAGTAGATAACAACTGACATGGAATGGCGTAATACAAGATCAATGTTATGAATTTTTGTTTTGTTTCAAGAAATCTTTTACATTTGCAGTATAGCACACTGATACTGAATTCAGTGGGATATTTAGGGATGGGAAACCATTTCTGTAAAAGGTCTTGGAACCATAAAGTTCAGCAGGAAATACTGCATTTGTTGCTGCACCCCTTTTTGGAATTTGTTTCTTTTTAGTAACTTATTCCATGCCATGTTTGTGACAGACCTTTCAGAGTCATTTCTCCAGATTCTGCCATAGCAGTACAGTTGGATATTAATTTAAACAAGCTATGTTTGCAGCTCAGGACAAGAGAAATCATAGAATGATTTAGGTTGGAAGGAGCCTTTAAAAGTCATCTAGTTCACACCTCCTTGCAGTATGCAGGGACCTCTCCAATTCAACCAGGTTAGTCAAAGCACCATCCAATCTGGCCTTGAGTATTTCCAGGCTGGGCTTCCACTACCTCTCTGAGCAACCTGTTCCAATGTTCACTACTCTAATCATAAAAAAATCTTAAATGGCTTGGCTGTCTGTTTCAATATTGGTTTGCAAGTCTTATACTTTACAATCTTGCACAAACACACATGATCCTTATCTGAAAAGATGATTCCTTAATTCATTGCATGGTTTGAAATTTAAGTCCCCAAATGACCAAGCCATCGAATGCTCACTTCCACTTCTTGTGACTTTGCTATCAGTGAAAATTCAGCAATTAACCACAAATTGTAAGAGTGTGAGTCTGCTTTTACAAAGTTGCAAAGAGAGGGGGAAGAGAGTACAACTTCTCCAAAGGACCTGTCAGAGCACCTGGCCCCAGTGAACCCTCTCTGTGGGGGTTCATTCCTGGGATGTGCCCATGGGGTCTGCTGACCCCAGCATTGCCACCTGTGGCTGTGTGTGGGTGAGAACATCTGTCCTTCAGAAATGGAGTGGGACCACCAACTGTTCCCACAGGTCAGTGAACACAAACCTCACTATAGTTATAGGTATTCCTCTCCACTGACCTACATGATTTGGTCTGGTGACCTACTGCTTTTGTTTACTTTTTTAGGTTATAAAATATGCTTATCCAGTCTCTATAAGCAAGTGTGTAAATCTGAGAGTTGCAATTCTAGAAATCCACTCAAAATGCCATGTAAAGGACTGCTAACCAGGCCTCTCTTGCCTTTAAGCACCTGAAACCTTCCAAACATGCTTAGAGGTGCAAGATTGCACATCCTATTAGGAACCTGCTAAGCTAGTCTGGCATACCAGCTGGATTTTTAAGGTATTCCATGAAGATCATAATCCTCTTCTCTCTGGGAGCAACTTTATTACCCCAGGGAAGCAGCTGAGTCAAGATTGTGCCAATATTTCCATCACATTGTTAGCTCTCTTTTTAAGTCTTCATGAAAAAGAAGTCATTTTGTCCCATAATTAAGAACCAAAAAACTTCTCATGGCAGCAGATTTTGTTTATGATTTTCACACAAATATTTTTGACAGCGTTGACATTTTTACAAGCATGACTAACTACACATTTACCCAGTTTCATTTTTTTTTTTTTGGCACTTAAATGTGCTAAAGATAATGTAAGCTAGAGAATTCCAAAGTCTGGCAAGAAGTTTACTACATGCCAGGGACTGTTTTCATTTGTTTTAAAAGACAAGTAGATGGCCAAGATACTGACTTTGAAATGCCACCTGCTGAGCTTGCATCATGGTGGCTGTGAAAAAGGATATTATTGTCATAGAAGACTTTCTCAATAACAGTTTTTTTTTCGGGACTTTGTCCTGTGATTTCTTTGCCATGTTTGGTATGGCACAAATTTTTCAGCTTCGATTTCTTTCTCTGTGAAATGAATTTCATTAGGTACTTCACAGGAATATCTGCTGTGTAAATTATCAGTACTTAGGCAATGTTGAGGGAGGAAGGGACTTCACAGCCTGGAAAGGACAGAGGGGTGGGTGCACATGGCAGGGGTATGTACAGTGCTCACACGTCTGCATGTACAAGACTTTGCCTGGAAGCCAGCTAAGGACAGCGGTACCTTCACTCATCTGTAACTTTATTGCTGCACCTCCCTGTGATATCCATGCTACTCCTTGAGAAAGCCACTGCTTCTAAGGAATCCATTTCAGCCAGCTGAGGAAATGCCCTCTGCTATTCAAATCACAGAGCAGCATGCCTACTAAAGGAACTATTTCCCAAAACTGTCCTGTCCTGCTATCACACTTGCACTACATGTGCTCCAGAGATAATACCTGCCCAGCAGCTCCGACAGAGTGGCCTCTAAGGTATTTGTTTATTGCCAGTTTATATTGTTAAGGAGCTGAGTGGTCTCTTGGAAACTGTTGTGCACAACCTGCAGATAAACGCTGTCCTTTATGATGGTGTTGTCTGCGAGTATTAGTGAGTGTGATAGCTGTGTATTACTGACCCCACAAACCTGCTGTCACTATACACTGGTGCCACCTTTAGTTCTCTCTGCCCCTTTCAATGTCTTCTGCTTTTTAGTATGCCAGTACTACGCTCCTGCCGAGCAGCTGCCTGTTTGGCATGACTCATGCCAGACATTTGGCTATTTTGGACAAATGGGGATAGGCTATTTATCCCAAATAGCTGCCTGCCTTGGATAGCGCATTATCCTGAATAATGGAAGCACTATCAACCTAAAAATCCTTTGTCATTCTTCTGCCTGCACCCACATATTGCAGCAAAGAACCCAGGAAACATGCAAATAAACTAGTAATACAGCAGATGACGAGAGACACACTTTGGAATGATGACTTGGTTTGACTTGGTTGCGCCCCCACCAAGGCAAGGAGGCCACCTTCCCCAGGTGCAGGGTCTGGGAGCTGCTCCACAGCTATGTGCCCCAAGCCTTGAGGAGCCCTCAGAAAAGGTGCAGGCACCCTGGTGACTTCCCTAGAGCTATCGCTGGTCCCCGGCTCCGTGGTGGCAGGCTTGCCATGAAAACGTTTCTGGGTATATTTTTTTAAGCTGTTGATTTACACACCAGGAGGAGCAACTTTGGGTTTGAAAATCTACCCGGTATGTTCTGCCCAGGGAAAAAAAAAAAGCCATACATTATGGGTAGAAATTAGGACCTTCTTTGCCCTGTTTACCTGGAGATGGCTTGTACTGGACGTCAAATTCAAGGGGTATCCTAGGAGTTTATAGGCACAGATAAAGGGGACTTGAAAGAATTTTCTGTCTTGACACAGACCCTCCTGGGAGAGCGTTTTTTTTCCTTTGCTTTTGCACTTTTTTTTTTTTTTTTTTGTTAGGTTTCCCAATCTTTTAATGGACACATTGTAATTTATAGTAGATCCTTGCCTAATGATGAATGATGTCGTTTGCTAATGATGGATTTGGTTACAGTTTGTGTGTGTTGTAGAGTGAGAGATGATTTTATCTTGTTCTGATGGAGGACTCAGGTTACCAAGAAGTCTTTATAGCTCTTTATCAATCCACCACTGGAGCCATCAGTTTAAAATGTGGGATTTTTCTCCTTTCTCTTCCAAATCTTAATTAATTTTAAAACAGCTTTTAAAAATGATTATTTCAGAACACTGCTGTCCCATAAGCATGTTTGTCATCATTTGCACTGGTCAAATTTCCAGTGGTTTCAATGTCTGATGGGAAGAGTGCTGGGTATGAAAAGAATGTGGGGTCAGACCCAGAGAGAAAGAAATATAGATGAACCAGGCCAGTGCCCCTGGTGAGCATTAGGGTGAGCTGGTAATAGCAGTGGTAGCTAGCAGAGGGAATTGGTGGTAAATGGAAGACTCAAACGGATTAACCTGCCAGGCTTGCTTTTAGAATCTGTTCTTCATTCACTTCAATGACTCATGGGTGTCCCTTCCCCCTCCCCACCTTGCTTGAACAGTTTTGATTTATTTTTGTGTTTGGGAAAATATGTTTTACATCACTAACATCCTTTATAATTTCCTGATATTTGGTGCGTTATTTTACATTTTAACCAGCAGGGTATTTTTTTTTGTCATATTTGTAAACTAAATTTGTAAATTAATTGGAAACTATGACAATTTTTTATCAGATTCGACCCCTATAATTTGGATGTACGTATAAGTATTTAATTTCCAATGGTTCACTAGCATTATTCAGTCCACAGTTTTTCTCTTGTGAACACTTTTTTCAAAGGCAATTTTAATAAAATTGCCTATTTCTTTTTCCTTGAAGAGGGATGGGGAAAAATATTTGCAAAATGCTTTGAAATTTTAGCCTTAAAATATGAAATTAGTAAATGAAAAGGTGGCAATCAATGACCCTATTTTGCAAAGGTGTATGAGATCTACCGCAGTCATCTGTTTGCCTGTGACAATAAATAGAAGAGTTCTGTATCTCTTATCACAATCTTTTTCTCCACAAAGGTTACCAGTATGCTGCACACAATATAGAATTTTCAAATTTTGAAACATTTTGTTATTATAGTAATGGCTATTGCTGTTCCTAACATATACCCTGTCAGATGGCTTAAAAAATTTATGCCTTGGTTCATGCAAAAAAAAAAAAAAAAAAGAAAATGGGGGGAGGGGGGAAAAATAAAAACAAAGGTCAAAACTTTTAAAATGTCACTTCTTCTACAGTTTTGCATAGAAAATACATTGAAGCAGTGGGAGGGCTCCTTGCCCATAGAAACAGGCTGTAAGAAAAGAATGTTATCCTGCTGCTGTAGTTTCCACTTTCACTGGCAGCTGCGGGCTGAGCAGAAAAGCACTGTGGGAGCCTATTGTTACCCCAGCTGGGTAATAGTTTTCTTATTTTACAGTCAGCAACCGAGGGGGGTTGGGGTGTCTCAGCAAAGTGCCTGAAAATATAACTCCTGCAAACAGATCACTTTCTCCTTCCCCATGAGACAGAGGGATCCATAAATCTTTTATTTCATTGGTTTCCTCTACCAAGGTAATTAACTATTTCAAAAAAAGATGGGTTTATTTTCCAAATAAATTTATGCTGTGTGGAAATGTTGCTCTGAAAGCTGTAAAATCCCAAATCTCTATTGGAAAGCCCAATAATATTCTTTGGTGATGGTGTTTTTTTGTTTTTGGGGTTGTGGGTTTTTTGTATGAAATTTGATTTCTGAAAAGTAAAATTTGCATGAATAAGCCTGTATGGATGACAGCCCACATTTTTACCAGAACAAAGTTTTGATAGGAAATGGAAAAGGTGGTGAGTAAACTTTGCAAAGCCCTTCTTTTCCTGACAGGGAAAGGGTGAGCACCCCTACAAAAGTGGCACACATGATTTTATGTTGAATGGTTGTAGCTTGTAAGTTTGACTCTTAAAAGACTTTAGGTTTCATTAACTGCTGGCTTATCCAAGTGAGGACAGCCGTTTATGTCACCACAGCAACTCGTTTAAGGAAGGGGAGCAATGACAAAACCATTTAGCTCAGCAGACTTTGCTCATGTCTTTCACTTCCTAACAACTAGAATTTGCAAGACCAGCTGCAAAGGAAGACAAATCTTGCCTATGGTGGGAAAGTTGACTAGCTGAATGATTTATCTCCTCAACTTTTTGATAGCCTCAGGTGCCACCACAGTTCCCATATGAAGTCCTGCAGAGCACTCCATCAGCGACATGTAAAGGTAAACCACCCTCTGGTCAGCTGGACTAAAGATGCGGTGCCCAGCTGATGGGAAGGTCACAGCTGACCAGAAGACTACTTTGATCAGAGGAGACCTGTCCCCAGGGTTTTTTTCTGTTGCAAATCCTTTGTCGCCCCTTGGAAAGAAGGGAGGATCTGCTCCGAAATGGGGTGGATCTTGTCATAGCCCTGTTTAGTACCTGGGAGCATTGAGGTGTTCCTGGAACAGATCTCCCTCTCTAGAAGTGATGCAGAGGAGTAGGCAAAAGGAGTGTTTCCCTTACCACTCAACCTAATCTCTGCAAAGTCTGTTTTCTCTCTGTGGAGCTCATGCCAGAGGAATGTCTGGATCATGCCCAGGCTTCTTATATTGATGTGCTTAGCTTTAATCTGGTAGTTTGTGGTGGTGGTGATGTCACAATATCACTGGGTTCATGCTGCTGAGCCTCTGCTGCCTTTTGAAGCGGGATTACAGCTTGCTCATCTCTGTTCTCCCACTCCTCCAGACCTCAGGGCAGACAGAGCTACAGTTTCTCTCCCTCACTTGCCTTGTAGTGTCTCTCTTCCATCTGTGCCATATAGTCAACACTTGCTGACCGATGTGGCTGGAGTTCATGGGGTGAAATGCAGACACGTGTGATACATGAGAGCAGGTCTGATGTTCTGCTGCTCCTTATTTTTTCTGTGGATTTTGGGTTGGTGGAGACACTGCTTCCCTGTTCTGCAGAGAAACCTTCTAGGATGGACATATATTGGGTGCATATGCAACTAAGATGGACTCAGCTATTTGTATCATGGGAAGATGATGGCATGTGTGGTGGGAGTTCCCTGGAAATGGCCCAGCACTGCCGAGATCACAGCTCAAAGCCTCGGGAAGTCTGTGGTTTTGCTAAATTTGAATACATACCCTCTGATGCTCTCCACCATGCTGGAGGAAAACATCTTGCTCTCGAAAGGGAGAACCTTGTATCAGGTTGTCCTGGCTGCCAATAATGAAGGTTTCTCCAACACATATTCCTGGATCCCAGAGGTGAGATATACATACAGCCTGTCTGTTGTGCAGGGAGAATGAGAGGGCTGAGACTTCAAAGGGAAAAGAAGCCAAACTCCACAGATTTTCTGGATTATCTTGGACAAATGCAATAGGAATGGTATTGTGGGAAAGAGTGATTCATTCCTTGCTTTCCATACTTCCTCTGGAGATTCAAGGGAATGAATGAGCAACATTAGAGTTTGGCATTTAGACCAATGGCAGCAACATAAATTGCGTGCACTTGTTACATGTGTCAGCATGGAGCCTCAGATCAAGCTGTGGCATGTACTTGCTTTTACAGGCCCTAGATTCAAGCCCAGTCATTAAACAAGCATGGTTTTGGAGATTATGAATATTCATAATAGCAGAATTGAGCCAGAACTGAACAGGTCTTTTTGCAGACCTAAAGGATGGATTTTTAAAACTTCACCCTCTATTTCAAGCTGAAGAAGTTCCTGTCCTTTTCTCCACAAACTCTCATCTCGGTTCTAAGCCTGCCACACCAACAACCACTCTGGCTTTTATATCAGCCATGCTCCAACTGTGTGAACCATCAGAATCAGGGCAGACTGATAAAGGAGACCAATGAGCTCTTCTCTGCTCAGAGAACTGGACCAGTTTTCCTACCTAAAATCTCCGTCATGCCCCAAAGAGAATCCTGTTCCTAGGAGGTCACACCTGAGGGCATCTGCTTGGTAATGCAACAGGGTAATGCATCACACTCGGCCAGAAAGAGGTATAGAGCATCTACCCCATAGGAAGTTTTGTTAAGGTTTATGGACCAGTTTATGCAATGCCTGTGAATCTTTCCCAGCAGAATTCACACTCTTCTAAATGTTTGAAAACATGTTGAAAACCTAGAGCATGGTGTGAGAGTGCACAGTCATTACAGTAAAATGGCTGGCTACTCTTCTATGGTTAGTTGATTTTAGGTTAAGCTCATTCTTTATTTCTAAGAAAATTTCCAGCTAGTTGAATAAATATCGAGAAGGATTCCTGCATATTAAGTATCTATTCATAGCAGTGCTTCAGACTCCAGTACCTCTGTAACCTTTTCATTCTGGGTAATAAGTAAGTAACTCACTAATTTCAAAGACAAAAGGTTTGTATTCCTTGAATGAACTAAAATCTATAAGTGAAAGCAGTGGTAAAGGAAAAGACAGGGCAAGGAAATTTCCTGTTTTATCACCTCAGGAAATGGGGTTAAATACATTGTGTAAATGCACACAGATACATACAGGGGTACACACACACACACACAGAGCAGTTCCATTCATATTATTACTTTAAATTTGATCTCTGTAATTGCCCAAAACCTTATTTCGTTCTCTGTGGAAATATTAATTAGAAATGCCACCATCCCACCTCTTTACCCCCTGGGTGCATGACCTGGGTGGCTGGCCACACCAACAGATACACATGCAGTCAGTGCTATGAATCTCTAGGGCAGAGTTTACAGCTCCCTTTGTGCTGCCTGTTCTACACTCACAGAAGAAGAGACACAAGCCAGCAGGTGCTTTCAGTGGATATGTTTACCTGGACTTGTGCACTGCGGGTGCCACGAGCTGAGCAGAAGTGGTTTCACTGTGTCTAACAAAGCACAAAGCTGGAGCTGGAGAGCGATTCTAAGGTCCTAGGTATGTTACCTCAGACTTGGCACCACATCATCTTCATCATGCCATTTTGGGTCAGGGCATGGAGACAGCTGGTTCCCATCTGACTGCAAAATAGCCTGTAGCCATCCCCTGCACAAAGGAGGGTGGAGAAACAGATGGTGGAGAAGTTTGCCCAAGGCCACACAAGAGGTCAGCAGGAGAAGCAAGAGTGGAGCAGACATCCCTATGTCCCACAACAATGATTCATCTCCTGAGTTCACTGTCTGGTAGGGTTTTACTAAGAAATAGCATATTTAAAGTCTAGGCAAAATTCTATCTATTTTCTCCACTGCCACCTCTCTCTGAGCAGTCATTGGGTATTTGTGCCTGGCAGAACATGGGAACGTTGTGTTGAGTTTTCTTTGATTCATTAAAGTTTGTAAAAAGCTACCAAACACATAGGAAGAATCCAACACCATCCAAAGAGGGATCAACTTCCACTGCAAGCTTTTGAAATTGTTGTCTATTCACATCACCTTAGCAGCAAATGGTACCCTCATGGGCAGCAGGTACTTTTGATATAAAATATCTTAGCCAAGTTGTTTAGTCTTGAAAGCCAACATTTAGAGAGCTTACGTTTGATATCAGAAGTTATGCTTTGGGAATCATACTCTAACTTCAGTAGGGCCAGGCTTCACTCCTTGGTTTTGCCTGTTTATACAATATCTTTATGCTCAGCACACAAATACTGAACACAACAGATTAAAATCTGCCTTCTCACTCAAAAAGTCATGCAATTTTTTGAAGACTTTCTGAACTTTGTGGGAGCCCAGTAATTGGAATGGAATTTGTCACCAGCCTCACTCATAAAAATTGTCTGTTTATATTTTGTTTATTTTCAGGTTATTCATCCTTAAAAGCTTTGTCTCAACTATGGAAGGATTTAAAAAAATTGCAAAAAAACTTTCCTTTAATCTGTTTTTGCTTTTCAAGGTGAATTACTAGATGTTTTTGTAGGTAAGTGCTTTTACCCCATTTAAAAACATTAGAAACACCCTTGACTTATAGAAGACCTTTTTAGTTTGGTAAAGTTCCATGTACACATAAAGCAGATAATTAATTTTAAAAAACAGAAATACAATGCCTGAGTTGCAACTGTAATGTCAACTGTAGTGTATTTTTTATTTTGATAACACTTTAAAATTGCTAAGATTTTGCACTGATTCCATGTTAGGTATTATAATGTAGCCACTCTGTACTAGAAAATCACTGCTTCTTCAAGAGTACTTGTTAATGTAGGTTTTGAGAACTCTTTACTGACTTTTTTTTATCCTTTAACTATAGGTCATTTCCCTTAAATTACAGGGAACTTTGTTTGAGCTAAAAAAAATAAGATGCTGGCCTTTAACCCCAAGTTGGTGCAGAGCTATATTGTGGTATTCTTTGGAGAAGAATCTTGTATTTTGGTAAGTTTCAGGCACTTTATGCCTTTTGGGGAACTGAATGGGCTCAACAGTCTTCCAAGAGAGCATTAGGTCTACTTTGAAATTTTACTTAAAGACAGACTCTGACATTGAGGATGGAAAACATGGACAGAGGTTGCCCAGAGGGACAGTGGATGTGCTATCCCCAGAAACATCCAAGGTCAGGTTGGATGGGGCTCTGAGCAGCGTGATTGAGATGAAGATGCTCCTGTTCATTGCAGGGGATTGGGCTTTCCCCTGGAGGTCCTTTCCAGCCAAAACTGCCCTTTGATTCTGTGCCTGAAAGGGTGCTCTGATTGGAGTTGACATGTTGCTAATTATGCTGTTTAACATGACCAAGGACCTACAAATACTTTGTGACTTTCTCCCATTTCCACAATCTTCATGGCCACAGGTTATCTCAAAAGTACGTCTTCAAAACATGCGTTTAAAATTGTTCAGAGAAAATTGTCCCTAGATGTGTGTTTTTCCCATCATCTACAAAGGGAGTCTTTGGGTCAGATGAATACAGGGCACACACATTGGATAAGATGTTCCCAAGAATATTCCAGTAAACTTGGAAAAGCATTAGCCCATTGAGCCCATCAGTTTGTTATATTGAAGTGTGGCTGTTCAGAAACACAGAATCATAGAATGGTTTGGGTTGCAAGGGATCTTAAACATCGTCTAGTTCCAACCTCCCTGCTGTGGACAGGGAATATTCCACTAGACCAGGTTGCCTGGAGCCTCATCCAATCTGGCCTTGAAGGGATGGGGCATCCAAAAATACTCTGGACAAACTGTTCCAGTGTCTCACCATCCTCACAGGGAAGTCTTCGTAATACCTAATATAAACCTACCCTTCTTCAGTTTAAAGCCATTCCCCCTTGTCCTATTGCTACATGCCCTCGTAAAAAGTCTCTCTATGTCCTTCTTGTAAGCCCTCTTTAGGGCTTTACTGGATGGAGGCTGCTACAACATCTCCCTGGGGCCTTTTCTTCTCCAGGCTCCCAAGTCTCTCAGCTTGTCTTTGATCATCTTGGCCTCATCTGGACTCATTCCAACTGGTCAAGATCCTGTGTTGGGGGCTTCAGAGCTGGATGCTTCACTCCAGGTGGGGTGTCACTGGAGCAGAGCAGAGGGGCAGCATCCCTTCCCTTTCCCTACTAGTCACACCTCTTCAACGCAGCCCAGGACGCAGTTAGATTTTGAGTTCTGAACTTGTACTACCAAGTCATATTGGGCTTCTCTTCCACAAACATCCCCAAGTGCTCCTCCCCAGGGCTGGTCTCACTCCATCTTCCCCAGGGCTAAACATCCATTGATAAAGATTTGTAGACCACAGCATTTTCCTCTTTTGCTTTCTTTTGTCCCAAAGCTGCCCTTTCCCGTTATTAATAATTCATATGTTCATTTTCATAAATGGAAATTATCTGGTTTTCCTTTCAAATTTAAACAGATTCTATTTGTCTCCAGAACTAGTTTGAATTTCACGTTACTCTTTTCCTTTTTTTTTCATATACAGATGTGGACTCCACAAAAACCTCATTCCCTGCTTTTCTTACAGGAACATGTTCATTTTTTTGTAGGACGATCTGCAGAAATACAACTGAATGTAGAGGATGATGAAGAAGAAAGTGGTGTAGATGGTGATGAAGTTTGGCTTTTTTCTCAAATGGAAAGTGATGGGAAAACAAAAAGCTATTAATTTAATATTTTTTAAAAATACATCTCTGTTATCAAAGGTAAAACAATCAAGGTATGGGACTCAGTTGCCTATACGGAAATGCTTAGAGTTATTTTAGGTATTCAGGGTACCTATTTAGTTGCCTCCATCTGCTCCTCCATAGGTAGCTCAGAGGTTTTCTAATATGTCTGCCAACATTTGACACTGGCATCTAAAGTAGTTGATCAAAGACTAGGGGAAATGCCTTCAAGTGGCATTGTGTGCCTGTGTTTGCAATGTGAATCTTGCCTTGTTTTTCAACTTTCATTTGTGGTAATTTGCCATTGTGTCCTCTTTTAAAAAAATAAATTATATTGTTGTATTTTATATTATATAATTTTATATTTCTGTTGTTGTTTTTCTCCAAGGAAATCCCATCTTGGAGATATATACAATGTTGGTTGGTCTCAGCCACTTCTCAGTAGAGATGGTACACAACGTGACTGAAGATGCAAGTCCCAAACACCGCTCACGTGTGAAGTACCAGACATACATGTTCTTTTAGTAATTACTGGGGAAGAATATGTCTTGACAGAACTTTTTCTGCTTGAATAATATTTGGTTTTGGACTAGTGATTCAAAAGTTTGTAGAAAGGAAATCTGAGACTAAACACTTGCAGGCTAAAGGAGTCACTGAACCCTGACACTTGTTCTAGGGGAAGATGCTGCCCAGTAGGAATGATGTGGAAACGTCATCACCATGTTTTTTCTAATGTCTGTGTTTTGAAAAGAAGTAATGAAGAGTAGAATAGAATAACCCTTTCATAAGAAACATGCCACACCATGGGAATTCTTTGAAGACAAGTCACCTTCACTGCAGACCACAGTAAGATCCTGAAGTTCTGCAGAGGGCTGAGCCCCAAGATGTGTTTCTCATTCTAGTGTTTCTCTTGGCTGACTCTTGGCAGTGCCCTGCCCAGCAAGATGACTGTGCTCAGTGTCCTCATCACTGGTCCATCCCTCTTCTGTGTGAGGGCCTGGGGGTTCATTTTAGACTCCTCTTGAAAGCCCATGTACTCAAAATCATCACATTATCTAACATTTAAGCACCATGTCTTCTTTCTTTCCATTCATCCACTCTAAAATACTAATATATTATAAACAGACTGAAATCACCACAGTATTTTTATACAGACATGTAATGACTAACATGTACTACAGATTTTATAGTCTTAATATTCCTTTGATGACTACTAACCTGAGCTAGTAAAGCCCCTTAAGCAGTTCCAATTGTCATCAAAGATCAGATAAGATTGTACAAACTCAAGGTGATGAAACTGTTGTGTGAGATGCCTCTGTAAAAAATTCCATCTTTCATTCAAGTCATTTCCTGGCAATACCTCTGTGAACAGCAGAGAGAATTTTGGTTGAAGATGGCAAAGATAGATCTGCACCCTGGGCATCTCTTGTTGTAAGAAGTAGCACTGGGATGTATGACATCCTTAATTCATAACAACTAGTAAATTGAGGCTCTTTCTCACCTTAGTTTACACGAAGTACTCTGTTTTTATCTCTTTTTTGCTGTTGGATCTTTGTTGAAAGGGAGACTTTTCCCTTCTGTGGAATGGATAGCCTGCTCTGGCTAAAGCTTCTCTTGTGTACATGGATCCCTGATTCTGCAAGAGAACTGAGGTCTAGTAAAGCCCCTGATGCCCTTTGCCTCTTGTTCAAGCCTCTCCTGACAGTGCTATTCCCTGACCCGCATATCTACTCTGAGCAGCAGCTTTGGTAAGGCAACTTCTTCAGACCCACATCCTCTCACACACTCCTTGGTTTCCCCAGCTGTGGGGTGAGTTAAGGCAGAAGACATATTTCTGTTGGCTGTGCACTATCCTTGGGAAATATAAAGCCAGAGAACATTGTCAGGCTCCTGCCTCCCCAGAGGGGACTGAAGAGACTTCTGGGCAAGCTGGGAGTGGCATCGCAGTTGAGACTGCCTTACACACCAACACAGACCTCCATGAGTAAATGACCTCCTGCTTGGCTGTTTCCCTGCTGTAGCTGGTACAAATACTCTTCTATTCCCCAGCTACAAACCCTTCCCATCATATAGATGGGCCCATAAGATTTCCACCACTCTTACAATTCTGTCCAAGATGCAACACTGACTGACATGGATCGTGTTTTAGCAGACGTTTTTCCATATGTGGAAAAATCAGTTTAACCTTTATGAGAAGTTGCCTTAGAACAGAATATAAGATACACACATTTTTTTCTGTGGCTTCATTTATGTTTCCTTGGAAGTGAGGAACCAGAAGAACATTTTCCTAAGAAGCTTTAAAAAAAAATTCATGTGTTAGTAAGGGTAAAGGTACAGCAAAACAAAGTATGAGTGGATGGAACAACAAGCAAATCTGTTTAAAAAACTCCTTCTCTCTGCAAAGTTAACAATGACTGAATAGTAAATTGTTTTTTAATAAGTTTTGTATTCTCCTGGGGTATGGTTAAAGGGTTAATTTAACGCTTGACCCATTAAAACCGTTGAGTGCAGTGAGAACCTTGTAAGGCTGATCAGATGATTATTGCTGGAAGATAAGTGGCTGAAAACCGAGCCTCACTAGTTCAGGTAATCAAGGGAAATTGGCATAAAAGAGAAGATGCGGCTGAGTAAAGACAGAACAGCTACCTGAGATTCTATTACTTGTCGTCTTTCAAGCATAATAATGAGATTATAGTAACCCTAAACTGGCTGAAAACAGAAATCTGGCTGTCTGTCAAGTTCATTGTGTTGAGTTTTACAACACTCCAGATCTGGTTCCTCTGAACCTACAATAATTATACCAGGAAGACAGGCTCAAAGAAACCCTTTTCAACCTTGGACCTTTGTCAAGTTTTGGCTTATGACCAGAGTACCATTGTTTATGTCATGGGAAAGAGAAAAGAAAAAAAAAAAAAAGAGCCAAAAAAATATTGTTCATGCTTATTATTATTTTTTCATCATGCAATTCTTAAAAAAATATTGCCACAAGTCTTTCCTCACTCCAGCTGTCACATTGCCTTGTGATTTTCTGAATGAACTTGTTATAGAATCAGGAGCCCCTCAGCTTCTCTGTTGTTACTCTTCAGAACCTTCTGCTGGAATAATTTTTTATGCCTTTCATTGACACAGTCTCACATGTGGTGTAGTGCTCCTACTTCTTTAAAAATAATAATAAAAAAAAACTACATAAGAGGCAGCAACTCGGAGTCCATTATGTTAATCTCAAAGGAACATCTGTTTCCAGCATGGACTAGTGTTAAACTCAGGTTGTTTTGTTGTGGAGAGTTGTCACAAACATGGGATATAAGATCTTGTTTTGAGATCAGTTCGAGGTGATAGCTGTAGGGCTGCAGTTCAGGAAGGCCTTTAAGGTGCCTTTTGGGGTCCATTTGGCTTCAGCTCTGTCAGTCACACACATTTCTCCTGCTCAGAGGGAGCCTCTACCTGCCCTTCCTTCTGTCTTGGTTTATGCTCATTTAAATGCTTTTCCAGGTCAATGGAGGCTTGGGCTCCAAGCAGGATGAAGTAGGAACTTGCATCAGTGACTCACTTCAGACCATGAAAAGAAAATCAGTTTAAAAGTCATTAATTACTGTGAAAGAGCTGTGCCAGAGGAGGATGTCACCAGCCTGTTCCTGGAGGTCACTGTTGTTGCTGTTGCATGGGCAAAGCTACCTGGGTTAGCCTGGATGAGCTGGGCAGCTGGCATTAACCTGGCTGCTTTCTGCCAAAGTGCTTTAGATGATTGTTCACACAGCCAGAGCTGCTGGAGCAGTAGCTTCCCACCATGGTCAGGGATCAGCACCTCAGCACAGTACTGCTGTCACTTAGCATGGCAGTAAGAGGGGACGTCTTACACGGCTTCAAGCCTCCATGTAAAGAGGTGCTGATCTCCTGGCCCCTGATGCTGGCAGAAAAGCCCTTTTCCCCATATGTTTTGCAGTCTTGTGAGCTGATCCAACCGAGTTGCCAAAGAACCCTTTCCTCTGCTCTAAACTGTATCTCCCAGATGGAGTCAGAGCACAGGAATGTCAGTTTGCAGTTCCAAAAAGTCCTTCAGCACAGATCAGGCCCTAAGCACAAGTATGGGCTCAGGAATATGATTACATGCTTTGTTCAATGGAGATTGTGCTTGGAGCAAGTGTGTTCCAGACAGACACCCAGCGTGTGTTAAGGTTTGTGCTCACTGCAGTCTCTCCCATGTTTTTTTATAGGCTGTTGGGTTCTGACATTGTTTGTGAGCTGCCTTTATTCCCATTTTCAGCTCCCAAATATGCAGGCAGAAAAACTACTCCTGTTTGTTGAATAAGGATACAGACTATCACTGAGCTACCTTCTATGGTTGCCATGAATTACCAACCACTGGTAAATACTTCTTAAGTCAAAAATATTTTTAAGATCTTATCAATAGATTCCAGAGCCTAATTTCCAGGGCTCCTACTTCTTAAATATGAGTTTTTTATCTCAGTGCTTTTCCTGGAAAGGCCACATTGTATGGACCTTTCTCATGTAAGCAATACAGAGCAGTCCTATGGCTTTAACTTAAAACTGGGCAGAACTTCTGGCAGCAGTTGTTCCATTCATCACACAGTAGGTGTTTTTACTACAGAACTATCTTCCCTGTTTGTTCAGAAAATCAGATTCTTTGTCTCATAACTAATAACCAAGGCCCTCAGAATCACCAAGTTTATGTCAAAGCAGAGCTAAATTATGAACAACTTTTGCAGTCTCAGGCCTGTTTCTCATAAATCAAAGTCTATTCAATGATGCCTTGCAGTACCTCAATCACTGGCTGTGAGAAATGAAAATACATTGTACTATGGTACTAGCAATTAATACGGGATCTATGGTGCCAAACCCTCAGAGCCCTCCAAGCGCTAGCTCAGGAAGATAGAACACTGCAGCTAAAGAGATTGGTGAATTTGGCATCAAATCAGATATTATTCACTTCAAAATTATGGTTCATCAAAACGGAACCATTTCATGGAAGTCCATGTTTTAGCAAAACTGCCCTGGGAGAGTTTAACTCAACCTCAGAGGGGAGGACTGGTCATTGTGGTAAGAGACAACAGCTTGAGGCCAAGAAGTAAGCTGAGCTCAATGCCTGCAAACAGATACTAATACTGCCTTTTTATTTTACTGCAGATTTTATTTAAGGGGGAAAGAAAAAGGAAAAAGTATTCATAAGAGTTCAGTTACTAAAAGTAGATATATACTAAAAATATTGGGTGTAAAATCCTAAGGCTTCCTGGAAAAGCCACATTGTATGGGCCTTTCTCTTGTGAGCGATACAGAACGGTCCCTTCCTGGGGAACATCCCTTCTGGGGTTGAGCAGAGAAAGATCACAGCACAGTCCAAGCTGTCCAGAGAGCAGAGGGGTGCCCAAAACGTTCCATGCACAGTGCTCTGGTTTTCCCTCCCCAGCCATGCACCTGATCCCCTATCTACTCTCATGGACTCAGGAGTAGCTCACAGATCCCATGCTTCTGCCATTTTCATTGAATATGCTTGATAAGATGAAGTGCATTCATGCCCACTGGCACATGGAACAGCAAGTTTGGCTAAGGTAGAACTAAGAAACTCATTCTTCACTCTTCTGTCCTATAAGCATATTAGTTCATACATACCTGACACGATTCAGTTACTGTTTAAGACTGACATGGATTTAGGACCTCATCTTCATATATTAAAAAAAATTACTTGCATGAGTAAATGAAAGAGAAATGTGAAAAGCAACAGGAATACTTGAAGACCAGCACAAGTCCTGAAAGCGAGGACTTAAGTATGCTTCACTTCAATTGCCTCAGTATTAGCAACTCTGAAAAAAAGAATGTTTGTAATATTGAATGAACTTCTGCAGTGATGTTAAGGCCAAATATTATGAAGGAACTACGGGGAAGCTGCAGAGTTAATAGAACTGAATTGAAGCAAGGATTTTCAGAAGTGACTTAATCTGAGGCTTGAAAACTGAAAGAACTTTAATCCTTGTTGAGAAACTGCGGGCTCCCTTCACCCAAACATATTTATATAGATATTTAACTGATTTCACTAGTGAACAAGCTAATGTATTCTAGAACAATTTATTTTAAAATGTGAACTGTAAAATTATGCTACAAAGTTTATTAAACTTTCAGGTGTTACATTTTGACATACTCAGATCTTTCCTTTAACAATGACAGAATGCTACACAAAAATACTGCATTTCATCTGGTGCGGGTCTTTATCTTATCTTGACAGATTATTGTTGGTTAAATTGTAGAGCTGACTTAAAGGCAGGACTCTTCAAGGGAGTGAGAAATTAAGGCTTCACCAAATGGTAATAAAGCTATTAAAAATGCAAACAGAAAACAGCTACACTGTACAGGTTAGACAGCTAATCCAAACTAGCAGTTTAAAAAAGCAGAGCAATTACACTTTTATTTAAATGCAAGGAATATGAGCAAGAATAGAATGAGGTGCCTTGTTTAAATGCATTCTTTTGAATATTTATTAGAAATAATACATGTAGTTAAGCCACTTATCTGATTTCAGTGAATAAGTAAAATGAAAAAGATCAATTTTCATAATTATACTAAAGAAGTCTGTCTTTCATAAAAATCTCATTAATAACACCATTATTACTGAAGAAATATCTCAGTATTATTATTGTTATTCTAATTATCAGCAAAATGCTACTGATAATGTTGTCATAAAATTCCTTTTTAGTATCCTATTAAGGAAGATAGGCTAAGTAGTGGTTTAAGTTAAATCTAGATACTAAGTGGCATTTAGAAAAAAAATATTCTTTGTGTATTTGGATAAAATACATTATGTGTATAATTACATAAATTACTTCAGGTTTGGGAAACAAGAGGTATATAGATAATGCTTACGTGCATATGTATTTTTATATCTATAGAACTATGTAGCCAGCTTGGAAGGAAACACATTGAGGCATGCAAGCAGAGTAACAAAATGTTGCCTGAGGACAAAAATAGTTTCTTGGCAAAATTTTAACAGACAATTTCACTTATTTTTCATCATAATTATTAGAGGGCCTGTCAATCCTCTCTATTTTTTAATACTCATCTGGATTTATTAAATTACTAAAGATCTGGGGATCCTCTAGATATTAATATTAGAAAGGGCATATTACCTTGCACAGGAAGGAAAATTTAGCTGCTTATATCCATTTTCCAGCATGATTCAAAACTAGGCCAGCGTGGGCTGCAGCACAGAGGAGGGAGCAGGAAGGATTTTTGGAGCTGGAACCTGACAGTTCTTCATTCTTATGGCAGACAAGGACCTGGGCAGCCAATATGGCTAGAGAAGAACAGAATTTGTTCTTGTTCATGTAATTCTCAATACATGGGCTGGCACCATGTTGAGGATCAGCAGGCATGGAGACCAGAACCTCGGCCAGACAAGCAAGACAGCTGGTTCCCCACCCGAAAAACTGACTGATCAATAGCCATGGTAGCAACCAAAGTCAATAAAAAGCAGGAACCTCCAAGGCTTCCTTGGGAGGTGCAAGGCTGTGAAGAGCTGTCTGAAGCAGGAGGCATCTGGAAGATGAGGAGACAGTTGGAAATGTTGCTCAAGTTGTCAAGGGAAGGCAGTCTGCTGTCATGCTGTCCTGCTGCCCTCTCTGGGCTCTCACACCATGCAAAGAGAAACACCACTGGCAGCGTAACCATCTTGTCACCTGTATCTCTGGAAAGATAATGTAATATGACATATTCAAGTTTATGAAGCAATAGCTTTTCACTGATTTAGATGGTTCTGGTAATTTCTGGTTCTGCTTTCATAGCCACAGCAACTTAAGTAATAGTGTGAACAAGTTCGTTTGGCAGTAAAAGAAGATGCTGGTGTGTGGGAGGCAATGAAAAGAGTAGACTAAATGACACTTTTCTGGCCAGGTCTTGATTATTGATGTACACTTGTCCTTAAATACACAAAAACATGGAGGATAGTGATTGGAAGAATGGCTGTTTACCATAGCACTGATTATGAAATGCCTACAGTCACGGTTAAGGAGGATCTAAACAAAAATAGAAGGCTTTTCCCGAACAGGGTTAGAAAGAAACACATTCCAAAGCAGATCATAAACTGTTTTTCTCTTGATATGTATTATTTTTTTGTTAATTGGTATCACATTCTGAAACAAGCCCTAGCAGGTGAAATTTGTTTGTGTCTATGACTTGACTACCTTCTCTTGTATTAAAACACTGATGGAAAATTCATTTATCTGGATAGAGAGAGTCAGGTAACTTTCAGAAACAACTTCCAGTGCATTACAATCACAGGATGCAATAGAGATAGTTGTACTTATACCAATGTGTCACAGACGGCATTTGCCACTATGCCTGAGAGTTAAAGCAAACAGAAACAGCTTTTATCACAGCAGAGTGTCATGATCTGCACTTAGGGTTCAATCTTTCCATTGACTATGTGGGCAAAAATTGACATGCCTCAGAGTGTAGGATTGAATTCTCCACTTGTTTTAGAAAGTGTTCTAAAAATAAAATCAATATAGGGAGTTGTAAAAATAACTTTTTTTTTTTTACTTGCTAGGGAGAACTGCATAAATTAAGCTTTATTTTCTTCTACTTGAGAATTATGTAAGTTGTATGAAAAGCTCAAAATAATTTCATACAACCACCGTGCTTTTGCATCTGCCTGTCTTAAGTGATTTCTTTTTTCCTTTTTTTCTTTTCCCCTTTCTCTTATTCTCTCCCCTCTACTCTCTGTCTCTCCATGACTCAGGCAAGCACACACATGCACACACTCTTCAGTAAGAAGAACATATTCTGTAGGCAACCTCCAGTTGTCATGCTTGAAAGTGTTCCTGTGGCTTCCAGTATGATTTTTCTCAGCTTTGATGTATAACCACCTACCTCTGCAGGACAAATTGATTTCAGTTGATCTCTTGGGTGCACACTTAGGGCAGGTTTCACCTAGTCAATCTCAGTCTCCATCCCACTGTTTGGATTTACTGTGGCTATTTTGTAAACAGTAGCTACTTTTAAGGAGAAAGAAGTAAAAAATAAAAAAAACAATAGAAGTGCATATTCTTCAAGACAAGCACCGTCTCATTTTCTCTAGCACTATTTCTGTTACTGTAACAAAGCAAATCATAATTAACTGGAGACCCAAAGATTCCTCACATTCCAGCTAAATCCTGCAATTTTCCTGTCCAAAAACCCTCACTAGATTTTCTTAGCAAAACTGTTAAAACCTACATAACAGTGCAGCCTGTGTCCCCAGCCTCCCTGGGAACACGGGCTTCCTGGGGCTCTGTGTGCAGTTCAACCTGCATTCCCAAAACCAGCAACAAATCTCACACTGACCCAGCTGTGCTCCCACCCTCACAGTCCTTGGTTATGTGATCACAAAGCCACACACTCCCCCAGACAATATGAATTTTGTCTACAAAGTTGGGCACTTGGGTGTTACACAATATTCTTTTAGCCCAACCCAAGTGCTTTAATTGATGTGTCAGAACCTTTATTGCTGTAATCGCTCTTCTCTCAAACCTTCACATTAACAAATTGTTCAGCCTTGATGTGCTGTGTACTTACTAAAAGGAAAACCGTGTTTTCTTCTGGAGATGGTACTTCAGAAATGTAAGCACACAGAAAGGTAGAAATGTCTTTTGATGAGTTGAGTGTCTTGTTTGTGACTGTATCTCCTACATAAAGCTGTACCTGCTTTGTGTTTTTCCTGTGACCAGTCCTCAGGTTCTTTTAAGGCTTGCATTCACTGATCAGTGTGTTAGATCTCTTTTCCTTCTCCATTTCCCTTTCTTCTCCTCACCTCTCCTCTCCTTCCTTCTTTCCCTTTTTTCTTGTCCATTTCCATAGTCTTAAGAATCTGCCCTTGCTGTCTGCTGATCAAAGACATTGAGGTGCTGGAGCGTGTCCAGAGAAGGGCAGTGGAGATGGTGGAGGGTCTGGAGCACAAATGCTGTGAGGAGTGGCTGAGGGAGCTGGGGTTGTTTAGCCTGGAGCAAAGGAGGTCCAGGGGGAACCTTATCCCTCTCTACAAGTCCCTGGAAGGAAGAGTAGTGAGCTGGTTGTTGGTTTCTTCTCCCAAGAAACAAGCGATAGGAGAAGAGGAAAGGGCCAGGGTTTAGGCTGGATAAGGAAAAATAACATCATGGAAAGGGTTGTCAATCACTGGGACAGGCTGCTCATGGAAGTGGTGGAGTCCCCATCACCGGAGATGTTGAAAAGATGTGTAAATGTGGCACTTGGGGACACAGTTGTATCATGGACCTGGCAGTTCTGGGTTAACTGTTGGACTTGATGATCTTGAATATCTCTTCCAAGCAAAATGATTCTGTCATTCAGTAACTCAGGAAGAATAATTTGAAAAAACAATTTCCAGAAAAATACTTGGCATGTATCTGCATTCAAGTGTTATCTTTCACATTTTAATAAGCACAAATGCAGGAATTATATTTACAGCGGGATTTTCATCCTGCAATGAGCTTAGAAAGTATCATCTCTGTACAAAAGTGCCACAGCTTCCTAAAACTACTTTTATGCATGAAAAGTTGAATTTTTTTCACTTAGGCATTTTTTAAGAGTTGAAACAAAACATTAGTGAAATTATTGCTGAGTCCAGGAAATTGCTGCAAAGTGATATGTGACCCATAATATCTATCAGTGTTACTGCAGGTGAACGTGCTTTGGGCCAGATTGTGGCCAGCCACTGAGAATTTCAGGAGAGACAGAGCAGGCTACAGCAGATGGATAGCATTTTTCTTTCTTAAGGTTATCTTTCTGTCCCATCTGACTTCTGTGTCCGTGTTCCCAGGAGAGAAGGTCAGGAAAAAGATTTTGTAAACCACTGGATGTTATGCTAAGACAAAAAATGCTACTCCAGTAAGGGCAGACTCATAACTGATCCTGCTTTGCTTAAAGGAGTAAAACTAGCCCTTGGGAATGTGAACTGAGCACCTCAGATGGACGATAACATGCACTCACTTCGAAATGTGTCAGGGAGTATTTGACAAACAGCCCTGTGAAAGTTAGAGAGAAACCATGTCCATTAATCCCCACCAAGCAGTCTTAGATACACCTGTAATCCTTTCTCCACCAGTATTAACATTAATTAACTGCATTGGCTTGTTTCCTTTAATTTCTAAATCTGGTGTAACCTTTAAACTTTAAATCTTTTGGTTTTTTTCTGATACGCATTTCAGGTTCTCCACAACAGTTCCTGTAAATTTCACCATGGCTCCATACATAATTTCTCTTCACACAAAGCTGTTGTTGACTTTACATTATGCAGAAAAACCTATACCCCATCTCTCCAGGCTCTCCGCCCTAATTTCTCTCCTGATATTGGAGGTGTATTATGACTTTCATTCTATCTGCCACTTTAGGGGAAGGATATGTTTATGATTCATAATAACAATACATAAGCTTATGGTTAAAGGATATTTTCTGTCTCCAAGTAGGAAGGCAAATAACCATTTTCAGTCGCTACTTATTAAATAAAATTGTAGCTACTAAATGGCCAACTTTAGCCGTTTTTAAGTCTAGCCATTCAGTTAGCATGGCATTCCCATCTAGAAAATATTTACCCTTAAGAAAAATTACAGAAAAAACGGATATATGGGAAGGGAGAGGGGGGACAGAATGATTCATAGAGTCATGGCTCCTGTGGAGCTATTCTTTGTTTCACAACACAATCTGTGCTGTAATCCTGTCTGCTCAAAAAAGAGTGTAAAAGGGTCTGTTATTTCACCCCTCATTTACATAGTAAGAGTGTGTTTTGATCCTCAACTGCTGAACAAAGAAAATACAGTAGCCGATGCTCTTAATGTTTACAGTAACATGCTTTTTCACAAAGGAAGGGGTCAAATTAACTCTGCTAATAGTCCTCAGAAACACTGCTCTTTGTCTTTGCTGTGACAAACATCAACCCGCCTTGGCTGTGAGATTTGCCCTCATTTGAAGGTCCAGGGCTCTCTTACAGGTTCCTCTTTCCAGCCAGTGTA
This sequence comes from Phylloscopus collybita, assembly GCA_027886175.1. NCBI lineage: Eukaryota > Metazoa > Chordata > Aves > Passeriformes > Phylloscopidae > Phylloscopus > Phylloscopus collybita. Next base: position 36,958,881 of record JAJNNQ010000006.1, read on the forward strand.
GCCAATGAGCTGAGCCAGCCTTGCATGACTGCGGCACTTGCAGCATGTCATCTTCATTGGCTTGGAGCTCCTCAAACCATTAGGACTTATGGGGGAATGTGGTTATTTTAGGTGCCTCATCTTCACAGAATCACAGTCATGTTTATGGTTCTAAGGGACCTCCAGAAACTGGTCCAACATTCCTGCTCAAGCAGGGATACCTAGAGCCTGGACCATGCCTGGACAACTGACATATCTCCAAGGACAGAGACTCCACAAACCCTCTGGACAACCTGTGCTTCATCATCCTCCACGGTAAAGCAATTTTTCACGTATGAAAGGAGCTTTCTAAGTTTCAGGCTGTGCCCATTGCCACTTGTCTTATCACCACTGAAAAGAGCCTGTCTCTGTCCTCTTTGCACTTTCCATTCAGATATTTTTATACATTGATATGATCCCTCTGGGCCTTCTCTTTTCCAGGCTAGATAGTCCCAACTCTCTCTGCCTGTCTTCACATCAGAGGTGCTCCAGCCATTAACAATCTTCATGTACATTCATTGGAATTCCTCCAATATGTCCATGTCCTCTTGTACTGGTACTCTGTCTTGGAGAGCCCAGAGCTGGACACAGCCATGCCCTTGTGCTGAGGACAATGCCACAAGTGCTGAGGAGAATGATCACCTCCTCTGACCCACTGGAAAGCAATGCTTGCTCTCCAGCTGGGCAACTCCCAGCATGCACTAATGGGGTATTTCGCTCCCCAGCTGCAGAACTTCTCACTTCTGCTGTTGAACTTCATGAGGTTTTTGGCAGCTCATATCTTCAGCCTGTCAAAGTCCCTCTGGATGGCAGCATGATCCTAGCATATTAGTCAATCTTCCCAGTTTTGTCACATCTCCAAATTTGCTAAGGATGTATTCTGCCCTGTTATCCAGATCATTAATGAAGATGTTAAACAAGGTTGGTTCTCTGGGGTACACTGCTAGTGAGAAGCCTCCAATTCAACTTCATGAGACTGACCACCAGCCTCTGGGCCCAGCCATTTCATCCAGTTTTGAATCCACCTCACTGTTTGCTCATCCAACTCATAATTCAACAGTGTCAAAAGCCTTTCTTACGTCCAGATAGATAATACCCACTACTCTCCTCTCATATATCCTGACTGTCATTTCAGCATAGAAGGTTATCAAGTTGGTCAAATATGATTTCCCTTTGATGAAGCCATGCTGACTATTCCCTGATAACTTTCTTGTCCTTCAGGTGCCTGGAAATTATTTTCAGGATGGTTCCAACACCTTCCAGGGGATCAAGGCGACTCTGAGCAGCCCCTAGTTCCCTGAATCCTTCTTCCCTTCTTGGAGACTGGAGTGGTATATGCTTATCTCCAGCCTTTGGGAGGTTCTCCCAATTACCACGTCTGATCTAAGATTACTGAGAGTGGCCTCACTGTGAATTGTGACAGCTGCTGGTTCCTCAGAACTTGAGTGTGTATCTCATCAAGCCCTACAGACTTGTGTATGCCTGCTCTGTTTAAGTGCCCCAAGATCTGATCCTCTTCTACCAAGGGTACATTTTTCTTGCTCCAACCTTTCCTCTGGTCTCTTAGATCTGGGATTCTTGAAGGCTGTTCTTGCTAGTAATAACTGAGGCAAAAAAGGCATCATGAAGTACTTCATGTTCTGCATAACCAGGTCCCTAATATCCTTCAGCAGTGGGCCCACATTTTCATGAGCCTTCTTTTTTTTTTTTTTTTTTTTTTTTTTTTTTTTTTTTTTTTTTTCTTTCCCTGTGTACTTATAGAAGCCCTTCTGTTGCCTTTGCCATCTGTTACCACATTCAGTTCTGGTAAATCTGACTGTGACTTTTTTCCACTGAATGCTGGGCTAACACATTGGGTTTCTGCAGCCCAGAGGATGACTGTGATGAAGGGTTAAAAGACATCAAGACCCAGAGGATGGTATTCCTTGTCATTTGTCTAACTGCAGACCTGGAGAAGCATCACTTGAAGGGAAGGTACTGCTAGTGCTGCCACCCAAACACTGCGACAGGATTTTCAGCCTGGGTTGAAAACACCACTGAACTCAGACAAGAGCTTGTTGGGATAGATGGGCTGGATATTAAGAGTGTAGGAGCTGTGTTTAAGTCCGTTTAAGTCACAAAGGCTGTGACACTAGTCACTATTAGTGTAATTTTACTCCCATAACATGGTCACTCTGATATCGTTACTGTATTCATGCTAGTTCACACCCAAATCCCTTCTCCAGTAAGTTACTTGTCTTCCTGTGGAAGGAAATCTTAGTGCAGCTGATAGGCCAGTTTGCTGAAGGACACATGACAAATAAGCCACCTGGCTCTGGCTAATTCTGCCTTGAGCAATCCTGTAAACTCTCCCACTCATCCTTGCACAACCTGGCATTCCCATGCCATCATGCCCCCTCCCATGTCACACATCACTCATTGTCAGCATCATGCTAGAGAACCTCTCTGCTGTAGGCTCTGACCTGCTTTACATTGAAAAGTCACTTTACATTGAAGTCCACAAAATTCTGTGAATGGTGATGTCTCAAAGTCACAGGATACCAGCAAACACCTGGATTAGGCTAGGCCAGACAGGTGTTTGCTGTTATCTTAGGGCAGGGGAGTCACCAGCCAGCCTCACATTTGACAGGGGTCCCAAGATGTCTCACCAGTGCACTCCCCAGAAGGTGTGGATATAGTGTAAAATATAGACTCTGTGTCTGTGCATTTTAGTTTATACTCTTTTTCTAATTGGCAGTAAATATAACTGGAGGAAGAAGAATGAAAATGAAACATCACCAAAGGAAACACACATGTTGTCCTGTAGGTATTCAAGGGGAAAGCTCCCTCCTGTGGAGCACTGTGGTTGAAGGCACCTGGCACTGACAAGGAGACAAGAGCCCACCCAGCTGGGTGCTCTGGGACATCCCTGTGAATTCAGTGGAGGAAAGAGAGATGATCTCCAAAGACTGCATGCTGCAAAGGCAGTTGCCCAGAGATGCCACAGGAGAAGAGATCTGCCTGTCCTCAACACTTCTGCAGGCAGCCACTTCTGTCTCTTCAACTTCATGATTAGGCTCTCTTTGAGGAATTCCTGGCAAAAAATGGTTTTGTTTACTTTTGAGAGAGAAAAAGATTTTATCTTCTGTCCTGGAATTAGGTGGCATTTAAATTACTTGGAATGCATTTAGATCATAAAGTAGCTCAGGCAAGAGGTTAGTCACCAAAGTTTCCAGACTCAGGGTTTTTAAAGATTTTGGAAAGCTAACTCTGAGTACCACACAAACTGAGGCTGAACAATGAAGTAGACTGTTTTGGACAGTTACCAAGGAATGGAGAAAAAAGAGCCCTGGACACCCCAAGATGTTGTCTAAAGTATTGGGCTAGTTACTGGAGAGCAGAGCTGTGATCGACTGGTTAAACTCTGATTGTTACCCAGTTTAAAACAAAGATATCCATTGTGATTATTTGGTGGCTGGAGGAATGTCATCGGGTCTCACATTTATACCAGTACTTGTGCTACATTCACACAGCACTGAGGGGGCCATCACAGAGCAGTTGCCACTGTAATATGTGCTCTGAAAACTGGCAGCGGACCTCTGAAGTGTGAAGAAGCACTGGCAATGTCAAAATGAGGCAGTAGCTTCTTATCTTAATATATAACAATCTGATGTCAAGTATTTTTACTCTTGTTACCCAAATATGTTTGACAGAGTTACTTTATGTTTTTCACTTAATTCTTCTTGAAGTGGGATTTTATTATATAATTTCTTTTAGAATAATGCTGTACAGTTCCCCATCTCCATTGACACACAGAGAGGTTTCTTATTTATGAATTTTAAAAAGATGTATTGCATTTCTGTTCCAGACAAAGGGCCAATAAATTTATAAAAATAAGGAAGGCAAGACAGTTGCACCCTGTATCAAGGTCAAAGTAAGTGGTATCATAATTTCAAAAGTGTTGATGTTTTTATATGTGTGCTGTAATGGTGATATCAGAAAGAGACACATTGGAATTTTCTTCTACACGTAAAGGACTTTTCCCCTGTTGAGTTGAACTTGTCTCCACTAAAGTCCTTTAATTGCTCAACAAATTCTACAGTATCTAGCTTACTTGAAGAAACTTTCTCTCTGACCATTCCTCCCTCAGACAACTCATCTAAAACTTTCACATCTGGGCAGCAGAGAAAGAGAGAGCTGTGCCAGCAGTACCTGAAAGAGGACCATGTGCCTCTCCTCATGTCCCTCTGAATTTGCTGCTCCTTCTTGTTCACCTGTCAATACCACAGCAGAGAAAGGCCCACGGTCACAGCTGGAACTGTGATGGGGAGGCTTTTGCAGGGACCTGGCTGTGTCTTCCCATATCAAAAAATACAGAGGGATCCATAGTGTGTGACAAATATTTATGGCAATCTCAAGAGTGCAGCCAGCATCAGCCTGCTGAGGGTGCAAGGCAGGTCCTTACAAAATAGGGTGAATTTTGCTGTGGTCCCCACAACATCTTTTTCCTTCCTTGGTATGGGGTTCCATGCAGTCGTTCCTATTGCCTGTCCATAAATCGCAGACTGGACCATGTGTAACTCAGTTTGTGTACATATTACTACATGGTTTTAAATTACTACAGAGTTGTAGTTTGTGAGGGAGTGCAGTGAGGAACAGGACTACTGAGGAAAGACTCTACTGAACACCAAACAAAGACTTGGTAGCTTTTCATTAGTCAAAAGTTACAAAACTGTGTGGGCATCTTTTTCATAACAGTGAATTCCCTCAGAACCTCTTCCCAAAGGCCTGAGAAATAAAGGTCTGGTCATGCCATTCAGAAGGAGGATTTACATGTATGTGTCACATGTAATTGCTTGCATTAGTAGATGCCATTGGCATATGTATATATAATTATATTTTATACTTTTTATTATATAATTTATAACATTTATTAATAATTTTATGACTCAAAAAATGTGAAAGATGTGCCAGAAAAAGCCCAAAGAAATTACAGTATGTTCCTTTCCCAGAATAGCATGAAGACTGAATTGAAGGCGAAAAGGAGCATTGGGACCATAGATCTAAGAAAAAACCATGTAATAAGTCCCATCAGTGACACATTGACAACTTCCTCAGCTGTCCCTCCTTACCTGTTCTTCTTCAAATGGAAGAGAATTAGGAAAAAACCCAAATAGAAATTCTAGGAAATCATACTCCTGATATAAAGTTGAATCTCAGAGACTGAATATAAGTGCTTATGAAGAAAAATATAATGAATGTTGGAACTGATGTTCACTGGGGAGTAGAAAAGGAAGGAGACAACCACAAAAACAGATGGAAGAAGACCTGGTGATTTGCAACAGATTTCTATTTTGACAGTTTTCAATGTTACAACATTTAGTCTTGTTCTCACTGGCAATGCCTCAGCCATATTCACCAGAGGGAAAAAAAAAAAAAAGAAAAAAAAAAAGGTGAGTGTATTTTGAGGAAAAAAACATTGTCTGACGATCATGCTGACCAATCTTATCAGGAAGGTGATAGCCAAGTGACGCTGATCCTCGAAGACAAAGAGAAAAATCTTGGGATTCATAAGTGACAGATACGGGTCAAAACATGTAGACTGAAGAATGGGTCAGATGGGTGAAGCAACTGTGAGAGAGGAGTTTCAGAAAACAAAAAATAGAGAGAGGAGTTTCAGAAAACAGAAAATATATAACTATTAGAGTAACAAGCATGTTATAAATGGAAAGAAAACCTCATAGTATGGAATATAATATCACCTTGTTTGAAAGGAATATTTGTCTCCAAAAACACATATAAATGGAATCATAAGAAATATGGCAGTGTTTGTTGAAAATCTGACCAATTAAAAGGTGAATCAGGTGAAGAGACAAAGCCACATTTCTAGGGAGCCTCAGTGCATGGCAGAGACACAGAGATGCTCATACAGCCCAGTAAAACTGACTGATGGACTATAATAGAGACTGCTAGGGAGTGAGGGGTACCTAGCAGAAAAAAGTGTCAGCATTCTGTCATGCAGCAGATGTCAGGAGAACTGCAGTGGATCCCCAGAATACATTTTAAGATAACAGAAAAAGCAGTGATTATGCAGGTATATTAAAGAACGGGGATAGCAGAAAGTTCTGAACAGTTTTGTTCTTTTTGCACTTGAGAACAGAGCATAGAAGCACTTGAGAATTAGACATTTTGTAATGCTAGTGAATGAAAATGAGCATTAAATTTGTCCTAAGGTTGTGATTTCACATCATAAACTCCAAGGAACAGCATATCAGAAAAATTATTTGTTATTCCTGCTGATTTTCAAGGAACTCTTCTATACTTCCGACAGAATTGAAGGCCCAGGAATCTTGAAGCTTGAGCTAGGTAGGCTTGTCCTTGCCTACAAAGAAAAAAGAGATTCTATTTCCCAGTGGGCAAGCAGAAATTAATTCATAATTCCAACCCCCTGTTTATTAGTTCCACTCACCAGTAATGGACAAGAAACAAATCCGTGTGGCTTGGGGAACTGGTTACTGTGGGAGAGCATTAAGCATGAATAATGAAGGCACAGATCCAACATGCAGTGGGCTGAAATTGTCTGAAATACGTTCCCAGCAAGTATTTCTTGAATACTTATAAGTAACAACAAAATACAGAAACCTCCAAACTGTTCCAATCAGTTTGTTAACGATAATAGCCCATCATTTGGTGAACATACTGTTTGCCATCAACTGTTTGTCCATCCCTCCTGCTGATGGAAGAGAGCTCTGGCTGAGTGGACAAATGTTTTTTTCTAATAACTTTGACAACATTTGGGTCCGTGGTCCTTGACCAGAGGAACTAATTAAGTAGTAAAATCAGCTCTTTGTAAGACAGGAAGAAAGAAAGGGTAGAACTGCTGAAGAACATGAGGCACTGATTAACTCACAAATGTTTCCTGTATAATGCAAATCATTAATGCTTAATGGTCTCTGAGACTAATAAACCAGAACCATAAATATAACAACCTTATCACAAATCATATATGAATCCTACAGGATCTTTCTTCTTTCTTCATTAGCTGTTCAATCTGTAAGAATAATTTCTTTAACTTCTTATTTACTAATCTTTAAATTTTGATTCTAAAAATTACAACTGAACTTAGCTGGGAGGTTCTTTGTAGCATGGGCAACAGAGAAAAAAAAATAAGAAAATAGCTCTCCTCAAGTACTGAAATGTGGAAAATTTGCCAGAATTAGCACAAACGCAGACTACAATCAGCCTAATATTAAATGAACACTCACTGTATCTTTCCTCTGCCTGTTAAACTACTAATTGATGTGCTACTGATGAATAAAAGGGCTGCCATTTCAGCCATGAACTCACTTCACCGCTGCGGTTTACTGAGAGCCCCAAGCTGCTGAGCTCATTACAGATCCCTTCACTGAACTGGCTTTACAGGCAATTTTGTGAAGGGGCAGCATCAGAGCTAGCCCACTGATTGGGACTCCATCGGCTCAGCAGGGCTCCAGGAGTTCAGGGGAGAGAGCACAGCACTGAGATAAAAATATGTCTTTGCCTCTGTAGTGCCAGGAAGATTGCCTGGCTGCGGTAATTGGGAGGGACCTGGAGATCTGGGTGGTATTTTAGGCTAATCTCGAGGTGGGACCTCTGCAGCATGTATGTGGCTCTGAATATAACCTCCTTCAGCATCGTCATTTATACCATTGCAGGCATTTACAATCAGAACCACCCTTGATTGACTCATGGCTGTCGCTGCACCTTAGACTCATCTTGCAGGAGTGAGGGGGGATGAGGGGAAAGTGAAACAGCTGTACACTGAACACAGTGTGAAAATTTAATGTGGTGTTGGAATTACAAAATGGGACAAATTGCCCTGGCAGGACCAGGGCTTAGTAAGACTTCTTAGATATATAGTCCTCTCTCAGAAACTGACTGTAGAGTTGCACAACAGAGAGGGGCTTTCTTAAACCCCCTCTGTGGAGATTTATTTTTCAGTCCTGTCCTCTTTCCCTATGTAATCTTACTTCTAATTGTCTGAACAACCTAGCCCTAATATCAGCTATCTCACCTGCATTTAGAGCCCAAAACTCCAGTGTTTGAAAACTGAGGTGGTCAGAGGAGTCTGTGTCTCTGCTCATCCTTCATGGACTTGGTAAGGCAGAAGGAAAGAGAGAAGAGAGAAAAACAGGAGGAGTGTAAGAAACAGTGACATGTAAGAAAGCATGCATAAAATTAACAGAAGTAGATGTACAAAGTCTGACAGAAAAAGCTAGAAGAAAAACTCAGTCATGGGAAATATTGAGCAACCAAGCATTTTTGATTAAGTAACACACTGGACTACTTTGTTTGTTTGCTTGCTTGCTTCAACAGATATACAGTTTTACAGGGTATTGCTTGTTTTACTAGTAAAATGTATTTCAGCAAAACAGAATGCGTCATTCCTCCATTTTTTTTATTAAGCAACTTCATAAAATACAAGCACGATTAGGTGAGAAATGCCAATTGCTCATTCATTGCATGAAATATCTGTGCCATTGACCAGTCTACCATCTGTCAATCACAGGCTGAAATACCTAAAGTAAGTTTTATAAGTCTCTTTACATATTACTGCAACATTTTAATGAAAAAGTTGCACTGGAGATTTTACAGCATGTATGAATTAGAACAGTATAATTACTCAAAGAAAATGCAAATTTGATTCATTTTAATGTGTTATTTTTACCACCAAGCAAAGTGCTTTATAAACTTCAGTGCATCCTTTCTATGCACAACATCAGCCCTTCAATCATGCTGCTGCAGTGATCTTAACCTTGGACATAACCACTGGGCAACCTTCCAAAAGAAAGATGAGGAACAGTGCCCTCACCCAAAGCAAGATGGAAAATTTCAGGATATTAAAACATACTTGCGAATAAAAGAAAGGAGCAGGTTTCTAGATTTTGAAATGGCACCTCTTCTCAGGCCACTACATCTTTGTTTAGAAAACCCAATGAAGAAGTTGATGTCTGTAAGTGCTGAAGTCACAAACACCTTTTATTTTTCCATTAAGGCCCTGTACCTAAAGGTCTGGCCCTGTAGTAAGAGCAGATATGTCACTTTTTGTTTTGTTACAGTTGTTTCTAGTTATTTCTAATGTCTTTATGACTAATATAATTCTAATAAGAATTTAACACAAGCCACTGCTGCAGGTTTAAAATGGTCTTAATTCTGCACAGCTGCTCAAGAGCATCTGGCTATGAACCTAGAGGATGTTGGAAAGATTTCAGAAGAGAACAAGTAGCATGGTTAAAAGACTGGAAAGCATAATTGGCAGAGGATGTAGGAGAAAGGGAAGGTATTCAGCCTAGATAAATCATATTAAAGCCCATGTTAAAGGATGACTTGGCCATGTAGTGTCTGTATGGAGGCAAAAGGATAGCTGTAGAGGACTCTTCAGTCTATCAGGAAAAGGTATTCATGTTACTCTGCATCTGGAAGTTCCAGCTAGACAAATTTTTGCTTAAAGAAAGGTCAAAATGGTCAATGGTGATGGCAATTAACTGCTGAAATCGTTTACTGAAAGTTGCAGTGAATTTTTCGTCCTTGAAAATTCTCCAAATAAAACATGTTTCTAAAGTATACTTCATTTTAACCACAGGCTTTTGATTTGAAAGCAGAATTAATTCAGGAAAGATCAGAGGTATTCATAGACCTAACACCTATAATATTTGCTACATGAATAAAATGTAAGGCAAAACACAGCAGTGGGCCAATCATTCCATTTTACCCTTCAGTCAAATTCTATCCAGAGAGCCGTTGGCAATATTTTGTCCAAGGTTTTGTGCAAAACTGTCACTGATGCAGAGCAAGAGAAGGGAATTGCAGGTACATCCTGATTTCAGATCTACAGAAAATGTATAATTGACTTCAGTGGGAGTTGGTCCAAGGTCTTACTGAGGATTTGAGAAAACAGAAACATTTTTTTTCTAGCCTCATGTGTAAGTGAGTAAAGGTTTAGAATATTTATAAAGGCTTAGAATCCTTCTAATTACCATGGGGTTTATTGTGTCAGGCAGATAAATTTTCTGTGATCTCTCAGGTATAAAGTTAGGGATAAAGTTGGGCATTTCAGAAGAAGAGATTCAGCCCTATCATCAAAACTAAAAGCTATTTTGTCTATAGCAAATTATTTAGTTTAAATGTATTTAAAGTGTACAAAATGAGTCCTAGAATTTACTTTTATATATTAAAAATAATGCTGGATGTGGAAATCTTGTCATGGTTTTTTACCAGATGAGACAGAGGATATAATTCTGCTTCCATTTCTGCTTCCCTGATCACATAGGGTAATCCACTAACTTAAAATTTTGGATGTCATATACTTCTGATTGATGTGGTTCTGAAATCTGAGTATTTAAAATTCTGGGTCTGTAAAAGCCCACAATATAAGGAGCCAATGTGTATGTCTTAAACACTGACAGCTGGATTGCTGTGGAGCAGACCAAGGACTATTGGTAAGAATAACCTGTGAGAAGGAACAGGATGTGGCTGGAGAAATGAACCATATGAAGCTAGGGCAGCACTTGTCTTGGACAAATGCCCTTATTCTGACTCCTGGAGAAAAGCACAACAAGCAAGTGCAAGAATGAGGTTGTGAAGCAGGCATGGCCTGTTGACCAAAGGCCAGCCCAGTAGGGGAGGATCAAGGCCACAAAAAGCCCTCTTACCCATTTCCAGAAAGGTCTAGCAGAATGAAATGCCCAAGATAACTAATTTGTGTAGAAAGTGAGAAACCTATCTCCAGGTTGGGAAAACGTGTCTGTAAAAAGGTGGCCCTCTTAAGCCCAGGCAGCATTCCCATAGGACCCTTGGCAGCCCATCAGCTGCATGGATGCTGGAGCCAGAACTTGTGATCTTTATTTTTCTCCTTTCTTCCCTTCTTTCTCTCCCTCTTTCTCTCTGTTCAATCCTCCTCTCTTTTCTCAGACCCTACCCATTACTGAACATGCACCACTGTGTGTTTATGCAGTAGGATAAGGGACTTATGTATCGATTTCCAGGCTGTGTGTATAATTTACTAATACAACTTGGTAAGTTTTTGCAGACCCTCTGACTTTTATAGTTCATTTTTGACCACAGGCATCTATGAATCTCAGGTCCTCCCTTCACTTTCAAGGTGGGATGCCACAGGACTCTGTAAATGTATATTTTCTATATGTAAAATTAAAGAAAGGGGTAAAAATATATTCAAAAGCAAAATCTCACAAGCTCTTAGATTCTACTGAAACTGTAAACTCCCCTTTTACTGACAAACTCTGAATTTTTTAGATTTCACAGTGTCAATTTCTCCTAGCACAGTGAGACAAGCGCATTCATACAGAGAATGACCTGATGAATTCTCCTTGAAGTCATGCTGAAGTGAAATCTGGACAATAAATTCCAAAGATGCCTAGTATATAGTGATAGAAAATAGCATCTTGAATGTATTAACACATACAAAGCTTGCTTTTTAAAACTGGTTCATTGTCTGCTTATGGGATCATGATGAGTTGTAGGTGCAAGAGGCATCTTTTTTTAACACTTTCTAGTACAATACAGAATATAAATCTCATATAAGTCTGTTTTACCGCTGGGTCTTGTATTTTTCACCCACCTGAAACTCCAAAAATGTATGGAACACATAAGAAAGATTGGAAGGAGCCGTAACATTAAGTGACTGCAGTTCATCTGCTCTGGTGAAGGCAAGGCCTGCACATAAAGTTCCCACTCCTGTGAGTTATGGGTCATTTGCTCATTAACGAAGTGACTAATCCAGTAGTGAAGAGGATGTCTACTGAAAATAAATTACATTATACTACTGACTGCTGTGATGGATTCTTTATATGCTCTTTTTGTTATCGTTCAGAGGAGGCCTTTTACCCAACCCTTGGTGTTGCTGCCATGTTATAAGGAATTTTATCAGAGCAAACAGGAGTCTTCATGAGGCAAGAAACAATAGAACAAGCAGGAAATAAATAATAACCAGATAACCAGGAAACAGCACTAACACAATAGATGTTCAGTCATTAGTTTAAACTGTCCCATTTGTCCTGAAATGATCAAAACAACCACAGTGGAGCTGCAACAGTGAAGTTTAGGATAAATCCACGCTTATGTATTTAGAAGGCCTAACTTCAGGAGAGCTGGAGGAATAAATAAGAATACCAAGGGCTAAAGCCGATGTTAAAAGTCGGTGAGCTGGGACACATTTCCAAGCATTTAAATTCTGTAACATTTTAGAAGCACTTACCACTGAAAAGAAACATTGTTTCACTTACCCACCATTTATTATGACCTAACACTAATAGAGTAAACTGGGTGGGATGTTTAATCACTTTGGGGTTTCTTTCCCCGCAGGTTGTCTTCTCAGATGGAGTTTAGTGAGGCAAGCCTGTTCAGGCGCTTCAGTCCATGTAAGGGGTAAAAGATAGTTTCAACACATTAAAAGATCACTGTCTGATCACTGATAAAATTTTATAGGTTATAGATCATTTAACTAAGCTACGTTGATTCTGGATATTCAAATTCATAATATTTATGCAAACACTGTAAACTCTGAAAACTAGAGTCATTTATGACAAGATTTTTTATAATTTAACCTTCAGTGCATACAGGGTGAAGAAAAATGATGAGTAGATTCAAGTTTGCTTTATTGCCCATTGATGCTTACCAACACAAAAGGATTCAGCATTATATTTGTAGCATTCTGACTGCTCCTTCCACTTTGATTTCTCTTTTCTACCTCTTTTGCTGGAGGCACTTAAAAGGAACTCTACCAGTCTGTAAGTAAAACAGCCTCTAGCAGTGAGCAGCAGAGTTCTGGTTGCTTTGCTTTACAGCTCTCAGAGTCAAAGCTAAGTTTAATAGAAGCTAATCTGAGTCATCACAAAAAAAAAAATCATTCCCCCCTCCCCCTCCCCCTACATGTTGCAGTACAAAACAGTGAGACATCTGAGTTTTCAGTTGTGGTTGTTTATGACCCTCTTTGGTAAGACTTGCTGAATTTCTATTTATGTGCTTAACAACTGGAACAAGCTCCATATATTACTGCATAAAAAGTCCTCCTTCATCACTTTCTTCCAAGTTACACAGAAGCCTTGATCAGTGAAGGTATGGGATTGCTTTCCTGACATTTATTGAATAAGTATTATTTAAATTATTTTGCTTGTTTCAATGAATTTGTCAAACATTGTGTTTTACAATAGATTCTTTTTTTTGCCCGTTACTTACATAAAAAATTCAATGCTATGTTGCTAGAAATAAGGCAATGAATGCACACATGTGAAATTGGGATTTGCAAAAAAAATCAAAAATGAGTGGAAATATACTAGAAAATGCAAAATTTTGTGTTGCTATCAAATTGCATTTATTTGTAAGAGATATTCAAGATTAAAAGTATTGCCATAAAAAGTAACTTTGAGCATATCTGTTCAAGCATTTCTAATTCTTTCCAAGTTAATCTGGTTTCACAGGAAAAGGGAGATGTAGCAAAAATACATTTTTCAGCCTAGTGGCAAAAGACACAGAGGTGTAAAAGCCTTTGAACTGCAGTCCACCAGAAGTTATTATACATTGACATAACTCAGGGTTGGATCAGGGCTTGAACAAAAGATATTTCAAATTTTAAATAGATGTAAGACCAGAATCAAGTTCAGTATACAGATACTGTAGCAATTGTACTGAAAGGTGTTCTTCTGTTTTAGTAGGATCAGAGAACAATTCTACCAGACTGTATCAATACCTGTAAAACAAGTTGCTTTTCCAAATAAATCTAAGCAGCTGACAATTTGGTCCCCAAAACTATTTCCTTCAACATTTCCATCAAAACTATAATTCACTTTAGAAAAAGAAAATAAATAAATACCCCAAACAGGTTTTTAGTAGTGTTTTTATAGTTCGAATTCTACTCTGAAAAATGAAGTAGGAAAAACACAAGGCTATATATGCAAATAGAATTAAAATACCTGAAGGTTTGCTTTTCCATGGTGCAGACATTACACTATAACTGACAGGAATTTAAATTTCATCATTATCATGCTTTTGTAAAGTTTCTTCAAAAGTTAAGTTGATAGTTAATTTGAGATTGCTGACTTAGATCACAATACAGTAATTAGCCAAAGTTAAAATTAAAGTAAAATTTGAAAGAAAATGGATCAAATAATACAATACATGGTGTAGTACTTTTTCCATGGGCAATTCGATGATATTACAGTGCATGAATTATCAAGGAAGAAATATGCTTTGATTGTACTACTCTGTTACAAAACTGTCTTTGAATTAAGGTAGCAATGCAATAGGTGCTAGCTTCACTGAAAATAGTATGTGTGGGCTTTTTATATCTACTTTGAAGATGGATTTTGCATCAATTTTTATTGTAGCAATAAAAACAGCAAAGGTTTTGAGGACTGCAGGATGTCTCATAGTTCTCTACTGCTTTGGAGGAGTGTGATTAGTTATATATCACTCACACGTGTCTTACAGTAAAATAATTCTGTGAAAGGCTAGAACAAATCCTGAATAAAAGGAGTTAATGCAAACATTTTAAAATAATTCTGTTCCTTATCTGAGTATGAGATGAAACGAAACAGAAGAAGGAAATGAAGAACTTGTATTTCAGCAGAAATTGTCTTCCTAGAATCTCTGCTCTCCAGTAATTTTTTAATCTCATAACTGGGAGTTTTGACCACTTTTCATGATGGAGAATTGCTTGGCTAGCTTTTCCAAATAATTTTAAACAGAAACTGAAAGAATAAGAAAAACAAAAAAAAGCCCTAAGCCCTGTATACTCCATTTGCTGAATATATGGTTTTCTTCTCCCAGTGTGTGTGTGTGCCAGATGGCACTACACTGGGCTGGATGATAATAAACATGAAAAATACAGTGCATGAGCAGAAATATCTGTGGCTGAATGTACCAGATCTAGAGCTGGTAGAGGGATGGAGCAGAAGTTCCAGCTGTGAGAGAAAAGCAATGTTCATCTTCTCAAGGGAGGAGCTGATCTTGTTTCCAATTAGTTCCCCCCACCCAAGTCAGGCCACTGGGAAAGGAGGTTGCCCCTGCCTATCTGAGCACCCTGCCTGAAGGGCAGATCTGGGGCCATTTCCCTCCCAGTAGAGCCAAGGTCTTGAACCTGAGGTGGTTTGGTTGCATGGCAGGATAAAAAGTCTGAGTGGAGGTGGCTAACCCATCTTTGGGCCCTCATCCCTGGCATGAGAGGCTGGCAGGCTGCTGAGAAGGAGTAAGGTCCAGCTGGCAGCACAAGCTTGGAATTGGACTCTTGTAGGAGAAGGACACATCTGGGTCGAGAGTGTTGACATCACCTTGTGGGCCCCTGTTTCCCATCCTTGGTCTTCACCCTGAGGACATCATCCATCTCACCAACAGCTGGGAATTGTGGTGGCCACACGGAGTCTCTCAGCTCTACATAGCCCCATGGCAACACCTACATGGGAGGCATGACAATAAGCTGCTTCTCTTTGGAGTTCCTCCTTCTCAGCATCTTCCTGGAAGTGCTTCAGCAGAGAGCCAGATGAAGATTCAGCCACTTGCACTAACAAGGCATTTAACCCCTGGCTGCGTGCATTGCTCTTGTCCTCTGTAGGCATTGGCTGCACAACATTGGTTTTCCCCTTTATTTTCTGCATTCAGGTCAGTATTATCTGACTTACCCAGACCTGAAGTGTGTCCAACACTTCCTAGAACATTGATTTTGGGGGATCTGTTTGTCTAAGAGGTAAAGTTTTGAGCTGCTAAGTGAACAAATACCTAGCAGAGAAGGGTGTTTACAGTGCATATCATCTCCACTGAAATATTTGTATGAGACACATAGCAATCTGAGTTCTTGCATTACTCATTTGACCACAGGGCTGATGTAGTTGAAAACAGGTTTTCTTTTAACATAGTAGTTATCCTTGGAAAACTCCAAGGTGAGGGGAAAGATCTTCCAGCCAGAAGATGAAATGGTACCTACGCATGAATTTATTTTCCCCATTCACTTCCATCTCTCTTTGGTTTTCTTTATTACTCTCATCTTTTCCTTCTTATCCACTATGGCATTCTGAAACGGGCAACCTTCATTTTGGGAAGCCAATCAAATCAGAGTGAATAATTATTTAGATTTAAATAATTCCATTCTCTGCTTCCTTTGTAATTTATGTGATGTTACAGAATGCATTAACCAAGCTAAAGGGAAGGAGCCAGTTTAAGGGGTAGGAAAGAAGAACTGAATTATTCTTCGTCTTGCAAAGAATGTATTTAAGAGTTTCTTAACTCAGGTCTCTTAGACCAATGAACCTTTCTTCTCTGCTCCCACATGAGCACTAAACAGTCTGCACTGAGGGGTGACCACTCTCATCCGTGACCGCTGTGTCTATGCTGCAGGCAGTGTCAGAGGCTGGGCAGTATCCATCTCTGTAGGCTCATGGCAGTAAGACTGTCCTTGGAGATGAAGCTTTGGATTCATTAACTCCTGCGAGATAAGAGATGGGGAAGAGGAAGCACGAGCCCCAGCATTTTTAGATATCGATGGCACAGACCTTTGCTCCTTGAGCGCAGGCTCCTGACATGAGGGTGGAAGGGAGGGGAGTTTCCTCTGCTCACCACATGGTGATCACAAATGTCACCTACAGACAAAAGAAAATGAAAAGGAACAATAAGTGAAACACGGGCAATGATTTAGTCTCTTGAAAATGCACATTAATCATCTGACAGCCCTCAGCTTCACTGAACTGAAAATTCGTTTCTCATGGCAGAGCTAACTTTAGGACCAGTGCCGGGAGGCGAAGCTGGAGCAGGGCTGGCAGCAATGTTCAGAAGCGACAACTGCATGAGTGTATTAAGAAACAGAGTATTCACAAAAACTCCTAACGGACCCATAAAGACCCAGCTCAGTTGCTGGTTTAATCACTCGCAAAGGCGTAGCCTGACTCTTCTAAAGCCGCGCGTATCTGAAGTTTCGGAAGCGATTGTCAATAAATACTTCACTGCCTGCTCACAGCGACGTTTCCCCGTCGTTAGCTCATTTGAGTGTCTGAAAGAGACCCGACAGAAAATAAGTTAAACGCAACTTAAATCTTCATCCGATTCGACGCTAAAAACAACACGAAAGGCGAGGCGTTCACCAAAAGGTTGCAAAAGGCGTCAGCTGCACCGCAGTTAGGAGTGGAATGAGCGGGATAGCGGGATGTGAGCGGGCAGCGCGCCTGGGATCCCAGTCCCCAGTTGTGGTGGTACTTTTTTTTTTTTTTTTTTTTTTTTTTTTTTTTTTTTTGACTTCGAAAGATGTCACAGCAAAGTGAAATCTTTGTGGAGGGCTGATCATGCATTCAGACTGTAGAGTTTTCAAAATGTGATGTTTTGCAATGATGACATTAGAGTAGCAACCAAGGGTCCGAGACAGCAACGCCTGCTGCAGCTGGGCTTCGCTTTGAAATGCCCAAGACAATGGGGGCCACTGTTCTTCATCGCTTCGCCTTTCCATTCCATTTGCATAGTCTGTTCTGCCTGATTGACCAGCTTGAGCTGTCCAAGGGACCAGCATTGTTCACAGATCACTTCAAGATGGCACAGATGACAAGATTCAGGTGAGAGATGAAGTGGGATGATTCTCGAATGCCATAAGAAAAAGCTACCCTGGGAACTTTTAGCTCAAGTGATATAATTCGAGAAGTTAAGTAGTTAATTTTTTTTTTTCAGGAAACCGATCACATTTGGAAATGCGCCGCCATGGCACACAAATAAGTAATAGGAGTTTTGTGTGTTTCGTTGAGGTGTTTCGTTTTGTTTGTGGTTGGCTGTGTTGGTTTTTGTTGTTGTTTTTGGTTGCTTTGTTTGTTTGTTTGTTTGTTCTTTCTCTTTTGTTTCTTTGGCCGGGTATTATTTTTTTTTTCTTTTCCATCCCAGACTCAGCTTCCCCAGGCTAGGACGCGAAACTTTCTTGAATAAAAGTTTGCTCACCAAAAAAAAAAAAAAAGAAAAAAAAAACCAAAACAAAACAAAAAACAAACAATACACAAAACAAACAAAAACCCCACCACCTCCCCGCCCCCCACCAAAGTCGAGTATAAAGTTCATCATAGAGGCGAGTTTTTCAGTTCTTTGATGCTTTTCCGTAACTAAAGGCCAGGATCACTCAGTTAAGGCTCATAAAGAGCTTTCGAGGCGGAAAGCCCTTCTGCAAAGGCGCAGCGCGCAGGGCGCTCTCAGCCAGCCCTGCGGCGGCCGGGCGGGACGGCGCTGGCCTCAGCCCGGGATCCGGGCGGGCAGCGACGGGAGGCTGGAGGACGCCTGCCTCTTCACGGAGAAGTTCTAAACTCTCCGCTGGCACAGATTCACGACTGAAATGTCATGGTTTGGGATCGGTTGGGTTTTTTTTCTTTTTTTTCTTCCCCCCCCCCCCCACTCCCCACCACCTCACCCCTCACACTCGAGTAAACACACACACACGGTAGCGCCCCTAAAATGAATTTCATTTGACACCGATGTTTTGACTTCATCTCAAAAAGACAAAATCTTCGTCGTGCAAGTATGTTTTCCCTGGAGGGTTTCCAGCACAATTTGCTATAATTTCTTTACACCTAACGGAACTGATGGGATCTGAGCAGTAAAACACATTCCCACAGTAGTTTCGCTCTCTCGCACTCTCTGTTACCCTCCTGGGGTTCAGCTCACTCTCTAGTATAAATATTGCCAATAATTGTGCTAATACGGTGATTCTCGAAAGGCAGCAGAATTCTCTTCTCCTCGTGTATCAGACCTAAAGCCGTGCGTCTCCTGCTTAATCTCTGGGTGTATTCTCTCCTAGCTGCTCGTCTTTCCCCTGCAGAGACTAATACACTTAATTACATGACTTACAAGAATTGCCAACAAGGTCCCAGGGGCCGCTAAAGACCGACCGCAGCCCGGCGAGCGGGGCGTAGGTAGGGTGCGTCTGTGTGCCGCACGGGCACCTCGAAGGGAAGGCGCCTTCAGCAGGACTCGGCTCTTCAAAATTATCCAACATTTCAGGCCCTTCTCCACTGTTTCCCACCGCCACCCCCCCTCCCCTTCATGTTGTGTTCCGGTCCCAGGTTGGTTTGAGGGGTGCCGTCGTCCCCACTCCCCCTCCTCCCGAGAAGGCGGCTAAAAGCTGCAGAGGAAACTTAAGTGGCTCTGGAGTTTGTTTAATTTCCCTCCAGTGTTTACTGATAATTCGAGAGACGCTTATCTCGGGGAATATAACGATTAATACAACCGCAGGTTTCCAGATAAGTGATTGTGATGGAGATTGTTGGCGAGAAAATAGACAATTATCCGCTGTTAGCTTTACATAAAGATCGCATTAACTTGAATTAGTTATCAGACAAAAGAACATCAGAAAGCTGCACCTTTCTGCCAAGGCAACCGCTTGCAGGCGGTGTGCTCCGCACAAGCAAACGCACCGCTGCCTCCCCAGCATCTCACAAGCATGAAAGGGGCGGCGGGCTCGGGGGCCCGGGGGGGCCCACGGCACCGACACGCCGCGCTCCTGCGGAGTCACGGCCGCTGCGAGGAGCGGGGAGGGCGAGCCCCGGGGCCGGGGGATCGCTTTAATATCAGCTGCCCGGCCGGGCCGCTTTCATTTCCATAGGGCGAAATTAACATGGACGTGGGGCAGGCGCTGGGGCGGGGGCAATGCGCCCGGGGAAGAAGCGGCGTGGCTGATCGCCAAGGAAACCTCGCTGAAAGGGAAGGGTAGAGCATGTGGCTATTAAAACCCCGACACAATAATAACATTAAGGGGAAAAAAAAAATAAAACCATAATGATAACTTGGAGGCAGCTCGCTATTTGCATATGAAACCAGCGGCCAGAAGCGCGGCAGTCCCCTTGCCGCATTATGTGCTCGGCGGTCCGAGGTCGCCTCCCCCCCCAGCAAGACTGAAAAGCCTTTTGATTATTTCTCCTCTCCCTAGGAAAGGCTGATTCCTCCGTAATTGATAGCGGGGAAGGGCCGTAATTAATTTTTCAGGGAAGTAAAGTGCAGCTTCTTCTCTCGGCTGGAGGGGAAGGGCTGAGAGCGAGGAAAGGGGGCGAGGGAGCGGAGGCGAGAGGAACTCCATCCGAGAACCCCTAATTAAAAGTAATCACGCTTCACCCTCTCCGGCACCAAGACCCCCCTCGACTCCTTGCCACCCCCTCGCTCGCCGGGGAGGCAGGAAGGGCAGGGACCGTGGGCTGCTTTCACCGAGTCAGAAAGCATTCACCAGGCGTTTGTATTGCGGGAGGTTTCTGTGGGAATCGGGTGGCTCGAGTAATTGGGAGGGGAGGAGGGTGCACTCTCGGCTGGCTTCTCTCTGGAATTAAAGGCAGTCTTCAAAATAGGGTGTTTGTTAGAGAACTTCAGCTGGGAGGAAACCTGCCATTTCGGATCAGTGCGTTTTCTGCGCTGGTTTCCCAGATAGACCCTTAGCGCCGTGTTTGTCTGGGGAAAGGAAGGGGAACAGGAGGGAGGGAGGCTTTTCGTGTGGGGTGGGGAAATGGGGGGAAAAGCGCCAAGGGGCTTCAGGCGGCAGGCTGAAGGCTAACAGATGCCGCGATACAAATCATTTCAGGGGAGCAGGGGCACCTCAGGTTGATGCCTGAGGCAGCGGCGAAGGGAGCGGAGAGGGGATGCCAGGTGAAACGGCTCCGCTCCCACCCGGGACGGAAAGCTCGTCCCCAGCCTTGGGACGTGCCGCTGCCGCCGCTGGGTCCCCGCTGAATGGAGCGGATAATGATCCCCGGTTCCCAAGGCAGGCTTGCTGCTGCCTGGTGAGCCTTGGATTTGTGTGGTCCAAGCCTTTCCCAGCTTGTCCCATTCTGTCACCGGGATAAGGGGCTCCCTCGGCTCGTTTGCACCTGCGTCGCTTTTGGCTCCTTCAGGAATGCGCTGAAGCTTGTAATCAGCTTTGTGAAGCCATTGAGTGCACGGCTGAGTGAAACTTCCAAAGCTCGCAGAAAACTGGCCCGCTGAATAGGAGTCAGCATGGGGCTTCTCTCCAAGCCCCTGGCCTGCCAAATTCCAGCAGAGCCCCTCACAATCAGTCCACACAAGCTTTACTGCTCTCCCCACACTGAGAGAAGCGAGAAAAGAAAAGCTAAAATACCAGTCACCGAGGTTAGCGGTTTGTTCCCAGATTAATGGCAAACGCCTCTCTGCCCGATGCTAACCAATTCATTCGAGTGATGTGTGTGTACATATACATATATATATATGTGTGTGTGTGTGCGTGTGTGTGCGTGTCTGTGTGGGTGTATGCGTACAGATACACATGCATAGGAATATGCATGTAAGCCTATGTCTATAACAGAAAAAAGGCAATAAGGGAGAGTTCTTAAAATTTTATGTGGCCGCAGAAGTTCTTATGGGCAGCAGACAGGTAGCAGGCTGTTTTGCTATCCCACGGGTCACGCTACTCTCATCTCGATCTTTTCTGCAGCCGTGTGGTTTTAAGACTCTGGATGAGTGTGACTCCCATCTGCAGTCCGGTTTTCCATCTGGAGGGATTTAGTACCAAACAAAACTCCAGAGGACAGCAAAAGAAAATAACAGGCAGGTTAAAATAAATAAATAAATAAATAAATATATCACGAACCCCACCATCACTAAAGCTACTTCGGGATAAGTCAAGAGGACCAAGGCTCTGGGGTACTCGCAGGGCAGGTCTTCCGTGCCCAAGGTTCACGGCCACCTCATGATCCTCAGCTTGGGCGAAGAGAGGATTCTCCACTGCAGCCCGGATCACTTCCCCACTGGGAAAAAGCGTTCAGGAAAGGTCCCACTCGAGGGAGTCCCTTTATTCTGAACATCCTTAACACTTGTGACATGTATCACTTCACTCCTACGTTCCCAGCATCTGATGGCACAAGCGGGAGTGACGCTAAACAGTTCGGGAATACGTAGCACAACGTCATCATACCTTTCCTCTGGGTTCTGTATGGGGTTGAGGATTCACATTTATTAGAGGAAACAATTACTTGAGTTATAAAAACACATTCCTTTCTAATTCAAGATCTTCCGCTGTAATAAAAGCTGTAATGTGTTCTTAAATCTAAAATTGTAAGGCGAGTGCACTGTGACGTCAAATCTCTGAGTACAGACCAACTGAGCAAGGCTTTATCTTCCGGTCTTGGGACTTTTTATTCCATTTATGTCCTTCTTCTACATGCCTCTAAAACAATGAAAACAACATTACGACAACATTAATACTTTTTGCAAGCCCTTCTCTTGGGCCAGTATAAGGGGGGAAATGGAGACTTGTTTCCAGAGATGATGTCTCCTGAAGGGTTTAGCCATGCCTCTGAATTACGTCACGGAAATCGTGTTTTCTTGACGTCCACATTGAAATAACCGCGGCAGAAGGGGAAAGGCTAGCTCCACAGAGCTGGTAGATATTTCTTGTGAGTTCAGCAAGATTTTGTCTCGCTTTGCTGTCATGCTTTTGGTGTCTTCTCAATTACCGCAATTTTCGGGAATGTCCCAGAAACTGATGACGGCAGTAGGTGTTTTCGCCATTGCTTTCTGACGAGTTTGTAGGGGCTCATTGAAGAGTCGCTTGCACAGCGGGTAATAGTTTAGCAGTATCAGCGCACTGTGTTCTGATCCCCAAGTCCCCCTAAGGACAAGGTAACCTCCGATGTAAAGGGTTAGGGAGTAAAAGTGCAGAGGATCGCGTCTTGATGTCGAAATCCTCACCCTTCAAACTGCTGCTGCACGAAAACTTCTACAAACGGCCACAAACGGTTTAAAGCTCCGTTTCTTTCTGTCTCTAAAGTTTCTTTCCTTTTTGGAAGTTTGATGTGCTATTTTCGACCGTGTTGCTCCTTCCAACCATTCTCAGTGACAAGTCATGAGGATATGCAGTAATTCAGAAATTAGTGAAATTTTATTCTTGGTGGGGGCGTTGGATTAAGAGGCTGGGAGAGTGTGAAACAAGTCAACGTGTAATTGTATGATAAGGCTCTCACGAGGAATTTATTGGCCAAGTTGCTATTTCTATTCCTTCCTAATCTCGTTTAGCACATTCATTCTCTGCAATCTGTCTCCATAATCTTCTGTGACAGAATGGCAGCCAATAGAAGCATGCATGTTTGGAGAGAAGAGAAAATATGCAGAGGCGTGATAAACTGATGCTAATTATCCATATTTAGGACACCGAGTGCAGAAGATCAAGGTTTACAAATAACAAACCAGAGCCAATGATGATGGCTTCCTAGTGTGGAATATATTGGAGGGGACAAGATAAGGGTTTCACATGCAGAAGAGATTTATTGGTCAAAGGGTTCACCTTCCACTTTTCCACTTTTATATAGCAGTAAATTATTTGGGCTAAATTCACCAGAACATTACTCTTTTATTTGGCAATGTGCCATGACTTGCTCTTTCTTTGTGTCCTTTCAATGCAAATCCTTGTAGTGTAACATCAGTAGATAAGAAACAAATAATTGAAGTAATAGGTAATTCCCTTTAAATTGTGCATATAGGACAGTAAGGTAATCATCTAATGTAGAATGAGACCGGAGTGTAGAGCAGATAGCTGAAAGTGAAACAATATCCATCTCGGCTATTAAATTACATTTATACTGGAAAAAAATAACCTGCAGAAGACTTGTAGGCTGAAGAAGAGACAACACTAGTCTAGTCACCCTTAGGCCATTTTCCTACAGATTTCTCAAATTTATTTTATTTTAAAAGACAGCTTACCACCATTTTCCTCGCTTCCTCTTTCTCTCTCATTTCTTGTTTCTCGAAAGCTAACATATAAATTAGTGACTCTGCATTCCCCTTTTTAACAAGTGTTGGCTCTGAGAAATAATAAGGGAATTCAGTTTGGCAGTATCTGTGTAGTGTGGCTGAGGGTCAGTGGAGTGATCTTAGCAGTCTACAGTAATTGTATTGTAAAGATTCCAAAATGAGAATAATATTTGTTGAGTTTATTTTTACTTACAAGTTCAGAAAGTATTCTGTACAGTGGCAAAATTCTAAATGTTGTGTCTATTAGCATCTTATTGTCAAGTGCAGGTAAACTGTTCTTTAAGAAATTCACTCTTGAATTGTGTGTCAACACTCTTGGCTTCTCGAATGGTATTTTTCCTGTGTTGGTGGTACGACGGAAAATACAGAACCCCGCTGTTGGAGCAGAAAATACAAGGGCCCTTCCATTAGGAACACTCTAAAATATCTCTTCTTTGATATCTGAAAAGACACTTCTTCCGTGACAACTCGTTTAAGAGGAGAAAATTTTCTGACTTTTGTTTTACTGCTGAATGACTGCAGATTTATTTCTCTTCCCCTCTGGTACTCCTTTAAATTGGTTGGTATTTTGCGTTTTGTACAGGGGCAAAAATACTGCAGTACCAAGCTGAACATTTTCACAGGTTTCCCAGAAATATTTCTAAGGGCAGTCACGCTTTTTCAAATTCCCAGAAGTAGCTGACTTCCCTCAAAATGACCTGAAGCACATCGTTAGGGAAGTAGTAAGGCAGGCAAGCAGACTGCAGCTTAGGACATAGAAGTTGCCATTTGGTCACTAGTTGACAAAAATAAAGGGCATAGGGAGTGGAGCAAGGACGTGGAGCAGACAGCCCGGGGACAAGCCTGGCTCTGGGGCTGCCCGCCGCAGTCGGTGCCCGCCCAGGACGCGCTCCCGGGCTCTCCGGACAGGGAACTCCCGGGTCTCGATTCAACCCCCGCTAAAATCCACCAGGGGCCAGCCCCGCCTGTCCCACTCGGGAATCGCAGCGTGGAGGCCCCCGCAGTCTCGGCGCTGCCGGTTCCCTGACCCAAGCCAGGTGAACCTTTGTCCCGTGTCCCCTCTCCAGGGACAAGAGGCGTTTATCTCCTCGGCAACGCCACAGCCCGGCCCCGGAGCTGCTCCCCGGGGACGTGGGGCTCCCCACTCGCATCCCGGCTGCCGCTCCCCGAACCCTGCTCTCCCCCCACACCCGGCTGCGGGCCGCCTGCCCTCCCGGCGGGGCCGAACCCCGCTCCCCAGGCGGAATGCGGGTGGGCCCGGGGGAGCCCTGAACCTGCTCAGCAGCGGCGGCGGGGCTCGGCCCGGTGCCCCCCGGGTGGCGGGGCCGAGGGGGCCGCTCACGCCGCCTTCTGTAACAAACGGCTTGGCGCTGTCGGGGGGGTGGGAGGGGGTGTGTGTGCGCACGGGATAGCCCTGTCTCGGGCTTCATTAAATGACTTTTGGCAACTAGTTAGTCTAACGGGGTGGATTTTCGAAGTCACGGCCTCTCAAATCCGGCACGGTTTGAATCTGCAGCGCCTTTGGCTGGAGGCAGAGCAGCAGGAAGCTCCGCTGCAGCTGCCTCCACCTCTGCTTTCCGGGAGAAAGATCTTTTCCTCCCTGTTCGTAGGGGAAAGGCAGACGTCTTCCACCGAAAACTCCAGGAGTTTTGTTAAAATCGGCATTTCACAGTTCCGTTTGTCGTCTCCAGAGACACTGGAGATCCCTGTAAGCCTGGTGTTCAGCGCTAAGCGAGGCGTGCGCACCGGCGGAGGGAATGCCGAAGTTTCCCTTTCAAACAAATCCTGTTTTGTGGCTGCGCTTACTATATGATGCCCAGTGAGGGAAAGAGCTCCGTTCCAGATGTTGTCCAGCTCTTTCACAGAATAGAAACGGAGCTTCTGTAATGCTTTTTCTGCCCGTTCTTCATTTTTAAAAAATTATTATGTCGTGCACCACGAAAGACAAACACTATCCTCTGTGAATTTTAGCTTTGATCTTCTGCCTCCGTCCTTCCACTCACTTTTCGTGCCTGTAGCGAGTCCTCTTCCTGTTAGGCAGTGAGCAAGCTATAATAAAGCTAGAAGGCACGACAAGACACCTCGCTTCGAGGGTACCTGAATCTGCTGTGCAGCCATGTAAGTACGGAGAGGGACTTGTACCCTGCAGCAAACGTCCGGAAAGCACGACAGCATGTTCCCAAGGACATGACGTCATTGCATGTATTTGTGAAGCGCTTGGTATCCACACACGGATTTTTATTACAGTTTGGGGGGTTTTTTTGTGTGTGTGTGTGTGTGTGTCTTTGTTAAAGGAGATCAACAAGAATATCCTGAGAGCAGAGAGAGCTCTTTTAAACAACGGACTCTTGAGTTCGTCCATTTTCATGATAATAGGCTTACCTTTCAAATGTAGTATTCGCTCTTATTGATCATCTAAGGCTACTCTGAGACAGCTGATAAATCCAGAGGTCTAAATAGGAACACTTAACCGTGAAAACATGAACATATAGTTCAGACATTATAAAAAACGTGTCTGGGACGCATAGATACATTTAGTTTATCTACCTGAAACTACGCACTGAATAGTACACCTACGTGGCCAGCTTCTACCAAATTGTACAAAACTGGGCTCATTTGGTAACACAGGAGTGCCTTTTGCAATAATGCCACTTCGTTGCTTTCCTAATCTTAAATATGTGGATATATGGCACATGAATCATGATCAGCTTGTCCCACTTATCTAGTCAGCTTTGGTCTGTGACCCCTAAAACTGAGATGTTTCTATATTCGGGAAAATCAGGCAGAACTTTTCCTTGCAGCTGCTTAGTCAAAACAGAACGATTAGGCGACTATTTGTTCCTATGCTGTGGCCCAAACTTAGTCGGCCAGAAGGACATTTTGGTTGGAAGAGTAGCAGAAACTTCTTCAGCCTTGCTAGAAAGTTAGAAACTGAGAGGAACATGAACAGGGGAAGTACTTTTGGAGGGAGAAATGCATGTTCTACTCTCATTACTTCGTTCTCGACTCTTCCATAAGACACACAAGTAATGATTTGGCACGAGAGCACAGAAATCTCCCTTTTGGAAAACGGAATCAATCCATGTCCGGATCCCTCCTCTTAACTCTTACGGCTGTTCAAAACTCTGCTGAGGAGTTTTTTAGGTTAAACTCCACGCTTCCCTTATTCGTACTCTGTCCTAAAATATGTAGGCTTGAGCTCACATACAGCTGTGTATTTTAAAAGACATTTCCCACTTAGTTTTCGTTTTTACTGTCCTTCAAGGTAGAAAATGCGCATGTTCACCATGACTCGATTGCAAAACATCTTGGGTTTTGCATTATTTCTTACATTCTATCACCGGGAAGGGAGGGCCACAATGAAGCTTTCACCTGCCCTGTGACTGAAAAGCAATTTAGGGGAAGGTAAGACTGATAATGCACAAAAGCACAGATAATTAAAAACTACAACCAAACAACCAAACAAACACACCCTTAACAAAACCCTTAACAAAAGCGAAATCTCTTTCTCTTTTCTGCTACCTACAGGTAAAATAAAAGATAATATGGAACGTTAACCTGATCACTTGATCAAGGAATTACTCAGGATTTTCCCAAAAGATAAAGATACCCAGTGAGTAAGGAAAGAAGGAAACACCTCGAGGTGTATTTAACTCGGAAGCACTGTAGATGGTTTCAGAGCTTTCCTCACCCGGGTGGGAATTGTCTTTTCGTGTCTATACTTCGTTTCGAACTCCCGTGCTTGGGGTTTTAGGTCTTTCCTGGCCTTGGGCTACTTGTGTTTATAGCTCCAAACCTGAACAGCCATTCATTCTTCTAATCTGATTAGGATTGGGCTATCCACTCACCAGTGGTTTTAGCAAGACAATCTTCCCATAGACTTTTTCTGCATTGGAGAGATTAAAAACAAAACAAACCCTTCTGAAATCTGTGTGAGACAATTTTTGAGTAGGAAACAAACGTCTCCCTACTCCCCCTGCATCCCTCCCGCAACTTCACCCCCCTCCGTGGATGTATGCTGCTTTTGTTCGCCACTAGTTCCTAGTTGCTATGGAGTTTTACGCCTTGGTAAACTATATTTCACCTCCTCCCGGTGAAAGCTATTGTTTTCCTAAATGCACACTTTGCAGACCCTGGTCCTCCCCCCCACTCCCACCCCCCACCCCTCCCCGTGTCGGTCGCACTTCCTCAGCCCACGCTGGTCTGCCCCGGGCTAAAGCCGCGTTTTCCCACTCGGATCTCAGCTCGCCCTCTAGCACTTGCCCAATTGTTTGACCACCGACAGATGCTCTCCTGCTTCTACTCGGTTTCATTGTCCTTCATTTTGTTTTCTTTTAAGGTTTCTGAGGGACAGTCCCTCTATCTGAGAGCCGCAGCTAACCGTGGCACACGTCTTCTCCAAATCAATGAGAGGTGTCCAGGCTGAAAGCGTGGACAATGGGATTTTACCGAGCATGAAGCATATTACCCCCAAACCCGTCCTGACAGGCCGTGCTAAAGTATTTGAATGACTTTCTTGAAATGAGACCCTTCTGAAGGCTCCTCCCTTCAGAGAAATACACCATCCAGGAAAGATAGGCATGAAACTGCACAGGGGCACCCCAAGGCTTTGTAAATTGGGGGTGGGGTGTGTGTCCTTTGTCACAAGGCACCACTGCTTCTACCTCAAAGCCAGGGACCAGTGTGCTTTACCTTGGGGGTTGTCTCTTGCTCAACACAAGCATGTTAAAGGATGGGGTTTTCACTTTGGAACTTCCAGACATTTTTGATGGCACATACAGTGGTATGGTTCACCTCACTCAGCTCCTACTGATTTCTAGCCTATCCTACAGAGGCATCTCCAGGTGTGTTCTGGTTAAAAACTGGGAAGGACTTCCAGGCTTCCTGCTAGCATTTTGGCCTTGCAGCTACAGGAGTGGGCCTCATATACCACATTGCTTTTACATCAAAGATCCTCAAGATCCTCCAAAATTTAGTTTGTTAAGCTTACTTTTGCAAAGTTTCCTCCAACAGTAGAATGGTTCACCGCATGTAAAAGTCAATGGGCTTTCGTGTCAGCCTCTAAAGAAAGCCTCCCGTTACATCTGTACCTGCACACCAGGTTCCCCAGCTCCTCTGCCAGCTGTCCTGCTCCTCGGGGCCGCCCTTGTGTTCCAGCTTTTCCTGACATTATTAAGCAGAGGCACGGCAGGGCTGGAGCCAGCAGGCAGGCAGGCAGACAAGGCCCTGTCCGCTCTGCACCCACAATCTGTTATCCTTCCTGCCACCGCTCCCCCACGCCCCTCGCCGCAGCTACTCCGTTCACACCAGCGTCCCGGCTCGGACCTCTGCAAGGCCGTGTCCTGCCACGTTTTCTGTTTTGTCTCCTCTGTGTCTCTTTTGGCTTTGCCTCTTCAGAAGTGACTTTTCAGCCAGGCTTGGCTGTCTGACTCCGCTCTGCCTCGGCCGTGTGAAACCACTTGCCCCAGACTTCAGTTTCGCCATGAAAGGCAGCATCCATCCCCAACCTCAGCACAAACAGAGGGAAAGCCGCTTAGTCCTGACCAGTGCCCTCCTGTCCCAGCCCGGCTGTCCCGGGCGCTAGCCCTCTGCGGAGCTACGTGAGTCCCCTGGCGCTGGGGGACAGAGGGGCAGCGGGGTGTGACGGCGCCGCGTTTCGCAGCGTGGGGCCAGGCGTGGCTGCAGGTGCCCGGGGCTTCACTCTGCCCTTTTACAAGGGATATCTCCGAACCGGGCCAGGCCCATCGGCTTCAGATCCCCTTCAGTTCGGCCGATGTGCACAGAGGTAATAGGTGCTGCTCGTGGGGTAGCGCCGAACCACCCAGCATCCTCGTTTTTGGGGTGCTGAGTTTTCTAGGAGAGGAGGAGCCAAAATGCCGTGAGGTGGAGGGACACCTTGCTTCACCCTCCATCACCCCACCCCACAGCCCCACCAAAAAAAGGAAGATCGCTTGTGTCATCTCCCCGCCCTGTGCAGTGTCTGTGTGCGTGGGGTGTGCGCGGCACGGCGGAGCGGCGGCGCCGGTTCCCCGCGGGGCGCGGACCGGCAGCCGAGGCTCCCACCCGCCAGTGCCGGCCCGGCTCGGCGGCCCGTCGGGGGGCCCTCCCCGCGGCAGTGCCATGCCCCGCCCCCGGTAGCCGTGCAGCAGATGGCCCGCGGTCCGGGAGGGCGCCCGCCCGCCGGTGAACGCATGACTGCAGCCGGGCTTTGGTGCCGCCCGGCCCGGGGGGGTCCCGTGTGGAGTTCAAGAGCGGCCTTTCCCGGCTGACAGCAATGCGCTTGTTTTTCCCAGATAACTCGGCCCCCGCCTCTCACGCCTGGAACTCTCCTTCCTTCCCTTCTTCCCCTAGTCGTCCATGAAGGGCTCGAAGGCTGCCGTCGGGAGACGGGGCGCACCGCAGCATTCCCCCCACCGCCACCCGCTGCAGCCTCCCAGCCTCCCGCTGGGACCTCTCCTCTCACTCCTTCCCGACTGTGGCGTCTCCCTTCTCCCCGCAGTAGGGCCGGGGCCCTCCCCCACCAGACCCCGCTGGCTCCGAGCGGGGCTCTGGTCTCGCTGGCTGCCCGGCCGGCCGCCGGCTTGCAGCGGGAGCCGTCGGTTTTCCGGCGGGTGATTGTAAACGGGTTTGACTGGCCGTTGATCTCGGGGTCAGGACTCTCCTCGCTAATCCCTCGCTCTCCAAACACCGCCCCCCCTCCTCCGCCCAACGCTCTCCTTCCCTTTCTCTCACCCCTCTCCCCTCCTGCCATCCCCGTTTTCCTCTTGCATCATTCATCTGCAGCCCCTCTGACGGCATCGGGGGCACCTCGCTTCCTGGGGCGGCAGCTCGCAGAGACCCACTGGCACCCCACAAACAACATCCCCCGGGCCCCTCGCTCCTCCACTCCGGGGGCCTGGCTCAGCAAGGAAGGCCCTTCCTGCAAAATCAGCCCCTTGCAAACTGACACAGACACACGGACACACAGACACACGGACACACAGACACACGGACACACGGACACACGGGCACACAGACACACGGGCACACGGGCACACGGACACACAGACACACGGACACACAGACACACGGACACACGGGCACACGGACACACGGACACACAGACACACAGACACACGGGCACACAGACACACGGACACACTGACGCTGTCCGCCCCCACGGGACTGCCCCGTCCCGGCGCTCCCGCACGGGTTGCTGAGTGCAGGAGGGAAGGGGAGATCTGGAGATCACTGGAGGGAGCTCACAGAAAGTGTGCGGGAAGCAGGAGGGAGGGGCAGAAAAGGGCTCGGGAGAGTCGGTGAGTGCCCGGGAAAGGCGGGGATATCGTGGGGCGTGGGAGAGCGTCGGCGCCAGGCCCGGGAGAGCATCCCGTCCAGATAACCCCTCGAACCCCATCACACCCGCTTGCCAGTTCGCGTCTTTTAGCTCCGTTTTACGTTACACCAACGCCTAGAGCAGCCGTTTGGTTCGGTTTTCGGCGGGGGAGCGTGTCTATGTGATGCTGTGGTGCTTTTTTTCTGTTATAGAATATTTTTTTTTTTCCTTCCATGGCAGTTTACACGTAATAATAAAATGCTGTAACCGCGTCAGACGTTCAGGTGACCCGGCCTGATGTCGCCTGCATGTGGCGCAGCTGGGAGGGAGGGTCCTCCCCACCCCCAACCCGCCCTACCAAGGAGCATTTCGCGGAGCTTCTTGTCCCGCTGTGGCCCTAAGGGAGCGTTGGGTCTGATTTCTGGAATTGTCCCTCTTTTCATCTTCGTGGACAATTTCGTGTGCCCTCCTCCCGCGCTCCGCTGCTCCCAGAGGCTCGGAGCCGTCCCACCGATGCTCCCCCCGCCGGGGCTTGTTGTGATGTGACTCCGGTTGAGGGTGCGGGGGAGTGGAACTGGAGGGAACGGCTTTTCCCCGGGGCCCAAGGCCACTCCTACGAGCTCAGTGAGCCACGCACGGTGGAGTGGAAGGAGGGGGGGGGGACGTTTTCTAAAAAGGGAGAACCGTTGGGAAAAGAGCTGCGGACTTCAGGCCAAGTTTGTGTTTTGGCTCGAAGTTTGGAGCGGATCAAACCTGTTATCTCGCTGCGCCTCCCGTCCTTCTGGCTCCTCTGCCGCCGTCCCCCTCTCGGGGCACAGGGACTCCCCGGCAGAGCGATGACCGCGGGGGTGGCGTCTGGCCCACGGGGGGCCTTGACCCCAAGCTCCCCACGCTACGCGCAGCCCAACTGCGCAGAGAAGGCACCTCGGCCCCGCTCCCATTCGCCTTACTCCCTGGGTTTTCCTTCCTTTTACTGAAAACGAGATGACTTTTTGCTTTAATTCTTCCACATACGTGATTTTAATAGCTCTGTCAATCATGCTATAGGAGGAACATTTCATACAATTTTAGATGTAATGTACTTAAACCATAAATCGCTTAAACCTATTCTTAGTTTTGCATATTCAATTATGCTCTTATATATAACTCTCACAGCAAAAAGCCCGAAGACATAATTATGTTACTGTACCTAACCCCAACTCATCTGCCTAGGAAAGTTGTTGTTTTTGCTTTTGTTTTTGTTTTTTGTTGTTTGTTTTTTTTAAATATCCAAACGTGAAGTTTAACTTAAATTAAACTGAACTGCCAAACCAACCAATAGACCACAATCAGCAAAAAACTCTACCCCGATGGTGTCTCAAGGGGGTGGGATGGGTGGGTACTTTTTGGTATTTCATGGGGATGGGGAGATTTTTGGTTGGGTTTTTTTTTTTTTTTTTTGGTTGCTCGGTTTGTTTTTGTGTTTGTTTTGGTTTTTTCTTTTTTTTTTTTTTTCTTTTTTTTTTTTAGGTTTGGTTTAGTTTGGTTGCTTTATGTTTGGTTTTTGGTTTTGGTGAGTTTTTTTTTTTTGCGGGAGGGAGGTCGGACATTCGCAGAGAGAACTGTATTACATTGAAAGGCGGGCTGAGGATGTTCGAAGCTTATTTGAATGTAGCCGACATTGGGTCTCTTTAATCCCCTTGTGTTGAAAGTGCAGGTATTCCTATTATTCTAGGCATAACTCCATGGAGCCGCTAAATTGTCATGGTAGGAGGGAAAACTCATTAAAAAGAGCTCATTTAGAGAGTTAATTTAAAAAAAAAAAATAGCACTTCCCCATAGTATTTCTGCTGTTTGGACGCAGATGAACAAAAGTTTATTTGCTTTTCTCACTTGACCGCTCCAATCCTCCTGTTCCGTCAGTCGTGTTCAGCGATACAGGATCGTCTCGCTGGGATTTTTCTATTCCGCATTGTCACTGAATGTGATTTTTAATAGCTATGACCCTTAAAGAAAAAGGCACGCAACAAGGGTGCATCAGACGTATGTGTGTCAGCCTGTGCACAGGTACTCACACACACACGCTTCTCTCACGATGCTATCTATGGTGTGTACTGATATTTACGAGCATGTATGCACATGAAGGACAACACGTTTCAAGAAACAGTTCAACAGGTACCCAGCTTAATCTGCATACCTAAAGGTATGGCTATTAATTTTTAAAATTTCATCTAGGGCTGTGTTTGGCTGGAGGTGACCAACACCGCAAAAGGTTTCCCACAGGTTCCTGCTTTCTGTATGCTCTGTTTGGTCGCTGAGCATTTCCAAAAGTCGCCTGCTGACTGTCTGAACCCCCATACTCTTCCATTTCATTAAAGGCTCGAATAGTTAAGAAAAAAAAAAAGAAAAAAAAAAAGAAAAAAAAAAGAAGAAAAAAAAAAACCACTTTGGGCTGAAATCAATAGACAGCTTCCAGGAAAATTTTGCGTTCAGAAAGAGTGATTTATACAAAATTAGCGACAGGAGTCCGAAGAGTTAAGTATGTCAACTGATATGTCAGCATTATAGAAGTGCAATCTCTAAGACGGACGAAACCCGTTCCTTATTAGCTAACTAAAACTTCCCCACTCCTGGATGGGTGCAGTACTTATTCACCAGAGTTAAGAGACGAACAGTCCCACAGCCTGCTGGGATCAACATTCAAGTCCTGGAAGTTAATTCTTTTTCCTTTCGTTTAAGCAGCTCTGACTACTTTAAAAATTCATTTGCTACTGTAGTTTACAGCAAACTTTTAATTCTAACATATAGAAAAGTATCTCTCAACAGCTAGAAAAAAAAAAGAATTAAATTAGATCTCAAAGCATTAAACAACTTTCTGCAA
This sequence comes from Phylloscopus collybita, assembly GCA_027886175.1. Taxonomy (NCBI): domain Eukaryota; kingdom Metazoa; phylum Chordata; class Aves; order Passeriformes; family Phylloscopidae; genus Phylloscopus; species Phylloscopus collybita. The sequence goes on from JAJNNQ010000006.1 coordinate 36,992,807, forward strand.
TGAAATGACACGCATCGTTTTGCTCGACAGCTTTCGCACCAGTCGCTAAAAATGGGGGGGGGCGGGGGGATGGGGGAGAAAGGTGTGACCCCGCCGCTTCCCGCTCAGCCCCCGGAATGCTCCGGAGGGATGGGACTGCTTCCCAGGCTTGAGGTTTAGAGGTCGCTTTTCTTTTCGGGACGCGCAAAAAGAAGCGCTTTCTCTTTCCACGGTGTTAATTAGAGGGGAAGTGCCACACTGGACGGTGTCTTCTCGTTTCCCGGGGAGCTGGGTGTCCCCCGGGCCGCCGGGAGCTCCCGAGGCGAGCAGGGGCGGGCAGCGCCCCATCACCCCCCAGGGGAAAAGCTAAGGCCCCGGCAAGGTCCGGACCACCAGCCCGGCCATAAAATCCACAAAAATGAACGTTCTCGGCTAGAAGAGTAACGCAGTAAACTGCCTTCCCTTGCAGTATGGAACGAGTATTAAAAGAAATCTACTTTAATCCCTCCTGATATACACAGGTTAGGGAACCTCGATATTTACAGCAGATTGCATTTAATTCTGTTTGCCGCTGCTGCTTCCTTTCCAAAATCTAGGTTTCCCTGCTGTGTTTCCAGGCTTACCACGGTAAACACTACTATGTTCTCCAGTTAGCTTTTCTTTTTACATAGGTGACTTTTTCCGCTTTGAAATTTATTTAACCAAAACAGGGAAAAAAAAAAAAGAAAAAAAAGAAAAAAAAAAAAGAAAAAAGAAAAAAAGAACGCATCCTTAGGAGTTCCGTTTAGCAGAAAAGCTTTTTAGTAAACTATGTACATAATCGAATTTCCTTCGTATCGCCTAAATAAAAATTATTTGACAATGCATTTACAAGAAATGATACAAAAAGAAAACAAAATCAAAGAGAAAACAAACAAATAAAAATATCCAGATACAATAAAGTTTTACGAACCCCGGAAAAAAAAAAAAAGTGGAGCTTCCAAATCAAAATAAAAGTTTTATAAATAAACAAACAAGTAACGGAAAAAACCCCACCCAACCTTAACCCAACAAACCCGCGAGAATATCTTCAAAAAACTTTTAAGTGTTCTTTTGGATTTGTCTTAGTACATGAGTAATAAATGACAACTCTTTCCTCATCAACTTTGAGTTAATTAGTCAACAAAAAGCCTTCGCAAGAAGCGATCCGTGACTGAAATCGTAGCGGTTCCGCGCGGTATAAAAGTTGGCATCACCTACAACTTTGTGTGTTTATTACCGGTATTTTTTCTTTTCGCTGCCATTTCCCCCCTTTCTCTCTTCCTTTCTCTTTCTCCTCTTTTGCAAATAAACGCTCTATGTCCCTTGGGTGAAAGATAAATACTGTACAAAAAGTCTCGATAAAACACAGAAGTTCAGTCTAAAACTAGTTCCATAAACTAGTCCTTCTAAAAAAAAAGGTAAGTAAAGCAACCGTTACCTTTTCTCTCTCTCGTTATTATTATTATTATTTATTATTATTATTACAAGAACATCAAAACATTTCTGTACAAAAAGGAAGGAAGAAAGAAAAAAAAAAAAAAAAGGAGAGAGGCGGGGGAGAGCTGGAGGGAAGGGGCGCGAGAGGCAAAAATAAGAGGGGGAAACCTGGGAGCGGGGCAGGAGCGGCGCGGGGCCGGGGCGCGGCGCGGGGCCGGGGCTGAGCGTGCGGTGGCAGCGGCGGGGCGCGCAGTCCTGCGGGCCGGCCCGGGGCCGGGGCCGGTGACCGAGCCGGTGCCCGCGTCCGCGCCTGCCTCCGGCGCTCCGGTGCTGGCGGGGGCTCAGATATGCGTCAAGGGAACGGTGCCGTTCACCCCCGTGCTGGCGCTCTGGTAGTGCTGGGGCAGGGAGTGGAGCCGGCTCTGGGCGGCAGCGGCCGCCGGATCCCCGCCTTCCCCGGCCGGTAAGTACATGCTGATCATCTCCCGCAGGTCCCCGGGGCACGGGGCCCGCGAGTGCGAGGTGACGGGCGGGCTCACGCTAGGCTCCGACTTCACCAACGAGCCCAGAGCGCCCAGCGCACCCGAGGAGGCGGCCGCCGCCGCTGCCGCTGCCGCCGCCGCCGCCGCCGAGTTCTGGTGGGGCTGGGAGCCGTAGGGCAGGGCGCCGTAGCCCGAGGGCGAGGCGCTCATGTAGCCCTGCGAGTTGGAGATGGGGCTGTACTGCAGGGCACCCATGTCGTAGCGGTGCATGGGCTGCGGGTTGTGCGGGTGGTGCGGGTGATGTGGGTGCGGGTGGTGCGGGTGCCCCCCGCTGCCCGGGTGCTGGCTGTAGGCGAGCTGAGCCTCCTGCATCATCGCCGCCGCCGCCGCCGCTGCCGCCACCGAGCCCGGGTAGGCACCGTTGGCCCAGCCGTTCATGTGCGCGTAGCCGCCGCTGGCCGTGCCGCCGGGGCTCTCCAGCCGCTGCCCGACGCCGCCCGGGCTGACGCCGACGCCCATGCCCACGCCGACGCCGGCCGGGCCTCCCCCGGCCGACCCGGCGCTCAGCAGCCCCCCGGCCAGCGAATACTTGTCCTTCTTGAGCAGGGTCTTGGTCTTCCGCCGCGGCCGGTATTTATAATCCGGGTGCTCCTTCATGTGCAGCGCCCGCAGCCGCTTCGCCTCGTCGATGAACGGTCTCTTCTCGGCCTCCGACATGACTTTCCACTCGGCCCCCAGGCGCTTGCTGATCTCCGAGTTGTGCATTTTGGGGTTCTCCTGGGCCATCTTCCTCCGCTGGCCCCGCGACCACACCATGAAGGCGTTCATAGGTCTCTTGACCCGGTCCTGGTTCGCTTTGTTTCCCCCGCCGCCGCCGCCGCCGCCGCCTCCGCCGCCTCCCGCTCCTGTCTGCCCCGAGAGGTTCGTGGGGGCCTGGGCTCCGCCAGGGGAGTGCAAGTCCGTCTCCATCATCATGCTGTACATTCAAACAGCTTTTTTATTTTCCACCGGTGCCAGACGTGAAAAATGAATCAAACATAGAGGAGCCCGGGAGGACGGGGAGCGAGCGAGGCGAAACCCGTTTGTATCTAGGTAGCGACCGCCGTGACAAAAAAAAAAAAAAAAAAAAAAAAAAAAAAAAAAAAAAAAAAAAAAAAGAGAGAGAGAAGAAAACCGCGAGGAGAGCGATCGGCGACCCTGCCGGCGAAAAACTTTCTCCCTTTCTCAAATCACTTTCGGGGCTCGGTGGCGACGGGGGTTCGAGCTGCTCAAACAGGTGCACGGCAAACTTGCTGCTTCACTTGGCGCGGCGGGAGGAGTGTGCGGAGCCGTCGGCGGTGTCCTCCGCTCGCCGGCGCTCCCCGGCAGACGCGCGCACACCCCTCCGCTCCCGCTCTTATCCTTAACGGAGCTATTTTTTTTTGTTCTTTGCTGCTAACTTGGAGAGAGAGAGAGGGAGGGAGGGGAGGGAGCGTGTGTGACTTGCATCCGCTGATCGCAGGTGAATGGAGCAGAAGAGAGGAGAACCCACCGCCACGCGAAAAGGAGGCGAAAAAAAAAAAAAAAAGTATTTCAACGTTAACTGGGAAAAAAAAAAAAAAAAAAAAAAAAAAAGGCAGGAGGAGGATCGGGGGAGGGAGGGGGTGGGGGAAGGAGCCCAACCAAAACACGCGCCGAGCCCGGCGGCCGGGGCGCGGCGGCACAGTAATTTGCTGGCGGTGGTCTCCCTCCCGCGGCCCGGGCGGGACGGGCCGGGCAGGGCCGGGACGGGGCCGGCACAGGAGGAGGAGCCGCCGGGCGCGCGGGCGAGCAGCGCCGCAGCCATACGGCGCGCGCCGAGCCCGCCTTAAATCGCCTGGCGGCGGCCAATGGGGACGCGCCGGCGGGCGCTGATTTGCATATGGCGCGCGCCGAGCGGTGACGTGCGCCGGGGCGCGCCGCGCGCGGGGAGGGGGGCGGGCAGAGGGGCCGCGTCCCGCCCGCCGCCCCCGACGGCGCCCCCGAGGCGGCGACACCCCCTGGGCCCCCCGCCGCCCCTCCGTCCCCTCCGGGCATCGCCGCGGGCAGCCCCGGAGCCGCGGGCCGCCCCGTCCCCGCCGGGCGCGCCCCTCACTGGGACGACCGTCGAGCAGTATTTAGGGGTGCTGAGGCGCCCCGGGCTGTCCGCCCCCCTGCCGCAGCCGTGCGAGCGGCGCGTAAACACGCCTGTTCCGCGGGACTTCCTTCTGGAGATTGCTCCGGAGCCCCCTCAGACGTCTCTCCCAGGTGTTAAAACTGCTCCCAGGCCCAGGCATGCGAAAGAGGCTGGACGCAGTCGTTTTTCACTTAGTCCTAGGGGAGTTAAAAGCACCTGCGACTAAAGAAGGTACACGGAAACATGTTATCTTTGTATATAGTAAGTACAGGTGTATGATTTTTTATCCACCTTGAAAATATTAAAAGACTACCTTTGTGCCCTGGCTGTCCTGTGAGATTATAGTTATTTTATAGGGGGGAGAAAATGGTCCACATGGAAATTCATGCTGCAGTCTCTAATTGCAGCCATTGGAATGACAAGTCCGTCGCACAAATGTCCACGCATGTATAAACGGCCACCCCCGTCATCCTGTGCCAGGTGGAGAAGGGCATACACAGCGTGCCTGCTCTTTTCACGGTCCATGTTAATTTTCCTGACCCTAGTGGCCATCCAAGGCTGGAATCACGCTGCAACTCCCCCAATTACTGTCATTGCCATCAGAAGTTTTCTGCAGGAGGAATATGCACCGTGCACAAAGCACTGGTCTCAGGCACTGTGCTAAGACTAGACTTTTTTTCGCTCATTTCCAACGATTCGTCACGATAATCGGGGTTTGCTGGGGAGAGGAAAGGGCCTCTCCATTTCTGACAGCCAAAGGCTCAGCCTGCTTCCAGCCTTCCACTCAGTCTGAGTGATGCTGTCAACTCGGGTGCCGATGCCTTTGGGAGGACACTATTCTCCCCCAGTCAGCCCTCAGGGTGCAAAGAGCGCAGGGGAGACGCTGCAGGAATGGACCCGCGCTTCTCCAGCTGATAGTTTCTCAAGTTGCTGTATCTGCCATGGCAAAACAAAGAGACACCCTTGTGATTGCTAAATTATGTATTAAAAATATAACTGCTTGGGATAGGAGGGGAGGGAGAGGGGGGAGAATGTTGCTGCAGAAAGGTGCATTTCCACTTGGATGGCCAAATGAAGAAATGAGGATTAAAAACTGCGAGATAAGATGGCATGGCTTGTTACTTATCCACCCAAGGCCGTAGTGGTATTTTTTTTTTCCCTGAAATTTGATAGAAAGGCACCTAAAGGCCTCCTGACAAATAAATGGGTCGAATCGCTGTGGGGCAGTCTTTTCCGGATGAGTCCCATGCACCCTGCCAGCCAGTGGATCCCGTGGGAACACAGCCTTATCCCTGGGAATTGGGGATACACACCAGCTTCCCTCCCCCTCACGTTCAGGGAAACTGTGCCCGAGGCTGAACTTTCCCTTCCCTGCTGCAGAGACAGCTGTAAATCCACACCCTTCCCGGGCCTACCCCCTCCTGGACTTTTTCCCGATGTGGGGTTTACCCTCTTTTCCCTGACTTCTCGCAAATAAACATAGAATTCCCCTTCCCTCCCCTAGAAGCAGCCAAATTACCACGAACACGGTAGAGGGGAGAAACGTGGACAGAGAGCAGGCAGCGAGGATATGCTGCTGCCCCGAGTCCCTCTTGCCTCTGCCCCAGGTGCACCCCGCTCACCTCCGGCCAGGGAGGGGTGTAAAAGCCAGCTCGGGGAGGGGGGAAGCCAGGGGCTTTTCTTCCGTGGTAAAGGTAGTGCAGATCCCGATTCACGGGACAAGGAATGGGGTCAAGCACTTTTTCGAGTGTTGTTTGACAGGGCTGCAGGGCTGGGGTAGTGCAGGCCGGGGCTGAGCCCAAGAAGAGGTCCTTGGACTTTCCCCTGCAGAAAAGTGGGGTTGCAAAGAACCAGGAGCCAGATGATGGAGGGAATAGGTGTGGGCGGCCGGGGGTGAGCTGGGTAAACGCTGCAGGGAAGTCAGAGGGGAGGCGGAGAGGAGGTCCCGCACTGGCAGCAGGACCAGGGCAGGCGAAAGACCCGGCCGCGGCCCCTGTCCAGGGGTTCTCGCAGGCCGCTCGCAGTGACCTCCCCCGGCCGTGGCTCCCCTCCACCTCCGCATTGCGAGGTGGGGAGCGCCTCGGCGGGCGGTGCCTCTCCCTGCGCCCAGCTGCGCCTGGAGGGCCGCCCCCTCGGGGCGGGGGTCCCCCGCCGCGGGCCCGGCCGGCGCGGTGCCTGCCCTCTGTGGCCCCGCAGACGCGGAGGCGGCAGCGGGGCGGCGGGGCCGAGCCGGGCGCCCCGGAGCAGGCGGCGATCGCCGTCTGCTGGCTGCCGCCGTGCCTCCCTCGCCCTCGCCCCGGGTCGGGGCCGGCGAGCGCCAGCCCGCGCCAGGGCGATGCCGTGGGGTGATGCTCGTGAGGGATGCTGCCTGATCCCTCGCCAGCCCTGTCTGAAACGTGAGGCGGCGGGGGGGGGGGGGGGGGGGGGAGTGGAATCGCTTGCAGCTCCTCTGGTACTTCACAACCCGCTTGCCAGAAGGAAATGCAAAGCACTCCCTCGCTACCGGGGTGCCATTAGCTGGGCCAAAGCGAGCAAACCGGGAGGGAGCAGAAAGAGCAGGCAAAGGAGAGAGGGGCAGCATTTTCCTGCCTCGGTGACTTGGCGACTCGGGGATCACAGCTTTCAACACGACCTGCTTGCTACCCAGTCGAGATGGAATGGTTGGAAAAAGGGTGCCCGAATAAAGTGTCGCTTTCTTTTCCAGTGTTAACAACTGTTCTGTGCCATCCTACAGCCTCAGTCCCAAATCAGCTACGAGCTCTCTCTGTGTTTTGTTGTCTTTTCTCAGCTTGCTGGGTAAAAGCGTATGGAGAATCTCTGGAGCTTTCGAGTAGGGGCTCACCCTGTGAACGGTACTCACACATATAATTCAAATTTCACAGCTGACCTGCTCTGAAAACCTCAATCAGCTTCTAATTGAAGGGAAAACAAAATATTGCTTCCCTACAGCAGAGCTAACGATTTAATCATTATATCAGACATTATAGCTTTTAATTAGGCTAATGCTGATACTGTATGGAAAGAGATAATTCAACACAGTTCTTGATGAATTCTGTAATTGGGTTAACGGAGGAGCAGTTGGGGGAAGAGACGTCAATATTCAAGCTGCGTCTATAGCCACCAGGTTTATGAATGAAAGGGAAGGGGGAAAAAGAAAAGGCGGGGGGGGGGGGGGGCGGTGGGGAGGAAAGGGCTAAAATTGCCTGAGTAGAAATGTCTCCCCCCTTCGCCCAGGAGAGCCGTGCCAACCAACTGGAAGCGTGAGGAGAGTAAGGGCTGTCCTGCCGCCGCCTCGGCGCGCCCCGCTCCCGGTCGCCGCTCCCAGACAGCTTGGGCTGCTGCGACACCAGCGGGACCCGAGCGGCGGCCCCGCTGCGGAACCTCGCTGCGGCTCCCCGGAGCGGCTCGGCCGGGGGGCAGCGGCTCACAGGCCGCTTTCCCTCCCAACCTACGGGTCGCCCACCGCCGCGCTGGGAGCACGCGGGAAGGAGACAACCAGGGCCACCAGCACGGAGATTGTCCTGCGGGGGTGCCCCTGGGCAAAATCGGGAGCACGGCGGGGGAACGCCGAGGGTGGTACGGGACGGGGCCGAAAGGTTTCTGAAGTCCTAACGAGAGCAGCTGCACAACCGGGGCGGGCTTGGCTCGGCTGCCGGGAGCCGCCCGCCCTGCGGGGCGCGGGTGCTGGGCAGGGGGCGCGACACGGAGCACAGGGTGTGCTCAGAGCCAGCCTGCTCCGGGCGAAGTCAAGGGCAGGCTGCTGCTCCGTGTAGGTACTCCCATCTATTTATGTATTTATTGTGTCAGATAAAAGGGCGGCTGAAGCCATTTTTCTAAAGGAATTCCGCATCGCCGCTCTTTCCACAGTGTCGATAAATTGCCCCTTTCCGAAGAGTTTGTATATCCCAGCGTTTCTATTTTCTCTTATTCCTTTCTAGCTTTTACTGGCTTTGAAAATAAGCTTTATATTTCCGTTGCGCCTAAAAGAAGTAGTATCGATCTCCCCACACGTCTGATCCCCGCAGCAGCCGGCGGCCACTCCAGGGTGACAGAGGGGTCCTGGCGGGCGGCTGTGCCGGGGGTGTCCGGCTTTGCCAAGGGAAAGGCGAGGCACACCTCGGTGGGACGGCGGGACGGCCAGACCGCGCCCGAAACAGAGGTTTTCTTCCCCCCTCCTCTTCCCCGCAGGACATTCTGCGTGTCCCCTCGCCTTGGAACGGCCCCGGTCCTTCCCCCGGTTGGACTTTCGAGTCGGTAGAAAAAACAGAATCGTGTTCTTTACGAAGTTTTGCCAGCAGGAGCATTTTCTAAAATGTTTGTTTATGCTACGCATCAGCTCGACTTCCAGCACAATATTGTTCCGAAAGAGGAATATCCTGTATTATGATCCATCCTTGTCTAGCTTTGTTAGTAATTACAGTAAAATTGAAAAGTCATTGATAACATTCCAATGACACAACTCCCTGTAATTAACAGGCTGAATACACCTTCTTGCATTACGCAAAAGTACTTTTCAAGTGTGTTCAGATTTCTAAATTTCTTTTAAAATTATTATTACTAAGGCACACGCCGGGAATATGTGCTGATCAGCATCTCTCGGGAGATGAGGGTTTGCGCTGTCCTATTTTTCACGGTTTGGGCTTTCTACCTAAAAGGACAGCCAGATCATTTACTTTTTACAGTCGAGTTATCGAGTGGTCCTTTAGACAAAAAACAAACAAACAAAAAACCAACCAAACAAAAACCCCCAAAACCAACCAACCAAACAAAAAAACCACCCAAAAAACCCCCCACCAAAACAAAACAAAAAAACCCAAAACCAAACCACCCCTCCAAAAAAAACCCCCTACACACACCAAGAAAAAAAATCCCCACCAACAAAAAACCTATCCAGAAATTTACTTTCCACCAAAAGACAAATATTTTAAAAGAGTTTAGTTTTGTAACTGTAAACTTGTAAAGGAAAAGGAAGAGCTGCGGGGGTGGAGAGTCTGTCGGACTAGAACGACATGCGGAGTTATTAGGTAGTTAATCTTTAAAATTGCGCTGCTGAAATGTCAGTCACGGAAAAAGAGCTTCTCAAGCCCAAATGCGGCACCCCATTTACAGCAGAGCAACCTGGGCGGTTATGTCTGTGGCGTGTCGCTGAGAACACCATAAAGGTAACATTTCTGGTGTGCATCCTCGTCAGTTATCCCCAAATTGTGAAGGCATCATTCAGGGCAAGTCAGAATGAATTTGTGTAAAAAAATAAACGTGGAAAGAAAAAAACCCCTCTAAATAATATAGAAGCTTCTTTCTTGCAGGCCATCCTGTTATTGCAAATTAGATTAGCTACACAGGCTTCAATATAAACATGACATGAGGTTCACAGGAGAGCGAAAGTATCATCCACTCCAATCTCTCCTTTCATCGAAACATCCCACCCAAATTACATCTTCTCGTTTACTACACCTTTCAATGAGATTAAAACATCACTTTGACACGATTTCAAACCTTTTCGGTCGCCCTTTCAGTTCTTACTTAGGAAAACAGCAAACAAGGGCAAAACTAGAAACATCTAAATAATCCCAGACCGCTGGTCTGGAATTTAAAGGTACTCAGAGGAAATACATGATCCTCTTGCTCCATCCAGTGCAGCGTTCTGGCCATGGGAAGGCGGATAGCGAACCCCAGTGAAAGGAAGAGAAAAACCCGGTTTCTTTCCCACCAAAAGGAGATCCCGGTTACTTGGTCGGTGTCGGGATCCCATCTTTATTTGCCGTTTGGAAAAGGGGTGTTTTTCATCTGGTTTTCAGCAGATTGCTGACTGTTACTTCAAACCGTCCTTAAACGGATTCCCTAGCAGCTGATCGTAAAGCGGGATAGCAAACAACCCGCCACTGACACCTTTAGCAAATTGACTGGCAAACCTGGAAAAGGTACTGGAGCGGAGGTGGGGGAGGGAGGCAGATTGTTCACAGACTGTCCTGTTCAAGGAATAACAGCGCTCGCAAATAGCTGAGGCTACAGTTTAGCTGCACCCACAGCCTGACGCGGCCCGCAGCCGGCGCAGGGCGGTAGCCCCCGCCCCCGGCCGGACCCCTCCTCCCCGGGTGGGAAGTGCAGCCCTCACGGGAGATGCCTTTCTCGAGGTGGATGTGTCAATTTTTGCCACAGGGTCTGCCCAAGCGGGCGGCCCACGGCGGGGAGGGGATGGCGTCAGTGCCCCGGGCCCGCAGCGGCCGCTCTGCCCCTCCATGGAGCCGGAAGCAGGAGCGGCGGGCGAAGACGGGGCGCGCTGAGACGCTGGGGCAGCCTGGCTTGGTGGGAAGCAAACAGTAGTTCGGCATCTCAGTGCCTGTTCGATACTGGGCGTTTGGGGACAATTTGCAACCACTCTGCCTATCCCCATCCATCCATCCATCCATCCATCCATCCATCCATCCATCCATCCAAACCCCCACCCCCCCTTAACAAAGAGGCTTTCAAAACATAACCTTTTATGGCAGCCTGCGGAATCAATGAGATAAAACGGGGTTTTAATGGGTTAATTGACTGGAGCCGCTATCATGTTTAAACACCTGTTTCTGAAAAGAGATTCAGCCAAAACGCGTCTCCTCCCTGATCGATAGATGTACAACCTCGCTGCATTGCCTGTTGATCGACCCCAAATGCCACCGTCAATTATGAGAGGGAAAATCCTTTTCACCTTTTTTTTTTTAATATCCCAATACTTTATAGCAACAGTGAGAAACTCTACAGCCACTTTGGAGCTGGGGAGGGAGGGTAAGATCCTGGGTGGGACCACGCCAGGTAACCTTAACCTCCGGGCTGGGACTTGGCTTCGAGAGGCTGGGCACAACCTTTCTGTCGAGAGGTCCCGGCAGCTGTCATTTTCACAGAGGAACGGATCGGGGGATCCCCGTTCCTTGGGAAGATCCAGCCGGGCTCAGCCCGGCCGCAGTAGCAGTGCTGGGAGCCCATGTGAACGCTGTCTCCCAGGGGGAGAGATTAAGCAGGCATTAGTTGTAATAGCTGAGGGCTGCTCTGCCTATTGATTTCCCCCCTTTTTTTTGGCAGTATTAATACAGCCAAGCTCGCCGGTCAGTCACAGCGAAATTGATTCTTTGCCCAAGACACCTTTCACTAAATGGCACCCGCGCACCGACATGTTAATTTTGGAACGTGTAAGCGGAGCGGGCGCTGCGCGCTCGGGAGGCAGCGCTGCCGCCCCCGGCGCCCTCCCCGCCCCGGCCCTCCCGCAGCCCCCTGCCCCTGCCCGGCCGCCGCTTCCCTCCCCCGCCTCAAAACCCAGTGAGGCGTCTTCCCCAAAAGGCGGAGGGGGGCAGCCCAAAACGCTGTCACACCACACCCGCACCCCCCCGAATCCGTGTCACAGCCGATAACCCAGTGACTGCAACCGGCGCTTCCCTCCTTGAAGCAAAAGTAACTTGGAAGCCCTCCCCTCGCCGGCTTCCCCTCCTCCATTCCCAAGACAGGGCGAAGACCCCCTCAAAAGTTAGAGGCACACTTACAGTTGCTCTTCCAGCTCCAGCCTCCTCCCAACATATCATCTGAAGGGGCAGCCTTAGTATTATTACTTTTTGTTTGTTTGTTTGTTTTCCTCTGCTCTAGCCTAGCTCACACCTTCCTCCGACCGTGCCCGCAGGTGCCGGGCAGCGCGACACGGAGCCGGCGGTCTCTTCCTCGCCCCTCGCCCAGCCGCAGCTCCCAGGCGGCTGTGCCCGAGCCACGAGTGCCCGGCGGCACACGCACACTCACCATTCGCGCTCTCTCGCTCACTCGCTCTCTCTCTCTCCCCCTCACACACACACGCGCACGCACACACATACACACCGCACAGGAGAGGGGGAGAGAGGGAGAGCGGGAGACAGAGAAGAAAATGAAATTTATTATTGATAGAAAAGACTTTAAAGACAATTTCAAGTTATTGTTTCGGTCTGGAGAGAAAAGAAAAAAAAAAAAAAGAAAGAAAAGGAAAGGGAAAAAAAAAAAAAAAAAGGAGAAGGGCTTTTCTCTCCACCCCAACATAATGAAACGCCTTTTGTGTGGCACCGAACAATACCAAACAAGTATTCTAATAAATAGCCACTTTTTTGTTCCGTCGCGGCAGTGAATAGAATTGAGCAGTTGGTTTGAGAGCAGCTGGAGCGCCGCGCCGAGCGGGGAGGTGGAGCCCGGAGCCTTCGTCCTCTTTCTCTTCCCCTTTCCTTTTCTCACACGCACTTTCTCCTCGAACCTTGCATTTCTGCCTCTCCGCTCCTGCTGGGCCACTGTCGCCTGCCCCTTTCTCCGGGAGAGATGCCTCCCGGAAGGGAAGAGCCATCCCTAGGTGCTCCTTCTCGCACCTGTGTGGCGCCGCGGGGCTCCCCGCGCCTCCTCCCGACCCTCACCGTGTCTGCCTCGGACCGTGCTCCTGCCCTCCCCGCCGCACCCTGAAGGTCCCCGGCCGCGCAGGGACCTCGCTCCCGCGCCCCCACGCCGCACTCTGCCTCCGACAGCTCGGGACGGCGGAGGCTCCGAGTCCGGCCAGACCCTCCTTTGTTGACAATAAACTTGGATTTCACAGGGAGGCTCTAAGTCCCCCTCCGCCCTCTCGCTCCCCCTCTCCCGGCCTTCCCTCGGGATGGAGCCGCGCTTTGTCAACCTCCCCCTCTCCGCTCAGAATCGCTGCGGAGGGTCCGCTCTTCCTCCGCCCTGTACCGCTCATTGCCATCACCTCCCCTTTCCTAGACAGCGCCGTTAGTTTCCTCCTTGCATGTTTTTTTTCTTCCCTCCCTAAAACACTCTTTTCCAGTCCCTTTCTGCCAACATGACTACCGTTCTAGGAAAGAAAGTCGATAGAGGTTATTTAAATGGACACAAGTCAGCTAAAGATTTTCAGGTAAAGCTGAGAGTGCCCCGTTTTCCGTTCTGCTCCGGCTGTGCGGGTGTGTGCCTGCCCGTCTGTGCCGAGGATGTGCGGCGGGGAGGGAGGGAGGGAGGAGGCGAACAGAGGGATGGCTTTGGCCGCCGGTGGAGCCGGCTGTAGAATCAGGCGGTCGTGGCTGCCGGGGCTGAACCCTGCGGGGGGACAACGGTGCCGCGGCCAGAGCGCTGGGAACGGACACTGCGGACAGCCGCCTTCCTACGGTCGGACCATCTCCTTCTGTTATTAGGGGGTGGATCTAGTCCTCATTCAAAAAATAAACTAATACATACACCCCCCCCCCCCCCCCAACATTAACCTCCTATTCGGTTGCCGGCCAGAGCTTTGCTTGTCTCGCAAAAGCTGCGGGAATACCCGAGTTTCAAATAAACCCCAGCAATTGCTGCAAAGACTCCTTAGCATGCAGGGATTACCTCGTCAGCTATTTTGAGGTGCTCAGTCACATACAATCACTAGAGATGTTGGAATAAAAAGCAGGTTGCTTTTCAGTTTAAACCACCGTTGCCCTTTGGAGACCCGTATTGACGCTCGGAGGGGGAACAGGGCAACGGACGGGCGTGTATTAACGACCTGAATTCAATGTTACATCCTCATCCGTGGGGCTGGAAGTGAGAGACATCTCGGCCAAGGCTCAGCGCTCACCCTACGCTAGAGCCGTCCCTTGCACGTCCTTCCAGAGCTGCCCAGAGGGACCCCTGGAGGTGGGGGCAAAAAGCGCGGGAGGACCGCTACGGGAGTGCCGGGATGCCCTCGGTGTCCCCTCCCCGGAGCCCGTCCCTTTTCCCGAGGGGGTCTCACTGTGAGCCGTGCTCGGCTGCGTACCTCTGCCTGAACGGAAAATTCCCCTCCCTTCTTTTTCCACCCCCCTCCCCTCTCTTTTAAGTGGATTTTTGCTCTCACTTCAATAACACGCCGGCTCTAATTAGCTGCAATATTAAGAAACGCTGCTAAATGACAGTTTTATCGGGTTTGTGCAGATAGGAGGAACGCGGGGACCCAGCGAAATATCCACCCAATGCGTTTGGCGCTGGATCCCCGCCAGCAGCCACCGCTCGCTCTTTTTATATGGAAAAATGGCAACATTTTGGAAAGCAGCTTTAAAACTTTGACTTATATTTTACATGCTAAATAACGGGGAGAATGGCGACAGCGTTACAGAAAGCTTCAACCCTGCAAATATTTGAATGGGGCTTTTTTGTAAAGTAGAGCAGCTGTCAGTCAGCTGGCTTTGACAGCCTGCCACAATTTTGTCATTTAATAGTGGGTGTTAGGCTAAGTGCAAAACACTCTGGCAAACAGATGTCAAACCTACATCTCATATAAATGGGGGTTGTAAAATTGAGTTTTAACCCACATATAGGGTTTTAAAAAGCGGTGCCAGTGTGTAAACTGTATACAAAATAAAGATACTGACAATCTCCCGTGTGGGCTTGTTATTTAAAGTAGGCTTATTTAGAAATCTGACCTCCAAATTATGCTAAATCTTCCTACATTTCAAACAGTGGAATATAAGAACAGTGCTTGGGAAAGTCGAAATTAAGGACAAATATGATGGCTTGTTGAAAGGGTCTGATTGCCGTGTGTATGGAGAAACCAAGGTTCGAAGGAAGGAAGGAAGGAAGGAAGGAAGGAAGGAAGGAAGGAAGGAAGGAAGGAAGGAAGGAAGGAAGGAAGGAAGGAAGGAAGGAAGGAAGGGAGGAAGGAAGGGCGGGCTTTGCAGGTTCAGAGGTTTCAGGGACTGTTTTCTATAGCGAGACCCGATTTGATTTGATTTGATTTGATTTAGGAGAAGGCGGTAGGGGAAGGAAAGACCGCAGACACAGGGAGCAGGCAGCTGCAGAAGCACAAACTATAGGGTGAACGAGGGACCATGCATTGAGTTGGCCAGACCCAGTGCAAAGAGTGGAGGGCACCCGCCCAGGACATGGCAAGAGATTATGAGCGCTAGCAGGAAAATATTAGTCACAATCAATTTCTTCGGAAGTTACTATTAGAAACGTGACCTGCTTTTCCTTTTGAACTCACATTTCCAAGACTCGTATCTTCACTGAGACATTGTTTTTCCTTGTACTTTGAGGGACCTTCCTAACAAAATTCCTTTTAGCATCTAAAAACTGTCATAAGTCTTTACACAAAAAACCTGTTCGTTGCCTCGGCTGGTTAAGACAAAGCAAGAGGAGTAAAGATGATAATTCATTGCGCGAATAATATTATATGGATTATATCAAATTCCCCAGGATAAGTCTGCACTCACACTATCGTTTTGGAAGCTAGACATGTAATGTTCTAGACATGTCGATATGAGGGGATTAAACAAAACATTTAATTGAAAACAATTGCTCATATTAATAATTAACCACAGTTTGAACACACGCTCAGCTGATTTCCTTGTCGACTACTCACTTGCAATATTTGCACTGTTCTACCTGATATTAAATGAGTAGAGGAATGCACACGGGGTGATTATTGATCATATGCAGTTACTGCTGTTTACATTTAAATCCCATTTGATCCGAACTCTCTCCACGCTCGTCTCCAAATCCCCAAAGCTCTGCTGCTTGATTACAGCGTTTTCCTCTTCGCAGGTTTTTGTTTGTTGCTTTGCGGGGGCTTTCGCCACTTAGTTTGCAGAGCGACAATGAATGCCTGAGACTGGCTAATCCTGCCGCAGGTGCTCGGGAAGCACGGGGAGAAGGGGATGTCCCCAGCCCCGCGCCCGGCGGGAGATGCCCCCGCTCTGTGGGCGGAGGGCAGCGGCCCCCGGCCGCAACTGCGGGGCTGCAGTTCGCACCCCCGGGTTGTCGGAGAGGGGCTCGGAGCCTTCCCCAGCCCTTGCTAGCACTCTTGGGGCAGTACAGTTGACACTCTGCTGCCGGGTCTGACCTGAAAGTTGCCGCTTCAGAAACCCCAGATTAAAATATATATATATATTTAAAAAGCCCCAGCGGTTCGCCGGGAGTGCTCCGCGCTGTGGGCGCTGGGGACTCCTCGGGTTCCAAGCACCAGCCCCGAGGTAAGGTCTCTTCCATGCCTTGACAACACCAACTACAACCTAGCATCGGATCACATCGTCAAAGAACAAATAAGGTTTTATTCTGGAATAATTGCCGCTGAGTTATTTTAAATCAATTGTAACTGCAACTTTGATGGACAGCATGGCTGGTTCTGCGGCTGGTCCCCAGCTCCAGAGAGGAGCCTGGACTGTCTTTATTCAATTTCCTCATGCAGAAAAAATGCCTGTAGCTGTTATCCAGCCCTTTGCCTGAAAAGAAAAGCTATATGGGAGAACGTGACCCTTATTTTCAAACAAGTAAATGACAAACAAATCTGGAAAAAAAATATTGACATCCTTGATAGATATTAAAAATCTTCTCTTGCTACTTAAAAATGGGCATTCTGGTAGCTCTAATGTCTTTGCTTTTTTTACCAATATACTTATATGAGTATTTGACTGCTTTTCATCAGCTGTCTCTTTTTCAGCATTCTGCCATGAAGCAGTTGAAAGCCTCGGAAGTCAAAATATAATTGACATAGCTAAATATTTTTTTCCTAAATGCAGCGGTTTTATCAAGTCTTGAAATTAAGTCCAGTGACAACCTGCCTGTCCCACAATTGCTCTGGAATACAGATCAGCAGCCTCTCCAACAGCAGTGTCATGAGAAATCCAGGCACTCAACTTGTATTTATTCCATTACTTCAAATGTTAATATTAGCACGTTTTCAAGGTGGAAATACCATCAAATAAATTCAAATGATAGAGCTGGGAAATTGCTAAAACTACATTGGAAACGTAAATAAAGATGACTCCAATTTTAGTGTTTAAGGATTAAATGGGGGTTGTGCTGTAGAAGGAAAAACAAAGTTCACCGGAATTGTGTCTCCCATGGCTTTGGTTCCTGTGATTGCTGTGGAACGATGCCTGATGCCTTATACCTGGGGTGAAATCAAAGGGAAGCTACAACATCTGTAATATGCAAGCTATAAAAGTCAACAGGGGAAATCTAATTGTTTTCTCAGTGTGCTTATTTTTTTTTTTTTTTTTTTTGGAGGGGGTGGTTAGGTCTTAGATTTGTTTCCCTTTTTAATGTGTTTGAGGTTGAAACCACACCATTCAAGTGCAGAATATACATTCCAAGACCAAAATGCAAAACAGTTTTTCAAGTGGCTTAGGAGTAGAAAGTGTGGAGTGAAGATTGGGTTATCCCACTGCAATGCAATCCAGTCATTTGACGAAATCGTCAAAGTTGAAGGTAGTGCTTTAAAATGGAGCATGGCTTAGCATCAGGCTTAGCTTCAAAGAAACTGAGGCAACCTAACACTCCTCATTGAAGAATGAAGTGTTTAGAGACTGTCATCATTGTCATGAACCCACCAAAACATGTTACAGCTTTAAGAAATCAGTTTCTTTCTGAGTATCCAAGCACATGTACCAAAAGATCAGATTTGTGTGGCAATGGCAGAAATGGTTGCACATATTTTGTATATATTTAACATCATATATTTGTATTTCCTGGGGAAGGTGACAGTATATTTTCCATTTGATGCCCCAGCAGTATATGCAAAATGAGGGTATATATTTTCTTCTGTTTACTTTGTAGATGTTCCTTTGCTGGAGAAGTTCCTTCTCAAATCATTGGGATGAGTAGATCACAGTGAGGCACAGCTTGTTGAGACAGTGACTGCTATTAAACTATTCAAACCTTTCAGCTCCTCCTCCAGTGAGGATGATTCACTTTTGCTCTTTACCAGGACTGCCTCAACCAGGGGGTTAGATTGCTTTTCTGTTACTTTAGGTCCAGCTGTGCTGTCAGTTTGTTGCCTTACATTCCACCGAAGTGTCCGATGCATTGATTGTTGCTACTGCAGAAATCTTGGGCTTTTGGCTGGGATCTCATACCCTTTGTGAGAAAACCTGGAGGAAAGAGAGAGGATGGTTTTCTCCAGAACCCTCTTCTCAAAGGCAAAATATGGATATGAGCCAATCTGAGCTGGGAGTCATGGACTCAGACCCTGTTTCAGCTCTCAAAAGCTGTTCACATGCATTGAAACAGTGCAACCAACTGGCTATTAATAACGATTAAGAAACAGCCTGAGGTCCCTGGTATGTCCTTTAGATTTCAGCATTTGTAGGGCTCCAGGATATTTAGACACAGAATTATCACTGAAATGAACATAAGCTCTGCATCTAAATCCCTGCACTTATATACCCTTGAGCTGAAGACGTGAGATATCTGGCTTAATCTCCCCAAGCCTCCACTGAACCATAGATACACGGGCTACTGTAGCACACAGGAACATCCCAGGGGAATTATGAGAATAAACTTGCTAATACTTTTAAAGAGACATAAAGAGGTAACAAACGTGCTTAGGATTATCATTACTATTTATCACCATGACACACACTGGCTGGGAAAGCAGGAGATAATGTTTAGAAAAACCTGAGGAATATTGTCTTGCTTGAAAATATCTCTGCTACTAATGTGATGACTGTCTAGTGGAGTTGTGGTTGCTGGGAATTCACACACTGATTTTATGGAGAGATAAAAGAGTGGAGTTTATATGGAATAAACCCCTTTTGAATAAAACAATCTGCATAAATACTTTAAGAAAGCCTATAATTATGATAAAAATGTTGCTCAGAGTTAAAATTATGAAGCAATCAAAATTTATAAACAGTCTCATCGACTTTTAATCATACTTTCTCATATACAAACTGTAGAAAACATATAGCAGCAATATATAACAATACATATTTTATTTTGGGTAATTTAGGATGCCATGCCATTCTCTTGAATCAGACAAAGCTTGTCTTGTCAAGCTCTACTGTACTACCCTTAAATGTCAAAAAACACATAAAGTTCTCTAGTTTTATATACACTTACCTGAGGTTTTATCCTGCTGGCAGTTAAACACCTCTGGAGATGTGTTGTGCCCTGTTTGGGCTGGATCCAAAACTTTCTTTGGTCATATTCCCACCAAGAACCTCTGGATCAGGGCCTCTACTATCACTGCCTGTTCTGAAGATGGTCACTCAGTGTAACACAGGATCCTACTCACATCTCCCCTGAAACTCCCTTGTAGACATTGCTCTTCATTTGTCATTCATCAAGGAGAATGATCAAATTATATGCATCATGTAGGACTTGGATGGCAAGAGATATTCAAAAGAAGGAATATTTGTAATGGGAACCTTGCCAACTTGAATGGTAGCCTACCATGTCCATAAGCTCCATTGTTTCCTCTGAGCTGAACTAGCTGAACACATTTGGGATGCAGCCTGATAGTCACATCTAAGTCTCCCTTGGCAAGTTGTAAAATTCATTGGTATTATTGTGTTATGAAAAATATTATCACAAATGTGGTCAGATAGGTCATTATAATGAAATACTTGCCTCAAATATATGTATTTTTAATGCAGTATTGGTAGATTCTTTTCTGGAACAGAATAGCATGCAGAGTATTCCATCTGAATTCCTTATGAAAATGAGATTTATTGAATTGACTGGCACAGCTCTTATTGATAGGTTAACTGCTTGAGTCCCCTTAATTACCAGAGTGAACAGCCTTTTCTGCTAAAACATTGATTCCACTGCTGCTTTCATCTAGACATAATAATAAGAAACAACTGCCCTGAGTTTCACAAGGTTTACACCTTCCAAACAGAGTGTGAAATCATGTCCATAAATGCATGTTTTCATGGGCTGACACCCTTCCAGGACTTCCTATTGATTCCATTTGTCTTCAGATCCTTGTAAGCTCAGTCCCCTTTCAATGACCAACAGCCTGAAACAAAAGTTGCCAAGTGGACTTGTGAGGAGGAAGACTGGAGAAGTCTCTTTCCTCAGTTTGTGGGACAAGACTGTAAGGGGTGT
This sequence comes from Phylloscopus collybita, assembly GCA_027886175.1. Taxonomy (NCBI): domain Eukaryota; kingdom Metazoa; phylum Chordata; class Aves; order Passeriformes; family Phylloscopidae; genus Phylloscopus; species Phylloscopus collybita. The sequence goes on from JAJNNQ010000006.1 coordinate 37,012,664, forward strand.
TCATCCTATCACTCTGTGGAGCGATATGAATACTTTGTGGCTCTTTCAAAGAAATTGCGCTGTATTTTATATGAGAAAAGCTGTCAGCCCACGGCTTGGACAGGAGCACTCTTTGCTGGGTTAGGAACTGGCTGCATGGCCAGGCCCAGAGAGTGGTGGTGAACGGTGCTGCATCCAGCTGGCAGCCAGGCACCAGTGGTGTTCCTCAGGGAACTCCGATAGAGTTTGACTATCAAGCAATGGCATTCTTGGATGTGCTTGCATGTTCCTGCCCATGCGCCAAATCCAAGCACATTGAGCACAGTGCAACTTCCTTATTTTAGCCAAAAAACTCCATTGTCTCTTTGTGACTTCGTGATTTTGGGAGAGACAGGCAGATTTGTTTTTTTTCTTCTTTTTACAGCCCAGTTTTCTGACACTTGGCCCTATTAGGGGTTTACCTACAGAAGGATGGGTAGAAGTTATTTTCTTTGATTAATATGACACTTCATTAAAAAGACTTCTTTACTATGAAATCTCTACATTTAGTAGTCTATAATCACTAATTATAAACATCAACACTCACTTTGTGAGTGGGCCTAAAAATGTGGTTCTGTTTCCAGCTGAGACAGATGAATGTCATGAGTGCTCTGTGTAGGATGCAGAGCAAAAATACTACAACAAAACCTAAACAAACCTAAAGCATGAAACCAAACATTTTGTACACTTACATTAAAATTATATTGAAAATTGGGAGCATGAACTACAAAACTAGGCTTCTTTCTGTTTTACAAACTGCAACGTCTGTTAAGAAAAACTAAAGCATAATTGCAAATTGGAATTTCCTGCCTATTCTTACATCGACATTTGTGTTTTTCTCTTATCATCTCCCACATGTAAATGGAACAGCTTCCTAACCCTCTTGTTATATATCACATTCAATGTAACAGTTTAGCAAATTCTCCAATTGTGTTGGTGTTTGCTTTCACAGACATGGAAAGCAATTTGCTATGTCCTTTTAAGGAGAAAAACAGTGGTTGAGGAAGTTCTTAAAGCATGCTGCTCATTGATTTTAAGTTTCCCTCTTGAATCTATGTTGCTTAAAACCCAGATTGTTTTGTCAGAGGAGTTATTCAAACCATCTTTTCCTTACTCGTAAGTTTGAAGAACTCCAGCTTCCTTTTACTCCTTTGCAGGGGCTGCAATTTTGTCACTGACTTTGCCACAAAACAGTGAAGTGAAGTGAAGTGAAGTGAAGTGAAGTGAAGTGAAGTGAAGTGAAGTGAAGTGAAGTGAAATTCAAGGTTTAGTTCAAAAAGTTTTTAACACTTGGGTTGCTAATGGTAACTGCCAAAATGTTAGAAGGATGCAAAACCATCTGTTCATGATAGTTCAAGGAAAGAGCACATGGAAGTCTAGTAGGGCAGAAGTTCTCTTCATCTGTAGAGGTGTTGGCTCTAAACTATAACAGTGACTAAATATAAATATAAATATAAATATAAATATAAATAAATATAAATATAAATATAAATATAAATATAAATATAAATATAAATATAAATATAATGTGAGAAGAACAGATGAGCCAGACTTCCTACGCTGGTCACTGAAGCAACTACAGTGGCCATCATAACCCTACCTATGGTCACACGTGCTCTTGCACTTGGGTTCCTTTGTGGTTTCACTTAACTTACAAGATGGAGAGATGGCACATACTGAGCTTTCAAGCACTAATAAAGGAGGGCCTGAACTTTTAGCTACAGTGGGCCACATGAGCTGTGTCACACTGAAGAATGTAGGTGTGCTTTCCTACTCCTTTGCTTTGGCAAGACAGCTCAGACACGGCCTAGCTCCACGACAGGGGTAGATTGAGGTACACACCATCCAATCTCTGTGTTCAGCTTTTCTTTCAGATGCACCAGCGAAGAACTGTGGCATGTATGGCAGCGAGTCCCCTCATCTAAAGCACTGAGATTCATGGTTTTTGGGCATCCTACAACATCCTACAACAAAAAATACAGCTCCAGTCACATAAGGAGGTGGGAGAATATGCAACAAAAAAGCATGAAGGAGGGTGGTCCCTGTAGCATGTTACATTCCCACATGTCTGAGACATTTAGCAGGGGCTGCAGACAGCATGTGTGTGCACGGGATGATCTTTTGGTCATGTTGTCAGGGCAGCAGGGGCATGCACTGGGCACTGGGGAAAGAGCTAGAGGACACAGACTGCCAGAACAACTCATCAGGATTACAGCTCTCATGGGGGGGCAAGCTGGTGGGTCATAGGGAATAGGCTGCAGGATTGAATGGATGCTTTTCTGGATCTTGCTTGCTGGATGTATGCAAAGCACATCGGTGAAACTTGTGACTAGAACTCAGTCTTGCAAAAGTAAATTTTGCTGGAATAAGGGACCATTAGAAAGCAAATTCTCTAGGATTCATGTGAGCCCATTTAAAAGCAAAATCATAGCTCATTGTTTTTCTTTTAAACGAAAGGAAAATCTTCTAAAAGCAAGAATTGACCATAATTTAGTTGAAATGTAGGTTAAATTGGTAGCTGAAGCGACCGGTGAACAGAATTTATAGTGTGTAGAGTCTATAAATTGTGTTCAATATATTTTCCAAACTACACAAATAAAATTACAACTATTTATTAGAAATCCTACTTCAGTACACAAGTTTAAAGTTTCTTTTTGGGCACAACGGCACTGGCTGTACTTAGAGTCTGTATATTAGAATGATTTAGGTCATTATGAAATTGTAAAAGTCTTGCCAAAGAGGAAACCACTGCATACAAGCTAAACTACCTAACCCAGCCATGAATTTTCTAAACAAAATAATTTGATACTGGCTGTTTTCCACATTTTAATTAGCAACTGCAGATGGCTGTTGCATAATCCTATTTAATGTCTGTGCTTGATACCTCCCAAATAGCTCAGTGATTGAATTCATACCTTAGTGCTGTAATGCTAATAATAAATGCATTAGCTGAAAGAAAACCACTAACACTAAGATTCACTTTCTAACATAAATCTAATGCAAGAATTGATGAATCTCCTTCACTGGCTTAACAGAGAAAAAGCTCTTTTAATTTATAGTCTGTTGGTAGCAAAGATGCCCCAAGGTACTTTGTATAAATGCATATTGATGTCTTCTGCAAATTTTTCCTGCCCAGCAGAGTTTCTTTGCAACAGAGATCACAGAGCTCCCATTAGATAATCACCACCCTCAATGACATGCAGCCTAATCATGCAATTGATCACAGTAAATCAAAGATTCAGGAATTCTCTCAACAGTTGTCTGCAGCTAACCCTTTCTGTGCAATGGGCTGCCTTGGCCAGGTTTTCCCTGGAGGCAGATTTATGGGAGGGGAAAGGAGGGCAGGTGTGGAGTTTGCAGCCCACCTGACTGAGTGCTGGGCCCCAAGGTGAAGCAAGGGCTGTGCTACTGCTCCTGGTCCCCATTGCTGCTGCCTCACACTGCTGTCTGCCACAAAGCAACCAGCTCTCCAGTCCTGCTAATTATGGTGGCTAACAAGCTACTACTCACATACCTGTGTGCAACACAAATCACATTAATTAAATTCTCATCATTTAAGATTTTTTGAGTCACAAACAGTGACAGTTCTACCCTGCCTACCTATTGGTAACCTTTCTTTTCCTGTGCTTTTTTTCTTTCCCCTCCACACAATCCTGCTGTTTTAATTGAGGTTATGAGAAACAAGAGACAGCACTGGCATCTCACTGCTGTTTTTTTATTTGAGTCCTAATGTTCAATGAGTATTTTGTTTAGTGCTCATATAAAAGGGTAGAGCTTTACATGTTTGCTTTGCCACATTAGGATATATTAACTGTTTCTTCACATGAGAAGAACAACTTGCCAGTTGCTCAACAGGGGCATGAGCACTGGTAGAGAACTTACATTGGATTTACTTAGACAAATAAAAATTTACATAAAAATAACCTTTAAATGTTTCAAAATGTAGAGATAAACATGATAAAAAATTCTAAGTGATTAAACAAGATTTTAATGATTTTATTACCTCAGCTCAGTTCATCTTTCTAAAAAAAGCAAACCCAAAACTACCATAACGAAAATGAATTATGTTATATCTTACCTCTCCCAGAACATATTTTATTACAGAAGTCTAGAACATCTGTTGTGCAGCTTTCTGGGCATTTGAATAACTATTTTATATTTTTTTAAAGGGAGGGTACATACTTCTGTTTATTGAAATATTTATTGGATGATAGAATGCACAGATCTCAGTGACATGATACATATGATTTTAAAAAAAATGGCTTGCAGTGGGTTTGTCTTAAAACCAAAGGGTTTCTTTCTGTGGCCAGCATAAAGTTACAAAAAGCCACACTAGCATTGTTCAGGAACAGCAAGGGACAATATTCTATCTCTTGTCAGTGGTGGAAGAAGAGATATATAATTTCATGCTTGATTTTTATAAGGAAGTGCGTTTTGTGAATGTACTATGGCTTGGTAATAAAAGAAAACATCAACATAAATTTGTATCAACATTGACATTGTTTGCTGAGCCAAGACCACAAACTCACCAAAGCTTTTAAGCTGTTAATCTGTAAATTAAGGAAAGCCTACTTCTTTCTGAAGGTCAGCAATGAAAACTGCTACACAGGTGACCAATTAACTGAACTTCAGACAAGACCAAGAGGTATTCTTCATGTCCTCCAGACATTACCTCTGCATTAAATACCACCCCTGGCTGTACCTGTAAAATGCTGCTGCCAGTGTTATCTGAACAGTATAATTTGTCCAGGGGGCAAAGAAAAACACAATTTAAACCCAAATAAATGTTTGTGGACAGGAACTGAGATGGACATCTCAGAAGAAAAGATATTTCTATCTTTTATAAAAGATAAATCCTAAAATGGCTTTTACGGTTCTGATTTAGCAGGGTTTTTTTTTTTCCTCAGGACTCCTGCTAGATGGAAAAGAGAGTTCAATGGGAGAAAAGGATGGCATGAGGGGATGATGTGGAGTATACTAGAATACATTTAGAATTAAGTTAATCGTCTCTTGAGGAGAAGGTGAAAGCCAGTACTAGAGATAGTGTAATATACTACTAGTCCACGAGAAGATTTTAAGATGTTTTTTGTCTGTTTCATTTTTATGCACTTCTCTTTGGGTGCTTTATTTCAGGCAAACTTCATGAAGAAATTTATAAAGATTCGCCTCATTTAATTTATGCCCAACAAATACCAGAAAAAAAATACAAAAGCATGGAAGGATACTAGATTAGTTACAGGGAACACTGTGCTTATTCATGATTTTCAGGATATTTATTTAAAGACACCAGAATAAATGAGAAGGATCTTTGCATTTTGTTTATCTAAAGCCTCATGATAACTAAAAGTTTGTGATTCCATTAAGCAGCCAGAAGTGGCTGATATCCAGTACTGAGAAAGGAATCATATTCAAACCTTAACCTCCATTTCTACTTCTTCCATTTCTCTCTACACTCCCAAAGACAGTTTATGTGTTAAGCTCTGATCCTCAAAGTGAAACCAGGTATTTCCTAAAGACATGGAAGTACAGGGAGAATCTTAAAGAATTGAGAGACCCTCAAACTCCATGCCTTTTCTTTTTATTCTTTTTTTCTTTTTTGTTGGCCTGTCTTGGAAATAAAAGCTAAAATGTCATCTTATGAAAATCAATTGCATATCTTAGACAACAAAGAAAGTAAAAACACAGTTCAAGTAATGAATAGAATAACTTCAATTATGTTTGGTTTGGTTGTACTCAGTAAATCTCACACAAATTTTTTAAGTTAATTATCTCCTATAATTCTAATCTAAATATATTAAAGGGACTTCTTTATCATTCTTAGTCTCCTGTGAAGTCAAGTGTCCAAGTGATTGAACTCTAGCATAAAACTGTTGACATTAAAATAGGGTGTAATAAAGAGAGCCAGTTAATTGCTAGAAGGTCAATGAAGAGAAAAGGACTGTGCTCAATTTAACAGTAGCATGGCAAGCAGAGCTAGGAAGTGAAATAGCTGCCAAAGAACAGACATATGGGTGACCTGCATTGAAGAAAAAGAAAAATGACATACCATTTTCTTACTTTCAGGTAATTGAAGTTGCAGTTCTATGACTGACAATTCATACAGAAAAACTGAGTGAGATATACCTTGCCAGAAGTCTGTGTTCTCAGAGTCTGTACCTGATCTGGTCATCTGAACATCCCCTAAAGTCAGTGGAAACAAATGGTTTCTTGCTAAAGTACTTGTCTAAAAAGTAGTTCTCTATAACTACATGTATTTTTCTTCACTGGAAATGAAGAGCCCCGGAGGTAACAAGTTCAGATGTGAACATCTAAAATAAGATGATAGAAATCCTACCAAAGGCATGTGTGATGCTGGAAAACCATTAGCAGTGCAGGCAGGACAAAGGAAGACCAGGGAATAACAGCCTTGAACACCTACCAACTGCTGCCACACCAGATCTTCAGGGAACTTCAAGACTGTCCAGTGACACTACATAAACTTAGCAATTGTGCCAGTCCTTGGTTTTATAAAATATATACAGACTATATACTGTGGTTCCGAAGTAAGAAAGAAAACCCTTTTTTCATGGTTCTGTTTCTAGATCAAATTTTCTGTATGAAGTACTAAATTGGCAGTTTGCATCAAAGAAGTCTTGAAAGGAGAAATCCTCAGGAAGCAATATATGTTCTTGCACTGGTTAGTGATGCATAAAGCAGTTGTAGTAGGACCACAAACCTTTAGTCCTAAGAAGCCTTAGTCTTGCTTTTATCAAAGCAAAAATATATGACTCAAAAATATATGCTGAGATGAAGCCATTGTCTGTAGATAGAGCTGGTCATAGGCTTCCTTGAATACAAATCTACTTCACAGACTCCCAAACACCTTCAGTTGTTTTCAAGTTAGGCTTTGGAGGTGCTTATTTAGAAGTTTATATGTCCTGCTGATTTTATTGCACTTTTGATCTGGGGAATGCGCTGTAATACTGTTCTTTGTAATCTGCATTATTACCAAAGTATTTTTCCACTGTGATTTTCAGCTCTTTGGATATTTGAAGAGTTAATGCTTTGCACTCACAATTCCCTCTTGGGCAGCAGCCTGCTTTCCCAGGTTATGAGCAAACAGGTAGGTGAAAGTACAAGTGTTCAGATACATATTCATGTATTTACACTGTGATCATGATATTGAAAAGGCTCTCTCACAAGTACAAAATAGAAGGTTAGACCTCCCTTCAGCTGAACATATTTCCTCCCTTCAGCATCTTGTTCCCCATCAAACCACCAATATGCACAAAGACATGTTCTCCACTGTGCAGTAAAACCCAATTCCTACTTCTTTTCTATCAGTTCTCTGGTGCTATCTTGGGGCAAGGATACTTCTTATTTTTTATCTTCTCTAGTGAGCAAATGCTTACAAATGTCACAATTCCATATGCTGGCAGTTGTGTCAGTTTATATAGGTGAAGTTTCCCCTTCTCTGCTTCTACTTAAGCACACAGAATCTGGCATATGTCTCATCTGTGTTATGGTATCTTAATTATATGTCATCATTGAAGATATTGTTTCAGCCCAGTTTTTGATTATTTGTTTCATCTAGCCTATTTACTGTCTAACTCAGTTAATTTATTACCTTTATCATATACTAATACTACGGCATGATCAAATGTCACAGAATGGTTATAATGCTGTTGCAAATTTAACTGAATTGGGAATTCATTGAAGGCATTGAAGGCATTGAAATTCTTCCAAACAAGTCTAAGAAATTTGAACGTATATGACACTCTCTTTGGGCCAAACGAGCTTTAAAAAAGTCTTATATGTAAAAACTACTTGTTTATATCTCTTCTTAATATACTGAATTTTCTCTTTAATTCACTGAATCTTCACACTCTAGGTGTCTAAAAGTCTTGGCTTTGTAAAAAGTCCCTGAAGGGGTTTTGCATGATGCTTGTAAAACCATGATCTCAATTTACTGATCCTAAAGATTCCTTTTTCTCTGTGGTGAAAGAGGACCATAAGCATACACAAGAAACAAACCCACTTCAAAGGACAGAGAGAAGAAAACAAGTTTGCTTCTATCTGAGGAGAAAACAAGTGTGCTTCTATCCTAAAATGGACTTTCCAAGAAAGTGTCCTGCTAAAAATGAGTTTTTAAATAGGGATTTTAGTAGAAATATCACTACTTCTGTGACTATGCACACTATGGATCTCAGTTAATGTCTAGATTATAGACAGAGCAGGCATCTGTGGTCTTAGATACAGACTGATGCTAATGACAGAGAGGAATTCAGGGATCTAGGAGTCCTGCTTATATTATCATACACTGATGCTGCAGGCCTTCAGGCAGTTTTCTCTGACAGTTCTGTGCAAAGGACCATATAATGGGATGACAAGACAGATGTCAAAATCCTCACTTAAAGAGTGAATGTGGTAGAAAGAGAAAAGAACTATATTTTAAGGCATTTGGGCTTCTCTTTAAAAGAGAACACCTGTGCAGCAAGGCTGGATTTTTACCTAACAAAAATGAAACCAGATTACTGGCTTGGAAGACTAAGTACTATGTGTGCTTACTTAAACAAGGAGTAGGAAGAAGCACTGAGGTTCTATTAAAACATCTCTTTGACATTCAAAGTTAGCAGCATTTTTTAGAATGGGTAACACCCAAGGATAAAAGCTGTAACAATTACAAGACAGTCTGAGGAAAACAAAAGTAACCCTCTAAAGCTCATACAATAAGTAAAGAGAATGAGATGTGGATAAGATCATAGGGGGAAGGCTGTATAAAAATTATAATATAAAATAAAAATGCTAAATAAACACTGCTATGTAGATAAAAATAAAATTCCTGTAAATATCCATGCACCATTACAGGAAGCCTAAAATAAAAAACCAATTTGCCAGGTAGTGGAGAACCTATAATCTGCATTTTTGAAGCATGATGGAGTCACAAAACAATGGGACATTGTCAGACTTGTAGCCACACGGAGAGAACAGACTATGACAGAAGTGGTGTGTGAGTGACCTTGTACCTGGAAAAAAATTCATAGATTACATTAACCCAAACTTTTTGAATAGGAAAGATCACATGTCAGATCTCGCCTTCAGAACCACTGTGTGGAAGCCAGCCAGAGAAAGACTTAAATTAGGATTAAATCCTGACACCAACGAGCACATGAGTGGCTTCAGGATTTTACTGCCTTTACAGTGACCCTGAGGCTGCTGGCATAACCCTACCTGCTGACTCCTGAACCTGCAAGAGCAGCCCTTGTTGCAGCAGGAGCAGGCTCTCGGTTCTTCACACCATCTTCCCTGCCTGAGCACACCTGGCCAGGCACAGCCCTGTTGGCGTCCCCAGGACGTGAGTGGAGGAGCTGTAGGGATGGAACCTTGGCAGGGGGTCCAGTGCCAGGACAGTTTAGGATAGAGTGGGAAGAGACATCGAATTTTGCGGGATTGGGAGAGCAAAGTTTATTCACAGAGATGCCAGAGGCTATGACACCTAAGTACCATAAAGAAAGCAGCAGAAAGCAGCTGTAGTGTTTAATGGCAACAGTGACAGCAGTCATAATAGAGATGAAAGCCCAGTCTGATTCAGCACACAAGCTACTAAATTATTGATAACTTCAGTGTACCTTTTTGGAATAGCTATTCTTAGAGAAAGTCTCTTTCCGATTTGATCCTAGCAATTTTTAAAATGTAAATTTTCAGCTCTCCGCACAGAAGGTGATATGTTAGTTACTGCATAGGAAACAGGAAACAGGACCTGCTAAATGAAATTAAATATTTCCACAACACACTGGCACAAAAAAAAGCCCAATCAGAAGTGCAGCTGCCAGAATCTGTAGGCTAAATCATCCCTACCAATATGAAAGAGATCTCGAATGAGGGGAAAGCAGTGGGAGAAGTTCCCTGTTTAGAACGGTGTTCTGCTGGTGCCTTTGCTGTTTCTCTGACATTTTTTGTCAAGGCTGGTAGATTTAACTCAGAGTTATTATTGTAAATAATTGCTTGAACTCACATTTAAATTAGTACAGGAGGGAAGATATTAGCCCTAGTTTTTTATCCTCATGGTTTTGAAGGTTTTTAAAGGTAACACAGAAGGAGGTGGTTTAAGGTAAATCAAAGAGAGTGTCTGTGTCTTCTTTATTCATAACAAAAGCTATGTTATAGATTAAATAAGTACAGTCTTCCCTAGTACTTCCGCTCCAGTCAGTGCTACTTATTTTTGGACTAAAGTCAACAAACACAGTGAAATGAGCAGGAACCCTTGCCATGGCTCTTGAACTGATCAGCAAAAAAAGATACTTCAGGAATTGGAGTGGTTTTGGGGAAAATACACAGTCAGTCTAAATGTTATGAAGATATTTATCATCCTAGGAAAATTTGTTGAAAGCAGAACTCCTAAATCCTAAAGGCACTAGAGATAAAAAAGCTTCAAATTTTGTGTTTAGACGGTAGTAAAAGTGCTGGTACATGGCAGACTTCCTGCAGGGAGATGGTAGCTGTGTTGTAACCTGCTCCTCCAGAAGCTTCCCTGGGCCAATTAAGGTGTGTATAATGTACTCTGGATCATTATGGTTATGAAGGATGGTGATGAATATGTGGAGCTCATCAGAGAACTCATGTTATGTGACCTTTATCTGATTTTCAGTAACAAGTTAACATCCCCTTAGAATGAAAAAGGTGAAAAACACTGCACAGAGAGATAAAAAGGCTGGTGAGTCATTTCAGTGACATTATTACTGAAGCCTTTTCCAAACAAAAATGGCAAGTGTTTGCACTGTCTCTTGCTAGTTTGCTGAAACTGGCTAACGCAAAGTTAATACAATCTTCATCATCAGCCACCATTTCCCCTGCAATTGTTATTGCTGTTATTTAGAAAAATGAAAAAGATCCCTACACAGTCATATTTTCCCTTCAGCTCCACTGGTGGAAAGACAGGCCACTTAGGCCACTGGTGAGGACTGAAGACATCTGATTTAGAAAAATCTTTTGTTTGGGACAGGGTCTAATTGTGCATATTCTGGATTACAGTCACAAAACATTGTTCTTCCACTCAAAGCTCCTAAGAGCTCAGAAAAAAAAAATGAAAATAATCTATAGTGGCTTTTTTTTTTTATTATGCTGTTGTTACTATTACAATAACAACATGAGGCTCAAGACATAACTTTTGGAAACATGTAAGAAGATGCACTACTTGCCACCAAAGACCTTACGGTCCCAGAATTACCTATTGGGCCCAAGCCTGCAATACAGAGATCCCTTTGAAATACTTGCACTTGAAGAAACCTCTAGCTAAATGGTACTCTACCAGTTTAAACTCTCACAGCAATGAGTTTCTTCCTGTCTTGTGTGAACAACCTTTCTTACAGCACATTAATTAGAAGAGGTGTGTTCCTGATAGATCATGAAATATTGAAAATAAGTAAGATGGAACCTCAAAGGGGATTTCTGTGATTCTTCACTACAGATCCCTCCACAAACTACACCAGCAGTACAGCAGTGTTGCACATCTTGTCGCTACCTTTTTAGGACTTCTCTTTTTTGAGGAGTGCCACTGTTTGGAATAAGGAAAATGTTCTGAGGTGAAAAAAATTCCAACATGTTGAATGCATTTTATATTTTGAAACCATGCATCGCTTTGATGGAGAAGATACATTTAATGATGTTAAAGAAGGTAGAATTGCTGACTGACATAACATTTCAGGACTGATTACTGAGCATGTCTTTCCAATGGGGTCTGTTCTTTGTGTCCCCTTTTTGTGAAAGAGTGAAGGCTTTGCTGTACACAAATTCCCTGGGGCAAAGGGAAGGTTTACAATCTCCCACACTTCATCCTGAAAGGTTGTTGCTAGATAGCAGTGTTGGCACTTAGGTTGCATTTAGACGAATCGATTGTATCTTTCTTCAAAGGTGTACACCATTCTGAGGTGAACACAAAGGAAACCAGCAGCAATAAACTGAAAAACAACAGAGGAAAAAAATCATATTCCTTGATTTGGGAATACTAAATTCAACCAAGAGATTTATTTGGGGAACATTATCATTCTAGGCTCACTTCGCAATCAACAGAGAACAGGCACTTCCAGGATGTGATTTGAATGAAGAATGGTCTCACTTCTCCTTCATCAATTTCCTTTCTCTCTCAACTACCTTTGCAGAAGGCCTTGAACAACTCTGCTCCTAACTAGGCAACTCTGCTGCTAGTCTCAGGTGCTAATCACTGGGTGTGAGAAAGTCAGGAAGTACATTCACATGTTTTTGGTGCTTAGTACAAATTCAGGCAGAATTAAACACTACAGTCTCTACAGTCTGTCAACCATGTCTACTTGACTGTATGAGTGCCTGTATTACAAATTAACAGTAAAGAATACTTAAACAGCAGTGACAGCTGGGACCAAGCCTCAAAACTCTCTCATGCATGCCCTCACCAATGGGCTGAAAAATCAAGCTCCCTCTTACCTATTCTTTCTGTGCTCCATAGCCTCACACAGTGAGCAGAATGAAGAACTTCTCTAGCTTGATGGGTAGGATAAACTCTGAGGAAAAAGGAATTGCGGTTCAAACCCCTTCAGTCCAAGAAAGGCTTAAATCCATGTTTCCCACTTCTTGTAAGAGTGTTCAAACAATGAAGTTATTCTGAAGTGGTTGCTGCCTCTTCCTCCTCCATCATTAGCTGCTTGCTCTCAAGAGAAGACTCAGTGCTCTGGGTTTCAAGTGGATGAAGGTGATTGAGGTTCAACACTTGTTCAGATCAAAACTGAGAGGTTTCCCAGGTGATTGGTAGGTGGGAGTTTCAGTGACCTGCTCAGACAGTGGAGAGAGAAAGGTTCCTAGCTGCTTTGAATTATTTCAGAAGTGGTCACCTTTCCCCACCCATTGTATTTGGAATGGAGCTGTCTATCTCAGAGGCTCTGAATTATCCTGCTGAGCCAGGGGCTGCTTGGAAACATGACAGCACCCAAACTGAGCAGTTCCTGTTGACAGTTCAAATACTGCCTTCATTTCATGACACAGTTCTGAGCCATTTCCTTTGAGCAGGTACAAAAGAAGTGGTGCTTCAGTGACAAATCTCCCTCACCTTCCATGATCTGTCTCAGTAGGCTGGAATACAGGAAAGGCTGCTTTAAGCAAAAGACCCCTAAAGACCCCTGATTCAAGGTGATCAAAGTAATTTGTTTTAATTTGTCAAGATTTCCCTTCCATAATGAGTCAATATATTTGCAACCATACTATTGAGCTCACTGGGGAACTGAGAAATGTATTCAGCACATACATACAGGTATAGACATGCCAGCCTAATCGTGACATTCTCCAGGCCATCCATTAGCATGGCAATGAGCATAACAGGTAGAGAAAGTGTGTTCACTCCGCTATAAATGGCTAGTTGCATTAAGTATAACATTTACATTTGCTTGTAGTTGTCTGAATTCAGAAGCAAATTTGACGCACTACACTCATGCCAGTAGATCCTCTATTTCCTCTCTCCCCCACTTAATTGCACACTTTTTTTGCTAGCTACTCTTCTCTTTTCAGTCCTCAGCATGCAAATTATGCCCACTTTCACTTATTTTCTGACTAATTTAGACCTAAAATTTATGCTGCTGTTCACGTCACTGCTGAAATTGGCTCAGAGCTTTCCAAGGGAGTTGCACTTGTTGACAGCAGGTATGAATATATTTCTTAGCTTTGAATGCCTTCATGTGAAAAAAAAATTGCAGAGCACTGTCAAAGCTGTGGCTGATACACTGCATAAATGTGTAGAGTAAATAACCATACCTACTATGAAGAATTCTAGTCTTAGTCCCTAATAACCACTTTTGCAAGTAATAGATGCTGAACTTTTATGTGGAAAATATAAGCCTGGCAACCTAGCATTTATGTACTAAAAAGTAAGGGTTATCAATATGGTTCCTTAAATAACAAAATTCACCACATGGCTAGGTGGTTAAAATATTACCAATTACTGCAATTCAACGATGGGCTCCTCCACTGGAAACAAGAAGGACATCCCCCAGGAGAGCATGAGCCTGAGAAGTAAGTTCTGTTCTAGATATTTTTTAGGCAGAAGGTGCTGAACTTCCTTTCATAGGACATTGATTTGGATCTTTGCATTATATATTGACTGGCCTGATTGACCTTTGTCTGAACTGCAGCTGAAGAGTTTTCAAAGCCTCTGCTTACCAGAACAAAAGTAAACTGCAAAAGCATATTATATACAAAGCACTGACCTCTCTAGACTGTTTTTTCCCCTTTGTTTGCTATTTAAACATCAGTTTATAGCCTGAAAGGCAGCTTATTCAGCCTAGCAAATTAACTGAATGAAATGTTAATGCTTTGGTCATAATATATAATATTTTAGAGAAATTGTACTGTTTAAAAAATGTAGAGATTCTCTACTTTGCTAGCAAATAATGTAAGAAATTATTTCTGTTGCGAAAGATGCTGGCAAAGACCAAAATCCTTTACCACTGCACCTTTTCAAAATGAAACATTCAGTACTGTGAGAGGTAAATACTGCAGATGAGAAATCAGTAAAAACACCAGCTAGTGTTTTTGGCTGTAAAGAAATCATTAAGAACCCCAGCACCAGTGCACAGGGCACTTTGAGACACCTATGAAGAATACAGGTGGAATAAGAAGATCTAGCTACTGTCCTTAAAAAAAAAAAGAGTATTTTTAGTAGCCCTGAAAGCATGTGATTCTCCCTGTTACTTCACATTTGACTTTAATAATCATTTAGCTTGATTTCAGCAATATACTTAATACATTTGAATTTAGAAAAATTAAATAAAAAAGGAAAATATTTACTGCAAGTAGAAAAAGGGACATATTTTAAATTTCCCATTATCTCTACTCTAGATAACAGAGCTTTTCAGTGAAATACTAAATACAATGCCCTGTGAAAACAGAACTGAAAAAGTCCAGCAATGAACAGGTTTCAGTCAGTCACTGTTTTCCAATGGGTTTTACAGCCACCTTGCTGAATGAGCATCCAGAAGGCCCTGGACCCACTCTACAAGGCAGCAGTATTTATACTCACAGCAAATCGATATGAGTAAGCACATACACATGCACTAATACCACAATTCTGTTAATTATTCTCTGTTAGATAGGAAAAAAAGGCAGAAAAAAATTCTTCTATTGAAATGGCTAAAGGCATGGGGGCTGATGCCTGAACCAGCCTTCAAATGCCTGGAGCATTCTCTTTCCCTGGGCCTTGTGCTGAGCTCATTTGGTTCCTGACTGCTCTTTCCATAATTAGGTTTTCCACAGAGTAGTCATACAGCACAATGAATATACTGAATGCTGAGGTCAGAACCAGGCTTAGAAGAGACCAAGGATCTTTGCACTTGCCACTGGGCATAACAACTTTCCAGAGTCACAAATGACTGCCCCAGCTCTCAGAAAACAATGCAGTTTTCCAGCTGCAGGCTTAAAAGGCTCTAAGGCCACTGAATAAACTGTTGTGGGTTGACCCTGGCAGGATGCCAGATGCCCACCAAAGCTCTCTATCACTTCCCTTTTAAGCTGGGAATTAGGAGAAAGAAAAAATATAATGAAAGCCTCGTGAGTATAGATAAGAGTGGGGAAAGATCATTCAACAGTTACTGTCATTGGCAAAACAGACTAGGCTTGGGGAAAAAAAAATATATTACCAATCAAATCAGAATAGAATAATGAGAAATAAAAACAAATCTTAAAAACACCTTCTCCCCTCCTCTCCCTTTTTCCCAGGCTCAGCTTCACAACCAGGTCCTCTGCATCATCCTCCCAGTGATGCAGGGTGATGCAGAATGAGGGCTGCGGTCAGTTCATCACATGCTGTCCCTGCTGCTCCCTTGTCCTCGAGAGGAGCGCTCCTCACATGCTTCTCTGCTTAAGCATGGGGTCCCTTCAAGGCAGAGTCAAGCCCTCCATGAACTTTTCCAACATGGAGTCCTTCAACAGGCTTCAGTTCTTCACAAACTGCTCCAGTGTGGCTCCTTCCAGGTGATGTAGTTCTTCAGGAACCACTTGCTCCAGCTTGGGTGTCCATGGGGTCATAGGTTCCCGACACGTGCTCCAGGGTGCACTTCTCTCTCCATGAATCCACAGGTCTTGGCAGGAACCTGCTTCAGTATAGACTTCCCACAGAGTCACAACCTCTTTTGGTCATCCAGCTCCTCTGGTGTGGGGTCCCCCAGGAGCTGCAGGTGGATATCTCTCTGCTCTGGAACTCCATGGGCTGCAGGGTGACAACCTACCTCACCATAGTTCTTCACCACAGGCTGCAGGGGAATCTCTTCAGCACCTGGACTTCTTCCTCCTCCTTCTTCACTGACCTTGGGGTCTGCAGGACAGTTTGTCTCACATATTCTCACTCAGCTGCATTTGCAGTAACTTTTGCCCCTTCTTAAATACATTATCACATAGGTGCTGCAATTAACACTGCTCGGCTTTGACTTGGAGTCTTCTGACATTGGCTCTATTGGACACAGGGGAAGCTTTTAGGAGCTTGTCACAGAAGCCACCCCTCCAGTACTAAAACCTTGTCATGTAAACCCAATACTAGTCCTTAGGAAAAACAGTATCTCCCACCCCTCAGGCAAATGACCTGGATATTTGGCAACCTACACAGCTGTTTTCTGCTTTCCCTAAAAGAAGTTAGAGTCAGAAAGAAGGCTAGGCTGGGGGAAGAGCAGAAGAGATGAAGTCAGAGCTAGTACTCAAGGTCACTTGGTCTGGGAGGTACTGTGAGACACAGAGGTCTCTATGCAGAGGATGCTGCTGCTGAGGAAGCAGCAGAGCACCCACAGAAGAATACAGGTGGTAAATCAGGAAGAATGTCCATGTCTGAAAGTGATGCCAACCCTAACCAAAATGAGTGACCTCTGGAGAGCCAAGAGGTTTGTGGGTTACACCTTCTAGCATAAATTTTTAGCAGAAGGAGGAAGGCACAATGCAGCAAGGGGGCATTAAAAATTGCAAGTTTTTTTGAGAACAAACATTTATGCAAATTGTGCAGTGATGGCATATCTTCTGTCCCTGAAACCTAGCATAACAGAGACCCAGTTAAACCTGAACTAACACTTAAGCAGCCCATCCAGGTACACACTGGTCCATGACCCGAACTGTGGGTACCAAGCCAAACACTAAGAAAATAACACTGGATACAGAAACGTTTGCCAAGGCTGGCCGTTTTCTTTGCTCACTCTTTGCAGAAGGTGAGGACCCAATGCACAACAAAATAATAGACTAATAGTATGTGTATAACCTAAACTGACATAAAGTAATGAAAAAGGGTAGCAGTAGAAGCAGGTATGGGTCCACAAAACTTAGCTGCAAAATTCCAGCAATTTCTTTGTCCAAGTCTCTGACCTTCATGACATTAATGCACATAGCTGATGAAAAAAACAGATGTGCCTTCATGTTCAGTTCCCCATTATTAGGTTCTCATTAGTAGAAGCATGAGTAAGAACTTGCCGTGGTGTCTTATTACAAGTCTTTAAAGGGATCTGAAAAAAAAATCCTCACTACAGCACCATAGATACTGATAGCTCACCTGCAAAAGTATGATACTTTATCATATGAACACAAAATAACAAAATGAGCTCTGATCCATTAAACAGAT
Organism: Phylloscopus collybita; assembly: GCA_027886175.1. Lineage (NCBI taxonomy): Eukaryota > Metazoa > Chordata > Aves > Passeriformes > Phylloscopidae > Phylloscopus > Phylloscopus collybita. The sequence continues at coordinate 37,030,272 of JAJNNQ010000006.1, forward strand.
TGTTTCTGAAAGGGCATGACATTAGGGCAGAGTCTATTAAAGAGCAAATTCATGTAGTCATGTCTAATTAATTAGTCTGAAACAAGAGACTGACAAAACTTATGGCTGCAGCTAGGCAAGATTCTCAGTGAAATAGACTATAAGAATTTATTACTTGTTGGTCAGATGAGATCAACAGCACCACTACAGAAACAGCAAATCAGAGATAATATCTAAGTAATTAGTAGTTAGGTCTATTGTGTCACACATACTCTGTGACCACAAAAACATGACAGAAAGGACCACCCATTTACAACATATTAGAACAAGGAAGCATCACAACAGGTACAGGTAACCACAGAGGCAGCTAAATCCTGGATGGGCTTACTTATAACTGTGGCCACTTCTTTCGTTAATTTAAAAATATCCTCTGTCAATCCACTTGTTCTCAAGGCCAGATTCAGCACATCTACTTCAAGAAGGTTGCTTAAGTATCAAAATGTCAGATTCTAGGAAGGTGGTTCAGTCCACACAAAGCTGTCATCTGGGAGAGGTCAAGTATCTTCAGTGGTCTAGCGGTGTCCCTGCCTATGGGGTGAATTTGAGCTCACTGAGAGAAACCACAAAGCAGTGGACTGCACCTCAACCAACACATGGTCCTTAGCAGGGACACGAGGGCTTGTTTTGAAGCTGCACATATACAGAGGGAGTAAATTCTACCAACAAACCTACGTCTGCAGTTTTCCTACTTGTACAGGATGCCTTCAGAAATGCCAAGATACTAGGAAAAGACATGGAAGGAATTCAGGCCATCTTGATCCAGATCCCTAATGTGCAGGCTTGAGTCAGGCACTTATGCCTTGATTTTGATGGAATCCAGGGACAGAAACAAAGGACAGCCATAAACCAGTGAGGCTGGCAAGGGGTTACTTTCATCTTGCTTGGTGGAAGTGAGATGAAAACTGCATGTGTAATAGGAAGACATTCAAAGAGACACCGGAGCAACGCATTGGCAAAGCTCCTGCTGGAGGTGTCTGAGGGAGCAAAAGATGGCAACAATTAAGGGAGCTGTGGCAGCAGGAGTAGGCAGAGGATTTGTCTTGACGATTTAGGAGACAAAGGAGATGGGAATGTATTTATAGAGGCAAGCTGGGTTGGAGAAGGTATTTTCAAAACAGAGGTTGCAAGAACAAGGTTACCGTGCTTATGCCTCTGCCACTGAGTCATTGCGACAATTTCCCCATCTGTAAAACTGAGATAATAATACTTACCTATCTTACAGAGGGAGGGGAGTGTGTTGTGAGGATTAATTAGCTAAGGTTTGTACAGCACTTTGAACATGTAGAGAGCGATATAAGTGCTCAGTACTAAGATTATTATTAATATGGAAGGAATAAGCCAGGGTGGGGGTGGAGAGCGAGTGAGCAAGCTTTTAAAAGATAAGAGGAAGGAAGTAACAACAGGATGACAGAGAATAGGAAGGGATGGGATTAAGGGGCAGTTTCTTAAATTAGAGGTAAACACAGGGAGACTTTACTGGAAGCTTAAATAAAGGAAAAAAGCATTAGCAGTGGAACAGTTAAAACTAGAGGCCTATGAGCTCTGATATTATTCTCCTCTCATTTTCTCTTGTTTTATCAGCTTTACACCACACTGTGGGATTTCTGTTGTCTTCCCAAAAGTCTTTACCTGGAACACTGAAAGTGAAATAAACCTGAACTGTCAAACTCGAACTTTAGCTCTGGCAGTACAACTCACACCACATCACTACATTATGGATCTGAAACCAGAACTTAAAAAATAAGTAGTTCCCTATTTTCATAGTTTATGTAACCATATCTCCCTCCTCCCCTGTAAAACCCCAAGAAAGAAAAATCAACCTCCCTCCCAGGAATGCTGTTAAAGATGGAAAACCCATATATTTTTAACAGGTCTACAAATCACAAAACTAGGGCCATTTTGATCATCTTCTTTCAATGAGGCAAAATATATGAGAGTATTTTACTGGCCAAGGGATTGTGATAGGTTTTTTTGAGACTGGCAATTTTAAATAGAGTGCATGTTGATTACACATAGAACAATCCCAAAACACTCTGTAGTCTGCTTCTCCAAGACACCAAGCAACTGCAGTGGTAACTCTGACTTTGTTGATCAGGAATTTACAATGGAAAATTATATTCCCCCCTGCCAAATTCCCAGCTTCTATTTTGTGTCAGACAAGTTATAAAATAACTTAAATTGTTCTGAATTTTACCCAGAATAACCAGATAAAACACTGGGGGCAGCACTCTGTTTACCCAGCAAAGGAGATACAGTGCAAAACATTTTAACTAAGGTAGGCAAAACTGACTTCAAAGTCAGTGCACCTTACAGAGCTTGTTTCTTTCGGCCTAATAAAAGCAATGTTATTGAGACAGATCATTATCCTTACAGACTAGTCTGTCCTCAACCTTTCTTTGGGGATCATGGATTGAAACTAGCATGGTTCTTGATGTATCTTTTTATTCTCTTGGTAGTAACAGCACTTGAAATGACCTTTTAGTTTATCATTAGGTTTATTACTCTGTATAGCAGCCTCCACACATATGATCCTATTCATAAACATAAGGAGACACAATTTCAAGGAAATAGCTCATTTTTCTGCTGTGCTCAGCTCCACAATAATAACCAGTGGATCAGGATAGGGTAAGTGATTACTAACACAATGAATGTTCTTACCAAAGGAGCTGTCTTGAAGTAGGAAGTTTTTATAAAGCTAAGTATTAATGAAAAATAAGTCTAAAAGCTTAAGAATAGCTTCCATTTGCAGTGACACCTAATGTTGGCAGCTGGTGCTAGTAGGTGGGATGTCTGAAAGAGCCTGAGAACTCACCTTCTGACAGTGAAGATCCCTGAAGGCTCTCAAGCTGGTTATCTCTGACACCATTTGAAAATTTGGTCCTAATGTAACAGGAGAATGCATCAGAGCTTTCAGTGAAGCAAATACGCATTTACCCTTGAACTGTAACAAAATCCAGTAAAGAGGAAAAAAGGAAGGCTCTTTGTTGCCTATGAAGTTGCCCGAGAATACTGTGAAAACACTTTTTACAGTTGTACTATCAGGATTATGTGGGCATTTACTGTAGTTTATTTAGGATGTTTACAGTAGAACCTCATGGCTTTCTCTTTTGGGTTCAGGTTTTCAACAACTGTCTTCAATAGGAAATTATGTATTTCAAAGTAAGTATGCTTTTAGCAAGGCCACACTCTGTCTTTCTATCACTAACAGAACAAAACACTCACCATATTTAAATATGCAAGAACACAAAATGTCAGCAAGAACAGCAACAAGGGGAGGAGGGTGCCCCAGCTGTAGAGCATAAATGAATGTAAAAATTCATTGCAGTTTGCATACAGTTCTACAAAGGTGTCATCTTTTAATAATTCCAGTCAAAACCTACCACTACCTAAGTCAAACTAACTGATTTGGATAACTACATAAATATTGACAGTTTCTCAGCCAGTGGTTTGCATGAGAGACAACTTACCACTTCATGTGTGAGTGTGTATTGCTGCCCAGTCTCGAAGAGCAGTAGATTCCTGTGTAGCTAAAAGAGTGGCAATGTGGTGCTCTCCTGTTTCTTCCCTTCTGTCACTTTTGGCTGAGAAAGACATTCATGCAACACTCCTCACACAGGTCATTAAGATGTTTTTCCAAGGAACTGCCAGCCTGGCTATCTAAGCATTGTTTCAGCCTTCAGACCCCTATTCTGAACCTTGCACCTTCATTTTGGTATGGCACACTCCTTAATCTCTTACTTGGATGGGCCTAATGCCTAAAGAGCAATTAGAAGCCATACTAATTTTTGCAAAGGGGACTTGCTGTTACTCTTAATGTTGTAAGGCCCATTAATGTCAGGGGTTTATAATGTCTGCATAGCATTTAAATGACAAAATGGAATCGTGTATTTTGGGCATCTTAAAAATCTGCACAGTGCTTCAAAGAGATTGTGATGCCTGGGGGAGAATTCATAGCTCTTACAACAACTGATGTTTTAAAAAGTAATACATTTTTAAAAAGAAGTGAGGTATTCATGAAGGTAATCCTGAATAAAAATTCTTGGTGAGGCTTTGCAAGTAAAAATTTGAGGGTTTGTCCATGTGGGGAAATTAACTACAGCAGAACTACAGCCGTAAAATTATAATGCTGCAGCAGCTACTGCTTGTGTAACTCTCTATATTCCTACACAGACAGTACTCCAGAATAATAGACTGGTTTTTGGGATTTTTTTTTGGTAGACCTTACACTGCTTTGGAACTAACATAAACTCTTTCTGCCTCATAATCACTCGGCCCCCTACTATTGAAATCAGCCTTCCATTTTCTCTTCTGTGCAAATGCCCCTTCACCAAATTACACTTTTGCAGCATAACCAATGACTACAGAGAATGTCTGTAACTACTAATTATAGGCAAAAACCCCACAAAAACAAACCCAAAAAATCCCCATAAACAACAAAGAACCTGACATAGTAAGGGAGTGCATGCAAAAGAGGGACAGAAGGCCAGAGCCAAGGCTACCACATTTTATGTATGGTACTAAGGAGAATGGTTAAGGTAATCTCTGACCATGAAGACAAATTCCTATACTCCACCAGAAGATAGGAAATTCTTTCCCTTACTTTTCTGGGATTTGCCAATTTATTGTGTGTTGCACTGGCAGATGAACCCTAAAAAGATTTGTTGGAGTGATTTAAAAGAGAAGCAACACATGGTTTAGGGAAAAAGCTGATGCAGTTCAACACAGCACCTTCAGTGTGTGAATTTCAATTGGCTTTCAACTTAGTATCACAGGAAACTTTGAGAGAAAATGGATTTAAGTATTTACAATGCATATAAATCACAATAAAAAAGGGAAAACTTTTTCAGTTATCTTCTTGATGAATAGTAAGGAGGAACAATATTAAGCTGGAAGCTAAAAATTTAATATGGGATAATGCAGAAGCAGGGTTGGTTCAATCAGGGATCTGATATTGTAATAACCAAACCAAAATGGAACTTGAGTGGTTTATACATGTTATCAGAACTCCTCAGGTGTATGGAGGTTTTAGTAAGAGGATATACTTTTTATGTAAACTTTACAGTCTTCCGATAAATGCTTAATATCAAACTTATCTAAAATGCTAATAAAATAGAACATACAAAGACAACATCTACATTAAGTACTTCAAGTTGCTTTTACCATGGCTCTAAGAAAGAGTATATATCGTGTTTACTATCACAGAACCCTGTTTAATAAAAAAAAAGGGAGTTGGAGTAACAATAATCAAAAAATGGGAGTTTCTGTTACATAAATAAAAAAAATTCTCACTTAGATGAAACTGGCCACAATACTTTGTGCAGGCTGGTCCATCAGCGCACACCAGACCAGGGACTCCATCCTACAGACATGGCTTTAACTTTATCAAAGGTTTTATCATTTTGAAGTTTGTAGTCCCAAATTTTTTATGCTTGCCAGGAATGGGATAATAACTAAAACTAAACACTATAGCTACAGAAGATGCCCACAATTATTTGTATTTTAAGTGGTTTTTCTTTTCATATGTTTTTAGGCCTATACACTTTTTCTTCTAAAAATAATCAATACAATTCTTATATATATATTCTTGGTAAGAATATAATTAAATAAATAAAATATAATTAAATATACATTGCAAAACATTCCCTAAAATAAATTCTTAGCAAGAAGAAGTTCAACTTTCCCTAAGTACTTTACTCTTTCTATCAGGAGAAAGAAACATAGCATGTGACCCAAGTATCTTAACAGAAGAATTTGAATTCTGAATCAGAAAAGGGTCTGAGTCAAACTCCAAAGATTAAAAGGTAACACATAGTGACACTTCCTATGTTATGATCTCCCTCTTCAAGTCTGGAGAAAACAAGCAGAGCTGAGGCTGGTATTGAAGTGACTTGCCAGACTGATAGAAAAACAAGGATTAAGAGTCCCAGATTCCCATTCAAGTGCCAGCTTTAGTGAGTTGCATTTCCTGCTCACTCCCCTAGACTTTGTTCAGCTTAGAGAAGACCTGTGACTGAATTCACTTAGTTAGCTGATATAATATAAATTCCCAACTAAGCATGTATGATCAATGTGAAAACATGAGAAAACTTGAACTGGGACAAAGCAGTCAAGGACACTTAAGGACAACATTAAGTATTCACATACTTGTATTGATTTTGCACACTGCTGCTACAAATCTCACAAAGTCTCAGTTCCACTATTCTACTACAGCTAAAGGAGTTTATTTGTCTAAATATGTTTTCAGGAAGGTGCCTCTGTCAGGGAGATGCTGGCAGTATCAGTGCTCAAGCCAGCTTGTACAAAGAAAAAAGGTCCCCTTTGCTGGGAACTTCAGAAATACTCCAGTATTTCAGCTATGGTTACCATCTTACCCTTAGGAATTATGTGCTTTGCTGTGTACCAGTTAGTCTGTATGACCCTTACTGCAAGTTTGGCTAGTGTAGAAACAACCACAATTTTCTATTTTTTTTTTTTTTTTTTGTTACAAAATTCCAACTTGACCACATATTTACAAAGGATAATGAAGATCCTTGAAGACAGAATAAAATCAGGTTTAATGTAGTTATCCCAAGGCTGAGTAAATGGTTTTTTCCTCTCTATGTCTTTATTTCTCTGACAAGCTGTTCACACTTAATTTGCACAGAGCGCCATTTAGTCTTGATGTGCACTCTATCTTCCAAGATTAGTTTAGTCAAATAGACACCTCACCACCTACATCCAAATAGTTTTACAAGACATACCTTATGGCCAGTCAGCAGTGAAATCCTTTGTGTATAGTGGAAAAGAGCTGCTGAAACTGTTTCAAAAGGAATGAATTAGCAGATAGTATGTTGGCAAGGTGACCCAAAGCCACAAGCAGCAAAATGCATGAGAACATGAAGCTACTGTGTTGTAGTCCAGTATTTCGTCTCAGTGGCAAAAGAAGATGTCATTCATGGACAGCATGTGACCCTAGTCATTATTTGCACTCCATTTCTTTCGTATTCCCTTAGCACACAAATAACTACACCAGGGATTTCAGAGGGCACCTCCCTGTCCAGTCCTTCTAATCCCTTTATGGACATGTCCATTAATTTTTCTGATTCCTGCTTTGAAGATCCTCTGAGGGTCTGTATCTGCAATCTCTTGTGGTAGCAAGCTCTGTAAATTCACTATACAGTAGGTTAAAGGATTTGCTGCTTCTTTGCTTTAACTTAGTTTCCTACTGTTTTCACTGAGTAGCCTCTACTTCATATAATGTGGAATTTGGTGAACAACAGTTCTGCATTATGTTTGTGCCAGAACTTCACTCATCTGCCACCTTCCCCCCTTTCTTTTCCAAAAAGAGAGGTACGACTTCAGTTTATTACTGTGCTGGTTTTGCATTGATTGACATTTAGCAAGGAGGGAAGAAGCTACCCACGGAAATGATTTTTCTAAGAGGAGAGGCTAAGAGCCTCCTCTGTGCCTGACAAAACCAATCAGCGACTAGTTTTGAATGCTGCCACCTTGTTAAACCACTAGGAAGCTGAACACGCCTCTGTGAACACACATTAAAAATTGAACAAACCCTGGGAAAGGTCTCTTTTCTTCTGGCCTGGGAACAGGTAGCAGGCCTGTCTGGCCCCCTCTGGGCAGGCCCTGCTGAGGGGGCTGAGCCCCTTCCTGGGGAGTCCACTGGGCACTGTCCTGGTCAGGCTGGGCCCCAGCAGCTGTTAACATTCTGCTGCTGGGCCGATCCCCCTGCTTCCAGTGCAGGCCTGGCAGGGCTGGGCCTTGCCTCTGCCACAGCACTGGTCAGGCTGGGCCTCCAAGATCCTGGCACAGCCCCAGCCTGGCCTGAATCTATCCCTGTGACTGCTTTGGCTACTGCCCAGCAGAAACCATCATGACCAACGCAGGCCCTGGGCAAACTCCTTTATTGCACAGATGAACTCCTTTATACACAGATGAAACTTCCAGGACATTGATGCTCTCTCAACTGAGAGAAAAGGACAGAGTGAAGACACATAGAGAGACAACGTGAAGACACTAAGGCCAGTGAAGAAAGAGTCAAGTCCCATATAGAAGGAGAATGAGAAGATGCCGTAGTCTTAGGCTGAAATTCTTTTGCAAGGCGTCCTGGTTTAGGGCGAATTTGGGAGGTAACCTCCAAAGGGGTTCCTCTGGAAAGCAAACCCAAATGGCCCCTCCCCAAAGCCAGTCCAGGAAAAACTTCCTCGGAGAAAAGTGGAAAAAACTATTTATTTAACAAACAAGATGCCCACAAACACAAAAAATGAATAGTATAAAACAATAAAACCTCTGGCCGCTCTGAAGAGAGATGGCAAACTGAGACATCCCTGCCGTGGGTGCAGCTCAGCTCACTCAGTCTCTCACCAGCCCCACTCCCTCGGCAGGTCCAGGCCCGGTGGCCGCAGGTGCCAGCCCTCGCTGCTCCTCTGGGTTTGTCAGTCCAGAGCAGATTTAAACAGTCCCAAGAAAAAAGGAAAAAAAAAAACAGTCCAGGGAACACTCTGCCTCAGCTAGCTAAAACTAACTAAAAGCACAGGAGATCTCTGTCCCACCACTGTCCGTGCCTCAGATGAACACCAGAGCCAGGCCATGTGGGATCAGGCAGTTTTCTCAAAACAAACTGCTGCTGCTCCTTTCTCCCCCTTTGTTCCCAGAACCATTTTAAAAGTACAGAACTTGATATACAGCACAAACAGAACAGACAATTGGGGATACAAGCATCATAAAGTCACCCTAGGACACAAGGCCATGGTGACGGACTGTGATACACTGAAAATATTCCTTTAATTAATAGAAACAGCATGGGGAGACAGAGTGTTCAAATTGCAGATATGAGTCAAAGGCATTTGTGCTGAAGCAAGTAAATATTGAAGTAGCTGTGATCTCATGAGAAGCTTGAACAGAGAGAGGAAGATGAGAGTGATGAAGACCCTCTGCCCCCAGGGAAGAAGGCCTCTGTTCCTAGAGATGAAGATTATCTCAGAGACAGATGAAGAGAACCTTTGCTTTTGAACAGCTCATCCTTAAAAGAGTACCCCATAAGCTGGATATGGCTCATGAATGCAGCTGTGGGAAGGCTGCATGAGATGGGAGGGACTTCACGAATACAGATTTCCAGGCGGCTGCTATTCGTGAAAATTGAAGCCACAAGAGAACATTTTTTTTTCTTGTGGAGAAGTCTCCATGATGTAGCAAAAGAGACTCCTCTCCCTAAGAGAACTGATGAAAGACTATTTTAGGTCTGTAGTAAACGGACCTAAGTCCCAAGGTTTTGTCTCTGTATGTTGTCAGTGGGAAAGAAGCTTGTTGGAGGGAAGGAGAAGAGTTCTAAAGGTTTTATTCTGATTTTTTTTCTTCTTTTTTAGTTCTGTTAATAAAGTGTACTTTATACCTTTAGAGTTTGAGCCTACTTTACTCCTAATCCTATTTTGCAGCAGAAAAAGAGTAAATAAAGAACAGAATAGCTGGATATTTCTAGCTAGTTCTGGTATATTTTCATAGAAATATTTAACCTATGCTTATCAGAGACACAAACAACTTGAGCGCCATGTCCTGTTAAAGACTGGGGACCAAGGTCAGGTCATTGCCTGTTTCAATATCCATGTCTCCACACATGTCCCTGAGTAAATCAAGCACATATGCACAGCATATATTTCAGTCCTTTCCCTGCTCCTCTCAAAACTTTTGTTTAATAATGGCCATTTGCAGGCTGAAATGTTTAAGCCTTATGTTTGACTGGGTACTGGAAAACAGAAAGAAACATCCAGCCCACTCTAGCTCCAGAGACCTGCCAGGTCCCTCTTTTTCAGCCTTTGCTGACCCCTGAAGCCCTGATAAACACAACCAGCTAAATTTGCTGCTTCTTTGCCCTGGGAATCAAAGGAATAATCACACACTATCTGCTTAATCTGTCTTTTGCTCCTCTTGTGTCTTGCTCCCCTTCCCATGCTCTGCTTTGCATTGTAATTTCTTGGCTTTCTGATTGTTGCGTCTGACCTGCCCCTTGTTTTGCCCTTCAACTTGGTGCAATTGTATCAAGTTTCTTGTCCCTTGGCTTGGCTTCTGATCCCAAGGTCTTGCCTAGATGCTTGCCTTTACCCTTCTATTGCCTGATTTTGACTTGCCTAGCTCTGATTGGGCTCTAAATCAAACTCTAGCGAGATCCTGGAACTATATTTGATCACCTGTTCACAAACACTTGTTCCAAATCTTTGAGAAAATTACTTGGACTTCCAACCCAAACCCTTCTAGTATTCTGTGATTCTTGTGGTGCAAGCAGGGGAGCATTCACAGAGGGCTGAAGGTGGGTCAGTGTCTCCACACACAAGTGACAGCCAGACCTTGTGAATCCCCGAGTATGCTGACAAATTTTCCTCACTTCAGACACCCCATAGAATTTGGAGGAATGGTCATCCACTAATCATCTCTAAAATGATGATTACTAGAGTTCTCAACTCATGATGGGATATCAAATGTGAAAAGATAAGCAGAATAAAAGAGCATCGATTTTAATTTGCCTTGTTGTATACGGACCTTTTCTACTTTCACTGAATGTAGAAGAAACATTTCAAAAATGTAACCACCTAACTGGACAAAAAATTTTGCTTCTGTGGCTGCATATGCATACAGATGGTGAGGTTTTGGCAAAGACAGAAGCAAAACCAAACTTCAGCACTTAGATCCCACTGTTTTCTAGAACTTGGAGGTTTCATGATCAGAAAAAATAGCCAATTTCCAAATAAAAGGAACTGGAAAGAGGGAATTACTTGATTTTGTTTATCTTTGCTGAGATAATGACTGTTTTACTGAACACGGGAAAGTACTAATCTTCTACTTTTTGTAATTCAAGGAAAGCAATCTGAAAACTCACCAAAGAATGGAGAATTATAGTGTCCTCTATCCATCCAAATCTATTTTCCACTATATTCCCATTTTCCCACCTTTCTGTCTAATCTAAAAAGAAGGGATGGTTGCTAAGCTTTCTCTGTTCTCCAGTCCTCAGTTTAAATTTGTGATGTGGACACCTAAAGGTCAAAATGCAGAAGTTTGTCCTCAGTTCTTATGCAGGTGTAACTGTTATTAACTTTTGATAAACTTGACTCGTTTTTGTAACACTTAATGTATTTTCTTCTAAAATATTTAAAATGGTTTCCTCCATGTAGTATATACAGGACATGAGTATTTACCCACTTACAACGGGCAACGTTGAAATGTAGTGCTGTTTGAGGTGACGTACAAAGTCATTGCATTGATGGTTTTGTCATGCCTGAATAATGTATCTAATCCAACTTCATTTTGCAAATATCACTATACTAAACTAGGATGTATAATTTTTATATATTCTAAGTATTTTTTAGCTACATGTGGTATAGAGTCGAACAAAAAACTCTACTCCTAAATGACATAATGACATTACTGAGGCTGGTTTCTGTGAAAATAGTACTTACAAAGTATAGTATAGTAGTCACTATATATTCATTCCCTCTCCCATCACTTAATTACATCACCATTTAAGACAGACATATAATGTAATTAGAGATTTGAACAGTTCACAGCCAGATCACTTAAAGTAACATTGTTAATGGGCTTTAGAAGTTCTGCCTTTAATATTGCCAGTGTTATAACTTCTAATTACCTTAATAATTAGGGCTGTGTCATTCATGATTGAGGTAACAGTTGCTACCACTAATGGGTATTAGAAGTCTCTCACAAGGCATGTTTTGATGTTCTCACTGAGTTGCTTAGGGCAGGCAAGAGCTATTTGTCCTTAGAAACATAGTGGTTGCTATGTGGTGGCCTGGGCAGAGGCATCCTTACTAACCACTTTAATACTGCTACCACCACTGCTGTTTTCACTGAGGAGTGACTGTATTAAAGGCACACACCATGCACTGCCCTTGAAATGCAAATGTGGCACCTCTGGATGAAATCTGTTGAACTCTAATTGCTATTGTTACTACTGCTACAAATAACAGCACAAACCTGAATGTCAAACCTGACTGATATTCAAAGAAATCCATAGGTAATTCTTCCCCATTCCCAACCCTACAAATTAGCAATGGTTATGATTTGCAAAGTTTAAGACGACACATTCGATTCATTATGCATGAGTAATTCAGAAGAGTAACCACAACTAGGCTAAATTCTAAAGGAAAGCAATTGCATTTTGCAGCTATTTTGCCAAGATTTAAGGCTAGAATCACTTTTTCAGGTACATCTTTTCTAAAGGCTTCTGGCATAGATTGAAACCAAGTCTTCTACAAAGAATAAGAGTCAAAGGTTCCTCCTTATTTGTCTGAAACTAGTTCAGAGATAAAGGCCTGTTTTTTGGCCATGCTACACTTTGAGGCTTAAGAGTTTATTCACAGGAGAGTAGGGAACTCAGGATTTACTCTTCTTCCATACCTCAAATTCACCAAGATTTATGTCATTCCAAAAAAGGTTTGGAGATCAAAAATGTTTTGGAGAACTATTAAATGCAGATAAATTGGAAAAAACTCAACTTCATTGGGCAGACTTTCACCAAACTGGTTTTAATAATTTAGGTTTGTCCCTGACGACTGGGGACAGAATGACTTATTTACTTTGGTTTTTTGGAGCTTTATTATATTGCATTATATGACTGTGATGGAAAATATTAAATCCTCAGGGATTGGAGGAGCTTTTACTTCTTAAATTTGTTTGTTTTCCAGACACAGATTCAACTGATTTCCTGACTCAGGTTAAATTACACTGAACAGGTAAAAGGGCAACTCTGTGATGCAGAGAAGAATGCCCTGGGGATAAAAAAAAAAAATTGATTTATCCCAGTCCCACTAAAAACACCCAGGAACTTAACATTTATTAGACTGGACATGAAGGACATACTCATATAGATAAGATACACATGGTAAATTAGCCCTTTAAGGTACAACATTGAAATCAATACACTACACAGACACCACAAAGACAGTCTCATTCCTCACCATCTAAATTAAAATCTGGGTAAAAAATAGAAAAAAATAAAAAAAGGAAAATAAATCCCAAACTCATGTATCTACTTGACCAACAGGTGTGAACATTTCCCTCCCTCATCAGGTAAATATATAATGTACTCATGGTTGAATCAGATTTAATTTCTACAGACTTCCGATATTAGTTTGGCAAGTATCTTTGCTTCTTTGTGTCCCTTTCAGTGAAAACAAAGTAATTATAAGAGTACTACCTTTGTACTCAAAAGTCTGCTTTGACCTGAAATAGTACTAGATACGCTCCTCCAGATACAAGCACAATCTCATCAAGGAAAGAATTCCAGTTAAGAGTGATCATATTTCCTGTTGACTACAAGATAGAATTCCAGGATTAAAAAATCCCTATATTAAAGTAATCGTAAAGATTTTTAGATCAGCAAGTCATACACATATCTATGTGTTCATATACAATGTATGTGCATATATACTTATGTATACATATACAATGCACACAAATTATAGTGACATTAGTGCCAAACATTTTGCTCACACATTCCTAAAAGTTTTCAGAAATCTTTACTAGCCATTTGGCTACAAATCTATTCCATTACATTTCAGAGGGGTCATGACAGAAATTCTACTGCTATACTCTTAAACTTCGAGACAAAAGGTATTAGATCTTAGATCATATGAAACTATGCCAAGATCATTTCAGGAGCCCAAAGCTACTTGTAATGCAACACAAACAACAAGTAATTCAAACTACTCTATGCAATATTTACAAATATGTCAATCTTACATGAACAAGCTGAACAAAGAGTACCTGTACACATGCTGTCATAGAGGAACTGAAAAATGTCTCCCTCAAAAGGAATAGCAGTTCAGACTTACTTTCAACTTAAAAAAAAAAATATTTTGTGTTTTGGGTAATGGTTGAACTGGACTGGTTAATTCAATTTTTGATTTCGCATCATATGGATAGAAAGTAACTGCAGTATATTATACACATTCTTAAAATGACCTCCAAATAAAGGACAAGTAAAGGCAAGGAAAAGGAATATGATGAAAGAGAGTCAAATCTATGCCATCTCTACTCTGCCTAAGTCTTAGTTTAAGTGATCATAGGGGCAGGCCTTATTACACCTCAATCAGATGCCTCTATCTGATGATCACCCAGGTTTTCTTCATGTTCACTAGAGTGGAACAGGTATTTCTAAGGGCACAATTTAGCTCACCCTTGGTGGATAGCCTAGACAAGTTATGGAGCCTGTTACTTGAAGATATTCAAAACGTGACTGGATGTTTCAATCCATTTGGATAGCTCATGTGCTATCCATCTCCACTGGCAGTACAAAGAACCCGTGCTTACCACAGGTTCTTTGCTTACCAGCCCTGCCCTGTAGATTTCTAACTGAGGAGGAGAACTCCTGATGCTGCCCCTCTGCCTACTCTCAAACATCTCCTCCTAGGTGACACTGCAAAGTCAAGCACTGCCTGTGTTTCAGGACCACAAAGTTTCCTAGACATACAGAGAAGCTTTCATGGTCTGGAAATGGTTCATATAGCTCTTAAATGTCTTTTTGAATGACTTTGGAGCAGGAACAGATATGTCAAAAACCTGTCAGAGTCTGAAGTAGTAGACAATGCAAAGTACAGCTGCTGAAGCCAGTGCAAAACACAAGAGACTGGATCATTCTAATTTACAAAATTAAAAATGTAAATTAAACTACAAAAGGACAAGAACAGTGACTTTGTTCATGCTGTTTACTCTATGAAGGCCCTTACTTTATTTTGGCCTAGCTCATGTGTGCCTCAGAAAGTGTTTTGGTGGCCTGTATCCCAACTAGATGGTGTATATAACGAGTGATATGCCTTTGTCTAGGGTAACTATGGGCATGCTTTAAGCTTTTTCTTTTCAAGGTGTGTGAAACTGTCTCCCCTGTGGATACTAACACAAAGAAACAGCAGTGCCTCACCTGTGCATGCACACGCTTTGTCTAGCTGTTGGAATGTATGCTCACATCATACCATACAGTCCAAGTGCCCTCAAATTATCCAGATGGAGGTGTGGCCAAATTATTTGGTGGTATCCAGCCAGATGCATGCCTGTCCTTCCTTCCAGTGAAACACAGAAAATGTGGAGATGAGTTGCTGGTATGAGCAAAGACAAATCTACATCAATACCAGTTTTAAAAAAAACTAGACCAATCATAACGTTAGTGACAATGTCACACTTTGCCCTCTGAGATCAACAGGGGAACTTCTTGTGGCTTCACTTGAAACGTGACACCTTCTCACCTACCCCTAGGAGTGAGATACAGCCAGAAGGTGTATCCAGATGCAGAAACAGGAACACCTTCAGGTGTCAAATACAGGCTGTGTGAAACTGCTTTTGCCACCTACTTATCCCTGATGCATCACCTATTCTTAACCCTGACGCAGTCATCTCCTCTGGCACCCCAGATAAAGAAATTAAGAAAACAAGCATAAGATAGTTTCCCCCATATTCCAAGAGGATATAAAATTTGTGTTTTCTATCAGACATAGTCAAAAGTTCACTAAATAATAATATTTTTCAAGTTACATTACATATGCAACCCATAACTGAAAACCTTTTACATACATGGAGGAGAAACACTTAAAAAGTTCCATTGTTTTTGTGGAAGCAGCAGTATTGGTTAAGATCTTCCCACTAGGTAAAATGTGGATATCTCAAACTGCCAATTCCATTGATCATAGTTGAGCTAAGAAAAGTATATTCAAAAGTATCTTTCTAAAAAAGCCCAACAACATTCCTGTCAATGCCACACTGTCATTAGGGAATAAAACGAGAAAAAAAGGAACCTCACTCCAAACTCTACCATGATATTTTCACAACTTCCAAAAAGGTACAAGCAATATTTCCTTCTGATATTAATATATCCAGACTACCAGTTTTAATAGTGTTTAAGGTGAAACTACTTTATTCTATTGTCCTCATGAATCAAAAAGTCATCACTCGAGTTAACAGAAGGCTGAACATCTGCATGTTTATGAAGAAAGGAGTGATGATTAAGATAAAACCATCCCCTTACTGATCTCAGGCTGCTCTTCCAGATTAAAAGAGTAAAATTAAATAATATCATAACATTAAAAACCTCAGAGCTTGCTGAGAGTGAGTGAATTCATGACAGCCACATACACTAATAACCACATCTATCCAACATTCTTCACTGAGAAATCATTATACCAAAGGCACATGCCTGTACACATGGATATACATAGACTAATTTAAACATACTTCTTTTTGCTATAGGATTTCTACTTATTTTGGGGTTTTTTTTTGAATGCAAGTGTATAACTCCATCAGAAAAATTCAACATCTTGAAGAATACTGGAGAAATGAATAATGTATGCACAAGCTTGTGTGCTATGTGAAAACGTTGTATGAGTCAACTGCCAACTCCACAGGTCTGTTTCCATGCACAGAATTTCAGCAGTTCATGCTAAATAAAGCCCCATTCCTGCCCCTATCTATCATATGATTTAGCAGGTGCACTTTTGAAAAAATGAGTAATTGCATTTAAGTCAACCTGCGTGCACTGAAGTTAAGCACTGCTTAAGTGTTTGCAGGATTAGGGTTTAAGCTTCCAATTATCCCTATTGCAGCTGTGTGACACATACCCCAATGAATTCATTTCTCATCAGTTTTAATTCACGTTTTCTCTTTCTGGGGACTGAAAATGGCAAACATGAGTAGAGGCTGAGTGGTGTTGTTTCTGTTAGGCCTACACACCTAATAAAACATAATATTTACTCTCATTATTATCATCAATAATTGAGTTAGAGATTCACTATATGACCCAGTGACCATACTACACATGCTACCTTGCTAAGAAAGAGTTGAAATTTTAAATTCAATATTGGGTAACTTCATTACATATATATTTTTTATATGTGTGTAGTTCACTAGAATGAAACAAGCAATTGCTAGAGGTTTTGTGGTTGATGTCATTCAGAAGGTCACAGTACCCCAATCCTACTGGAGTAGGATTAAAAAAATGTCCAGATTACATTTGTTTACCACTGGACCCTGCTGTGGTCTTTCTTACACATAAATCATACACAAAGCAGGGGGAAACAGGTATCATACTGTACTTTTTGTCACAAGATACTCAGATAAATTAATGAAATCAGGACCTTGTCCATGCTAACTTGGAAAGTGCACAAACTCTTGCTGTTACTAATTGAAATTTAGACACATGTAAGTAAGCTGAATTTATTATCTGATAGTAGTAAAAACCAGCAGAATGCCCGAAGAGACATCAGACAACTCTTAGAAATCACTGATACTTAGGACTCCTGCCAGAAAAAAAAAAAAACAACAAACCCAAACCAACAAAACCCAAGCAACTCTTAAAGTTGTAGGGATCTGACTTCTTTCTTTGCTTAAGTCTTCATTTGAAAAGGACTTGTTGACATAAACACTGGTATCACAGTGTCTTACCAATTAGAAAAGACTGTGGTCTTTGGACATCTGGATGCAGAGATGTAAAGGTTGAATTTGGTGCATGCCTGCCTTTCCTCCAGGATAGGGTCTAGACATAGCCAGTATGAAGATAAAATCCAAGAACGTGAGAACACTTCAGAATTCAGTAATAAAGATACGGCTCAATTCATTTTGTCCCTTTTTGCTTTCCCTGTGTCATTTTCTTCCTACTGTGGGTTACCCTTGCAGCCTCTGACTGCTGGTTATTTCCTGCTAAACTATTTGTTTACAGACTCCAACTGCAGGCTTTTACCCAGCTAGACTGTGACTGCAGGTTCCAGCAACAGGCTCTAACTGCAGACCCAGACTGACCTCACAGCAGTGACTCTCTCCCCTCAGGATCTTTTGTTCTTCAGGATCTTCTCATCCCCTCTTCCTCAAGGTTCCTCCTCCTTCATGATTCTCCCCTCAACATCTAACTTACTCTGTTTTATCACACTTATCTTTATTGGATATAGCTGTGACTCATCAGGGGCAAGGCTGAATTGGGTAATTAACAGAGATGTTACATATCAGGGACAAGGTCACCTCTATTCCCTTCTCCTACAACTACCCAGAAGATGGATGCTTTCAGACATTGTAGAGTGAATAGCAGACACTAAATTTTGCTCTGGAATATAATTTTGTTTCTATGCATATGCACATTTATACCAACAAACCCATCTTTAATAAATTATATTTTGTTTGGGGAATTGGTTTATGAACACTGGCTAACATAAGCAGCAGCTATACTCAGATGCCTTTGCAATGCAACTCAACAGGACATCCATCCCAGAAGATGCATTTAAGGGTTGGTAAGATTTCTAAACAAACCATCAGTCATATTTCAGAACTCCTGTCCAGGTAAAAGGGAAAATAAAAATGAGAGACTGGAATAAAATCTAAGTCTTCCGGCTTCTAGTGGCATTTCTTAATCAAGGTGTAGTTCCTGCAGCTCTGTGCTCAGAAATAAACTCACCATATACCCTGTTATATTCAGTCTCAGCAACAGAATCCAGGACTCAGTTACTGGAAATAAGAAATACAGTCTTAACCCTCCTGTTTGTTTTCCACATTGCACACAGGAAAGCAGTGGGGAAGAGAAGTGTTCATTGTAAGCCACCATAATATTCTGCAAGTATAAAAAAATGTGGCAGAAAACATGGAAGAAATTAATATATTTAAATACTGAAGTGGAGAGAAGGAGCAGAGAAAATTCATATAACACAACAGATGACCTCCATCAACCTAGATTTTCAGGTTGCTGCTGCTGCATTGGACAAGAAGAAAGTCTATCTGTAGGGGCTCAAATACAGCAAGCTTTAACCTCCAGAGGGTTTGTCGGAATATTAAGAGTATAGTCCATCCCAAAAATCACTGCAGAGAAGCTAATAATTAGAAAAGGATCTTGAAAGGAAAAAAAACAACAACAACAACAACAAAACTAAAAGAAAAGTTGTCATCCATTATTTGAGTATCAGCTGGTACATAATAGAAACCAGAGGCAAGTAAATGCTAACAGTAATTTTACAAAATTTCATCGTTTTTAATCCAAATTTTCACATTTTCTTTGCCCACAGCAAGGTGCATGCATGTCAAAAATGCCTGAAGGCAAGGACATTCTATATTATGGTTGTGACCAAATAACTCCGTTACCCTTAGAAATGAATCTGATAATCTGTAAGACCTCTGTGACGTAGGATATCAATTCAATGCCATGACATGATAGAAGATCAAGTCTACCTTTCTTATAAGAGGTGAGGCCTTTCTTCTAAAATCAGCTTCACATAAATTTGTAAAGTAATGGACTACCAGGTTAGGAAGGGCACACCCTAAAGCTGAATGAGATCCTGACTGTAATGCAAGATAGTGAGGAGGGGATTAAATTCTGCTGCATTAAAACTTCTCACAGCACCTTTTCATAACGCCACTGGTAATTTTAAATGTGGAAAAGGTGCACCATTTTTGGAAGGGAGGGTGAGGGAAACAGGGTCTAGATGGAAAATTTCTATCAACATCAGCAGAGCTAGTCCTATCTGGCTGTCCTAGGACATTGCTAGAAGCATGGAAGAGTACTACAGAGAGAGCAAGGCTTATCAAATTCAGTTGGAGGAGAGACAAAAAAAGGAAGGTTCTTTTCTCTAATTAGTTTCTGGAATTGTGGACAAGCAACAAAATGATGACTCCTAACACATGAGCACAGTGCTTGTGCAGTCATTTGGCCAAAAGATTTTAGCAGAGTAACCCTTTGTTTTCTGTCTTCTAGCAGACACCTACATCATCTCAATACTTCCAGTAGCTCAGCAATGAACCTGCATTATTTCTCCTTTATCAATGTCCACTTAAATGGTCACAAATAAGAAGGGCTATAACATTTTGTGAGGAAAAAAAAAATTATGTCCATGGGGGTAAAATGTTAAGTTCAACATATATGCAGATGTGACTTTAAAATGCAGAGCTGTAATTAATCCAAATGTGACGCTACCACTTAAAACACATGTTAACTCCATTCTTTATCATTGTACCAACTTTTTTCCTCTCTGCTCGGTTATTTGACCACCTCCATAGCGCATCAACTTTTTGTAACTTACAAAGGCAGGCCGGCATCAGACCATAACAGCTGGATCCATACTAAGGAACCATGCATATACCACTGTACAAGTAAATTAAGTGAATTAGATATTGCCATCATCACTAATGCACTTTTGCACTAATAAAAAAGGGAATAAAAATGTTTTAATTGCTATTTTTAATTCTAGTGTGGAATGTATCTATTTAAACAATGGCACCAACAATATTCCAGTAGTTGGTGGTTTAGAGTGGTAAGGGATCTGATTGAGAGAATTTTGGTCCTATTTGCATTTGCTTCCATCAAATACACATACAGTGCATACTCTTTGAGTGCTACAGCAGTATCAAAATACAAGAAGGAAAAATGGTACTTGCTAATTTAGCAAGCAACACTCTTTTCTGTCTGAAGAACACAATTTTGCATTTTAGGAATTCAAGAGAAACACCTGGCTTTACCAAGACAATAATCTGGATTTAAATCCAAGCATTAAATCCATGCAGGAGGAGACCACACCAGTCCAATTGCCCTGTAAAGATGGTGTGTGTAATGTGCCAGCAACAAATATTGGAAGACATCCTGCCACTCTGTGTCCTGTGTGATTAGTAACATGTAAGAACTGGGTCCACAAAGCTGGTTTTTCTTTTTCCCACAGAATTCTCTGATACAAATACATCTTACAGTTTACAGCCTTTGAGAACCTCTCCACAGTAAAGCTCACAAACATTTCTTTTGTAGATTTTCTTTGCAATTTATAAAGACTAGTCTTAAAAAGAAGAAAGTATGAAATGAAGCTAGGTTTTTCTTCCTTTCTTTTCAGTAAAAGGGTACAAGAACTACCTCAATTTTTCAGGCACCCTATAAATAATGTCTCGCTGCATTTTCTTTAGGAGTATATAAATATGCTTACCTTTGGTATTTTAACGTACACAGCACATTCTGCAAAGAGATCAAGGCAAGTTCATGCCCCATATTCAAATTCTCAAATGCCTTAGGAAAATGACTGCTACAAATATTTGGGGGTTAGAAGTGCACACAGAAATTACTAGTAACATTTCCCCTTTGACTGCCATTGTGAACAAACACGTCAAAGTAGAAAGAGAGCAAGATGACATGATACCATATAAAATGACACTACCAAAAACATACCTGTAAATGAAAGCTTTGAGAAAATGCTATATTCTTTAATAGGAAATATAGATCCCTTGAATGAATATGCAATATTCTCTGAGGCTTTGAATTAAATAAAGACCTTAATAATTACCCTAATTACTTCTGTTGTGATTCTACCTTTGAGCCCATATGAAAAAAAATCTAACAATTAGTTACACTAATTTAATCATCTTGTTTTAAATAAATGGCTGTTAGTTTTTTTTTTTAACAAACTTGTTTTAGAAAGACTAAAGACAAAATTTTTTTTTCGATTTAACATCCAACATGTAATTTAGTTTGGTCTAACATATTTATTTGCGTTTTCTGCCCAGCAGCTGAAGTCCTCTATCTGGTGACAAAAGAAATGCAACAAAAGCTACAGCAGAAGGTGGAACACATTATTTGGTAACACATCTCAAACACAGCCTGGACAAACCACCTCTGAGGGTAAAAACATACATCACATTTCAGCTTCCAAGCCCAATTTAGTCTTCAGTCTCTCAACTGAGCCTGTCAATTAGGGTGTCAATTAGGCCTTGATCCAGCAGAGCACCGAAGCATGTGTGTAATCTGAGCATGTGAATAACGTCGTTGCTCACTGCAAATCAGGATGATAGTGACGGGGGACAAATGAACAGGACCACCAGTTCATTCTCACACACAGCAATTATAACACACTTTAAAATATTTTCTTGAAGCAACATACTGGAAAATTGTGGCATTTGTCATCTCTGCTCCTTTTGGAGCCACTATAAACCAGGGTTGCCATTCATTTTTTTTTTCTGTTTGGCAGAAAGAAACTAGATATTCACTCCTCTAAAACTACGTGAAAAATCACCTCTTTCCAAACTACACCTGATTTAAAGTAGCATCTCTCTTTATTGAGCTATACAATAATAAAATTGTTTCTTATGTGTAGTGCAAATGCAAGATTTCCAGCATCTGATTTTTTTAGTGGACTTGGCACTAGCAAGGTTGCCGCTTCTAGATATATAATTAGAAGTGATTCATTGTTTTGTGCCTCCGCTTGCCTGTACCTAACAAGAAGAGCATGATCCCTCTCTTTTTGCAAAGCACTGAGGTGTCCCAATTAAAGAATCATTCCTCTGGAATAACTTTTTGCTGTTGTTGCTTAGACATACATACTGTGGCGCCTGAGGCAAGACAGTAGCCATTGCTGATCCATATTCCTACCCATGAAAGTTAAAAGTGTAGCTACAGCATGAAATTCTCCAGTTAGAGAATCACAAAGAACTGCATGACAACGTGCCTGCAGAAGAACTAGCGGAGGCAGGGCTGGGGACGTCACACTCAGGAGTCCACTGGGATGTGGCAATAGTTTTACTCTCTGGACGTTCCCTTAGTAACTAGGTGAGAAATACAGAAATGCCATCTTTAAGAACTTTCTCCTGGACTCTTTAAAGCTTATTCCCATTCCAGTTTTAAAATACCACAAATGTTTGGGATAAACAATACATGGAACTTGCTAATGACAGAAACAAGCCAGCCTTTGCAACATGATTTCAATGCTAGGCAAAAGCAAGTAAAAATATCATGATGCACAAATCCACATTTTCCTCCCCAAGTCTGATCTTAGCCTGAGAGAACCGACAGCCTGACAAATTCTTTTATCTTAATGGCAGAGCAAGTGATGTAACAAAGAATACAAATCTAGGTGCAGGGCTTTGCAACACTCAGTTACAAAATGCTTCCATGCTGGTTAATACTACTTGTAAAGGAAAGGGATCCAGTAAGAGCCTAATCTTGCTCCCACTGGAGTTTGCAGCAAAACTTACGCAGAAAGAGAATGAAACCTAAATTTGACACCGATGTTAAAACTGATGGACTCCTTTCTATAACCTGTCAAGTCAGTGATAGGTTGTTTGTACCTTTGATTGTTACAGGGAAATTACCAGATCAGAATTCTGAATCCTTGTAATAAATGAACTTTTAAAAATGTAATACTTGCTTCTCAAACACTGTGTCATATGTTTTGTCAGGCTAGTGTAATACAAAAGGTTGTGATGTATACATTAAGATTTAAATGCACTCTTTGGAAGTGACATGAAATGTGCAGCCTTTCCATTGTTTTTACACAAGAAAATTAACTCATTCTTTCTATCTCAAGATTCAACCTCCAAAGTCTCTCAACAGCAATGTTTTTTACCTTCTGAAAACTGCTGTGCACGATTTTTTTTGGTAGCTTTCTTCTGAAGGAAAAAGAGTTTTAAAAAAAAGACAAAAGAGTGATATTGGCAAAAACTTCTCTCCCCAATGCATTGGCATGTTTGCTTATCCATACATATTCAAAGCTCACCAAAATACCTTTCCTCTTTTGAGAAAAACATCCTCCTGATTTTTTGGTTTAAGCAGAAGAAAACACATGGTGGAAGGTGCACGCACTCTATGAAAGGAGAAGGCAACTGAGCCAGAAAACAATTCTAAAATGTGTACAGGGCTACAACAGTTAAATCTCAAAGCTGCTGAGAAATTGCTTGGATGCTATGAGCAAAAAGTGTGGTTCCAGAGTATAATCCTAGTGATACACTATGTTCTTTGCAAAAGGTTGTGAGGCCTTGGCCTAATAAGCATAATCTCATTACACTGCAAATAAAAGTTTCCTATTTATCTCCAGATTTCAAATGAATCTAATAAGGCTTATGATACAGTCACCCAATACCCTAATCATATTTCTGCCTATCTAAAAGCAATCAGTAATTGTGTTATAGCAGAACGTGCTGACAATACCTCTGACACAGAAAGGAGAATGAGAGCCCAGCTGTACTAATTAAATTAAATGCTAGGCTGATGGAATACATTTGCTGAAGCTTGGAGAGTATGGGTGCAGAATTAATAAGCATTACAGCTTAGAGCAGGAGATGATATCATAATGGATGCAAGGTTTTGATGTGGAGAGCCTCATTCAGATTCAATGTACCATAATGTACGGATGTGACAGCTGCTTAGAGAGGTGCAGAACCTTGAACAAAGTGCACAGGAACTTTCTCTCCCCCCTCCTTCTTTTTTTCCCCTCCTCTCCCTCCTCCCCCCATCTTTTTTGTTACTCGCTTAGAAACTGTATTTTTATCTTATATGTGAGCTCAAAAAAAAAAAAAATACTGTTGCGGCCCACAGTTTATTATTTATTGCAAACCTACTGGTTTGCACTGTGGTTTCTTTTCTTCTTATCTCCTCCTGTCTGCCGTTTTAAACTTACCGTCCCTGCAAATTAGAGAAAAGCCGTTTGTAAAACGTTTTATAACGTAATATATGTATGGTTAATCACAATTTCGCCTCTCTTCCCTGATTCTTAATGCCAGAAACCCCGAGCGCAGGGGAAATCCTGCAAGAAAGACGAAAATCCGAACACAGACCACTCCTGGCACTGCCAAGCTGCTGCAGGGAGGGCTTGGGAACGAGCAAGAAGCCTTGGAGAGCACCCAGAGGCGGCTTCCCCGGCCGAGAACCGCGCGGCCCCGCCGCTCTCCCTCCCCGCCCGGCCCGTGCCAGCGCAGCACAATCTCCTGCTCACAAATGGCTGGCGGGGAGCGCCGGGCCGGGGCTGCTCCGCCAGCTCCGCCGGCCGGGGCTCATTACCATGAGAATTTTGACAGGATATTAGATTTACTAATCCTGAACTTTCCGGGCTGACCCCTCATTCGCGAGCAGACAATGCCGGTGTCTGCCGGCCAGGCCCCTCCGTCTGCCCTCAGCATGTTCCAGCCCCCGCCCCCGGCACACGCACAACCCACACACGGACACCCCCGGCCCGGGGCTCCGCTGGCCGCCACCGCCCCTTCCTGCCAGGCCCGCCCGGCCCTGCAGCCGCCTCCCGGCCCTCCCCTCGCCGTGTGTGCCCTGGCCCGGCCCGAGGCGCGGGGCTGCCCGCTTCTCATCAGGGAGCTGAGCCCCGTGCGGGAGCGGGCAGCCAGGTCGCTGACCGCGGCCCCGCTGGACGGGCTGCCCGCTCCAGCTCTCCCCGCCGGCCTCCCTCGCCCCCAAAACCGGCCCCTCCTGAAAACACAGTGCCTATTAAGCTGCTGAAAACAGCAGATTTCCACTGATACTATACAGATAGAGCTGACCATTAAATCGCAATTTTACATCCCCAGGCAGCAGTGACTGCTGACAACCTCTAAAGCTTGTAATCCCATTTAACCCCCTCCTGTCATGAGCAGGCCCACCCTTTTGGAATAATGCAGGCCAAATTAAACCTGACACGGCAACAAGAGAAATAAAACCCCCTTTAGCTTAAAAGTCATGCCACAGTGGGTAACCCTGACCTTCAGCTTTCCCGCTCCCTTCTCTAGGGAGCTCCCCCCCGCCGCTGGCGTTGACAGAGGCGGGAGTGGGGAATTGCAAGGCGGCTGGATGGCCCTGGGGACAAATTAAAGGGAATTTTGCTAGACAATAGAAGGAAATTTCACCTGAGGGGTTTTCTTTCCTTCCCCCCTTTTAAAAAGTCTTTCTTTAGTAATAAAAAATAAGCCCTGATCACTCCTTGCCAAGTGCTCCCCGCCTGACCTGACCGCCAAAGGCCACCCCTGCTGGAGCGGTCCCAGCCTGTTTTGCAGCCTCCCTGCCTCGGAACGGAATTTCAGGTTTTCACAGCCCATGGCATTTAGTGCCGATTTCAGAAGGAAGCTGACCACTCCTAAGGTCCTTTAAAACAAACACCCCCCTATAAAAGAAAGAAAAAAAAAGAGTTCCCTTCCTAGCTCAGACTCCTGCCTGTAGGTGTCTGCTTTGTTAGGAGAGGAGGGGAAAGGCACTGGCAGAGTGAGACTCGTCCTGCATTATTCACACACAGCTAGTCCAAGAGTACGGAAGGAGCTTTCAGACCTAACCCAGGCGACATTGTGCTCATTAATCACATTTGGGAAAATAACGGTGTTTATTTGACAGTATTTTCGAGAATACTGGACTACACGGATAAACAGCACACATCCCCACCAGTGCATGGGCGCTTGCAAATGTGGAAGATGGCCTTTCACATTTAATCTACACACAAGCAGACCACCACAAGTTGCTCCCCAGTTCTCCTCTGTTTACTGCCTGCTGAAGAAAAGAGCCCAAAGTCAGAAAGCACCTTGATGCAGGTAAAGGCCACATTGCCACTCTATTTGCAATTTCTTGTTTCTCTTTTTACGAGAGGTGCAGTGGGAATATGATTCTATAGCCAAATTACAAACCAACACATTTTTCTACCTGTCCATCTATCTGTCTACAGATACAAATACACGCCCGTAATCAGCGAAACCTGCCCTTGCCATCCAACACACTTTACTCAGCACACCCCCACCTGCCCTTATTTCTGTATGCTGAAGAGCATGCGAACAAACGCCTTCCAAAACAGAGCTCTGCCTGCAACAGGAGAGGTAAATCCCCGGATCGAGTGGAAAGTTTGCTGCGGAAGTTTGCAAGCTGCTTACAGCAAGCCTCTGCAAGGGACCCTGTCTGTACCACACCACTTTGCCCGTAACTCACCGAGTCACTCTCCCAGAGGCCCCACAGCAGGAATGAACTTGCAGCGCTTCTAAATACTGGAGCACTAAAAAAGTCAGGCTCATTACCTGGACACATGGCTTCTCTTTACTTCATTGCTTCAGATGCCAGATCCCTTGATGCTGCAGATTGGCTCAAAAATTTGAAGTATTCCTTCCTTTTTTTTCCCCCCTTTCTCTTTTTCTTTCTTTCATTAATTCTTAAAAAAAGGTAAAAACCAACAAAAAAAGGATGCTTGACTAAAGTTAGCTTAAATTTGTTAAGAATAAAACCGGTATAAATGTTTATTTCGACTTCCTCGTGCGGCAGTGTACTGAAGCCCAGCCCGCCCAAGCCTCTTTAGCAATGGAGTGGTTTATTTAATTTGTCAGTATAATAGAAGCAGCTGAGTGAGAGACAGAGAATGCAGTGTGGTATAAAAGAAACAAAGGCTAAAAGTACCACTATTTTGATTCCCTTTTTAAAATTACTTCCAAAGTGTGGTATCTATTGTGAAGAATAATGCTGAACAAAGCACAGTGTCTTGGCAATATTCACAGAGCTCATTCACAGAGCCAGTTCTGTCTGTACATTCAGAGGTAGAATACACTTATAAATGATGCATTGGAAGGACTATAGTTCCTATTGTATTCCCAGTGTAAACAAAAAGACAGACAGAAGCTGAATGGCATATGGGCAGCAGGGCCACACTTTATTCAACCATTCCAGCACCATTGTGAAGGTAAAATGGAATGGGAGTTCTCTCTTCAAATCCAGTGAACACATTTTGGGTTAGGCTAACAATTTATATATATGAAACACAGATCTGGTTGTACTTTTGTATAATCCTGTGGAAGAGTGATCTTTAAAACAATCTAAAATGGGGATTGCTGTCAAGTTTTGGAGGTCATTCCCAAAAGGATTATGTAGCCTCTGAAGAAGACTGTCTGAAAAAAGGTCTGTGTGGTGGCTGTGGAGGTGGGTGCTTGATGCATAGAGCCAAAATGGCCTAAGACAGCAGCAGCAAAAGCTGACAAGGAGGCTGAGGTGCTCAGGATCTGACCTACCTGGAAAGAGATATGCTATTGGAAGGGGCATTCTTTATATTGACTGGAGTCTATCCTCCTTTTTCCACCATTGCTCCCTGTTTGTTAGGCAGCAAAGACTGTCTGATCCTGCAAAAGGAGATTGCAAATTGGAAATTTTGCCAGATGATCATAAATTGCCTTTACTAAGTCAGGCATTGTCCCTGCTGAACAGTTTATGGTCAGAGAAAGCCTCTTCACTTTGTTTGTGGGGAAGAAAAAACCACTCCTGTGGAGGAAATATTAAAATTAGACGTGTCCTTTCTGCCCTTGCTGTGTCAGTTGATGCCAGGAAGTTTTATGATCTCTAGCTTCTCTCCCTGCTTTTATATTTTCTGCTGTCACATAAAGGCTCACGTGCTGAAAGTCTGCTCACAGGATTCAGTCTTTCCAATTCATGCAGGCAATGCCTGTGTCTGTGCGATACAGCGTATCTGCTGCACATCACACTCCTTGGTTGCATTTGGAGGATTTGCAGATTTGCATGAGTAGGGCAAAGGGACCAGTCTGCCTTTTTTTTTTTTTTTTTTTTTTTGTCGATCCTGTTGCATTTGCTCATTGCTCACCATGGGTGATCACTGACTGAGTTCCAACAACCAGATTAGGAATTGCATGTTTGGTTTTGTCTGATGGCTGTTTTGTGCTCAGTACAGCTGGGGCCAGTCAGGATTTCACACCTGTTTGAAGTCACTGGAGAATAGTGTCCTTTGGGAGCTGAGGGAAGGTTCCAGTTGGTATGGGTGCCATCTGGAGATGAGCCTGAATGACCTGTTCTGGAATTAAAAAGCCTGGTAGAATGTGCTTTCTTACAATGTGATGGAGATTTTGCAAGTTTCTGCCTCTAGCTAAATCACTGTCTTATCAAGATCTAACACAATCATATAAATACAAGAAGCTCCTGATGAGGATTACTCAGCTTGATCCCTAAAGCTGAGTGCAAGCCTTTCTTTATGAGTATTTATAGTCTTTAATTAAAATTGAATCTGGAAAGTCTGTGTCCAAGAGCACTTTCCTAAATTCTTTGATTCTATTCACAAGAAAATAGTACTTGGCTTAAAGTATATTTGATGTTTCCAGGAAAAAAACCCCCACCAAATATTACGTTTTCACTGAGAGCTGCTGTCTGCCAGAACTGATGCCAAGAAACCCAAAATATTTTAGTGACTGTGCTTAGATGTCAGCCTTGATTACAGATGTTTGTGTCCTCTCACTAGGGTTTTTCTCCATGAGGATCAGGTTAGCAACAGTTGAAGCTGTTAGAAAGAGTTTGCAGCTGATATAGTACCATGGTCAGAGCTCCATCCAAAGTCTATCAATGCACTTCAAGAACTCCCTTGCACAGCATCAGGTCCTAGGCAGAGCCCCAGGCAGAGTAGGTAGTGGAATTCCAAAAAAAAAAGAGAATGGGTGAGGAGTGATCAAAAGAAAAGAGCTTGGAACTTGAAGAAGACCTGGACAGACTCACTGGCGTTCAGAAGGTATGTTCTCTTGTCAGCTTGATAGAAATTACATCATTTTTTGCTGTAAAGTAGAGATGCAGATGAAACACATTTTGCCTATTAGAAATCTACCTTTAATGACATTTAAAAACAGAGTGATGGCATATGTGTGGAAATCCACAATTTTTTGAGTGTTCTTTACTCAGTGCCTCAGGTAGGCAGACATACTTCCACTCCTGAGTGTTGTAGTTAAACACCAGTTGACAACTAAGTACTGTGCAGCCTCTTGTTTACTGCCTCCCACCCTGCAGTGGGATGGGAAGGAGAATTGGAACAAACATAAACCCAATAGGTTGAGATAAGAACAGCTTAAAATTTGGAGTAAAATCTGGTACTATTAGTACTACTACTAATTGTAATGAGAAGGAAGATCAAAAGAGAGAGGAATAGAACTCAAGTGATGCACAATACAATTGCTCATGACCCACTGACTGATGCCCAGCCTGTTTTCAACCAGTGATCAGTGGCTCTCAGCCAATTAAGCCCAGTTTTTGTACTGAGTATGACATTCTCTGGTATGGAATATCCCTTTGGCGAGTTCAGGTCAGCTCTCCTGGCTATGCTTCCTCCTGGCATCTTGTGCAGCTCCTCAGTGCATGGGAAACTGAAAACTACTTAACAACAACCAAAACATCGGCATGTTATCAACATCATTCTTGTGCTAAATGCAAAACACGGCACTGTACCAGATACTAGGAAGAAAATTAACTCTATCCCAGCTGAAACCAGGACACTGAGAGATTATTAAAGATGAACAGTTGCCAGTTGGACACCACAAAGCGAGGGCCAAAAAGTTATTGCTGAAAGACACAGGTGTGTCTTTAGAGGTCATAGAATTTGGACAGGCAATACAGACTTGTCAGACACTTATCACAATCAGTAATGAAAAACTGAATTTCAAAATAAGACAGCCTTTGCCAATATTTTCCAAATCCATCACTCCTAGATATTTCAGAAAAGGCTGCTGAGTCTACACATAGAAGGGACCTCTGCACATTTCTGCACATTAGAAGGAATAAGTATGAGCCAAGTGTCTGTACAAATAAGTTATTTTTATATTTTTATATTATTTAAAATATACACATCAGTGTATATTTTTCCTGTGGTTATGCTATGAAAATGAAAAATAATCTCCTTTTCAGTCACTTATATTATGACTGCAGGATTCCAATGCAGGTATAGTCACCAGTATTATAGCCTGAAGTATTAGAAGTAAAGATGAAACCAACTCACAATATATAAAAATTGTGTGTGGAACAAGGTATTTTTTGGTGTTCTGGAAAGAAGAATGAAAATTTGTGTTGTTTATTTTGGACCACCAAAGATTCCTGTTAAGGTAATAAGAAATTATCTATAATCTGGTACAGAGAAAAAAAAAATGTCTGATCAGCTACTACCATTCAATGTGTTCTGAAAGACAACATTCTTTTTATTACTTTCTAGCACTTAAATTCTTTAAGACGTAAATGAAAACTCATAGCAGTTGTTGTTTTAGGAAGAGAAAATTGTGCTGAGAACATGCAATAGATCCTAGATGCTGAATTTCAATGACTGCCCTAGCACACTGGTGAAAATGTAATGTTTAGAGAAAATGTTAGAGGAAGAGATTTCATGGTGAAAACTTTAATGCTGTGTAGGTAACATGGTTAACATGGTTCTTAGAAATGTATTTGTCAGGGAACAGAAACAAAAACTCCTACTTTGTATGTCCTGTTAAAACCAAAAGAATTTAATTCAAAATTCAGCTACTTTCTATCCACAAAAAGACCAAGAAAATTTCAGAGAAATAATTTTTTGGAGAAATTGCATGGGGATTACTTTTGAATTACAAGTACATTCAAGAAAATTATAAGATGATTGAAAATAATTCATTAATAGATAAAGACTGAAATAATTTAATACATTATTCATGATATATTATTCTCTCAGCTCCCTTGTTGATGACCTTCTGGTTACGGTTTTTTTACAGTGCTAGTGGAAGCTATTCTTCACAAACGAATATCCAGAATTCCTGACATAGCTAAAATAATAAAATGTGGACATCATTGTACAGAAAAATCATGTTTTATCTTTTGCCAGTGATTATAAAACTTCTTGCATCATGTCAAGCTGATATTATTTCTAATTTGTATCAGTGTAACTAAGCTTAGAAAAGTGTCTTTACCTCAGATGCAATACAGCTTCCACTTGTTTTCCTCTGTAACTTTGTACTTTATTAACCATTTCCTCAAACACTGTTCTAAGTAAGCATGTAATGGTCTAATGGCATTTCATTCTGTATAGTTTTTATCAGCACACAGGTGAAGACACTGTGCATACTGAGGAAACAAGTATTTTCAGGAGGAGTGGCTGGATGAAAGCCTGGCTTTTCATGGATTCCTATCCTACATTACTACAGCACCATGCTGTAAGGAGCCTGCTTTTCCTTCCTGTGTCCTGTGACTTCCTCTCCCCAGTGGTCTTAGCCCCTCCCCAGGTCCTCAAGGAATCTCCTTCCCCATCTCTGCATGCAGTTCTTCTCCACTACCTCACTTTTACTATATTTTGATCTCCCTCCAGCATTCCTTACAATGTCACACAATGACCCAGATTTTTTAAGGTCCCTGATAAACCTTCTACAGATCGCCAATTTCCTCAGTTCCCTCTTCTGTCTCCAACTACCAGCTGAACAAGTGGCAGCGTCTCGTGTGGGTGATTCTGTGCTGCATCTGTGCTTATTAACTTCACGATGTTTATTTACTGCTTTCTGAAGAGAGAACATCTGTGCATATACTGCAATCTTCTGTCGGTGGTGGATAGGGATTGATTTGGATTTCTTGCCTTGTTGTAGTGGATGCTTTCCTTGAAAGAAGAAAAATTAGATATCTCTGAGACACTCTTGGTTAGACTTGGCAAGAGCTAGTAAAGGAAGATGGATATTTGAAGAGCAAAAATGCATAAGGCTACTCATTTTAGGAATCCAGGCTCAAATATGCTTAATAGGTAGAGTGCATTTGAGACTATTAAGTGTACCAACTTCTGTCCATTTGTTTCTCACCTCATTTCAACTCTGTCTTTTCCATTTTTTGACCTCCAGTGAAACAGAATAATAGATGGAGCAAACTGTGGGGGTTTTATTGGCCAGTCCTCCATCCTTCACTGGACTGCCTTGTAAATGGACGTACACCATTCAAGTTTTTTGTTTTGTTTTCATCTCTTCTCTCTGCTCTAATTCCCTTCTGTCTGCCACTGTTTTATAAAGTTTTTTATAGTGTTCTTTCCTTCTTTCCTTACTACATTATATTAAAGCATCTCAGTTCTAATCCTTTCTATTGCTGCCTCAATTAATCCTTTCTTTATTACAGAATGTGGATTCTTGCACTTTTATTCAGTAAGTAGCTGTTACCTTTTATTTTATATCCTTGCAAAGCATTTTTTTATTTTAACCATCTAGTTTCTCCCCCTGCTCCATTTTTTCTCCATTTTTTTATTCCATTCCCTTATCCTTTAGTTTTCTGTATTCTTTCCTTGTCATCCAAGCCCCATTTCCTGTAGTAAAAGTCTGACAGGTAAATATTATTGCTACCTTGTGTGCTGTATTTGATAGATTCTTGTTTGAAAGAACATTACGTTTGTTTACAAAATGTCTGAATGTTACCAGCTGCTGAACTAACGTAAACAAGTTTTCAAAGTTCTCTCTTCCACCAGAGGATTGATTCCTTATTTCCTACAATACAAATTAAAGCAAATTATTAACTGTAAATTAAACTGAGGATTATAACATTTTTCACTTACAAGATACTTTTCTCCCAGGTATTTTATGAGATGGGTAGAAGTAAGGGCAACGAGTATTACCTTTCTTGACATGAGAACTTAGATTGTATAAGAGCCTAGCAGGGGGGTATTTTCTCTCCTAAATTCCTATTCTAACTGTGTTTGACCCCATACAGGTCTTTAAAAAAGGACAAATCTGCCACAGGTAGCAGCTGCTTAGCCTGATGTACTTCTGAGTCATTTTACTGGTTTTACATGCAGTCACAGGTGAGTTAAAGATGTGGTCTTATGGGAGATGTCCCTAGACCTGATATTTGGAGTGGTAGTAATTTCTAGACAGATTGGACTCCAGTGTCTGAGGACAGGGTGGATGTTTGCATCTATGTGTTTCACCATGCTGTTGCAGGTTTTTTCTATTGATTCATTTGCTTTTTGTGTTAATTGTCTTTCCTAGAATGAGAATTTTCTCTCTTACATGCTACCTACTCTGGTGTTACAATGACAGAAAATCAAAGGTAAAAACGCTGGAAATTGTTTTCATGGGAAAACAGGCCAATTGTATAATTCCCTATCTCCTTAAACTATATTTATTTGGGAAAAATAATCACTTTGCAGTATTAGAAATATTAAATTGTTAAATACAGTCCCCAAAGGAATCTACTGGGGCAAAACCCATTAGTCTTTCACTGGGCAAATGATGGCAGGTTGCACTTCCCTGAGGTTGTAATAGGTGGTAATAGCCAAAAAAAGGTAGGCAGCAGAGGAATTCTTCCTTGACACTGAAGCCAGCTTGATCCTAATGCATCTAAAGGATTTGACTGCAATTAATCAGTGTACACACTGAAGTACCAACATAATGTTGATAGTTTTAGCAAGGCTACCACTCATTATGCTGAGACCATGCATACAGTTTAAGGTCTGCTGTGGTGCATTTAGAGTGGAGTCTTGCAGAGAAAACACAGTTTGGTTTCCATGGTCTGCCTTGTCTCATCTTTGCACAGAAAAGAAAGGAAGCAAGCAGCAAGCATTCCTTTCAAATCATGGGTATGTTTTCTGGACATACATTGGTTTTCCACTTATGTGTAAAGAAGAAATTCATTCCTTCAAGTTGTAGGGCTTCAACCTCTGCTATGTATGCTACTTGGAATTCCCTCTGTAAGACTGTGGCACGTGCTAGAGATGTACGTACATACTTTAAAAATTTGCAGAGTTCCCTGAGTCATTGCTATTCTTTCTGGCTCACCCCATGGCACCTGCCTCTAGTGGTTATTTGTCAAGAATAGTGAAGGCCAAGAGTTTCTGTAAAGGTGGGCTATGAAACAGTAGCTTTGCTGAGTGAGGACCAGTGGACCAATCACCCAGAACACTCTTTGTGCTACTGATGCACCATGGACTTGCAGCAATTCTCTTCCTTTCTGCAGCTACGTTGGCTGTGACTGGAGATTGTTTAACACAGATTATCCAGGAGAGGCACAAGAACCATTATTTCTGTTGTATTATCTTAAAGCTGGAGTTCGAGAAGAAAAAAACCTGTAAGAGTGCCAATTACTAAGCAACAGTGCTTCAATATACAAGTGGCTGTGGTTGGTGGAGAAGTGAATTTTAAAAATCAGGGGCAAAGGATGGCAATAAAAGACTTCAAAAAATGGTTATGGTAATTGCTTTTTTTCTTCTAGAAAGTGTTTTATTAAGTTTACCTTTGCTACAGTCATTGATTAGAAACATTATACATTTTAAAGCCAGAAAGAGCTATTGCAGTCTGGTGTTATGATGACTGGTATAGCGTAATAGTAAGTTTTTATTTGGTGTGATAGGTAATATTTCAATGTGTCAAGTCTTAAGTAAATATATCCAGCACCAGAGAATCATCTATAGCTATAGATTGTTTGAGGGACTAGCTGTTTACTGTTACTGAGGACAATTTGTCACCCTTTAACTTTGTACCCTGGTATTGTAGTTGGAAGAGTTCTCCACTAGCATATTTTATCTCCTTGTGTTTATACTTTCAAAATGTCATCAAGTCACTTCTTAACCTCCTTTTTTTCAGTTAAACTAGTTGAATTTCACTTACTCTAAATCATATTTCTAATTTTAAAAATATTCTTGTAGTTCCTTAAATTCCTGCTAATTTGTTCTCCTTTTTCTTGAATCAAGGACATGACAACCAAGCAGAGGATAAGAGGATAAGAAAAGCAATCCAGCAGTCCTACTTTCTACTCCAACTCTTTATGAATTGAAGGTATGTACTAGTTCTTTACTTTAGTAGTGGACTGAGAGTTTCTGTTTAATTTGCTACCCATCATGACCTTTAAGTCTTTTCCAGTATGGTTTTTTCAAGTATGGAGAATTCTAATCTTTAAATGATCTTCCAGCTCTATCTTTTGGAAGAACTGTCATTTGCTTCTAACCCATTTTCATCTTCAGGGCAGATTTTTTGCAATTTTAAGACATTCACTAATTTTACACTGCCTTGAATTGTCCTGTTCAGCCTATGTTGTAAAAGAGTCCTGCTGTTTGAAAGACTTCAGAAAGTGTCATTCATGTTTGATGCTCTGTCTTGAACTTAGAGAAAGGACCTGTACTCACTGTGAAACATATTAAGAAAGCATTTGACTGAGTGTCGAGTATCTTTAATGAGGGATTGGCCAATAGTTTGTGACTTCTGCAATGTGTAGTCATCCTTTTTAATGACTCCTTGTCTATAAAAGCTATATAAAAGTTTCTAGCCCTTCTGCCCACATGTAAAAGCTCCAGACCTTCCAAGGGACTTTTCCTCTCACTTCTTCTGAGTCCAAAGAATAATTTCCCCAAACATCTATTTCATAACTAACCCCTTCTTTATGCACTGTTTTTGTTTCTATCTGTTCCCCATTCCTTTTGTCTTCTGTTCCAGTCTCCAAAAGAACTTCCTCTACTCACTTCCCTTCTTAGTCTGACAACATCATGGTCTGGAGGAAGACTGAATTAGGAGAGGCTACACAGTTAAGGAATGAAAGAGGGAGAGCATGGAGGGGTGCTTTTCTGGAGCCAGCTGAAGTGATTGATCACAGCACTCTCAACTGCTTGTCTGCCATCTGAAACGCAGCTCAGGAGAAAAGCTCAGTGGATGTTCCTGCCCTGCCTCAGGCAAAGACAATGAAGTGAAGTCACAGCTAGCATTGACTAAAATAACCTTAGTTTGCCTGGGATTGGGGTGCACATAGATTACTTGATTTCACTATGTCACCTCAGGTGCTGGTGTGGAACCAAAACTTTGCAGATGGCAGTTTGTGAAACTGGTGTTGCTGCTGGCAAAGTGCATCTGGATGAATTTGGTCAATGTGAACTGGTTTGCACACTATACCTTTACAATTTAGCCTGAATGTCTTTGTGTGCAAATGTTTCCTTACTGGCTTAAAAGTATTTGTATTTTTGGTCTAGTTTAGAGTTAAATATATATATTCAACTAATAAAAATCAGATTAAGCTCTAGTGTATTCTCAAATTGAATTGCTATATTTGATATAAACTCCTGCAGCACTGTAAGTAAATGAAGAAAGAAAAAGTAACAGATTAAATGTGTGAAAGTATGACTGAAGGAATGAAATGAAGACAACTTTTCCAATTTAACAAAGGAATTGATTTAAAATTCATGAGGTGAAACGTGTACCATTCTTGAAATGATAGATTATGTACCAATTTAATCAATAGGGTTGATCACAAATTCCCTTTGAAGGAAGGATTTAAGACTGTGGGTGAATGCATGCTTACCTTCAAGCATAGCAGCATTGCTATTGCTTGAATGCTTACATCAGGCATATTCTTATATGCTGGAACACAGCTGCAGCGTACAGCACTGAGTCTAGTTACAACCTGATGCTGCTATAACTTTATGTTGTCCTCATCTTAATATAATAAAATAGTAGAGAGGTTATTAGTCTGAATAACACAGCCCAAAGCATTTTAATAAAATAAAAATTTTGTATCTTCCAACCAAATGAAGTTAAATTGATTGTTTAAAGAACATCTGATAGGATTTTTTATTACCTAAAAACAACTGATATTATAAAATATTTTACATTCTTTGTATTTTTAAGACAAGAAGGAATTCTTACTCCATAGATGAAACAGCAGATGATTTAGCCAGAGTGCAAACCGACCAAAATCACCACAGAGGACAGGAACCCAAATAATCAAATTGTCAAATAAACAAAAGTAAAGAGCTAAAAGCGTGAGGTTACTATAAGCTATTTTCTATAATAACCCTCCCACTCCTTGAAAGAAGAGAGAAAAATCACTAGTCTCTTTATGGAGTACATCAAATCTCATTTTGTTCTAATGTGTTAAAGTGCACACTGAAAAAGGCAGAGTTGACTCCTGGGGAAATAATGTTAAATCAGTTCAGAAAAACCAAGTTTGGGAAAAGACTTTCATTTTCCTTTTAGTATTGCAACAAATGTATTCATCTGCCTAGATAATCTGGCATTTTAAATAACTTCACTCTTAAGCTCTGTCAATTTGATCTCCCAAGGTTAATTGATTATTTCTACAACAGTCTTGCCAGAAAAGATCAGAGCTCTTACATCTTTCCATTAATCCTTGCTGTTCAGGGAGAGGGTGCAAAATGAGAGCACTACTATTGGCTTAAATCTTTGCAGGTTTCTTATTCTCTCCCGCCCCCGCCAAAGTTGTATCATGTCTGATTAGTTTCACATCACAGCACTCCATTTCATTAGTTTCACTGACATGGCATTTCAAGTGTGGTTCTAATGATGGGAACAGCAAATCTACCGTCAAGCATCCATTGCTGGTTACCACCCAAGAGCCCTAACCCCCTATTAAAAAGGATGCTTGAGTCAAGGGTAGGAAAGGAACAGTGAAAAATTGAACTGATTTACTGGGAGAAAACGCAAGAAGTTTTGAAACATCGCTCTCCTAAAACTGACGTTCAGCATTTTGCTGCGGTAAACAACCATCAGCATGCGACACAGCCTCTCCGGGCTTTTCGAGAAGAGAGAAGCTTTATCAGCAATTGCTGTCGCAGTCCTTCTTTGCGGTGGCATAGGCAACACAATGGGGGATTAACCCTCACGCAAGGCAGTGTGACAACTCATCAGTTGAAAAACAGAACCTGGTCAAACGGCAGCTTTTAAATCAGCATTAAAACTGCTGGCATAGAGAATCCCTTAAAAAACAACTAGACAAAAGCCCTGCTGTGGTTTGTGGGGAGCCCTCATTTGTTTGAAATGATGGCAAATTGTGTTTTCCTGTCTGGAAACAAAAATATTTCCAGCCCGTCAAAAGGCTGGAAATAATCAGAAGACAGAGATTCGTTTCTGTTATCAGCCCCTTCTTCTGTTTTTCACCTCTCCCCTCCTCTTCCCATAAATTTGTCTGGCAGTTTCACCTATTAGCAGTTTCCCCTTCCTTTTGTTTTGAATGTAAATGAAGATCTGACTGGCTTAAAGAAATGTTGGTTTAAGACACACTTATTAGTGGAGGTAAAAGTCTCAGTCAGTGGCACTCTTGTGAATGGAAATTGCAGTGGGTAAAATTGCCAGCCTGTAGGTGGCCAGTTTGGCCCTTTGAGAATGTGGGAAGGCTAGCAAGGTGTGCCCTGTTCTCTGCTCCTCTTCATTTCCAGGTAAAATCACTACTGTCTTAAAGTCTGAAAAAAGGGGCCACAGCTGTATTTAAGTAACCCTGGAGGTGTCACAATCAGCAGGATTTTATCAGGTTTAGTGTATTAAATGATACAATGAAATACTAATGACCATCTCCCTTTGCAGTGGTTACACTTAGATCGGCAACAGCAAAGTCATTTAAAAAGATCCAGGGCACCAAAATTAAAACATGTGTAAATTAAACACATGTGAAGTGCACAATATGTGGCAAATTAATACAGAAAATACTGAGAAATGTGCATCTTCAGGGTTTGCCTACACACCATGATGTGACAGGTATTATTGCCCTTTGTACAATTATTTAAACCCTGTAGGAATTCCCAGTGTCAGAGTATGTCAGCGTACTGTTATTAGACAAGTTTAATTAGGATCTACCCTGCTGCTCCTAACAAGTATTTAATTAACTTCTAGGCAGGGTAATTAGCTTTAGATTGTGGCTGATTTTCTGCCTCACCTTCTGTTGACACTTGGCCTACTGTAAGGCAGCTTGCTTTCCTGACAGTGTAATGGATAGTAGCTTTGGGAAGACTAATATCAAGGCTGACTAGTCTAATAAAAAAAAAAAAAAGATGAAAAGACAAAATAATGACTACCAGGTCAGGGTCCAAAGGGATAAAAAAAAAAAAAAAAAAAAGCCACTCACCACACAAGCAGACAGAAAAGCTTGGTAATGGGAAAGAAGCAATCTGATTTTAAGCATTGCAGAAGAATAAAGAAAAAAGTGTGATATTAAAAAATCAAGCAAAGTAAAAGGACTCGAAAAATATTTATTTCATGTATTTCTTTAAACTGGATAAAAGATGAAGCTTAATTTCCATTTACATAGCACTACTGAGGTGTGCCTGTACCTTTCTGAAAAAGTCTCTCCAATATAAATGAATACTTGAATCCCTGCTCTAAAGAAATATGCCTCACTTCCCATCAGCACAGTAAAGAATATGCCACAAAGTGAGCATTTAAAACAATTAGCATAGACCAAATGAACCATAGCAAATTGGTCAGGTCACCATTTAACCCGTTGGTGGCTTCTTGAAGAGCTCTGTGATTTCCAAGGGTGTAGCTTTTGATATATGGTATGCTATTCTTCTACCCAGTCCTGATATATCATTAAAAATAATGGGACTGCATTCAGTGCCACAGCTAAAAAAAAATTTGGGGGCTAGAGGGAGGGAGCACTCCAGAATTTAAAACCCTTTCCCTATCATTAGGACAAAAGGGTTATAATTCTCTTGCATTTTGAAAGAAGAATAATTTTTTAAAAAGTCTTTTAATTTTTTGCTGAGTGCCCCAGGTATCAAAGCATTGGTTCTTCCAAACCTGCCTTTAATAGAAATATGCCAGCATTGCTCCAAAGCATTCCCTCTTGCAGAAGTACTGCTGCTGGGGTTTCCAGCATTGTTAGAGAAGGCAAATGTTCTCCCAGTCAGGCTCAGCCTGCCTATTTAGATTAGCCCACAAGTCTCCAAATAATCAGCAAAATATTGTTTGAAGGGGGACTCACATGTTTGACATACATTTTCATTACAGAACTTCAGGTGACTTACATAGACTCCTGTTTGTTTCACATTTCTGCAGCGGCTCTGCTCTGTGAAGAGGTGGCAGCACTGTTGAGCTGAGCAGGGGAAAACCAGAGCTAGGACTTCAGTACTGCTTCACAGGTGTCCATTGAAGATCCAATGAGGATGGCAAGCTGGATATTTCTCACTGAGGTTTAAGAAATTTCATCCTCTAACCTGACCATCTCCTTTACAAGAAGGCCAAGGACTGGACTGCAGTTATAATGAGAGGAGTAAAATGATATACCTGCATCCCATTTGTTCACAGCCGTGAAAAGCACTCCGAGACCATTGAAGGCAGCCACCCAGGGCTTTTAGCAGTCAATTAAACTAACAACCATAATTTCAGATAATTTTAAGAATAGCTAACTTCCTGTTTGGTGAATGATGACATTAAAATAAATTCTGAAATACATATTTTGGTTGTGGTTTTTTGTTTGGTTGTTTTTTTGTAAGTGTTATTTTTGTTTTTGAGATTGCAAATTTTCTACTTCTATCATTAACAGAGAAAACAGACCTCTTGCATCTAAAATAGGGTTAAGTAGGAAATGCCTCAGCTGACTGAGGCATTTCTTTTAATGTAGAACTCTGATTTTATGCTGTTCTGTAAAACAAGAGTGTAGGTGGAGTTAGGTTCAGGACCCTGGGAGAAACCAATGTGGCACTTTGTATGTGTTAAAGAAACCTCTGTGGAGTAAGCCATTAGTCTTTTCTCTCATACAAGTAGGTCTATTAAGAAAAAAGGAAGAACAGGAAAAACTAGTCAAAATGTTCAAGAATTATTAAGGATACACAGATCACAGTTTCCCTTTCCTGGGCAGTTCAAGTGCACTTGCTGAAAAGATTTTAAGGGTGTTATATCAGACTTTGACAACTGAAATTGCTGAAGTGATTTTAATATCTTGTGGTGGGTTGACCCTGGCTGGATGCCTGGTACCTACCCAAGCCTCTCTATCACTCCCCTCCTAAGCTGTATAGGGAAAGAAAATATAACAAAAGGCTCATGGATCGAGAGGGAGAGTCACCCACCAGTTACTGTCATTAGCAAAACACACTTGACTTGGGGAAGTTAATTGAATTTATTACGTATCAAATCAGAGGAGGATAATGAGAAATAAAACAAAATCTTAGGAACACTTTCCTTGCACCTCTGCCTTCTTCCTGGGCTTAACTTTGTTCATGATTCTCGATCTTCTACCTCCAGCAGTGCAGGGGTATGGGAAATGGGGGCTGTGGTCAGTTCATCACACCTTGTCTCTGCTGCTCCTTCCTCCTCATCATTCCTCTGCTCCACTCTGGGGTCCTTCCACAAACTTCTCTGATGTGACTCCTTCCCATGGACTGCAGGTTCTTCCCAAATTGTTCCAGTGTGGGTCCTTCCCATGGGGCACAGTCCTTCAGGAACAGACTGTT
Source organism: Phylloscopus collybita (assembly GCA_027886175.1). Taxonomy (NCBI): domain Eukaryota; kingdom Metazoa; phylum Chordata; class Aves; order Passeriformes; family Phylloscopidae; genus Phylloscopus; species Phylloscopus collybita. Next base: position 37,071,935 of record JAJNNQ010000006.1, read on the forward strand.
CCAGCATGGGTCCTTCATGGAGTCATTGGTCTTGCCATCAAATCTGCTCAGCATGGGCTCTTCTCTCCATGGGTCCACGTGTACTGCCTGGAGCCTGCTCCAGCATGGTCTTCCCATGGGGTTACAGCCTTCTTTGTGCATCCACCTGCTCTGGTGTGGAGTCCTTCACAGACTGCAGGTAGATCTCTGCTCCAGTATGGACCTCTGTGAGTTTACAGGCACACAGCCTGGCTCATCATGGTCTTCACCACAGACTGAAGGGGAATCTCTGCTCCAGTGCCTTGAACACCTCCTTCCCCTTCCTTCTCCACTGACCTTGTTGTGTGCAGAATTGTTGCTCTCACACATCCTCGCTTCTCTCTCCAGTTGCAGCTGCACAACAACTTTTCATCTTAAATTTGTTATTCCAGACGTGCTTCCACTGTTACTGATAGGCTTCGCCTTAGCCAGTGCCAGGCCTGATTTGGAGATGGCTGAAATTGGCTCCTTTGGACATGGACAGGACGGATCTGGCAGCTTCTAACAGAAGCTACCCCTGCAGCCTACCCACTACCAAAACCTTGCCATGCAAACCCAATCCATCCCTATTTCCCTATCCTTGGGATGCCTGCAGCACCACAGCCTGAGTCAGAAATGCATACTGTCTGCCTGGAAGCACCTATGTCACTGCACAGAGATAGCAAAACTTTGAAGATCCTTAGAGTTTTGCAGGATGCACTTTGATAGAACTTGCCCGTTGGATGTCTCCACACCCTCACTGCCCAGGAAGGCAAGCAGGCACCTGTACCATGGCTGATACTAGTACTCATGTCTTTATTAGACTTTTTAATAGGTTTATGTAGCAAGGTTTTGGTTTTGGGGGCGGGGGCACAGGGATAACTACAGTGAAAAGACACCAGGAGCTGTCCTGATGTCAGAGACAGTCCAGTCACCTTCAAAATGTCTTTTCTTTTTAAATTGTCTTTATCTCAACCTACGTATCTGGCCTTTTTTTTTTTTTTTTTAGTTTTGAGTTTTGAGTTTTGTTTGTTTGTTTGTTTGTTTGTTTGGGGTGGTTTTGTTTTTGTTTTAGGGAGTGGTGTTTTATTTCCCCTCTATTTTATTTTCTACCCTGCCCTGCTGATTAAGGGGACTAATGTAGCAGATTGCTGGGAACCTGGCATCCAGCCAAGGTAAACCCATAGCAACTCCCCAGGGCAATGACTACTCTTGGAGTAGTGAAGAGGACCTCAAGGGTGCGCCATCATTACTTCAGCCTAGATTTCAGGAGAAAGAAGCAGCGAGAGGAGCCAGTCATACATTGACACACTCTTTATATGGCAGTGCCAATGATAAATGAATATTGGTTCAGTCTTCAGAACAAACATAAAAAGTGTTTTTTAAAAATACTTGACTTTAAAAATAAATTGATGTGCTTCAGTGAACATTTTAGAATGCAGACCACAACACTGAAGAATGTAAATGAGCAATATGACCTAATAGAGAATTAATTCTGTAATTTCTGTCACAGAATCACAGAGTATGCTGAGCTGGAAAGAACCAAAAAGGATTGTTGAGCCCAGCTCGCGGCCCTGCACAGGGCCATCCCCAAGAATCACACCCTGTGCCTGAGAGCATTGTCCAAACACTTCTTGAACTCTGTCAGGTTTGGTGCTGTGACCACCGCCCTGGGGAGCCTGTTCCAGTGCCCAGTCACCCTCTGTGTGAAGAACCTTTTTCTAATATCTAACCTAAATCTTTCCTGACACAATTCAGGCCACTTCCTTGTGTCTTGTCACTGGGCACCAGAGAGAAGAGATCAGTGCCTGTTCCTCCTCTTCTCCTCATGAGGAAGCTGTAACTGCAATGAGGTCTCCCCTCAGTCTCCTCCTCCAGACTGAGCAGACCAAATGCCCTCAGCTGCTCCTGATACAGCTTCCTCTCAAGGCCCTTCACCATCTTTGTTGCCCTCCTTTGGATGCTCTCCAATAGTTCAGTATCTTGCCTTTATTGTGGCACCCCAGACTGCCCCCAGCACTCGAGGAGAGACCACCCCAGAGCAGAGAAAAGGGGACAATCCCCTCCCTTGCCCAGCTGGCCACACTGGGCCTGATGCCTCCAGAGCAGGGTTGTCCCTCCTGGCTGCCAGGGCACTGCTGGCTCATGTTCAACCAGGATCCCCAGGTCCCTTTCTATGGCACTGCTCTGCAGCCTCTCATTCCCCAGTCCTCCATGATGTCATTTTCTGTCTGCCAAATACTCATTATATGTTTTCTAGTGGAACCATCGTAAGTAAGAGATAAATGGACCTTCCATAGAAGACAGAGATATTAGTGGAGTATTTAATGAAACTGATTAGCAGGGGTACCAATAATGACTATGAAAAAGGCAGTTTCTTTGCAACTGAGTTTCTTTTATTTTTTTTACACTTCTGCATGTAAGGATTGCATACCCAGAGGAGCTTCTGGATACCATGATGACGGATCCCTGCCTATATGGCTTGGAGACAAGACAGGCAGCTAATACGCTACAGCTTCTATGTATAGTGTAGTTCTCAAACCAAATGGCTACTCCTGTTGTCTGTCAAACATTTCAAAGCAGACAAATGTATGTGGGTCAGTGTTCATGAACATACGTATCTATAATCAAGATGAATTGCAGAACTTGAATGAGGCTGGTTAAACATTTAATTTAATTCTTTTTAGAGAACATGAAATGCTCAATTTATCTCATAACCTCCTTGGCTGTAGCTATCAGGAGCACTAATCGCACCACTGTGGGATTAGAGGGAATTGGCTGTTTCTCCTTGCCTCACAAGACCCCAGAGGTGTGATTATCTCATGGTTACCACACCCCTGTTGTGTCTCACTGCTTCAGTGAAATAAATGAACTGTTAAATTGACAGTTATAAATGAAGTTCCCGCTGACCAGCTGACTTTGTGGTTTTTTGAAAAAAAAAAAAAAAAAAAAAGGAAAAAAAAGAAGAAAAAAAGAGGGGCATTAGAAAACAGTAATTTAAAAAAATTGTTTTTTTAATTTTTTTGTAGTTTGTTTCTTCCTGAACTTGTGGTATGAAACTAGCATGACAGAGAACTGTCCTCCTGCCCCATGTTTCTTGCCAAGAAATCTGATATATAGGAACTCAGAAAGCTCAGCATGAACAAGCAGAAAAACTAAGCAAAAAAATATGACTGCTAGCTGTCAGGAAAAAGTCATTATATAGAGTGTATTAGTAGTTCAAATGCATCAGTCACAGGAGACTGTTTGTCAGGTTACATCTCACCCAGAGCAATGTATTTGGCTTTTATCCTTGTGACAAATGATTTCTCAACTTCTGTACTGCTGGCAATCAGCCAAGAGACTAAAGTGACTGTAATACGCCCCCCCTCCCACTGCTGTCTCACCCAGCAGTGTCTTCAGCCAGAAAGCTCACTCTCTCCTCACGTGTGCACATGTACGTGGCCTGGCCACAGAAATCCCACAGCCCAGCTAAGGGGATGGAGCAGCAGCTCCCACAGGAACCATCCAATTGTGCTGTTTACTGAAAAAAAGGTACATACAGTGGATAAGAGCAAATGTGTTTTCCTTTTCTCTTTCATTAACCTGTGCTGGTATTCATCAGTTTTGTACTTTTTTTCCCTAGATGCTGCAGATAACCGAAGGACAATTTGCCAGAGGAGACTTTTTCTCTTGATTTTCACACACAAAACCTGTGCCTGCAGCTTGGTCTCTATGGCTTTTGAAGTCCACAGGAGTTGTACCTTGTTCAGGAAGGCACATGAAAGTCCCCTTTTGATGGAGATTCTCACTCTTAAGATGTGTTTTTCACCTTTTAAGTGGTTCTTAGCTTTTTTCTGAGAACCACTCCTTGAATCGTGAGTACACAATTGGGTGATTCCAGCAGAGGCAAACTAATGCCAGCTTCAGTAATAGTCTGTTCTATGCACTCCTACCCAGTTTTCCAAAGATGGCACTGGGTAGTTTCGGGGATCTGCTGGAAGCTCATTTGGCTTTCATTATCCATCCTACCCTACAGCTATTTCCCACTTTTCTTTCCCCTCACTTTTTTCTTTTCCTTGTTGACTCATACCAGGTTGTCATCTACAACACCATCTGCAGTATGACCTTGTAAATATTGTTTAGGCAGCAGACAGCTTTCTGTCCTAGAACTGTCACTGAAATGTCACTTGACAGAGTTTGGTCAGCTCCCCACCTTTAATTCATACCAGAAATGGCCTTATTTTAAAATGGACAAATCCAGATCCTTTCCTCCTTTAGTAGAGAAATGGTCATTTACTTGTGGCATTTTCCTGCCACTTGCAGAGTAACACAATCATCAAATGAGAGGAAATGATATCCATTTCATGAGTATGTTATGCTGACAAAACAATGTAAAAAGGTTTTGCTGTACATCAAAAGGTGGAGGGAGTTGTGTCTGTTCTATAATCAGTTCTATGGGCACTTTTCAGCAGAGCTGAGGATCTGGTGTAGTGGGCAAAAAGGCCTATCTGCCCATGTAGCTATGGTTCTCTATAAAGTGTCTACCAGCACAGTATCTAGGCAGTCCCTGGGATTTACTATGGAAAACAGACCCCAAGTGATCTAGTTAAGGAAAACAGGAATTGCATGAAAACTTGCAGATCTGAATTTCCCGTTGAACGTTTTGTCCTGCTGTTAATTTCTCCTTTTCTCCTGCAAAGCTTGTTGCTTTTGCTTGTGTTCTCATTTTTACTCTGTCTCCTCAGTTAAAACATGAAATTTAAAGTGATTGGTTTGGCTTTTTTACCCTTTTCATAGCAAAACCTGTATTATTATGTGTCTTTTAGGTAGCCCACAGCAAATACTGTCACATATATTTATGAACTTTCTATACACATGCATTTTTCTGAAGCAGTGACAAATGTGTCTTAGCACCAGATAGGGCATTGAGCTGAAATATTTACGTGAGGCTTTTGCTTGTTGACATGTCTCTAAAATATGAAAAATATTGTACTGTTGAAACAGAAAATGCCATTATTATTTATTTTTAAAGAGAAAGATATGTCTGACAAAAATTACAGTTTGCTACTAACATGAGTTTTAAAATACTAATTTTAAATACTTGGTGATCAACATCTGATTGAAAAATCAGGTGCTATGGAAATAAATAATATTTCATTGTTTATTGTGGGAGATAATTGTATAGAAAGCATTTTTTATTTTGTTTCCTTTACCCCTGTTTTGCCTGTTCTGTACATCAGACATATTAAAAAAACCCCAAACCTAGGGGAAATTATAAAGCTTTCCTATTGCAAACAGAACAGCTGTTTTCCATATCTGCACATCTTTATCCCATCCCAGTAAGGCAAAGTCTGGTGTACTCCTCCTAGGAGTGCCAAACTTATGGCAATATCTTGCTGACAGACAGTTTCCAAAAATGTGCTGCTGATCCAAATTCATTGCAGCTAAAATTAGGTTTTATCTCTGGAAGTCTCTACAGCAATCTTAAGGAGAGTGGCTTTACCAAGCTAAAATAGTCCTTTTAGAAGGTTATTTTTTCTCTTATATTTCTACTTACATTGTAAGGCTAAATGAGATTCTCAGATAATCTTACAACTCCAAGAGCTAGAAACCAAGGAGACTCCTCAGTATCAGAAGGCATGGGATACCACTGTAAAAGCTGCTGGTGCTGAGTCAGTTTAAAAACTGGCAGTGGGAATAGAAATGGATTGGCAGAGGAAAACTCCACTAACAAATTTCTTCTCTTTCCCATCCAGATTTTGATTAAACCTTAACAACCAGGATGTCATTATTTCTGCATGAGAGAACATCCTTGGACTTAGGGAACACTGAATTAATACTGTTTTGATGCCATGACTCTTCTCTGTTGACATTTAATTTCTGCTTCTGAAATGATACACAGTCAAAAGGGTTTGATGCCTGAACCGGTCTATTAAAAAAAAAAGTTCAGAATTAAATAAAAAGCAACACTACACTTCTGTGTAGAATTGTTCTCTCACATATTTGGATCTGTGTCTCTGTGTGAAGACATATGTGACTGTGTATGTGAATGCACACACTGTATTTCATGTATTTAAGCTTGCCAGTATTCAAATCTTCAAAGAGACATTGGAACAGTTTACTGAAGTAGAAGACTACCTGGCAGATTTTTTTGGAAGTTAAGAGAGTGAATTCTCTGATTAATGCTTCTTTTTAAAGGTTTTCCCTGTGCATGCAATAATCTCTGATTTTGCCAGATATTATCGTTGCCAAACAGCTCATGGGTCTGACAGATTGGAACCTGCCTAAATCCCAAGTTGTTCATCTTTGAAGAGCTCATCCTCAGACTGGAACTGTGAACATAACAGGAGGCCGAGCAGAGATACAGAAGTGGCAGTAAAATCACCAAATGTGCCTGTGGCTTGGGCCTTACCAAATGGTGAAGAGAAGCAGCTCACAGTGAAAACTAAAAAGGAGCTATCCTCAGCTTATCAAAAGAAAAAAAAAGGAAAATGAAAAGGATTTTTCAGTGTAGGTGGCATCCACTGAATGAGGAGAAAAATACATTTGAATTGCTGATATATCTTGGTAATCTTTTGTCATCAAGATCTTGTCATAAGATTGTCTTTTAAAAATGTATATGTGGCCAACTAGCAGTGAAATGGTTATCACTGTGGTTATTTGATGCAACAGTTTTCCCTCTCTGCTCCTCAGACTTCTCTGACACCATCTTAGAAATAGCACTTTGCATCTGCTCTGCACAGGACTGCAATGTTAAGTACAAATTGGACAAAAAATGTGTGGATAAAATCTGCAGATATGTGTGGCAGAGGGTTCACAGTAATTCCATCTGTAACAGTCCTTCACCTTAGCTCCAAAGGGGTCAGGCACAACCTCCCATGGTGTTATACTGAAAAAATGCCAATGTCTTGGGGAAATTTCTTTCAGAGGTAACACATTGATGAAATATCCACCAGTCAGGGGAGCTGCTGGAGATGGGAACAGTGGAGCAACTGGTGTTTGAGAAAGCCTCTCTGGCAGTTGATGAAGGCAAGTTCTGCCCTCAGAAGCATGTGGGAGGCTGTGATGATTGCATAGTTCCAGTGCATGCTGTGACAAATAGTTCCAGAGATAGGTTTTGGTGTGACATGGCCTGACCTTTGCTGCTTACACCTCTGTTAAACACCACAGCTCTGTTTTAACCACAGGAATTAGTCAGCAGAAACCACATACTTTCTTGGAGAATAATTATCTTAATATTTCAAATTAGCACCAGGAGAGAAAGACCAGAAGGTTTTGCAATTACCTTTTTTTCTTTGCTTTAAAAAAATCATAAATAATTAGAGTGAGTTATTAAATCCTGTGTGAAGCCCTGACTCCATGAAGGATGGCAGTAGCTTTGCCACTCTCATCACTGAGATAGGATCTCCTCACTAATATCTGGTCATTATTTTATAGTCCTACTATGATATAACTTGGAGAAATGAATCTTATTAGGTTAAATTTACAACTTTTCCAATTGCAGAAGTATTTTAGGACATGTATCTATCATGGTCTGCTTATCACTATATTTTCTCAGAGTAATTATGCCTTGAGGAGTTAATTAGAAGTTTATCCCTACATATTCTCTCTCACACACACGCACACAGATGTAGCTAAGCTGGTTTTCTGTACAACCATAACATTTTGCTAAGCAGTGAAGAACTAAAAAGGCATTATTTAAAACACCAGGTGATTTTATATAAAAAAAAAGCTTCAAAATTTTAATTGTTATTTAATTGGTGTTGTCTGATTAGTACTGAAGAATAAAGGATTGTGTGAAAATTTGGAGGCATTTTGGATCATTGTGTGATCTCACTGATCATGCAGTAATTAAAACATGAGATTTCTGTGAAACCACTCTAAAAGGTCTTGAAGAAGTTGCAAGCTTAATGTTTATTGATTGTTACTGATATTTGAATTTTAGTAAGCCTCCTTGTCTTTTAGGACGGATACTACGAAAGAAGCATGAAGACCTGGTATCTCATTTCTGTGTAGCTTGCTAAATTTATAAGGAGACAGAAAACTCAACTCAGGGCCAAATACGTAAAAAAGTGTTTATGACAAAATTACATGTATCCCTCTCCTCCCCCTGCCCCCTAAACCCTCCTAGCTAGAGACAATGCTAAGAATAAATGCCATTATAGGATTTCTTGCTGGATAATATGAATCACATCTGCCATATATCTCATGTAAGAAACTCCAGGTGACTCTTCTGAAATGAATCAACCTGTATGCCATGTTCATAGCTCTCTTGATTTAGGTATTGCAGTCCGTGGAGGATTAAACTATGATCAAATGTATACATTTCTGTAACCAGCCATTTCAAATTCCCTGAATTGGTGCATTCTACATAAATAAAAGGACCTGATTTTGTGCTTTGAAATCAGTCCTTTGCCTTCTATTTGCTGCACAATGCCATCTGACTTCTTAAAAATTGACTGATCCTTTTTCTTCATCTGCACCTGCTCTGCTTCAGAAATATCACTTAGGGAAATCTTGGGCTAGCTCTGTCTGCTATGACGTTAGCTTTGCCTTCAAGAGCAAGGAAGATGTGAGGTGAAAATGAAAAGAGAATGTGTAATCCAAAACAAGGAGAGGGAAGTGATTCATTTGAACAATCAGCGCATTTCAATTTCATTTGACAAAAGAATGAAAAGGCTCCTAGACCAGTGTGTTGGCAAATTTCTTGCAAATAGACACATTAGCTGCTATCATCAGCCTACACAGGCTGCACACTTGCACTACCAAACCACTTAAGTAGGTGCTTTACCTTATGTTTTTTATTGTTTTACCTACTTTGTTGAGACAATTCAGATGTTTACGTTTAAAGATCCATGTAATTGCTTTGGACTGGAGCCCTATAAGGTGAATTTATTTTCTGTGATATAGCAAGATTCAGCCTACATCATCCTCAGAATTCTTCAGCTGGAGTGAGATTTGAAAACTGCTGTACCAAGGAAGCAGTACTGGTTACACATTCATGGAGAATAATGGACAGAGAGGCACAAAGGTAGAGGGAAAGGCACCATTAGGTGACAATTAAGATCTGATAATGTCAGGCTCCCTCCAGGTCTCCATCAAGACTGCCTGAATCACCTCCCCTTCTGACTCTGAAAGATGGTTAACACTTGTCAAATTCCCATGTGTGTCACTTACATGAAATTTCTTTAACTGAAGGGAATTTATTATTTGAAGTTTAAAATAAATCTACCACATACATTTCCACTATTTAATGTTGTTGCAAAGTGTTAGATTCAAAGGTAAACCTCTTTAGCCAGGATTTTTTCCTACAACTTTTTCTAGAAATCATCTCATTGTTATAAAGGGTTTGGTCTGTGTCTGTGTTTAGTCTCTGTTTTCTTGAACCGCTCAGGTAAAGGGGGAAAGTGCTGTGTGCAGAGGTGAGACACATCTGGGTTCCCTCAGACTCTTGCAGTTTCACCTGGGAGGGAGAAAGAGAGTGGATTTTCACTTAAACTGATATTTCCAAAGTGTTTACAGTTGACCAGCCATGCCTATCATGGCCAAGACTGAACTGTGTAACTGTCTCCCAGGAGATTCCAGAACTAAGGACTTCACACTTCAGCCCTTTCCTTGAAAGGCAGATCTCAGGAGGTTAGACAGTGAATAGGGAAGCCAAATCAAGAGGCACAACTGTCTTAGTGCAATGAACGAGTAGCAAAGAACTGCTTTCCCAAAGAATCTTGTAGGAATAGGAGAGAGAGAGAAGGTGGACAAGGATGATAGGAACATGGCTTTGTACAAGGAGAGGTTAAATAGACTAGAGCTTTTTTGCTTGAGAAAGAGATTATTCGAGAGGTTAATAGATACTGAGAGGAATAAAGAAGCTAAATGGAAAATTATTATTGTCTATTTCTTTTTATACACAAACTAGGAGAAAACAAATAGAAGGTCAGGCAATAAGTTCAAAGAAAGCAAGGAAGAAATTAATTGTAGAATTAACTAGTAGAGCAAAAGAGTGGAATGCACAGAAAATGTAGTTACGCAAAAGGTCCTTGGCTTCAAGGATTAGATTGAGATTGCAAAAGGATAATTTGTCTTGGGGAATTACATTTGCAAATACCTCCTCTGCCTTAAGCTATCTCTGAGCCTGTGATGTCTGAGAGGTGTGAGGATGTGAACTCTGTGTAAGTTGCCCTGGCCTTAGAAAGAAAGGGCTGCAGGAAAAGGAAAACAAGGAGAAAACAGTGGGATTGACAGATGAGAAAATGGAAGGTGCAGATCACAGGTTCAAAAGTGTGCAGCTGGGAAACTATAAGGAGACTTGACAGTTCCCACTGCTCTCTGAACACATCTGAGGTAGAAATGGATACTAAGAGGCCAGTAAGAAAAGGAAACAGGAACTGGTCCTTCCCAAACTTCCTCCTGCTGATGGTGTGAAAGGCCAGCTTGGTTGAGGCCAGCAGGAAGTGATGGGATAGTCTTGTTTAGTCTCTGAGAGGGAGAAGGGTAAGAGCTCTGAGAAGACAGTCACTGTTGGAAGCAGGGTCCTGGGCCTCAGAGTCCCTCAGGCTGAACCAGTACAGCTATTTTTATTCTCTGCACCTGCAGTGGCACTGCTCTAGCTGTGATGCTTTTGATATGGTGATGAGGTACCTTCAGGAAAGCAGAAAAGCAGTCATGAAAGTTTGTCAGAAAAGACAAAGACTCAAGAGAATTTAGGAGTATAGCTGAAAGCTGACACTATCCCTTTTAAACAGAGTTTTACATTCTCTAAATAATACATTCATAAATAAAATCTATCATTTCAGTAGATGATGTAATGTAAGGTTAGTCTTGTGTTAAAATGACATATTTGCTCCTCTATAATTTATAGTAGCAAATTTATAGTTTTTTTCTCGTTTCACAGGATCATCTACCTCTGCTTTCTCTGAGTTAATTCTCAAGATTCTTATCCTTCTGGCAAAAAAAAAAAAAAATCTTTTTTGTTTTTTCCTCACATGTGGTAACACGTGTTCCTGTTGCAATCCTGAGGCAGAACCATTCATTCAGAACTTCTCCATCCTCCCACCGTCAGGGATCAGGCCAGAGACACACAGAAAGATGGAGCTGTACTACCATGCATGTTAAAAATTATTTTACTTGATAAGTGTGAAATTACATCTAATTACAAAGTTAATGTAAGTGAATGTAATCAGATACTTACAATGGGTAATGACATGATATTTACAACTTATAATGATCTTGTTATTATACTGTATATAATGATATTATCAAAATTCCTTCTGAAGTTTTCTCCCTTTTAATTGGCCTTTTCATATAAAAGAAATTATTTTAAATGCTTTATAATATTCTGTATGAATCCTGTAAAGCCAAACGTACAGGTTTAAAGCTTTATTAAAGCCTTGGTAATATCATGGCTATTTACTCTTTTAGGTTTTTTTAATGAAAATAGAAAAATGCAACAGCTCTTTTTAAGGTGTGGTGCAAGAAAGCCTTTGAAAAAGTCTGATTTCCATTCTTTTTATTGTATACCACTTGAAGAAGTGAGCAGAATTGTTAATAGGAGGCAGCATGTGGGCAAAACCTTACCTTAGGTAGCAAATGACCTTGGAGCTATTCTCTTGGGTAAGTAATTTTACTTTTTTATGCCTTGGTTTCCCTATCTGTAAATGGGCAATGATATTTCATTTCATCTTTAAAGTACATCATAATATACAAATGGAAACTGACAAATATCACATGGAAAGGAAATTAAGAATTCACAGAAGGAATGGAGACAGCTTTTAATTGGAATGAAGGCGCTCCACTTTAGTAAACACCAGCCTTGCCTAATTTATGAATATTGGTGCATGTCCCCTACCCCCTTCACACAAAGCTCAGATAATTGGTCTTTGTTCAGGGAACTGCCTATGGGTTGGAATAACAGCAGGAGCTCCCTTTGTGAGTGCTTTGGGCCCAGCTCCAAAGGTCCTCTCAATACTGGTGTATTCAAGGCTGCTGCAAACACGAGGCCTGATTCATGTCACCCACGTTACACCACTTCTATGCCAGCATAATTCCATTTAAAGTGATGGACTTGCTCATGCAGCATAATACTGAAGTAATTCACCTGATTTTAGTGAAATTACTCTGGCATAGAACTGGAGTCAAACAAGGACTGATTGGAGACTGTAGGGCTTGAATTTTAATTGTTTTCTTAAGTCTCCTGGGTATAAAATGCTGTATTCTGACCTGTGAGCACTTGACACCTTCTCTGCATGGAAGCAAGTGACCCCAGTGAGAAGGCCAGTGCTTTAATCCTCCTCACCACTGCCCCATGGTCCCTTTTTTATGTTAGGATCAAAAGGGCCAAAAAGTGGTTGCTAAGCTTGCTGACAGCACAAGAGAGTTGTCCAATAGGCCAAGTCTCCTTTTTCTTTACTCTGGCCAGTAACCCTGGGGCAGTTAGAATATAGTTAGAGGCTCCATCAGAAAAGCTCTATCCAAGTCAAAGACCATGCTGCAGCTCCAGAACAGGCAGCATCAGTAAACAGCTGTCTTTTGAATCCAGAAGTGGAGTTCTAAGTCTGTGGGAAGCATGGCTGTCCCTCAGTACCTTTCCATTGATAATGACACAAAGAAGTCATGCACAAGCTCTGGCTTTTCATAATTTTAAATCTTTACTGTAGTGTAATAATGAAGCCTGCCATGTAATGTAGCCTGTGCTGGAGATACTAGTGGCTCAGGTAGTTAAAAAGGGAACATGGTAGAGATAGAGGCTAGAGAAAGGAAAAGTCTTTAACTGGTGGTGGATGTCCAAAGCAGAGGCAGCTACCCACAAACACACAAGGAGATACCTCTGACTAGGTATGGCTGACTAACAATAACTTGCATAAGGCTGACATTACCATGAGTGGCATGAGCGGGTGCAGCATTAAAAGGAAGGAGGGGAAGGAGGTCTAGGTATGGTCATCCCCATTTTGGGGTTCTGGTCTGAGTGATCATTACCATTGCCTCATCCATTAGACCTTTTTCAGCAAAGGAGAAACCATGCTTTCAAGAATGGAAAGCCTTAAACCACTGGTAATTACAGATTTAAATTCTTGCAGAAGCTACGAATCAGGGATCATTTCTGCATACAGAAGTGGATGTGAAAGATGAAACAGCATAAGAGTATATAGATGTTTTATCATCACAAGAGAACACAAGGTAAAAAGTAAGACAGACATGCTCATCAGGAATAGTGTTTGAAACACAACGTCTGCTTATTTGCTTGCTTTGGGGGTTTTTTAACAATAAATTGAGAGCAGTAGTGGAAGAAAAAGATGTTAAATTAGATTCTGAGGACAGAACACTTTGCAAGAAAGCTGCAAATTTGCAGATATTCTCTTACGTCAAACACCAGTTTGAATCCAGGTAAATTGTAGAATCAGGTGCAATACACTCCCAGAAATACTGCACCAGAAAAATGTTCTCATGATCTCAGACCTCATGTTGCTGATGTACAAGGAAGCAGTATTAATTCTAATGAACAACAGAAGAGTGCTTGTATGCAACCCAGGGAACACAAGATCTCCTGTACTTCATAATTTCGCCACCAGTTTTAAACTGTAGTTTCTATAGTTTGGCACTCACAGCAGGATATTAAAGCAGCAGGCTCCGTCAAATTGATGATACATTTGATCACAGTGTACCTACTTCTAAGGAAGGCAGGAGAGCTGGCAATGCTGTCCTTGTTCAGCAGCCCAAGATAAGAAATGCCTGAATAAAGAATATGCCAAGAAGACGGAACATGTTTGATATAGAGTCTCCATGTGTATCCTCTGAGACAACTGATGTGCAGATGTAGTCACTGAAAATAAGACAGTGCCCTCTTTGATGATTGAGGATATTATTGGATATTTTATCCACTCTGCAAGGGTCCACTGCTATAATATTCAAAATTATTTCCATAATGGGAGGCTATACTGTCTTCTTCACATCTTAGAGTGGACATAGAGGGTTTCCGTTTGTGCAATGAGAGGAAGTCATTAAGAAACATGCAAAAGAAAGGATGAAAAAGAATAAAGTAATTCACAGGAATAATAATTCCATATTTTCTGCACATCTGTGGAAGCCTGAGCATCTTTGAAACATTTAAGACACCAAGATGCAGTGTGCTCAGTTGGACCAGAAAAGAAAAGGAAAAAAAAAAAATTAAAACATACCTGAAGTAATGTCCTACATTTCCTAAAAGTCTATTATCCTAGGTTATGAATCATATTAGAAAGCAGCTAAGGTCAGCATTATTTCAAAATCAGAAGTTTACAAGACTTGTAAGAATCTGACAGGTCTACAAAGGGACACAAATGGAATACATTCACTCAGATGGCCAGTTCAGGCCAGGAACTCAAAGGGTCCCGCTGGTTCATTTGTGAACACAAGATGAGCATCCAGTTTGACCAGGACAAAAATCACATGACTGAAGGTGTGAATGGCTACCTGCAGATTAGCCACAGTGCCTCTCTATGCATTTATCAGCTGCTTAGGTAGGGTTCTGAACATCAAAAATATCAATTCAAGCAGTTAGAAAGCTAAACACTGGCACTGGCATCAAATGAAGGAGTAATGAGAACTGAGGGAATGTTGTCCTAAGGCAGTACAGAAGTAAGAGCAGTGGACATGGTAAAGACTGCTTGAGGGATGATCAAGAGAAAACCATGCAGCTACTCTTTAAAGAATAACTTCAACGGTCATTACAGCTTTCAGGAAAGTCTTTCAAGAAAGACTTGTAAATAATGGAAAAGGAGATAAAATTCAGCAGGATACAGTGCCTAGCATAACAGATTTTTTACCCAAGAGAATGTGTTGGCTCCCACCCATTCAGAAGTACGAGGCTGAAGAGAAATTATGGGCAGAATTGTTCAGGATAGAGCTAACAATAACGTGTTCAGTATTTTCTTTGATGGACAATCACAATAAGTGGGAGCAAGTCACCATATTTGTTGACAGAAAACCAAGGTCAGGGAAAAAGCTTACTTAGGAGGTTACCGCATAAATCAGATTAATTCCTAGGGACAAGATGAAGTCTAACTGGAACACTGCAAGACTATATGCACAATGCATACAAATAACCCGATTTTCTTAGCTACATAACAACGAGCCAGACCTGTTAAGCAGAGGTGATGTCTACTAAGTTACAAGGGAGCCTTGTACAGAAAGGAAGGTATATGAAAAACCTTTTACTTTTATGATGCAACCAAGAAAAAAAAAGACAAATATTATTCTACCTGTAAGGTTATAGGTTTTGAGTAGAGATGGAAATGATGAATGTAATTGAACAAGATACTTCTGTGTTAAATGACCTGAGTTCAAGTCTTAGCAGACACAGAGGTTTTCTACAGTAATCAGGAAAGGACAGCCTACTTTGCAAGAGGAAAAAAAGAGCTTTGTTTGTTTAGCCAAAGAAAACAAAGGTCGAGAGAGGGAATTATTGTGCTCTACAGATATGTCAAGAGAATAAGCATCAGAGAAGAGGGAAAGTATTTAACTAAAGAACAATATTGACATAAGAATAAAAGGCAGTAAACTAGCTAGGAATACACTTAGACTAGAAATTAGAAAACACTTGCAAACATCAGACCCAAAGGACTTGGGAACAATCTTCCAAAAGGGTTTCTGGACAAAAAAATCCCAGCCACTTTGCAGATAGAGACAGTGATCTGTTCATGCAATAAGATCTGCAATGCAATCAACTGTGAGAAGAGGGAATTTCATTTGATGGTTCTGAAAGCATCTTTGAATCCAGTGCTAGAACATAGATGCCCTCTGTTAATATCTAATTCTATGCCTCAGCTTTATAATTTGATAATGCAAAATATTTTAATTCTATTTATATAAAGAATACATAAGATTTTGCACATATACTCTAGTAGTCATAATATAAACTTGTTTATAACAGGCTTTCTTAAATCTAGTGTCTGTGCCTCACAAATACTGACTACAGTTTCCAGAACCCCTGAAAATCTCATATAATGGTTTGTTCACACCTACAGTACTCTCTTAAAAATAATGGGGTTAGCACTAAAAATCACTACAACAAGAATAAAGATTGACAGGCCAATGTCACTCAGCATTTGATGTCTTCAGTATCATAATGTTCAAGACGCAAAGCTTGCAGTTGGTAGATACAAAAACACCAAATCCAAGCTAAAGGGAACCACTTCCACATTCAGTTTTAGTTTATTCTTAGCAAATAAAGCTTGATTCTAACCCTTCATAACAGTCATGTGTAAGTAGAGACTTGATACTGGCCAGAAAAGACAGACTTGGCCATTTACTGCAAATCTATGCTTTCCTGACTGCATTATTTATGAAAATATTAATTATAAATGAGAAGCCTGCCGAGTATGGACAGAGAGCAGTGAGAAATGGAGAGATGTCCAAAGAAGGAATGTGATCGGTTTGAGAGCACTCCTTGCTGCAAAGTGTGGCTTGGAGCTGAAAGGTGAATCCCAGTGATTGCTCTTGGTTCAGACCTGCAAGCTTTGCTCTGTCAGGGAAGAGAAAGAAGCTTATCAGTTTCCTGTTGCTCCCAGGTAAGTTTCCTCCTGGCAGGGGAGTTATGCATCAATCCTCCTCTACATTTTCCTCTGACAGCTCACCATTTTGTTTCAACATCTCTATTAGCAGCAAGATTTTTTTTCCCTCCACAGTTTTAGTTTCAACAGGTGCCAGGATTTGAACTGGTCGAAGTACAAAGATGCATTCTTTCCTAAATTGTCGCTATCACAGCCATAACTATCAAAGTGTTGCCATTCCACTTCATAGGTCAATTCATGGCATAAATACCCTGTCAAAGGCACAATGATTTATTCATTCCCCTCAAAGATAAGTATCATATGGTGGGGCTCATTACGTGATTGATTTGAGCTTATTTGAATGATTGCATTGCTGATGGTGGACGCAAAGGGAGGCATCAGAGTTCTGGGAACCAGACACATAACACCAGTGTATTTTTCATGGGAGCACTTTCACTCACACTCTACATCTCAGGCTTCAGCTGGGTAATTCATGTCAGCTCCAGTAAGATTGCCAAAGCCCCTTAAAAAAAACCCTAAAAAAATTCTAAGCTAGTTTGGCTTGAAAGTGACACGAGATTTTTAGGGATCCTTGGAAATTTGTGTCTGTCACTCCTGATATCTCTGATGGCAGTTTCATTAGGTGCCTGCCTCAGTGAGACAGCTAACTCCAGGGAACAGAGCAGCCTGGGAGGAACAGAACTTAGGAGGTTTCTTTGGCTGTTGTCAGACCCAGGTCTTTGCTGGTGGGAGATGGAAAAACAAGTGGATGACTTTGGCTCTGCTGAACAATCACAGTGCCCCTCTGTGGCTCCACACACCAGCAGTTATTTCAGTGCAGGTAGAGCCTTGTAAAGATCTAAGTGGAGCTAAACTTTGTATTGAAATGGGAAGATTAACTGTTTGGAGTCAAGTGGAAAGTTTGTCATATAAAATAGACAGTGTCTTGAAAGGTACCTATATGGCACATGCAGCTATAGTGCATAAATGTCAGGATTTGATCCACACAGTAAAACACACTTGGTGTTTTGAATAATACGTTTTAATGAGTTGTTCTGTAGTGGAAAGCTAAGAACAGAGATATTCTGATGAACCTATAAACTGGATTTTTAAAAGAAGTCTAGTGTCCTACATACCACTTCAGCACTTCACAACATCGAGCCATTTAGGTAGTAGATTCTTTTTGCAGGTTGAGAGTGCACTACATTCCCATCTGGATTCAGAGCAGTAGTGTGTTACTGAAGTAAATCTCCCAGTTGCCTCCACTTCCACTTTCTTTTGCATCATGAAGCAGTCCCAGAGTAAATGAACTGGTTCCTTTCAAATGAAACTAAACTGAAAGATATGCTCTAGGTTTGCACCTAGAGGTCTCTAATCACAAATAGGCAGAGGACAGATAGAGTGAAGTGACCTCCCCAAAAATCCCACTCTGAAAGATGCACCTAGAGAACATCTGGTCCTTGAGACTAATTACTCCACAGAGGCTCACTCCTGTTCAACCACACTGCTGAAAGGGCACAACCTGTATCAGTCTGGTCCTGTGGACAGCATAGTCCAAAAGACTGCTGTGACAAAAAGAGGCCACAGTCCAACACTTCACGAACACTGAATACAACATTTTCTTAGCTTTTCACACAAACACCACTACAGCCTGTCTAAACTAATCGAGTTATAGGATAAGTGTATTTACTAGCCTGTTCTGGTGCAGAAGCAAAGTTTGAATATAATTATTGATAATAGTTCTGCCCCTATTCTTTCTCCCTTCATGTCAAATCATTGAGAAATTTGGTGGTTTTTAAAAAGCTGCTTCCCAGTTTTGAGAATCAGTAAAATGCAGCAGAACTGAACTTAAGTTAAAAAATTTGGTTTTACTTCTTTACCTGTGCACAGAAAAAAAATTGAAAATGTGAACTCTAAAGAACCAATAGTGAATGAAGGACTCCCTTTATATTTTCTTTTGTATGTTGGGTTCTGGACCTGCTTCCTAAAGTTTTCAGGATCACAAAACTGAACAGTAAATTTTTAAAACTTAAAAATGCACAAACAGTTCTGTTTCATGTCCAGCCTCTTCCCAGGTCCCTCGCCCCCTTTGAAAGCATCATTTTTTTGTACTTACAGCACCATTTCAGTAGTTTCCCTGGATATAACTGGGTTCATTTATATAGTGAAATATTTTGCAGAAACACATTCTCTCAATTTTAAAGGGACACTTGCATGTGGTACCAAGTTTAGCACGGACATGAGTGTGGGGGTTTTGTTTGTTTATTTGTTTGTGTTTTTGTTGGTTTTTTTTTCCCTCTAAGGACGTTATAGCAGATGTTGACAGCTTGGTTGACCAATTAAAGAGTTAGATACGCCTCTGGGAACACTCAGGCTTAAACTCAGCCCGGGAAGTCCTTTTTCCTTCCTGCCTTGGAACAGGTAACAGGGCCAGTCCTGCTCTGCCATGTGGCCCCCGAGGCCGGGCGGCCCGGCCGGGCCCGCTGCTTCCCCCTGCACGGCCTGGCCCTGGCCGTGTGTCCGGGTTTCCCCAGCGAGGGGAGGAGAGGCTGCAGCCCTTGATAACAGCTTGGGGCTCAGCAAGGCTGGCCCTGCACCGTCCCAAGCCTCTCCTGGGGCCTGTGCACAGCCCGGACGGACTCTACTTCTGCCCCCGGCCACGCCGGACGCACCCCATGAGCCCGAAGGGTGGACAGGAGCCATCTCCGCCCCCGGCTGATGAGATTTCACTGCCTGAGCTGCTCCGAGCTCCCTTCTCCTGGAGCTCCCCCCACATCCGCGGCCTTGAAATTCGACACCGTGGGCAGCAGTCGAAACGAAAAAGTGACCACTGCAAGCCCTGAGCGAGACGATTAACTTTTCCCTCACAGCACTGATCCTTCTCTGAGAGAAAGAATTGACACAGAGTGGTTGAAACGTAGTGAAACAGCGTGAGACGGAGTCAGAAAAGACCTGAAGAGGCTGTTTGAAGAAGGGAGTGAGGAGTTGCCTTATTGGCTGAACTTCTCTGGTGAGCTATGGAAAATGGATTATTTTCTGTAACATATTTATGCTGTTTCGGGGAATACTGATTCTACTCAAAGGTTGTGGATAGATATAATTGAGATTTAATTGAGAATTTTGAATAGAGTAAGCCTGCCACTCATGGGGTAAAAGGAGGTCTCAGTTTTTGAGACGATGACGATTTTGAAGAGAAAGTGATATCAAGCCCTGCACTCCTAGGGTAAAAAGGAGGTCTCCATTTCTTTTGAGATAGAGATGATCTTAGATATAGAAGAAGATCCTTGTTTTATACTAGAAGAAGCATTCTGAAACGGTACCCCAAATACGCTGAAGGCCCATGAGTAGCCAGAAGAAAGGCTGCTAATGGGTGGGACTGCACAATCTGCAAAATTTGGGGTGGTTGCAGATTTGTGCCATAGGGAGCCACCAGACTCTTTTTTCTTGTGGCGAATGTCTCCATAGAACTCTAGAAAGACTCCTCTACCAAAGTGATGAAAGATTATGTTTAAATGGTAAAACTGATTGAAAATCACAAGTTTTGTCTCTCTATGTTGTTTGTGGAAAAGTGAACACTTGTGGGGGGAAGGAGGAATATTTTGAAGGTTTCATTTTTTTTCCTTTTCTTCTTTTAGTGTGTTAATAAAATCTGTTTACTTTTAAGTTAGGCCTGTTTTGCCTTTTTCTCCTAATTCTATCTCACAGCAAAAACGACACTCAAACAACTACACTGAATTTAGCAAACAGAAACAGAAGTGAATATGAAACCACTACACTGCATAAGAATGGTGATTTTCAAAGTGATCTTCTGGGTCTGACATGACGAGACTATGCTGCTGATGCATGCAGCAGCAATGCTGGGTACACACTGTTCTCTGGACCTTCTTATGGCATTGGTTTATTTTCACCTCTCTCCCCCCAGAGTGATGGTGAAATACAGCTTTAACTCATGGATAGACATATGCAGGATTGTTGTGTTTTACGTCATGGACCATGCAGAAATATTGATGTGGTTTTATCTGCTCGATCTTGAACCAGTTATTATAGCTCTAGAGAACCCTGATATTAAGCTGCTCTTTGAGTTTTATCCAGGCATAATGTGCTTTCGATTGAAAGGCTGGCACTGTGAAGAAGATGCAGAGGGTGTAATCACAGCCATTACAGAGAGCCATCAGTGGAGCCAAACCTACACTTTCCACAGTCAGCAGTAGGCAGCTAGATGAAAAGGAACTATTAGAAACCAAACCCAGTGCCCTATGTGTAATAAATGGCCACAAGAAAGCCTATTAGAGAACTGTTTCCACAAAAAGGCAAAATGCTGTTGTACAGAAAAAGAAAAGAGTCGGTGCTGGTTTAGAAAGGTTAACTTTTCAGGATAAACTGACAACATTGATATTGGAAAGCTGCCACCTTTACCATCACCACTTGTATCTTCAAAATCTGCCCTCCAGCCTTTGTAAAGGGGCAGAGTTTATCAAAGGGATGTCTTCATAATTCTCCCTTCTCCCTGCTTGCCTCACTTTTTATTTTCTTTTTATTTTGGAGGTGGATTACCTTTAGGGTTATTTTTAGGTCATTTGTATTCAATGATTAAAGGAAGTCAGAGCACTCTAGGTCTTTCTCTATCTTCCCTGCCAACAGTGCTTTGGGAAAGAGCAGCTCCTCCCACCTTCTCAGCATGGGGAAACATCAGTGACTCTCTGAACTGAGTCTCCACAGGGAGGAGAGGAGGTCAAGAGCAGTGTTAATAATCACCTGTGTAAAAGAGAAGCAGTAGCCAGTGGGGCCAAGAATCATTTAAAGTCAGTGTTTCTGAGAACTTTGTATTCATTCACATCCTTTACATGAGAACCAGCCTTTCCCAACAAATTGTGGAATCACAGAGCTGGGAAGCATCTTGCCAGGTACTTAGCTGAAGATCTGTGTCAGGTGCGCTTTTTTGCTAAATACGCTATTTAATGTGTTTTCTAAGTCTGTCTTCTTTGATGCTGAGGTCTCTGCAAGCTCTGTAGGGGACAGAAACTATTATAATCCTTCATGTAAAGAGATTTCTGCCAGTTTTAAGCAGTTAGTGGATGCAAACAAAACATATTCATAGCTGAGAAATCCTTGGAGAGGTGAACTTTCCCACTGGCTGGATCCTGAGGATCTGGTTCAGTATGAAGGTTTAGAGTGGGATAAAGAGAAGAAAAGGGACAAGATGAAAGGTGAAAAACTCTGCTTTTGAGATCTTAGAGCAGCACTAGGCAGGTACTGCCCTGCCCAAATCCCTTTTTGTTAACATAATGTCACCCTCAGCCCATACATGACACCTTATGAGGCTTGACATTTTTTCTCCCTTTTTTATCAGTCACATGTCTCTATTTTTCAATTTTTTTTTTTAATTTTTTTTTTTTTTTTTGGTAGTATGACTCAACGCTAAGCAAGTGTGCAGATGTGCAAAATGTATTTCAGGGGCTAACCTGAGTAATGCAATATGATTAAAGCTAGGATTCTTCAGTGGCCTCTGCTACATAACCTGTTCTCATGGAAATTCAGTGGTATTCGGATGACCGCCTCCCTCAGGCTTTTTAAAAAATCCCAGCAGAACTATGACTAAACACCAGAAAAGACCACTCTTTGAATGCTAATGAAATTAATCTAATCTTCATTAAACAACTGAAAAAGAAGTGGCTTAGGGTTGATATTGCCCAAAGTATTGTAAACAGAACACATAGTTATTAAGAGGATTATGGTAAGCTCTTGTGAGAGGAGCAAACGCAGGAGTAGAAACTGGAGTCCTGGGTTGAAATAATGGCTGAGTTATTTCTAGAGATTTATGCAGAGTGAAAGAATAGATTTTACAAATAACACCCCAGATATCCAAAGGAGCTCACCCCAAAGGAGTTTAACTCAATTTTTGCAATGAGTTCACTTCAGTAAGCTGAAGAACCCTTGAAGTTCTTCAAAACATTTCATAATGCAACTCAGTTAAGTGATTTTTATGTACAGTGGCGCTCCCAGTACAGGCAGAAACATTACTTGACAGTGCTGTAACATTTGCTATAAAATTAAATGAAATTGTTGCTAATTTAGCCCCTTAAAAATGGAGCTTCACTTGCTTTTTCAGGCTAAGAGTTTCAGAGCATTTTAATTTCCAGAAGTTTCAGTTTATTTTTCTGTTTTCAAAAGCAGTTTATCACCTCTCTTATGCAAAAGCCATACTGTCTCCTTAAATATGTGCATTTTCTCTCATCTGCAGCAGATGTTTTGGTCTGGCAGGCAACCTCAGGGCTCATGTTGGCCCCCAAAACCCCAATCCCTAAAGAGGGAGGTGGTGCTTCTCCACCAACTGGATGGTTTGAAGGTTGGCCTATGGTGTGGGACACCAGCCAATTCCCTTTTCCACCTGGATCCATTTTACCTCAGTGAGGTATGGCTGCTTTGTTTCCCTGCCGCTCCCATCCGATTTGCTGAGGGTGCTTTTCTGTATGGAATGCCTTCTTGGCAGAACATAAGGAATGGGACTGAGCATGGCTTTCTGATCCCATGGGTGCAGCTTGCTCTTGAACAAACCAAATCCCAAGGTTCTGAAGTTTGCTTGTGCCTCTTATCCAGTGTTGGGTGTAGGTAAAATATAAGACTGTCTAAGAACATGCAAGATCAGGGACTGGCAATCAAGTTTTCTGTCTCCTGTAATATCCCTTGTTCACTCCTACACTCCTTCTCAGTTAATCTTTTAATATTACTTGTACAAAGGAGATGCTTCAACTGGGAAACTAGAGAGAATTCCTCCCACTCCCTACATTCACTCCAGAGATACTTGTATTCCCATGACATGTCCTTCTTCCAGATTGGCTTTTACCACATTTTGAGGTGCATTCTCTAACCACCACTGTTTTTCACCTTGTAATGGCAATGAAAGCATCTTTTGGTTCCACATTTTAAAGAGTGAGAGTAATTCTTCCTGTGTTTTTCAGGCCTATTTTTGAGGGGAAAATAGGACAAGCACTGAGTGAGCTGGTAAAGGCAGCAGTTTCTGATCATGGCATCTTGAAACTTGTACCTACTTGGTCTTACAGTGGGGGTGAAGAACATGGGAATAGAACAGAAGCTTTCTAAATGGGATGACAGGCAAGGGTTGCTGCTGAAAGAGATGTGGTCACAGTGGTGAGAGGACAAAGTGTTTGTAGGTGATCCCAGCACAGTGAGCCAGACTCTCATCAGTGCTGTTTCTCTGGGGGTGGTGCATCCTGCCTGCCTTGAGGAGGCTGACATTCTGGGGGAGAAAATCTTGTTTTCACTTCTCTTCATGAGCTACCTGACAAGCTTTACTAACTCCTTAGAGGAGGCTGTGCCTGGCAGGATTTTTCAGTCATGTAAGGCTGGTAAATGGTTACGACATGTTACTAGTTAAAGGGCATAAAGAAATCGGGGAATACAGCAGCCAATGAGATGGGTAAAATATTGTGATATATAGCATGAGCACAACATATGCTTTTGTACCTGATTTTCTTGGCAGAATACAGCCTCATCATCCTGTTGCACATCAAACAAGTCACTATAATTTGCATTTGTTCATTCTGTGTGGTGCATACACAGCTCACACGTGCTAGTTACACATAGGGGCAAGGCAAACAAAACTCTCCAAACCCTTAAGACCTCCCTGCTATAGCAGGGATTAGACAGAACTGTTGGCAGTGTTAGGCACCTTCCCTTAAGAAACATCTAGTCATTCCTGGGAGGATTTAGAGCTGGCGTGTAATACACTTCCACTAGCCCCTAGTTACGCAGTCAAACCCCAGTCTGTTCCCATACTGACCCTGGGGCTCCATGTAACTTCAGGCAAAAGAGGAGGGGATATGACCCAGGGACTAATCTCAGATGATTCTGCTCACATTGCTCTCCTAAGGATTGAGCAAACACTAACCTAAAGATTCTATTTTAACATAAAGGTCAACTACCTCTCTTTTAGGCTAAGCCTATATGAAAGTTGCATGGACTGGAGAACAAACTGGGTCCAATGACAGTCCATGCACTAAGCAGTTCAAGAATTAAAATATGCAGCTGGAAAGGAAGTGTAATGGGACAGGACTCCTCTGAGGGAGCTGTGTGTCAGAGAAAAATAGTGCAGAGGCCAAAGTATCACAGACAAAATGTGAAAAGGGGACTCAAAGACACCACAGTGCAATATTTGTAGCAATAACCTAAGAAAACCCACTTGTGAGAGCAAGGACAAAAGTTCATGTGTGTTTTTAGGAATGAGGACAACCCAGCGACTTGGAATAGCAAGCAAAGACCTTGCTTCTGGACACTTAGGGCCTCTTACGTTTACTTAAACAAGACTTTGTATTACTCTTCTTTGTGGCTAGATCTGACCTTACCAAAGATGTCTGTTTGCTTGATAATTAACATAGTGGCGACAGCTTGTGAAGACATAATACTGGTCAAGGATTCAAGTGCAAAGAGGAGATTCAATTCTTTTACTTTTCAATTCAATTCACTTTTGCTGGCAACTTGCTCTGTTGTATTGAAAGGTTCACTTTGTTTAGCACTTGGTGAACTTTCCCTCTAATTACTGCATGTCATTAAGGTCATATCACCTCTTTATCCTAAGGAAAAATCACTAATGACTATCCAAACCAAACTTGCTGCTCATGTCACCAAGCCATTGCATACCATAATCTGTAATTTAATGCCTGAATCGACTTGGATCTAAACTTAGGCTTTTTTACTACTTAGTCAGGATTGGTCTATAAGTCATTTATGCCATGTGTAAGGAGCACTACAATATGATGCACATGTTTCTGTCCAAAAACCAAAAAGTAATCTGATCTTACTAAGTCTGATGATCTGTAGGTGCATTGTCCACTAGATGTGTTTGAATTTGATATTATGCTTCACAGTCCCCTGATCTCTTTGCTGTACACAATGATAGACAGAGAAAGTTCAGCAGTACCTGGCAGGCCACATTGCAAGGAACAGTCACCCACCAATGGTGATGATAAACAACCTTTTACAACAATCATCTAGTTAAAACACCATTAGCAATTAATGACATGCGTCAGAGAACTTACTGAACTCATTTAAGACTAATTTACTGGCCATAAAAATATGGCATTAAGTATTTATGGATCATTAGCTTTTATTCCAGAATGAAATATTGCTGTCTGGAACACTCAAAAAACTGTTGGAAAAAATCACTCATTAAAACCATATGAAATTAAATTAAATAATGACAGGAGAGGGAACGGAGGCATGGTTTCTAAACGTTTCAGTAGTGGAAACTCACTTCTTGTGTCACTGAATAGATGAAGATTGCATTTTCAGACAAGATTAAAATCTACAGTTCAAAAAAATTGTAATGTGCAATAAATCCTTCCTTTTTTAATGAAGAAACATTATATCCTTGATCAAAATTCTTATCATGGTCTATTAATCACAGCCAGTTATTTGAGACACTGATACAAAGACTGTAACAATGTTAAAATTAATTATTTCCTTCAAATTAGTAATACATAAATGCAAGTTTAGCAGCTGCTCCAACCTCATATATATTATTTCAAATACGTCTTGAAGAAAACACAAGACTATTAGAAATTAATTGTTAGTACCTACAACTTCCACTTCAGTGTTGCTCAATGAGACTAACTCAGAATGAAGCTTCACTTGCTTGAAATAGGAGAATTATAAATGTCACATACTCTAAAATTCTACAGAGACCTTTTAAAATAAGGTGAAATACTTGCATCACTCTGCACTGTTTCTGTAGGAAACTTAGTTTCCTGAAATACTGACTTCTGAGTTCTGCAACAATGACAACAGTAGTTTCACAATATTTTCTAGATTCTTCCAGATTGAGAGTTTAAGACTTGAAATACCCATTTGAATGGCCAACTCTCTTGTCACTCACACCAATTTCATTCTGTAACTTCTGTAATATTTTGTAAGCTACCTCTGAAGTACAGCACAAGGAAAGAATTTGGCTTTAACTAGATTGGGAAATTTGATATATTAAGTAAGAAGAAGGAGATTTTGGCAAGCCCCATATTTAGTCTGTCTAGTATTTTCTGTTTTAAAGATTTATCTGCTTTTCCACAGAAGTTCAGGTGTTCCTGTGATTTGCAGAAAGATTTTGATTTTTGAGAGGAAAAGAACCAATTCACAGGATAAGCTAGTGACAATATTTAAAATTCAGTTGCATAGTTTCCGTATCAGAGTCCAAACTGCAGTGTGGAGGGGTTTTGGAAAGTCAGCATCACCTGGAGAAAGTCAAGACAAACCATCCTGGACTGTCTGTCTGTCAAGAGCTCAAGTAACTTTTAGAGTTAAGATAGGTTCTTCTGCAAAATTAAAAGCATCATGGCAGATACTGGCAGGCCACAGCCTGAGAGGCTTCTGTCTCTCCTCAGTGACCCTTCAGGTATCCTTAGTATCCAGAGCAAAGTGGAACAGAGGGAAGGGGGAAAAGAGAAATGGTGCAGTGTTCATGCAGCCATTGGGTAGGAAAGAACACAAAGATCACTGTACCAGAAGAAAAGCAACACAGAACAAAAAAATGATCCAGTGTAACTCTGTACCTTTAAAATACGTGCAATCAGTTAAGGGTTCACAGAGTTGTAATACCACCATATTCTTTGAGCATCTGGAAAAAGGACCTTATTTCACCCCAGAATAGAAGTCTCCATTGCATGCATAACTGATGCTTCTAGGACAATATATATTTGTCAAGAAATCAGATTTGGCAGCCACTCCCTTCCTTTCCCAATACATCTCATCAGCTGGTTATGCAAGGCTGCAAAACCTTCAAAGCAAGCCAAACTGGGAAGGCTTTATGATATCAGCTCTGGATCTGAAAACAGGATGGTAAAATTGATAAAGAAATGATCAAAAGGAACACTTTTTATGGTTTCCTCAATATTTATATTACCAACTCAGCACAAACTTCAGCAAAACCTTTTTCTCAGTCTTAAATTTGTCTGTTCCTGCAGCACTTATAAGGACTAAATACAGCATTTATTAGGACACAATCCTGTTGTTATTTGGGCTTTTGTGAGACCATAAGAAAGATTAAAGAGGGACGCAGATTACTTTTTCTTTTAAATTAATATGGAGTATTTTCAGGCTCTCAGCTGATTTTCAAAACACTATATGTTGTATGCTTGCCAATTTAACAGGGCTTTATTTTTATCTACTTTTAAGCAAAAAAAATTTCCTCAGAGTTCACCTGCTAATCATTATCAAACCATTTTACAATCTGTAAAATTGTTTTGACTTAATTCTAGGAATTCTCTGTCACTTAAAAATGCCTCCAGGATATTTCAAACTTAAAATCATAGAAAGGCTTAGGTTGGAAGGGACCTTAAAGATTGGACCTATTCAATGATTACATGCCTTGTCAGAGTGCAACTGTAATTTGTAATAAAACGTTACTTGAGTTTGGTGTCTAACTATAGAAATCAATATGATTTGTTGTATTTTCAAAATTCAAATATTATTAGATTCTTCACAAAATTGTGCTTTGGAAGAGTGGTAAACATTTTCACATAGAACAGGCAAAGGAACATTTATGTAAAGCTTTGACCAAAATTCTGCTCCTACAGCTGTACTACAAAAACCTATAGTAAACTGCTCAGATGTGAACAAATACAAAATAAAAATAATTGTCATAGGGATTATGGAACCATAGAGTGGCTTTGGTTGGAAGGGGACCTTGAAGCTCATCTAATTCCAGCTCCTTGCTGTGGGAGATATCACCTGCTGTATGAAACAATTATTTTATTTGACTAAGAAGTTAAAAATCTATCCTCTGAAGCTCTCATTTCAGACAGAGTGTGTAAGGGGAAAGACTCCAGTAGTATCCTTTGGTTTTGGCAGGATCTGATCCTCTATGAAACTGTAAGATAATGTAATTGTGTGATAGCGAAATTAGCTCAGTGTGAGAGGGTTAAAATAAAAAAGATGAGGAAAAATATGGTGCACAGGAGATGGAGATGTAACAATTTTTCTTTGAGAAATTTAGAAGACCCGCCATCACCTCTTTAGGTTGTTATTCTGAGACCACATGTTCAATCTCCTTACTAGTTCACTGTGAGGATGTGTGTTATTTATAGTAACATTCTCAGGTTATTATTAACCTAGTCTGAGATATAATTCTTCCTGGTTGTGGCAGAACATATGGCTTCTCATCCCTCTGTAGTATTTGTCATAATTCTGTGAGACCTTTAGTAGGTGGTGAAATAGGTATTAAATTAATATGTTTGTGTGCACACACGTATGTGTGCATCCATGGTTTACACTTTTGATTTGGGTTAAAAAAAACTAGAGAGATAAGAAGCACAGAAAATCATATTAAAATTATCTTATTATTTGTTCTTCTCCTCTGTATTTTTTTTATTTCTCTTTTTATATGCAAAATGAAGTTTATGATAAGAAATTGAGGTTACTTCCTGTTTATGAAATAAGAATTTTCCTCTTTGCTGAAGAACTGGATTCTGGGGTTCATTTGGGTATTATTTCATTAACTCAAAGGCCAAAGACCTTCTAGTATATTAGCATAGAGTGTAATTATTGCTAAATTAAAAGTAAGTACCCTTGAGATATTGTGGGCCAAATCCTCAGCTAGTTTAACTCAGCATTACTCCGCTGAAGTAATAGCAAGGTGATGTGCATATTCACTGAGAAACAATCCAGCATTGATTATAAAGAGCCCTAAGAATGATTAGCTTAGTTATTGAGAAATAACTTCCAAGCGGTTAACTCCATCTACTTTAAATTATTTTAACTAATTTGGAGCACATAAATAAATTTAATTAATTTACCTATACAGCAGTAATAGAGACAAGGAGGCTTCTTCGGAGGGTAACTGAGAATGGTTATCCATTTATAATAAA
The DNA here is from genome assembly GCA_027886175.1 of Phylloscopus collybita. NCBI lineage: Eukaryota > Metazoa > Chordata > Aves > Passeriformes > Phylloscopidae > Phylloscopus > Phylloscopus collybita. Next base: position 37,101,309 of record JAJNNQ010000006.1, read on the forward strand.
TGGTTATCCATTTATACTAGGGCTGAAATTAGTTGATTATGTTCTCTGTCAGGAGATAATAATGTGATTGCATTCCCAAGCAGATGCATGACTTAGCACTTGCTCACTGATGCCAGAGAGCGAAGCCAGAAACAATTTCTATGGGCTGATGTTACACACCATATAATTGTAGCTAAAAATTATGCTGGAGCTTGTCTTACCAGTCATTTGTCCCAGGGCTTTAAGAGGGGTTCTGAAAGTTACCATCAGCACAGAGTTCAGTGTGCAGCTTCCACATTTTTTCCTGGTAAAACTTGAAGACATAGTGAAATGTTATTAATCAGAAGTGTGATGATGGAAAAACCCCTCAGGGAGTCACTTTTTTTGTCTTCCTTCGCAGGCAGACAACAAACACACCTGCTTAGAGGTGCTAATGTGTTTTTCCCCTACCAGCTCTTGTATCTTCATCCTTGTACCAAATGAAGTTTTGTAATGTTCTGAGCAGTAATTTCTAGAGCTTCTCTTCAAGACTTTCCTCCTAATATCTCTGCTAAAGCTATTCTGCTGTAAAGTTATCAAATTCTTGTTGTTCTTCCCTTGTTGGATGTCATGAACTGATTCCCATGCTCTCTATACATGCCTTCTGCAGCTCAGCTCAAAGCCTTTCTACAGTGTAGACAATACCGAAAGTTGACAGCTTTCAAGGAGAAGGGCTAAATTCAGACTGTGCTTGCAAAATGTAGAAAACTGACATTGCTGCTCCTGTCCTGCTGCTGCTGGGATCTCCTCTTCTTCCCACAATAGCCATACCTTAGTCATCCAAACCCTTTTCTTGGTGGCAGCAGCAGTAGCTGGCAGCCTGGCTTTCTAGGACACTGTTACAGCACTGGGAGTAGCCAACAGCCATTTAGCTGCCTCCAACCTCCTCTGCCTACCCATCACAGAACTCTCTCTGCTTTTGCATGCTGAAGGATTGCTGTGCTTCTTCCTTCACTTGGTCTTCCATTCCTGTGTTTTTGTCTGCTAGCTTCCCCTTAAATTGTTTTTGGTGTGAAGTGTGTTAAGCAAAAGGGGCATTGAGGTGCAGTGGAAGCCTGACTGACTGGAAGTGGATCAGAATCACCCTGTTGTTTCTTATCATGTCATTCTCTGAGTTTCATCCAGAGTTAGATTTGCCTTATTATTTTTTTTTTCTCTAGGAGTGTCACAACTTCTACTCATATTCACTCAACAAACTGGTGCAATAGCAGGTCCCTTTCTGATGGATTTCTACCTCTCCAGGTTTTCATTTTGTAATTGCATATCTGTTTTTCTTTTTGTAGTGCTGTGCATGTCTGTATTGAATTTCAAGTTTGGCATCCGATGTATCAAGATTAATTACTTTTCTGATACTTCTTTTACTCCCCTTATGTGCTTAATGTTATGTCATCACAAACACCTTAAGTGTATTCTATTCTATCACCTGAGTAATTTATGAACACATTGAATCAGACTGGATCTAGGAAAATTCAGGGCAGAATCTTGCTTGAATTATACCTACACTGATAAGGTATTGGGGAATTTTTTGGTTTAAGTGCACTTTCAGCTATTTTATGGGGATTTTATTTAGCTATATTTCTGCAATTTGTTTATGGCAAGATAATGCAAAAACAAGCTCAAAAAATGTTCAAAGTATAGGTGTATCACAGGTATTACTATCTTTCTGAAAGGGCTGAGTAGATCGATTTGATGTGATTTACTTCTGACAAACCTTAGTCAGCAATTTTAATCACTTTCATAATCTAAAGATGTTTATACATTGAATATTACATTATTTGTCTAATGTTCCTTTGGGCACTGAATGAGGCTGTGGTCCCCTATTCCCCCTTTTTAATGACAGATACTATGCTGACTTCTCTGCAGTATTTAGAATTCTTTCCTTCCCCTCCTGAAGTTGTCAAAGATAATTCTCATGCCTCAGGGATTGCTTAGGTTGATTCTTTAGGTTCTCAATGGTGAATTTCATCAGGAGCAAACTTAAATACATTTCAAATAACTAAAGGATACTGAACCTACTCCTTCTCTGTTCTGCCTTCATACCATTCTCTTTTAAATGAATTGCACAACATTTGCTCTCAGTGACTCTTTTGCATGAAGACTGAAGCAAAATGGGAGGATTCAGCTTTCTTTATGCCTGTTACTTGCTGTCCTCCCCATTAAATAGTGAATCTATATTTTGTTTTATTTTCCTCTGATTTCAAATGCATGTCCTTATTGCTATTAATTAATTTTGCACTTTAGCACTTCTAATTTTATCCTCCATGCTTACATTGCCTCATTATACACATCCTATGGGTATAGATGAAGGTGTTTAATTTATTTTACCAGAGTGTTTGAAAGAACCCCTTACTCTTCATTACCACCCCACTGGAAGAGGTTACTGCTTCCATAGCTGACATGTTCCTGATTTTTCACTGGGTGAGTTAGTGTAAATCATTGCTACAGTGAAACACAAAAGCAGCACTGAAATACCCATAGTCATATCTTGCTTTTCCTATTTGTCTTTTGGTTTTCAAAGGACTCTGTATTTTTCATCTTGCTCTTCTTCCTACTCCCTTCCATATTGGCATTTCTGATGTTGTGGTTTTCATGTAACAGTTTTCAATAGCTGCCAGATCTTTGACAGTTCTGTTTTCAGAGCTGCTTATCCAGGAATACTTAAAGAAAGTTCCTTAAGTTTACAAAATACATTTATTTTGAAAAGCACTATTAGTTATAAAAAAATTAAATATAGATATTTACAAATCCTGGAGTTAACAAAATAAATATATTTTTAAAAGAAAGCTAAAATATTTCTCCCAGAGGCCTGTAAAGTACACACCTTTTATGTGAATCAGAAGTCTGAAGACGTTTTTTGCAACTACAAAACTTTTCAGGCACTTAACTCAGGCTACCTTTGGTTCACATGCATAATTGCAATTTGACATGCATTCTAAATGAGCAGACATATAAAGTAGCAAAAATAGTCTTAGAACTAATGCATTTCATTCTCATATTAGTTTCTGCTTGTCCTCTATAAGCCCTGATTTGCATAGCAAAACTGAGTGGCAATGAAAGGTTTAAAGTAAGAAAGTGAGCTTTGTTGTTGCAGAGCTCTCAAACTTGAGTGTGAAACATGGGTGGTCTCACTCGCTATTCTCAGCCTTTTCCTTGTCTTGTGAAGCAGTTGTTAGAGAACTTTTCAGTCTTGTCATGACATGGTAAGTACAGCTACAGTCCTGAAGCAAAGAATATTTGATCCGATGCTGTTGCTAACGATGTAGAAGGAATCGGTGTATTGGAGGAACCAATCAATGATGCATTTAAAAGAAACTAATAGTAGCTTCTGAGAAAGATGCTTATTGTCTTTAATCTGCTACATCCTTGTAGTGTTATTGAGTACCTTTGGATTTACTGGTTCAGAAGATAGCTCTGTTCTGTGCTTAAAATTATCTATCAGCTATCATCCTATTGGTATCTAGAGAATTCTACTATGAGTGCTTTAACTGTTAACTTTTTCTTGGCTGGGGAAAAGAAATTCTTTTACCTACAAGCCAGAGCGACATGGTGAGACTAATTAGAACTCAATATACTTGAAAATAGTGCTGCAAATGTGTAGCCATACTGAAAGTTTAAGGAAAAAAAATCAACTCAGAATGAAAGATAAAGAATTAAAAAGGGAAAATGTTTATTTATTCTTTTCCAAGATTTTTTCCACTTTGACTAAGGGAAAATGATTTTAGCTGTAATGCCTGTGATATCAGTACTAGAGATTTCTTCTAGGAAAATACAATGAACTAAGTTTTTCTATATTGCGCTTCATTAAAGAGGTCGGTTTTGAGGTGGCAAATAGTCAATAAATTCCAGTTGCAAAAGTGTAAGCAGGATCTCAGCCTCTTAAAGAGGAGGAACATAAATGAGAGATTTTCAATCAGCTAAACCTGCTTAATTTCTTCCAAGGATACTTAAAGAATGGACAGATGAATCACATGGCTGTTCAGTTATTTCTGAGAACTTTGGAAGGGTGAATGAATTGCCAGGAAATTGTCTCTGGACAGCTGTGGTGTCTATCTTTAAAATAAATGGTATTAAGAAATCACAGACCACCTGAGTTAGTTCAACTTCTAAGAGAAATGAGCAATCAAATTAATTATTTCTAAGCACCTGAGAAATAGGATGAGGAATGGTCCCCATTGATTTGGCGAGAACAAACAACATGAAACAAATGTATTTATTTCTCAAAGTGGGTAACAGACCTAGCTCACTGAGAAGAAACAACAGATGTTATCTTTTCCAGATCTTAGTAAAACTGACACTGTCTCGCTTGATATTTACACAAGCAAGCAAAGGAAAAACATTAATGACAAAGAAATTAATGGTCATGTAGAAAATGAGTTTGAAAAGTGTACTGAGACAGTAGTTAGTGATGCTACATTGTCCAAATGGAAGGCTAAATCATATGGACTTTCCCAGAAGTCTGTCCTGGTTGTTGTACTATCTGATATACGGTTAATAACCTGGATGGTGGAAGAGAGGAATGTCCATTTTAGCCCTGCAAGGCATGTAAATCATTTTGTTGAGCCTGTGCCAGAGACAGGTATGAATACATTTGTTTCTTCTGCCTTCTTGCTGCAGTCAGGTAGTTAGGAATACAATTATGCTAGCTTGCCCACTTAAGAAAGCTCCCCTCTAAAAAATACACCCTGCATTATTCTAGAAGGAATTGGGCAACCCCAGGCTGAGCTCCCAGAGTGAGGTGCAGTCACTTCTCCTCCAGTAATGCTTACTGGTCTTGTCTACTCCCCACACTTCTACAATGAAACTCCCCACACTCAAAAAACATATTCACCGAATTAATGTTGCTGTTTGTGTGCTGAGTGTGTGGGGAGAGCAGGAGCAAGCACACTGTTCAATGGCTGTGTTCATGTCAGTCATAAAAAAATGAGTAGTCTGCAGAACTGATGAGCGTTTTCAGATGTGACATTGCAGCCAATTGGATCAGTTGTCTGACTGCCAAACACATCATTAATTTAGACATAATGGCAGTGAAACAACCAGCAAGTAAGGGGGGATGGGTCTGAAAGGCAAAAGCCAATAGGTTTCATAAAAAAAATAAATCTAAAGCAGAAAAGGATTTTGTTTGGCTTTGTTTGCTCTGATTTGCTGGTATGTTGAACTCTACTAATTGATTCCATTAATAGGAGACCCGTCTTTGTGAGGAGACTGGAGTTTTAAGGACAAATGCTTTTACAGGTTGAGTATATTATAAAATTGATGCATTTGGCCTCTTAGGCAAGATGCAAAACAACATCCTTGAAGTTCCATTAGCAGAACACAGTGTTTATATGTACATGATCCCCATAAGGACTTCCTCACTAGCATACTTTAAAAAATAACCAAAAGTTGAGAAAACTGCAAGCAGCATTCCTAGGGGCAGGATATCTACCATATTCTCCCAACAGGAAGATCTCCCACACTTTCTGTTAGACAGCTGAACTTTCTAAATCCTGGAGAGCTCAATGTCTAGGGTCTGCTTGCCTTGTTCTTCAGCAGTGCCTTTAAACGCCCATTCCGTGCAGTCAGGCGTGAACTTCTCTGTTTTACAAAGCCAGTCAGTGTAAGTTTTGAAAGGGAACTTTTTAGGACAGAAATGAAGATTTGCTTTGCAAATTACAAAAGGCAAATTCTCTGAGGGATAATGTCTCCTTTTGTTATGCTCAAGACGCTACTGTCACATAGAAAGGCATTTGCTTATAATAAAGTTGATATTCTGCATCTGAGTCACCAGAAGTCAACAGAATAAGTGGAATTTTTCTTGTGTATTAATAATATCCACAGATAAAGAAAACCACTGGGTTCACACACTCAGGACTCATGAACCCCATGTGTTAGAATAAAAGATTCTGGACAAATGTTAAAAAAAAAGTATGGTAGAGTTCTGTAAATACTGTGGGACTGTGTATTGCCAGTGAGATGGTCTCCATGCTCAAACCTATCTATCTTGCAGCAGAAAGAAGTGATCTTGTGTTCCTTCCAGTCCACTGTCAGGACACTCTCACTGATGTGTAAGACCATATTTTATTCAATCCTCTACATTCTTGAATCAGCTTGCTTTCTTTCAATCACATATGGAAGAATAATGATGACAATTATGAACAAAAGCACAGGTCATCAAGACATGGCCTTTTTATACAAGCCACGTGGGATGCGTAAGAATGCTGGTAATGCTCGGCCAGGTTTGTGCTCTTCCTAGCAGGAGAAAACACTACATGCAAAACCACAGAAAAGGTACCAAGAATAAATTAAGACTGTGTCAATTAATAGAAGAACAGTTAGATCCAGTATCCTAGTTTCAGCTGACATAGAGTTTACTTTTTTGTTAGTTGCTGGTACAGGGCTGGGTTTTGGATTTAATATGAGAATAATGTTGATAACATGATGGTTTTCTGCTAAGTAGTGTTTACCCTAAGTCAAGGACTATTCATTTCCCCATGCTCTGCCAGTGAGGAGCTGCAAAAAAAGCCATGAGGGATCCTGGCCTGGAAGGCTGACCTGATCTGGCTGAAAGGGCATTTCATAGTACAGAATGTCATGCTCGGTATATAAACTGGAGGGGGCAGTGGCTCTAATCATTCCCTACTCAGGGAAGGATGAGCATTTGTTGGTGGGTGATCGGCAAGTGTACTGTGCATCACTTGTCTGTCTTGGGTTTTATGCCTCTTTCTCTTTTTCTTATAATAATAACAGAACTTTTCTCATTGCAAACTATTGGTTCTACCTTTTTTCCCCCACTTGGTGGGGAAAGAGGGAGTGGGTGCATTGTGCTTAGCTGCCAGCTGGCATTAAACCATAACATCCAGGCAGAGGAACGTGAAAGTAGTGTGCTTCTGGAAACCAGTTTGAATACATGAGACATTGCAAAATATTCCAGTGATTGTGTAAGTTTAATTAATTGAGTGTGACAGGCCCCTTCATCAGAGTCTGCCACTCCAGCAAACACCAGGGGATGTCCTGCTTCCAGTTTGTTAAAACTTCTTGTTATTGTCTGGTTTCAAGGGATCTCAGGCTGGATTTTGTTGTATAAAAATTGGCATTAGTCATATCTTACTTATGGACAATCTTAAATTTTTTCAAAGTTAAAAAAAAAGACCTTCTCATTCTTTGAAGTTTCCCCCTGTGCATCTATATGCAATCTAGATGGTAAACAGTATGCTACTGTGTCCAAAATTTAAGGAGTAACAGTCTAGAACCCATGGAAAAGATTAACTAAATAATGTATCCTGCCACTTCAGAATTTGTCTCCATGAAGGATTGCAATGATTGTAAAGAATGTCTGCTTGTTAGAAGAAAAAAAGAAAATTCCGTCAACTCCTGAAGATCACTCTCTATGAAGAAAAGTTGTGGTTTTGGAAATTACTATCTATAACCTATCAGTGATATATTTAAATGTTTGTAGTGTGGATTAACAAAGAAGAAATTGCAATTGGACAACGTTCATACAGGCAGAATGCCATGGCTGTATTCATTTTACCTGGCTTTAGGTCCATTGAAAATGGCTGTGTGTGAATCATTTGTCTAATTGATGGAGGAAAAGTGGCTCCTCCAGAACTTTCTTTCCAGATCCAAATACATCAAATTTTTAATGAGATTTTGGAACAAAAAACTGCCTTAAAAAAACCCAAAATAACCCAAACTTGTGTTAAAGGACATATCTTATGGTCAATGGATTCTGCTATTCCACAAGTAACAATAATAAGGAAAGGGATATATGCATAAAAATTAAGGTCTAAATGTCTGCTTCCAAAAGAATGTTCTCAAAACTGCTCATAAGGTGGCCTGTTAGAGAGTAAGACAGTATTTTTAAATAGGACCATGATTTTTATTCCAAGTTGGTTTAATTTTATTAGCTTTTTCAGTACTGTTGCTGTTACTTAAGTGTCAAAATCTTACTACTGGAAAAAAAATCCCATTATCTAATAACATAAAGTTGAAAATATGTGGAACAGCTTCTGACAATTGCCTTCTATAATTTCAAACTTTTATTTTGTTTTGAAAGATAACACTTCTTGGTAGAAAGAAAATCTTCTAAAACATGGATGCTGCAGTGCTATTTTCATGAATCTACAGGCATCCAGACTGAATCAATAGTTCTATGAGGAATGCAAACTTTACCATTAATCCTAATGGACTGTTTACTTTGAAGCCCATTTATAACCTTGTAAACATATTTTTATTATTTATTGATTTTCTGGCTTACTAGAATGAAAGTTCAACCTTTTTTTCTGTAACAAATTGTGGGTTTTGAGTGTAGTTTTCAGGCTGTGCTCTCTCCTCTATCTGGTCCTCACCCTGGCAATTTCATCAATACACCCAAAAAACCTGGGCTGATTTTCCTCTCAAAACCACACTTCTAAAAGTAAAGATCTTTCTTAATCTTTAGGCAGGAGATCTGTTACCCCTAGAAGCCAGTGCCCATGAGAAGTTCAGAGAAAGGAGGGAATAATCAGCTGTCTTGGCAAATACAGTCTCCAAAGCTGACAACCAAGAAATCAAAAGCTAGCGGATGGTTCCCACCAGAATCAGAACAAGGCCTGGTGGTGTTTGTTTTGCTTTCAATGGCAATTCCTAGACTGCTTCATAATGCTGCCTATTGATGTGAGGAAATAAGGATGTCAAATAACAAATATGGAAATAAAAGCTTTAAACAATCAGCAGAGAGTAGACAGAAGCAGCATTAGTGATGAAAACATAAAAAACTTATTCCTACACATAAGTGCAAATTTTAGTGGAGGGAAGGTGCATAAAACAAACTAAACCATCATCATCTTTCATTGTTGAACATTCTTGTAGGATGCTTGAGTTTTTCAGATTGGAGAGTGAATTTCTTTTTTACATAATGTGAACCTTCACTAATGTTTATTTCTGTAACACAGTCACATGTAACACATGGATATGCATCTGTATCAATTTACTCCACAGTCTTGCTCTGTGATTAATTTAATTTCAATACTGGAAATTTCACTAAAATGAGAAATATGAAGTGTCGTCACAACTCCTGAAAGTATTCCAGCATTTTACCTTAAACTGCTAAAACATACTTCATGCTGAAAAAAATAGGAACATTAGTTTTACGTACATTTCCAACCAAAGGAAACAGTTCACACTGTGGGCAGACAACTTTTATGTCCAGTTCACTGATGAAGCAACCGCAGGCTCTTTATTTACAAAGAAAATGGAGAGGTGAAATACTTGAACTGACAGAAAAACTCTGCTACCAGAGTTAGAGAGGCATCCTTAGAAAGATGGCCCAAATGACCAGCCTCATAAGAGCAAGCACTGAATGCTTCCTCCCTCTGTCTGACAGAAGAGTAGTAAACCTGCAACCATCACCTCTTATAAACCAAGAGGAAGGTAACTCCACCAGAGTGCACATTAACAAAATAAAAAAGCTTTTATCCATCATTCATTATGCTGTGGGAGGAGCTGATTCTTCAGTGGGCTCAGACTCCCTGGGGGGTAACTCAGCACCTTCTTCTCCCACTGATGGCAAGGGACCAGAGATCTTGTGCCCAGATCTTCCTTGAGCTAAGCTGACACAGACCAAGAAGGAGGTTTTGCTTATTCTGTAAGAATAGCTTTTTCCCCATTTGAATTCATGTTAGAATGATATAAACTGGAAATACTGGGCACAAGAGATATTGTATAGTCTAATCTAAAATGGATGTGCCATATTCCCTGGCTAAAATCCATGATCAGCCACAAGATAGTTCAGCAGATGAGTCTGATGTTGAGTAGGTGTCCCTCAGTCTACATACTTTTCTGAACTGCTATTGTCTCAAAAATATCTTGTGACATCTCTCTGATGGGTTGAAAGCTCATCCCACTGTCAGTCAAACTGACAGTACAAAAATAGAGCCTCCTCTTGATGTAACAGAACAGAGACAGTTCCTTAGCAGTATAACCACAATCCTGATCTGGAAGTGGCCCATGCAAGGTGTCATATTTAGAAGAAGCAGCAAGGGTCTGTGAGAGATGGTCAGAGAAACTTTCTTACAAAAAGCACAGCATACCACTGAGGACTTCAGCATGCTCAGGACTGTGAAGTTTTCCTTGCACAATACCCAGGGTCCTGAGTACACCTTGTGGATCAAAACTGCAAGGGTCTAAGGTCTGGATTACTTTTTCCTGATAGTGGTGATGAGACAGCAATTAAACCCACTAATGTCCTCATGAATCAAGTTTTTGTTCTTTGGTGTTTCAAGACTAATTAAAGTATTTTGTTATAAAAGCTCTTAAATGAAAACTCCAAAGCTTTAATTTCTAACGGTGCTTCTTCTTTATATGATAAGAGAACAGACATTTTCCCTGACAACCTTGAAACAAAAAGAACTTTTGACAGATGTGGCAGTTTCATCCCCATTTACTGATCCTTTCACTTCATGAAGGCCCAGTGGAACCACTGATTCTTTCAAAACCATCCTGCTCCACAGGTATTTAAATAATGCATTATTTGGGGTCTGTGTCTTTACATACCTACTCCTGAAATTCTCTCTTAGCTTTCCTAATTCCTGTCCTTTTACCTCTTATAAATTGTGCTATTGTCTTCAATTTGAATTCTTTTCTCCAAAGGATATGCCTCTGATAAAACAACAATCTTAAAACCTGCCATGTAAACTTGTTGGGTTTTTTTTCCAAAGTTTCCTTTTTAATTCCTCTTTTGCTTAGTTATCTGTTCTTTCTGTTAATCAGTTGGAATACACTTAAGTGGTTACCATTGATGATTTTACATCTGCTCACTCTTACTGTACTGTATGAAATTAGGTAGAATTAAAATGGAATAAATATGGATTTAGTGATGGGTGATGTTTGTTTGTTTGTTTTTTAAATTGTAAACTCAGATTTCAATATAAGTAAAGCTTAGCTCTAGGTAGGCATGAGTTAAAGTTCTGTCTGAAGCAGATGGTCCAATCCTGTCCAAAACTGCAGCACCAGGGTATGGTATGTACAAACACTAGTGTACCATTACTTAAATAGCAATTCCTTCTGCTTTGCAGTTTTCATTAGTTTCCTATATTCAAGTGAAGAGCCTGTGAGTAGTGACTGAAGTAGAGAAAATGGGCTATTTAGGTCTTTTAATACATTCCAGCATTCTTGTATTTGCTACAAATATAGAAGTCAAATATAGCACATCTAGTGATTCAGAGATCTTAGAGTGATTAATATTGCTTGGATGACCTAAAACACATCTTGATTCCAAGACTGGCTTGACTACATGGCCGTAGAATCATTAGGCTGAGAATAGCATCACTTCTATTAAGATGTTTAAGGCAAAGATATTTGGATAAATGCATTAGACATCAATAGTTATGAAAATGCCCTTCATGGCAAACCCCATTTCTTTTCATGTTTTGGGGTTTTTTTAATGATTGTGTGATGTCATTAACTTAAAAAAATTCCCTTTCACTGTCTGCCAGTGTTCATATATAGGCATAGGCTGAGCTGCCTGATTTACCTGCATGTAGGTAACATTTTGGAATGATCCTTCTGGTGTATCTTTTCACTGTGATACATGAGGAGAAACACTGCTTGAAGAAAATATTTTTATGTGCAGAGCGTCTGTGTTGTCCACTACAGGTGTGTGCTAAAGTCTGTGAAGAGACAAGTGTATGTTGGTGTTGATGGCTGAGGCCAGCAGGTGCCCTTCAGCCCAGCACTGTCCCTCAGGGTACCACAGCAGGTGGGGTGAGTGTGCAAGGGTCTTACACAGGCTTGCAGCAGGGTCTCATCTAAAAAGAAATTTTCAAGAAAAAACTATTCAATGGAAGAATCATCCCTGTCACTGATCTTGGCAGTATATGTTTTTTGTTCCCTCAGCATATTTGCTTTCATTTGGTGTCCTTCAATGTACAGTGAGCTGTGTGCTCTCTTTAGCCAGAGGCTGGCATGGCTGTACCTTGTTGCCGAAGCAGATCAACTGATAAAGAAGCTGTTGAAGGCAGAAATTGAAAAGCCTGCCATGCTCATGAAGGCTCAGTGTTGCAAAGAAGGGCACCCTAAGCCTCTGTTATGAATCTTCTTCTGAAATCAAGTGTCTGCAACAACCACCTTTTCCTATCCCTTGCCTCCTTTACAAATAATAATCAATGCAGTGATAAGGACCTTGAACGCACTCCAACTATGGCATGATCCAGGCTCTGAGTTTGGTGTTGTTATGTCCCATCATCTTCTGATGAGATATTTCCACTTTACATATAAAACTTCATTCACTAAGAAATTAGATGGATTCCACTTTCTGTATCAATGCAGGTAGGGTAGTGAGTTATTATCTAGTTTCTCCTTAAAAAAATCTTATTAATTCCCGAATTACTGAACTGTTTAGTAAAAAAGACATGGAGAGAAAGGTATCCCATTTCCAAGAATACCCTATCTTTTAGAGGGCAGTCACTTTTCTGGGTCTGTGAAAGATATATAAACTTGTCTTCTCAAACAGAGGAAAAAAGCTGATGGCAGCTTTCTGTAAAGACACGCCTTCAGACAAAAGGGGAAAAGGGTGGTTTTCTGGCACTGCCAGATTAGTGTTTTGGGTTGTTCGGTTTTGAGCCTGGTGGGTGAGATAGGCCTCTCTTTTACAAAGCCCTTGAGGGCTTAAAGAGAATCATGATGCCTGACTGCTCTGTGCTACTTTTGACTTGCTTGCACAGATGTATGTATAGAAGCAGGGATGAAGGTACCTTTGGAACTTCTCTGGTGTGTGAACATAAATGTAATGCTTTTGAGATTTGCAGCAGTTTTGACCATTGGTATTCTGGATCCAGCCTTCACCCTATAAACTTGTGTTCCCAAAATGAACAAGCAAAGTACTCTTTCAATGCTTTCAATTAAATTAGCACCTTCAGAAAGAGAGATCACACATGAAATGATGAGTGATTGAAACTGGAGGAAACTAAATGAAGACATTTAATGCATGATTATTCTCTTAAATGGCAATATTATCATACTTAGAAATATGGCAAATCCCAGTTTAATTTTTAGTGTTGTGAAACCTGAACCACTGAGCCCAAAGTTAAATGTTGATCATACTAACCCATGCAACACGCACACTGTATATTTTTGATTTTTAATGTTTCTTCAGTTTTCCCAAACACTTTGTGGTATATCTGGGTCTTAAAAAAGAAAACCCCAGCCAGTAAACACAGCAGATAGCTGTGTTTACGTTTTAAGGCCCATGAGAGCTTATAAGTATACTGTCATTGAATTTTGAGTCTCATTTTTCCTACATGGATGAGCAGTGCAAATAACAACCACGCTGTCATGCTATAGTCTCAATATCTGGAGTGATCTTCTCTGCTTGGATATTATGCCATAATCAAGTTCTTTTCCAATACTTCTCACCTGTCTTTGTCTCTACTTCAGACTGCAATATTTCTAGGGTAAATACTGCTTGTTGATGGATATATGATTGATGGATTCTTGTGTGGTTTGAATACCTTAAAAGTATAAAAAAATATAGTACTACTGTTTTATTTTACTTCGTGGGGCAGAGATTTGTTTCACATACGTGAAAAAATCCCCATCCTGGCATTTCAGATAATCCTCATAGGAATTCAGTAATAAGGTTGACAGTGACTTCTGGAAGCCATCTGCTTAGTTTGAAGCAGGCCCAACTTTGTGGCTAGAAGTGGTTGCTCGGGGGCTTGTCTAGAAGTGTAGTATCTCCAAGGATGAAGATTCCACAGGCTCTGTGGCACCTCTGCCAGTGCCCACCCACTTCCTTCATGACAATTGTTTTCCTTGCCTTCTGTTAGAATGTCTCTTGTTGCCTCTTGTATTTTCTACAACTCTATTCCCCCTGTGCCACCTTCCAAATCCTGTTATTTGATATTTCAGTTTCTTACAAGAGGACTTGTCCACAGCACAGATACCTTGTGTTATTTTGGTAAGAAAATGTCAGCTGCAAGCTCTGTTCTTGCTGTTCCCTTCCTCAGCACTGGAAACAGGAGACTTCTAAGAGGTCTGTGGGTATGTAAGAAAGTATTTCTCAGAAGTTCATGTTCCTTGCTCAGCTGTGTTGTAATGCTCTGAAGTCTTAAGGTGCGAGCCAGATTTCCTCTAAACATGTAGTTTGCTACAGGACATGCAGGTTGCTCTGTAACTCTAAGGACACACAGCTCTTACCATGGCTGGAGAGGCCCACAGCACATGCCAGAGGTCTTGACTAATGGTGGTGTCTTGATGCTGCTTATTCTCTTTCTTTTTAATTTCTTACTTCAGCTTTCATATTCCATAATGCTAAAATGAAAGGAAAAAATCACATCTGTGACCTTCTCCAGTTATTCAAATAGAGTCAGTTCCAGTTTTCCACTTTTTACATATTTATTCATGATAGTGTCTGAATGGGTACTATTTTCATTTGCTTCCCTTAGAATTCTTTCCTTTATAGTTAATGCTACTTAATTAACACACTCATCTGAATATACAGAAATCTGACAATCATAAACTTTAGGTCACAATGGGAAATGTATTTGTACACCTGCAGAACACTGAATTCAGATCTTGCTCATTAACCATTCTTTTTCTTCACTTTCTGTTGTCTCTAGGAATGGGTGTAGGTTTTGTTCCTACCAGAACTTTTTTGTCTCACTATGATGCAAGCTTAATTTTAAAATAATCTCATTATATTTTCAGAGACTAACTATTCCTTTACTTTTTTTTCCCAATTCTGTTTGTTTGTATTTGGCTTTTTTCATCTGTACAGAAATAAGGTGTAGAAAGTCCTCTCCTTTCATCTCTCTCTCTCTGTGTGTAATGCATACAATGTATCTATCATATTTGTAGGGGCTCATTTGTATAGGCTGAAGAGGTATTTTGTGGGGTATCTCTCAGTGATGTAGTAAAGGTTCTTGAGAGGGGAGGGTTTGTATTATGCTTCATAAGAAGACGAACACTGCAATATTGCTGTATATTCATTTATCCATGCTGTGGGTGTTCAGAATGTGGAAGAACATCTCTGTGGACCTTGGATTTGATAGAGGTCATACAGTCTAGAAAGCTGTTGTTAGTATGCTTTGGAAATCATGGCTCAAAGCTATTCTTCTCTAGCAGAAACAATTCAGTTTGTTCACGTGTGTGAACAGCATATTCTAAAAAGTTCTCAGGAATCATTGATTTGTAGATGGCTCCTGTGACCATCCTTTGAAGCAACTTGCAAAGTATTTTCAGTCTACTTTCTTTTCAGCAGGAATGATTTGAATCTAGCAAAAAGTGTGCCTTCATTTTTCCCCTTGAAATAAATGGCGAGCACAAAACCAAAATTTTAAGCTTTCAGACACAACAGAAGGGCTCTGTTTTCCAGCAACCAGGAGGTTGAGTTGTAGAATAGAAATTAATTTCATAGTGTGTATTGTGATGGTAAATACTTTGTGAATCATTCTGCTGGCTTCTAGTTGGATAATGCTGATCTTCACAACACCCAGATATAAACTATCCATGGATACATTCCTAGAACCTTATGTCACTATAGAAATAATAAAATCTGAAAAACTGGAATTTTATATAAAATTATTACAACTTATTTATATGAAAAAGCCGGTATTTATGACCAGTAGTCAGCAGTTGGGTACTGAAAATACTTCCAATGTGACTATGTGAATTGCAAGAAAGTCCAAATTGTCCTTTGGTCTGTACCTCTTCCAGTGTCATCACAGCAGCATTAATTCTCACTGTCACAGTCTGGGTGTCTCCAGGACTGTCCTACAGCTCTTGATACAGGTTTAAGATCGGCATCTGCCTTTACCTCACCTTAATGACAGTAATGACTCCCTGTCTGGGGAAATGTGTATTTGTGTGATAGCCTTTGGCCTGCCCAGTGACTGAAGCATGGACTGGGGATGGAGGCAGAAATAAGTGAGGAGGAATCACAGCTGTAACCTGCCGGCATGCCAATCTGTGGTAGATCTTGCTGCAGAGTTCAAGGGTTAGGTGATGATAGAGGGAGAGATGCCGAAGTATTTTTGGTGTTTCCTTCAAAAAATACCATGGAGGTAAAAGAAAACGGAGTTTCTAGGAAAACATTGAGAGAGCTCCACTAAGGTCGGGTACCCAAAAATAATTCCAGCTGGTGGGAAAGGGAAATTTCCTCATTCCTGAAACCAGAAATGTCAGCACTAACTTGCTTCTGACTTCTTTATTCTCTTTGTGGCTCCAGGGACCGAGATACAGCTCCCTACTCTGCAGTGCTATTATGACATGTAAGAGCAGTCTCTGTGCTTTTAAAATGAGCATAAGCCATCCTGTCAAATACGTTTATTTTATTCATGTCCCAAGAATATATTTCAAGGGAAAATATGTTCTTCATCCTCTGGCTTCCACATCTATTGACACCTCTAATATTTACCAATACAGAAAAAGATTATGCGTGTAAAAAACTAATGTTTAGAAAATGATAATCAGTTAAAATTGTAAAAAATGCAATAGTTGCCAGCCAGTTTGAATGAGCCTAAATAAGCAGGCAACAGAGGTAGAATTAGAGGCACTAAAGCCCAGTGACATGAATAATATGAAGAAGTGAATGTGGCTTGCAATGAAAAAGAATCCCAGTAAGCATCTACTGTTATCTGTAAGCCACAAAATGTTGCTGACAAAAATACTTTGGGGAATAATGGCCATTTCCTTTCCAAGGTTTTCTACTCCAGTTCTCCCCAAATGCTGTCATTAAATAAAAACTCTTCTGAAAAGCCATTACACCTAACCTATGTTCAGAACTATTTCTGAAATTATCTGTTGTCCCTGTTCTGATTTCAGTGGTTGGGTATCTACACCAAAATCACTGCTGTTTTAATTGGCATACAGTGACAGACTTTTGGTGCACTTCATAGAAACTTATGGAAAGTTAATTTCCCTCTCAACGCTGCACTCCATCCAAGCCACAATTTTAAGGCATTTCTAAGAGCAGGACTTAAAAAGTCTTTCAGGATAGATGATCAAGCATTCCTGCAGAACCTAACTTGTTTATTGAGTGTCCCAGGGAGCAATGCAACTGGCAGTGTGTTGTGGCCTGAACATTGTTTATTTGTCTGTGCCAAGTAGTTTTGTAACTGCTCCTTACAGAGAAAGCAAACGAGGGTCCAGAGGAAAATCCACTCAGTCACAGCTGGACCATACTGGCAGTGAAGGTTGCTTGGAGAAGTTTATACATTTCCTCTGTTCTTTGCAGAGGGAACTTGAATTTCTAGGGGTGATACTCTGGATGGTCCCTGCCTCTTGTGCATGATATTTCCAGAGTTCATCACTCATCAATTCTTAGAGCCAGTTCAAGGCTTCCCAAGGCCAAAACCAAATTTAATGCAATAACAGGTATTAAAATGATGTATGACAAATAAATTAATACATTAATTTCAGGGCATGAAACTGGGGGAACTGACTACTTCTGCTCCTGAGGCTAGCTGCCATTTCCACACTGCCTAGGGAGTGAGTCTCATTCTGTGCCTGGCTGTAAGCAGCTTCCCTGCCAGCCCTGGTCACTTGAAATCATGATTTTGTCACTGCTATTCATGTGCCATGCTAGGAACCTGTTGTTTTGCTTACACCTGGAGCAAACCCCCTCCATGGCATTACATCAAATGCTATCACAAATACACTGCTTGGTTTTGCTTCAAATTGCACAGCAGGATAAAGAATGAAAATTCAGAAGATAGGTATTTTATCAGTGGTGTAGTTGAAGAAATTTATCACAGACATTTCCCTCATATGCTGCCATCAATTTGCATGTAGTATGGAAAGGTAAAATACATTAGACTTCAGCACTGTAGATCTTCAGGACTGATTCTAAATACAAGTAGCCTTCAAAAAAAAAAATAGTGCAAAAGATAAAAAAAAACCAAACAGTGAAAATAACTGTAAGCTAATAATAATTTCTGTAGAATGTAACACATAGAGGCATGTAGAAGTGTTTGTGAGCTTCTAAAAGAGTAGCTTTGTAGAGGTAACAGTTCATTAAAATGAGAATAGCAGGGAACCTGAGTTATTTTGCTGATTCATGAACTCTGCAGACACAAATGCTGGTAGAGTAGTTATTCAATGAGCTTCCATTACATTAACAGAACTGTTCTGGGTATTACTACTAGAAAAAACAACCTATAGAATCAAGTACTTAGAATCTGATTTTCAAATTGCTCTCCTTTTTGCATTTGCATCGATGTTTTGCATTTGTTTGAAGCTTGCATCTGCTTCCAAACAATAAGCACTAATTTTAAACCTGTTTAGTACTCATTTAACCCAGATAGTTCTTTTGTGGCCATTTCACATGCATCTGGGATTCAGTGCAAAGAGGTTGCATGGAACAAAATGAGAGGAAAATGCTACTAACCAGCAGCTGCAAGAAAGGGCCAAAAGAAAAAAAAAAGTGGAAACACTATACAAATATGCTACCATTATGACTTGAGAAGCAGGCACATAGATAGTGACCCTGTGATTATGTTAGGTAGAGGCTGCTGTGGATGATGACTGGCTACTGGGAAACCTAAGCTTGATTTGTGTGAGAGATACTTTCACTGATTCAATGGATCTTTGATATGCTTTAGGTAATTTGCACTACTTACATGTCAGCTGAGGTCAATGAAGTTTGCCAGAGCTTTTTACTCAAAGACATCCTAAGGAATAGAATGTCACCTAATCTAAACTAGCAGAACTAGGAGTCTGTTTCCTGCAAGAATTAATGCATCCATTGGAAGGGTGGTGAGATACTGATACAAGTTGCCCAGAGAAGCCGTGGATGCTCCATCCTTGGAATTATTCAAGGCCAATCTGGATGGGGCTTCAAGAAACCTGCTCTAGTGAAAGGTGTCCCTGCCCACAGCAGGGAGTTTGAAATTAGGTGTTATTTAAGGTCCCTTCCAACCTAGGCCATTCTATGATTCCATGATCTAATGAAACATCTAGTTCACCACTGACCAAAGCTATAGTCACTTTTGATATTTGTGGTCATAAACCCCAAAACTAATGAGGATTGAATGGCTGAATACATGTAACCTAGATACACCATGGCCATATGCAGCTCTCATTTAATCAGAATAAATTAACTGGAAATCAGTGATGTGACCCAGTAAAAAATCCACTGGAGTTGAGGATGGATGTGTTCAGTTATACTCTGTTAGGCAGTAATCCTGGGTGAGAGAGGACCCATTCCCTCAGTTTAACCACCTGTAACACGAGGCAGCCTTGCCAAGTACCTGTGATCCAAATCGAAAGCGGTACAAGCATGGACACTCTATCCACTTGTAATCTACTGCAGAAGCATTTGTCTTCCTTCATTATGTCAGTGTTAATGGGGCTGTGCTTCTCAGCCTGACACAGTGGTTGTACCCCTGGATCAGTGTCTGTTGTAAGGTGAGCTCTTGCAATCTGTCACCTCTGCTCCCACACTGGATTTCTTGTTATTTTTTTTGTACAGACTTAACACATTACAGTGTGACAGAAATCTGAAACAAGTCACAGAGCCAAATGCCACATCATCTGCAGCTCTATTTCAAGGCAATGAGAGGACTATGTTAACTGCTTCTATTTACTGTCATCCACTTGTGAAATTCATGGGAAAACAGTAGTGACAGAAATTTTCCTTCCTATATATCTGAATATGATTTCCTTTTAACATGTCTGCAAATGTGGTTCATAAGGTGTCTATTTTGATTCTAGCATATTATGTTAATTTTTACGTGGTCTTAGCATTATCTTAGCATATTGAGCTGATCTTGCTCTGACTTACTTAAAAAACAGGGTAAATCTTTAGGAAAGAATACATGCTTCCATATCAAGAAGTCTTTCCTTGCTGTACAGAGAAACTGAAATGAGGGATTGTGTTTTCAAAGTAGTGTGTGTAGAAGTGTGACTTCAAAGTTTCATTCTTAAGTAGTAGTTGTTCCTCCTGAGATCAGTGGACATTTACAGGAGTTCAGCACATTTGATGCATCTTTCTTGGTTTATGCTACTTAGAAATGCACAATTTTCATTAAAAAAACTATGTGTATTCGGAAATTTAGACTTGAATTAATTCCTCATTTTTTAATTATGAAGAAAATGTCTCTATAACACGAACCTGACCTTTTGCATCTTAGAGGGTGGATAAAACAAGCAGTTCAAATAATAAGTAAAAACCCCAGATTTTTAAAAAGACTTGAATTTTCTGTCTGTACAATTTAATGCAGAAAAAATAGGTCTCAAAATAAAAGCAGAAGACCATCAGCTGCCTCTCCTTCACCCAAGGATTGCACTTATTACTGGATCAAAACATGAAAACCTTTAATGGAACACTACCCAATACAACACATATAATTGAATAACCTTGAGAGGAAAGATTGGGGATTTAAGGGAGAAGATCAATTTAAAATCACTTAATGGATGGAGGCATTTAAAATGACATAGACTGAAGAAGGTGAAAGGTGCTATGGAATAATTGCTTCCATCCTCTGGAGATAGTGTCTTAAGATGTAAATGGGAGTCCATGTTTCAGTAATTTGTTGTATGAGAAATATACCATCACCAAAGGAAAGAAAATTGTGAGATAAAGAAAAATTTTCTGAACTTTGTAAAGACCACCTCACCTAAGGTTTGATTCAGTGTCCACTGCAGTCTATGGGACATTTTATTCCCATTGGAAGATGTCAGTGGACTTCAGTAAGCTTGCATGAGTCCTCTTACGATTGTATAATTTTACAGGAGAGAAATAAATTGTTATTAAAGATATATCAGTACCTGAAGCTCAAGTCTGTAGCAAAGAAGCAGGCTCCTGTCGCAATATGACACAAAAGAAATGACACTCACATACTGAGATGTCCAAGGCAGAAAAGGGGCAGTTTATTTACAGACCTCAGCATTTATAGAATTCTAACAGTGACCATGGATTGGAGAAAGAAAATCTTCTTCTCTAATCACACTGGTCAATTTAACAGTCTATAAATTCTCTCCTCTACAGAAAGGAATGCAAAACAACCATTGTTTACATGAAAAGTGCGTGAAAAAACTCCATCTCAAAAGATAAACACAGAAAGCTAAAAAAACCTTTAAAAATCTTAAAAAAATAAAAAAGAACAAAGAAAAACAGAATGACAGGCTCTCTTAAATGAACATATTTGGTCACATCAGAAGCAAAAATCTTGGATGTGAATAGCTTTAGAGGGGCTCTTTAAGCTTTTTGGTGGACATTGATACATGTCCTTCTTCATCCATCACATGTTCCACATCCGACAATGTGCATCTACATTGTAAGACTTGGAACATCTGTGGGTCAGTAGATTACAAATCAAATAACACCTGTTTCTATGCAGCAGCATGAATGTATAAATAGGGCCCTGCACTGGCTGCTCTGTCATGGATTTGACATTTTTTGTCCCTAGAAGGCAGTCTTGGACATGTAGTGATCTGAGTAAATGTGGGCAGTCATGTTTAAGTGTGGTTCTTCCAAGCTGCAGGCATTTATGGGTGTTTGAGATCGCGTTAAGGATGGCACAAGCCCAACTCTTTATGCTCTGAGTTCATCTGATTATATCTGAGTTCATACAAATTCCTTATGTAAAAGTATCCAAAAGACCAAAGCTTGGGAATTATTGGCTTCCATGAAGAACTGAACATACTCTTAAAATCTATATATATAGAGCTTCCAAAAAGAAGTAGGAATCAGTTTTTGGCAAAAATGCTTCTCAAGGATGAAGACATTTGAGGTGCAGCAAATCCAATCTGGGACAGCTTCTTGCATAGGGTGCATTTCATCTGCTACAGACAAACGCAAGAACTCTCTAAATAACTCTGTGTGACTAGCACATACACTTTTCAGCTGATAGAAGCTAAATTTCATACCAACCATCTTCTAACACATCTAAAAGCATTGCACCTAAAGTCCTTCTTTTGCTTTGTGTTTTCTGTTTACTTCATGAGTCACTTTTCACCTGGTGACTAACTCCTGATGGAAGAAAAAACAAATCACATAACCCAAGGAAATTTTCTTTATAAAGAAACTTTAGTGTGGAAAATTCTCTCCTTAAATGCTTGTCATCTAATATCTGCTGCCCTTGCCAGACACTGAAGAAACAAGTTTACAGAGTGGAGATCCTCCTAACCGCTATTTCTCTTTCTCTAGCCCTCCATCTCACAGGAAATGATTCTTTCTCTAAACTCTGACACTGCTGAAGAGCTCTTGAGTTCTGAACATGTTATTTTACCATTCACAGGCCTTTGAACTGTTGCTTTTAAATGCGGCTGTTGAATTAATGAATAATTTTGCCAGGTGTTAGAGCACATGAAGGGAATACCAGCCATACGCTTTGGTTGATCTGTGTTCATTTTTACACTACAAGATGTTTATTATGTTAAGATAAAAGGTCTGGCTCATTCCCATACCTTTAATACGAAATTCAAATAATGAAGACACAGTTAGTAAAAACTTCTGAGAATGAATGAATAAATGAGATTTACAAAGCCAAAGAAACCAAATAATTTGTTTATATGCAAAACTCATTAAAAATGTTGCTTATTTAATCTGATTTAGATTAAAGGAATAATGCTGTTATATCAGGTTGTCACATTTTCTGATGAGAACCATGACATATCAGTGACTATAAAATACATGAAAAATAGAGACACTTCAGGTGTTGAGATACTTGAGGTGTTTGATTTTTTGGAGGAAGCTGAAAAGAGATTTAGTTGCCATTCATAAGCTGATATAAGAATATTCATCTTTACACTTCTGGCTTTCCATGGACAAAAGCCACAGAGGAGTTCTCCCAGGATGGACTGCTTTTCAGTAGTGGTGGTAGGGAAGCCAAAAAATTGTCCTTCTTTGAAAGTTTGGAGATAGGCTTCACCTAAGCACAAACTCTGAGTGGGTGGTGGTGTTGGAGGTGGAATTTGGTTCTGGACTGTGCCTGGACTATTTGTGATGCCGTGAATTTATGCTGTGACGTGTAGTAGTCCTAGTCTCCTGTTTACGCAGACTAACACCTTTGTGGGACATTTTTGTTCTATTCACATGTGGGTTGCAGGTCAGCATTTCCCCTGTGTAGAAATCATGATACAAGTAACAGGGGAACAGTATCCTCTCTCCAGTATGAGGTCTGTAAGAAGAACTGGAGGATGCTCACTGCGTGAGCTGGCATCATGATACTCTATGATGAGCTCTCTGTGTTCATCTGTCATGTTTTGCTCACAAGCTGACATTAATGGCACCACTTTTATAGTCCAGAAGGAACATTTTCTCCTAACAGGACTGATAAGGTTTATCAATACTTTTCATTTTCTCCAGAGGTGTGGTCCACTTCCTGTTGTGTCTGGATAGCTGACAGTATGTAGCATAATATATTGACTATCCTTTCGTTTCTGGTGGCAAGGCATGGCTTTTGTGGCTGCTGAACATTTACTCTACAGTTTCTATTTCTGTACTGGCATTAGTCAGCTTTCCTGATGTGCTTTGTCATCGTTGTGCCATTGGATTTCAAGAGTGCAGTGAAAGATCCACACTGCCTGCTCTCTGGGGTTTCTTGCCCCTGGCTTTCCTGAAGAGAAACAGCCTTGATGCTTAGGCACTGGCAGCAAGAATCTTGGTGGAAGGGCCCTAGGTTTTTTGTCATGAGGCAGTGCTTTATGTCCTGTTGAGTAAGTGGCCTGGGGAAGTGTTCTAGGTTGAATCTACATTGCATGTCTTTCTGTAGTGTATAGAGTCTGGTTGCAGAGCCAAATCCTGGTCTGCTTCCTAGTCTGCTTGCAAAGCCAACTCTACCACATTCACCATTCTTCCCCTGAAGGGTGACAGGTCAGAGAATGAAATGTGCAAGAAGTTCTCATCAGAGCTCGTCATCTAGAACCACAGAAGCGGTGTAAGAAGCTACACAGAAAATAAACCTTACGGGGAAATACTGAAAAAAGATAATGAAGAGATGTATGACCTTCAATGTTTGCCACATTATAAAGTTTATTATGATGTGCTTAGATCAACTGTTTTGCTATCCAAGAAATAATGCTTTCCCCTCTGCTGGTCTTAACCAACAATTGCTACTTAACACTGAGAAACAGGCATCTTAAGAAAAAGGACAGAGACAAAGAACCTCTTCTTGAATACACTGATATTAAGATAATGAAAGGTTTCAATGGAAGTATTAATAAAGGTTGACAATACTGGGTTTTATGATTCTCTTTATATAGTTCATTTAAATTAAATAAAAGTAGCTCTTATCTGTAGAGCTCCTAAAGCCACACTGTAACAATAGTCTCAGGATCATCTTCAGTAAGATACTCAAAGTCAGGGCAGGTCTGTGAGGAAGGAGCTAATGTCAGGTGCTGTCTTTAGACTCCTAAGAGAAGTACCAGCAGGACTGAAGTGATGACCTACAAATTTCCTGTATGTTGCATGTATGTCAAATACAAAGGGAGAGTAATCAAAATAACCTGGTAGAGATAAAAATGACAAAATATAGTTGGTGTAACAGCACTGATGCCTTCGCTGATAGCTCAATGTCAAAGATACGATGCATGTGTCGCTCACTGTAAAAATGTCAGCATTTGTCAGGTATAACATCTCCCTGGGACTGACTGACATGTAAGTCAAATTGCAGATTCTGCTCCTACAACACAAAGTGATTAAGTAGAGCTTAAAAAACCCCATTCAGATAAATAAACTATGTTTAAAACTGTCTCAGCTTCTCATTGGTAAACACTGTTTCTGTCTACTAATATATATTGACAAAATTAGTGTTTTCATGCAATGTTTTATGGTACATTACCTAAACTCAATGAGCAACTCACACTCTGGTTTTTTGTTGCTAACAGTGGTTCACAGTGTTTCACTACTAACTATGGGTGTCACAGCAATAATTTGACAAGCAATAAAAAGAGAAAATGTTCTTTGGTGGAGTTTTTACTGTCTATTCTACATAGTCTCAATCACTGAAGTGAAAAAAATGAAGATAAACAGCTTAACTAGTATGTTTACATGCAGGTATTTTCTTTTAAGATTAATTGAATTTCACATATAAATAAAAATGCTTTGATTACAACTTTATGAATTTGAAGGAGCTTTGAATGAACTGTCAAGTTTAGAAAGGAAAAATGCTCCATTTTAATGACACTGAAACATGGTGAAAACAGTGCCACGCCTTTTGATTTGTCAATTTCCAGAATACTACATCTGAAGTTCTTCATTAACTAGTAAACTAATGGCAAGATTTTTGATTTCCAGATAAAACTGAAAGAATCCCATCAGATTTACAGGACAAAAATCTGAGGCCATTTTAAGGAAGCCAATGTTGTTCCAGCTCAGCAAGTTACTTAGATATACAGAATTCAACAGGATAAGTTACTCCAATTGACTATGTGATGACAGGATCTCAAAGTAGGGCACATCTGGCTGTTTATTTGCTAGAGTTCTGTAAATTATTGTTAAAGTTGTAAGAATTAAAACCCAGGAAATATTGAAGAAATGGGGTGGTTGTTCTTATCCCTTGCTTGTTACAGCACAGTACTTAGTTAGCATTGTTTAGTTTTGTGAGCTATTCCTTTGAGGTACATGATTTAATGCTCAGTGACTGCCCCTATACCTTGGAAGAAGTGTGAAAAGAAAGCAGATGCAGCTAACAGGATAACTATTTAAATATCATCATAGCCTTTTTGCAACAACCAAGGTGAAAGAACCTTTAAAGCAATTAAAAAATCCCTAAAGATGTGTCGAAACCACTGGTGGAAGATATTAATGGGATTGATCTAAAGGGATATTTTATAAGTGCATTGAGAAGAGCATGGACTCTGCTAAGCAGCTCATATAAGAAGGGAATATACCTGGCTTTTAATCTCCACTCAACTATTTTTTAAAAATTATTTTATAAAAAGACAGTATCTGTCTGTGACATGAAAACAATTCCCAACAGTAAACTCCACAGTTCCTAGGACTTTATCTTTCAGGATAATGATATGAGGCTGACCAGCCCCTTGGCAAAAAGTCATCCTCTAGGGTGTACAAATCTCTTTTCCAGGGCAAGTCTTTAATAAGAAGTCATATTTCTTAGCACAAGGCACCCAAAGTTACCAAGTTATTTAATACAATGTAATTGCCCCTGTACCTTATATAGCACTTGCTCCAAAGGTGATTTTGAAGAGCTCTTACTGACTGACATGGACCTCTTAGGAGTCAGCTTCAAGAAGGAAAGAAATGCCTAGGTAGTAGAATACAAGGGCTTAAGCATTTGGTGTCCATAGTGATGCCCTGCCGGATACACACACACGCAAACACACACACACACACACACACACACACACGCACACAGAAGACAAATCTAAGACAATTTTCATGCCAAATATAAAGGAGCATTTGCAGTTAGCAGCTTGGTGGTCATCTGAAGGGATCTGGAGATTAGAAATCTAAGCCTTGCCTGAGTCTCACTAAGATTTCAATGTAGCATAATAGAGGTCTTGAGAAATACCAGTCATTTGGGGTAAATTAGCCAAGGTGAGATACTACACTGATGTGCCTGCCTGACACCTCGTGCCTGAACCAACTCACTCAGGGCTAGGTTGAACATCAGTGTGTGGCATGTTCTGTACCATCTAACATGGTTTTTGTGCAGAAGTACCTAAAAGTGTACTGCACTCTCTTGTGCTCCAAGGGAAAGTCATCTGTTGCTGATACACAGTTTTACATTTTCCCTGCTGTGATGATTCAACTGTGCTTGCTGGCACACCGAAGTGAAGAAGCCAAATCTCCACTCATTTCTTCACTCCTCCCACTCACTCTCCATGAAGAAGAGGCATTAGCAGCTGTGCAGAATCATTGTTATGCTGCTGCCTGCTGCTACATGCAGCCCACACAAAATCTTGCTATTAGTAAATAAAATAAATGCCAAGATAATTTTAAAATGATACAATAACTCTTAAGCGAACATTTAATACAGCCTGACAAATAGAGGCAAATTACAGTGACAGAGGTATCTACCTCAGTTCTTAACTCACCGCTCATAACAAAGAATATGACTCCATGTTATGATGATAAGAATGTCAGACTGTCTGTTTTTAAGGATTTGTAGAAAAAACCCCACCAACCAACCTTCACAGGGAAAGAACCTCCCAACTGGAAGGAGACTTGCTGAAACAAAGATATTTTTTACACCTTCAGTCTTATGATAGACCCTGGGCAGAAAAGCCCTGTTCCTGGTAGCCATGACACACTGTCAGGACTGAAAGACACCTGGAAGGACATCCATTTACTTCATGGCCTAAGGCAGAAGAACATCCAGTGAAAGGCACCACAGTCTCCACAGCACCAGCTGCAGGGCTTTGCTACTCTTGTTTTCAGAAGGTCTTCTGCATATTCAGCCTTTGTCTCAAATTCATTTAAGGGCTAAGGATAACAGATACTCATATTTTTGCTGTGCAGGTACGTTTCATGTACTTGAAGGCTGTTAACTTCTTCCCCTGTCATCCTTTCTACCAATGTTTACCAAATTTCAAACCACTTCGTTAATATTTTTTTACAGGTTTTGCTTCTTCATTGCTGCTATGCTTATTTGACTTTCTGCTGTTGGTCCAAATCTTTCCTGAACTGTGTTAATGAAAGATCAATTAGTATTACAGAAGAGACCTCATGAATGCTGAGCCACATGGAAAACCACAGAAAATGTTCTCTTATTGTTGTCATCTTAAAGTAACCACTTCTTTAATTTCTTAGTCTGTCACGGGAAATGTGTCATAATGAATTGTACCTGATGTTAAAGGAGGAACTCACATACATCTAGAGGGATTTAGGAAAAATTATGCCCCCTTGAGTTATTGTTTCGGGTATTTAATTTTCTTTTATAACAGAAGTCATTCCAATGATGCAGCTGAATAATGCTGACACATTAATAATATTTAGTTAAAAAATAGTGAAGCCAGGTATTTTTTGTTTTTCAAATTGTGCTATATGTTGGGTGACATTTTCATAATTAGAAACTCGCATACAAGTCTTGAAAAACACGTAGAGAAGATAACAAAAGAATTGTCTAATTGCAGATACTGAAAGCAAATATCTTAAAATTTGGGGCGCCCCAAAAGAAGGAGACCTCAAAGAAATCTGGTTATTTAGAGGAGTCTGATCTGTTTCCTGGGGTAGCAGAGTAAATTCACTTGTTTCATGAAAAGTTAATTTGTGATTCTGTGAACATAGACCTAGAGATTAAAAATCTAATTAATGCCAGTCAGTATGGTATCATGAAAAGTAGGTCTTGTCAAAAAACCTGATAGCTTTTTTTGACAAGATTACAGGTCTGCTTGATAAAGGCAACTGTGCTGACATAGTTTACATGGATTTCTCCAAGGCATTTGACAGAGTACTGCATGATTAAAAATCTTAGGTTACAGGTGCAAGTTGGGTGGATTAAAAATTGGTTCAGTGACAGGTCTTAAAATGTGGTTGCTAATAGGAAGGCATCAATGAGCATTACTGCTAGAGCTTCTTGGGAATGGTCCTTGGTCTCACCACATCAAATTATTTTAATCGTTTACATAGGTAAATAGCTCCCAACCTTTTCTGCTTGTGGCTTTCTGTTTCACTCAGAGTCAAAAATACTTCCTGGTACAAAAAAAACGTAATGTCTTGCAGGGCTAGTTCCTCTACTCTGTATTCTCTCTCACATACCCATGCCCTTGTTTAACTGTTGCAGCACCACTGGAACCCGAATTTGGTTGCTGCCATTTTAGGTAAAGTGCAGAGATTTTAGTATGTTATCAGAGGGAGTAAAGTGTAATCCACTGCTATGTGGTTTATGTGGAATGGGCACATTTAGAAATAAACATAGCATTTGGAAATCTAGGAATTAATGTTTCTGTATGAACATTACAAGTTCTATCTATAGTATGAAAACTCGTATTGGAAAATTCTGAGGAGATTAGTGTTGCCTTCAATAACTGCCTAATCCTGAGTTTTATTTGCAATGCTGTGACCAATGTAGCCCTCACTAACTAGAAATATGAACTAAAACCCAAGAACTGATTTTTTTTTCCTTGATCAGACTTCTATTAAACCCTTGTATTCAGCTTTAGTATACATATTTTAGAAGCTGGGGGGAGGGGAATACTCAAAAGAGCTAAAGATGGAAGCACAGAAATATTTCAAAGATGGAAAAAAAATCCATGTAATGTCATTCTTGGGAAAGTCTATCCACTCTTGTTTTTTAAGCAAAAGGGTTGATAAGCAACTTGATTACTCTCTTTAGATTATCAGACATGGAAAAGATATTCTGCAGGGAGAAGCTATTCAGTCTTTCAGACAAATGCATAACAAAAGCAGGAATACAAAATTAAACTGGAAAAAAAAAAAGAAGAATCCCCAGAAGTATAGGTAAATAAATGCTGGAGCTTCTTTCCAGGGCAGGTAGCAACCTTGTTAGTCTCTGGAGTCTTTAAAATGGTCTCTTTGTGCAAGACAGGCTGTGTTCCTGTTTCTAGGGAAGATACCATGTCCTGTATGAACAGGCAATCCAGCCAAATACTGCAGCATTTCTTTCTGCTCTCAGTCTATGGATTTTTGAATGAGGGAAGAAAATTCAGAAATACTTTGGTTTTTTAGAGGGGTGAGGAAGGTGTTAAACTTTGAGATAGTCCAGGATAGGTAGGACTGACTATCTCACTGACATCAGCTGCAGACTCATTTGCTTTCCTTCCATTTTTAAAACCAGGCTTATAAATTTGAGACATCTTCATGATACCTGAGATGGAGTGGCACCATCGTCTGCCAGATATTGTTATTGCCTGTAACCAGCTCTTCAGCTGTAAGGAGAGAGTCCATTCTTGCAAACACTTCCTATATGGTTGTTATGTTTTCTTGCTGTGGGTGTTGACAGACATTTGCACTTGTTGGAAGATGTGTTAGCAGTTAAACAATTTCACTGTGCCTAGGCTTTAGAGTAGGAGTCATCTCCTTAGGCTGAATTAATCACAGAAATTGAGCTACCAATGTAGAAAAAAAGTCTTCCTGATTGCTTTGTTCTTATTTGAAGTAACGACACTCATACCCCTCTTCTGCCTTTCCCACCATGATTAGTGTTTCCCAGCCTTTCCATATGAATGTAAGATGCTTTTTACTCTCAGCACCAGGAGTTCCCCTTCCTCCTGGGAAAAAAGCCATTCGCCTTGGTGTTGGGTTTATGGGCTTCTCTCAAAGGGCCTGTGAAAAATTCCTGAGAAAGAAAACTCTTTTTAACAGGCATGACTTTGAGCAAGGACATAATCTAGGTTTAACTAATGAATTATAGAAATGGTGGGGAGGGAGAGAGAAAAAAATATTATTTCTCACTCATTGTCACTGTCCTTTAAGTGTTGTTGTAGATCATTTACCCTGAACTGACTTTTAAACAGTATACTTGAAAATACATTATGCAGACTCTACTTCTTCCACTTCTAACAGAAGAAAGCAAATACTTGTGGCTCTCCAACCAGGGTAATGCCAGGTCCTTATGCAAAGAAGCAAAGGAAGAACAGCAAACCGAAGACACTGAGGATCAAGAGTAAAAATGTATTTCTGAATACAATTACCAAGAGGACATTACAAGGAGAAATTCAGTACACAGATTAGCTTGACTCTGGATAACACTGTGTAGATACTTCATATGCATCCTGTCTTCAAATTAGCTCTGATATATATGCTTAGTGAAGAGAGATGACAAACTAGTACGTAAACATACACACCAGACACAATTAGAAAGTTATGAACACCTTAGTTTGGTTACAGGGATGCAATTAGGAGACATTCTACTGGAATGGCAAGGCTTTGGATCCATCAACTTAATTCACTTTTTACTGCTCTTTCTTCCTTTTTTCAGTGCTTCTGAAGTAATGTTCTACACTTAGTGAAGAAGTTCAACCACCAACACCTTTCCTACTGTACACAGACTTGCCTTGTGGCTAGGTGGCAAAATTCAACTGGAAATGAAGAAAAGCCTTGAAGAGGTATGTGCCATTCCTTTGAAATGTGAGGTTTGATTCACGTTTACAAACTTGATTCTACTTCTATGAGAAATCCTAACCCAAACCAAAGCATGAAGGCTTATTTTTCATGCAGTTGAACTAGGCATAACTGCTTTCTCCAGTTCATGTCACGATATCAAGAAGCAATAAGAGATACAGCTTGGAGAAAACATTCTCCACCTCACCCAAGTAGATCAATTACCTGCAGCAGCTGTGCTACAAGAAAAGCTGGAGACTATTTTTGAAATTCATGAGTAATGTTCAGCTTTACAGTCACCTGTGGGTGTCTGCAATGCAAAAGTCTACATGGGAGGAAGGTGTCTAAGCTCTTGTTGTACATAAGATGTACAGTCAAAAGAGCCTAGACAATGCTTTGGGTGAACAATGTACTTGTCATTTTTAGATGAACATAGATTCCAGATTGGATCTCATCTACATCTACAATACTCTGAATCTGGAGTTTATCCTATCCTAGGTACAAACACTGGTGGTGAAAGTACTGATAAGAAGGAAAGAAAACTTGGGTTTTCAGCTCTAGCTTTGAACAGCAAAACTAGAAAGTTAAGAAAAATTAAGATGATTGTTTTCCTTTTTTCCCATCAACTAGAAAATTCATGACCTTCATGTAAACTGGTTAATTATTTATTTAAAGCTCATTCATGTATTTCATATTAATAACACTATATTCCTGAAGGGGATAGAATTCTATGGTCCTAAACTGAACTTTCACTATATGATGACCTGCTGCGGTGACAGATTCTTATTGTGCTTTTCTGACTATAATCTCTCAGAGTACATTCCATCTGCTCTGCTGAGTTCATCACCCCATTTGTATTCATGTGCCCTCTACTATCAGTGCTGTAATTTTGACATTTAGTTACACATTGATCCAGCCATATAGATGAGGCATGGCAGAAAGCAAAGAAGGAATGAACATTCTGCAAAGAAAACCTCAGTAGGTAGCATGAAGGTGCTCAGGCTGAAGTATGTATTTCATTGTTCTTCTACGCAAAAATTAGAAGCAATCATCAGAAAAGATACTGCTCCAAGATTGTACACTCTGTCTGGGAAAGGCCAGGCTACTCCCATCTCCTTGGTTAGCTCTGCTGGAGTCCTGTAAAAAATTTCCTGTTGAAATTATTTTGGTTCATGTTAGGAACAAAGATTGAGCTCCAGTTTCGTACATTGCCTTCCTGCAATGCCCTACAACTTTCCTTGCCAAGAGCAAGAACAGAAACTTTCCCATCCTCTGACATTTCCATCTAGACTTTACCTGAAATCACACTCATTTGGTAAGACCAGCCTAGCAGTTACCTATTGGACATTGTGAAGACTACCTCTCCATTTCCTTCCTCCTCCTCTAATCTCTGCTGACATTTACCATTTCTAAATAACCCTTCAGAACAGGAAGCTGCACCCAGGGTGATGGCAATGGTCACTGATCTCCTGGAGGATCACAGGGCACAACAGCTGATGGGAACAACCAGCTGAGTAGGAGATGTTCTGCTGATTTCTCACAGTTATGTACTGTGATGTAACCTTTAGAAAAAATCGATGCCAAAGGCAGCCATTGGTTGGGTCTTCAAATGAGAAAATATCTCATTTGCAGTTTAGTTTAGTTAGTTTTTTGGTTTTGGTTTTTTGTTTGTTTTTGTTTTGTTGTTGGGTTGTTTGTTGTGTTTGATGGTTGGCTTTTTTGTGGTTTTGCTTGTTTGTTTGTTTGGTTTGTT
The DNA here is from genome assembly GCA_027886175.1 of Phylloscopus collybita. Taxonomy (NCBI): domain Eukaryota; kingdom Metazoa; phylum Chordata; class Aves; order Passeriformes; family Phylloscopidae; genus Phylloscopus; species Phylloscopus collybita. The sequence continues at coordinate 37,134,005 of JAJNNQ010000006.1, forward strand.
GTTTTTTTTTTTGGTGGAAGCAGCAGTGGTGCCTCCTGGGGCCCCTTCTGAAGTTAGTTTGTAATGGAATATTAATAACGAAGTATCTGTCTGACTGCAGGGACTGTTTTCCTGTTAACCTGAAGTTATTGATCTTAGATTTTTTTTAATTGACATTTTCTCTTTTTAACCACAAGAAGTAGGAAGAGATTTTTTTGCAGCTGTGTCTAAAACAAATACCACTTGGATAGACTCTATATAGTGTCATCGTGTTAAAAAAATAAACCAAACCCAAACCCTAAAATCTGAAACACAGAACACTTCCTTACACTTCTTTGCTTATCATGGAAAGAAAATGGCCCTTATAAGAATGAAAGCAATCACTTGCACATGCATGTTTAAGTAGTTTGTCCTGCAGAAACAGAGGATTCTGTTGATGCATTGTTCAGTTCTGTTCTTAATGACTACCACTTACTTGCAAGAACATGTAAATTTTGCTCTGGAAGTACTGCTGCTTATCTCTGCAGTTTGGACTGGATAGTTGACTTCTGGATGACAAGAACTCAGTTGAAATTAATGTTCCTTACAGTTAAGGTTGATAATAACCTTGTCCACAAACATATATCTACAGACAACAATTGTTCTAAGCTCTCAGCTCAACCTTTAGCAGGAATCTGCTATGTGGTTAACCAAATCCTTTCTGCCATCTAGTCTTCCTCCTTCTGGCATTTTACCTTGATTTCATTCCTATGTGCAGAGTTTGAGTGCAGCAATAATTGCATAATGTCTGTTTTTCCTTAACCATCTTGCCTTTGTTCAGTCCCCCTGTCACAGTCTTCTGTCACTTCAGACTATTAAGTTAGTGTTTGTTCTGCCGGGGAAACTGAAGCAAGTAGTTCATGGACAGGTTCTTAGAAAGACTCTCTACACTATTTATCTGTGTTATTCCACAAACATGGAAACAATCCTGTTTTTCTTCTCTACTCTATTCCTTTGCTCTTCATGAGCCACTTCTGAAAGTGATACTTAAAAGAATCAGCCAAAAAATAGTGGTTAAACAGCTCTGTAATGACAGCAATCATTATTTATTGATTTATAAAAGGGATACTTGAAAATTATTCAGAATCACTAAGCTGTGACATTAATAATCTATGTAATGAATAGGACCCCACTATTGTTTCTTTCATTCTCTCCTTCTTTCCTCATTCATGCTCACCTCTGTCTTGGATCAAATTAGAAAGTATGCTCTTCAAATCAGAGACTGCATCCTCCTATATCTTGGGGACTGAGATAGCAATAACCGTGAAAAACTGAATTTATGTATAGAAGTTATGATTCATTCGAGACATTCATAAACTGTGAATAATCAAAATTAATTGTATACTCTGGGTCAAGGATGATACAGCTTGTGAATGATCAGAATACTAGGATAACCAGAGCAGGCTTGTACCATCCTCCACAGGAAGAGCTCTCAGTAGTGGCACTGAGCATGGAGGTAGAGAAAACAAATGAAATGCGAAGTAGGAAGAAGAAACTACACTTCTGTGTGGCAGCCAGTTCAGTGCGTAAAAGTTTTGAAAAAGAATGAGCACCAAATGTGATATCTCTGTTACAGCTCCAAGAAAGAACACAATTATTTCTCTTGCCCCGAGTGGAAGGCAGCCAATGCATCTATCAGCTTGAAAGATGCTTCCCATGCCCCCCAGTGTCAAGCTGTGTGTAGGCTGACATACACCTGTTATACTACTGCTGCACCTGAGTGTTCTCAAACACACCAGCAGGCAGTATGGCCAAAAGACCATATGAAAATTTGTACAGGCAATCTGCAGTATTCCCCAGTTTATGTATCCTTTAGCTATCTCTTGCAATCAGGTTGTGACACATTCCTTTCCCTAAATTTCCTGAGGTTGAAACAGCAGTTCAGAATCTGGTATAATTCCTCATGTTAGGCATTCATGCAGTAAGCAAAGAAGTGCAGATGATTTTTCTGGAAAGAATGGTGTTCACCATTGAAAAGAAGATCAGGAAATGGATGTCAATCCCATGTGATTATGGGAGGAATGCAAGGTTAGGTACAGATCTTAAACTTGCTTTGTCTGATAAAACATTCCCTGAAGAGAAAAGATGGGCTCCATAGGTGTGGAGGTCGTGCTGGAAGAGTATGTATTAGAGTTAGCTTATTAAGGGTCTTGTCAAACCTAACACTGACCAAAAAACCTACATACCATTCATACTCTGTAAAATGACATTGGGTCTGGGAATAGCAATAATTTTTACAGGGTTTCCATTGTGATTATAGTGTCAAAGACTGAAAAAAAGGGGAAGTCTCACTTAGGAGAAATAGATTCTCACAGTAGATGCATATTTTATGAGAGCAAAGTTTAGCTCTATCCACTAAAAGAAATATGCATATGTATATATGAAATACATATCAACTTCTTCCCACTTGTCATCCTCGAGGCACATCTGGCTTTCCACTCATAGAGGCAAATTCTGTGTTAAGTAGTAGTATTAGATTTCCTATAAAATTCAGCATGGTGAGGATTTGTTTACGGACTAGAAAATACTGTCCTTACTAATACAGTACATAACATGTATGAAGGAAAATTGAATTCTGCCTCATTTTGGAAAATACAGTATGGTTTCATCTGAAACTGCAGATCTGTCAACTCAAAAATATTGTACATAAATATTTTCCTGACTTTTAATTAAGCAAATAAAATAAGCTTCTGTTGGAAATGTTCACAGTTTCTGTCAGCCTATTTGGTAGTCTTCAGAAGAATTTGTTGTATATATGTATGTATGTATCAGTGTGTGTGTGTGTGTGTGTGTGTGTATAAATGGTTGATTTATGTTATGAGAAAGTGACAAAAAATTTTCAACTGGTCAGTTGCATACCTAAGTAGGATAATGGATACCCATATGACATGGTAAAAAAATGAGAGAATTTTTTTAAAAAATCAGTTCTAAACTGACTGTTACTTTGTTATAAAGAAAAATGATTATTCTGTGGTGAGTTGCATTAGTCAAGCAGAACTATCTTCACTAGGTAGCAAGTATTTTGTATATGGAAAAATTTATAGCCAAATTCTTTTTGCTTGCTGTTGAAATAAAAAGTAATTTTGCTGAATAAAGTGGAGTCACACAATGGCAAATGGGAAACATCCAGAAAATTGAAATATGTGATGGCATGTAATTATATTTCTAAAGAAAAAACTTATGCAGTGCACTGTATTTGCTCAGTAACACTTTAGTTATTAACTGTGAGGGAGAAATAAGTTGCTGTGTCTCAAAACACAGTGCATAGTGTCAGAACTGACACCATAGTTAGTCATTTTGAGAAAGATAGTTATTCTGCAGATATTTTCTTCAACTGTGGTATGGTTTTAATAATTTGATACACCTAATCCAACCAGCTATTAATATGAACTTAACTGTTGTTTGGAGATTTAGCAGCAAAAGTAAATTAATGAATACTACTGATACCCTGTTTGGTCAAATGACTGCATTTTTTAGTGGGAAAATATTAAAGTTAAAGCCACAGGATAGGCAGTATTTATGCCATTAATCAGAAACAGGAAGACAGTTGAGCAGGTCTGACTTTAGTTGGCAACTAATATATTTTATTTTAATTATATAGCATTGTATGTCCACCAGTGTGTTGATACCAGTGAATGGATCCATACTGAGCCACTGAATTACCAGACATCCAATTTTAAGGGAATATTTAGAAGTTTGGCTCCTTTTCATCAAGATATGAAAAACAGATAAAATAAAGGAGTGAATTAGGGCACAACTGGACTTGTTCATCCACTCCCAAGAAATATTGGGGTTTGCTTGCAAATCTGCAGCTGCAGATATCTCTTGGCCTCGCTTCTGACCCCTTGAAGCACCTATCGATTTGTGATCATATTTTAGTCACAAAGGTTCCTCCTAGACTCAGATCCCAGTCAGAGAGATGAAATCCCCTGGCATATGGAAGAATAACCCCCACCTGCTGAGCACCCCCTTGCCTCTCTTGCCACGACCATAGCCTTCAGAGCCTCATCTCAGATAATTATGCTGCACATGAATAATTTTTTAATGTTTGGCTTAATACACACAGATTCTTTAAACAATAATAAAAAAAATACAGCAAACACCATCACAATCTGGAAATCTCTTTCTTAACTTAGAAAACGGTTTCTTAATGGCACAGGGGGAGAACACGACAGCAAGCTTGACAACATAATTAGAAGATTGTTACAAGGAAAGGGAAAAGCATTCTTTATACAGCTCTTACTACTTTCAATAAGATTATTCTCCCTGAATAGCTAATCAGCTTTTCTAGCTTCCCAAATCCATGTGCTTTAAGCTGCTCTCACAGTTCTTCTTAGTTGCTAAATGGCAAACAGTGACACCTCCAAAAGGGAAATTTAGAGTGTTAACCAAATGTGAGCAAACAGCATGATGGAGACTGCAGATAAAGAGATCTTTGGGAGATTAGAAGCAATTTAAGAAGATCACACTGTTACACCTGGGTTGACAAGAGCTGACAGGGTTTGTTGATCTCTGCTCCTATCTCCAATTTGAGTGTCATGTTTCAACAGAAATGAGAGGAACACACACAAAAAGATCTTTTTAGTACTGAACACTGGCTCCACAGCAAGTGTTTATGGCAGCTGAAACAAAAAGGAGCTAAAGTAGATGAAAGGATTAAAATAAAACTGTTCATCTCTAAGTGCACAGCACTTCCTCCTGATGCTGAAGGTCCCATTCTCTCCCTTGACAGAACCTCATCCCAGCCACTCTCTACCCACTTTGATGTACAGAGGCTTTTTCTGTTGGCAAAATCTTGCAAAATAATAAAGACTGAATTAGAAATAGGAAGTAGGAAGGGAAAAACAAGCAAAAAAAATCTCTGTAACAATGAGGACTGGTTTTGCATTGCTAATGATACAACTTATTAAAAGGCTGACTTTTTTTTCCTGTAAGTCAATTACCAGGCATTTATTTACTGAGACTTTGGTGCTTTCTGCTTGCTCTGTCTGTCAATAAAGAAGCCTTCTTGAGCTGAACTTTGTTGCCCTTGTTTATTTTAGAAATATTTATTGATGTGAATCCTCATACAGATTCCCTTCAAAAAAACCACCAAAATTATGACTCCCCTCTAGCAGAGAACAAGAGACACAAGAGGCTCCACAAATGCCATTGAACTCAACACGAAATAAAAAAAGGAGGGAGAACCAAAATGTATTTAGACATCTGTAGAAGAACATAACTGGGAAATGAGTATATCTGTTTTCTACTGGGCCTTACAAGCACCATTCCAGCAAGCTTAAAATGGCCTTAAAGTGCATATAAATGCAATTTAGCATCTTGGGGGATCAAGTACATCTAAAACTCAAGTAACTGGCTTCATGATCTCTGTCCAGCACAAAACTGCTGGGCAGATAATGGAAAGGAACCTAACATTCCTTAGACAAAGGATGCCACCTTGAGACAAGCAATGCAATGAACTGTGTAGAGGGGGATGTGGTGAACCTCAAAAGCATTTTGAGGTAGATGTCACCCTCTGAAAAAACAAGTTGAACCCACCTTTACTTTTCAAGGTTTCTAGTCAACTTTGTGCTGATTTATTTCAAGTGCAGCTACTGCTGACCAGGTCATCTGCAACTTTTTCTCATCCTATGACTCTTCCCAGGGCTGTGCAGCTATGCTATGGTCCAGCCACGAATGGCTGATTAGTTTGCCAGTAGTTTATCAAACGGATCCAGGCCTCCACATAGTCATTCAATGGATCAGGAATCTTGGAAGTGGATGGAAGGGAAATGGGTACAGTACCATCCTTTCTACCATTAGATCATAGTCATCATGATATGAAATTGCACTATTTAAAAAGTTTAATTCCAAGCTTCTACTAGAGGAGGTAGCTGCACTTCCTTCCATATTTGGCTGCGTGGTCATGGACATGTTATGTGCACAGGTGGCTTTTTGTAGCCATGACATGGAGGGGATCACAAAACTTCTCTGACTTTTTTTCCTTGATAATTTTAATGGATATTGTGTTTCCACAGGCAGCTGTGTGGTTCCTTGCACCAAGAGGAGAACACAGCTGGCACAAAGTATGCAGATGTCCAGTTAGGAGCAATGGTAAGGAGAACTGCTTCTTCAGTGGAATTATAGCCATAGTTGCTCATTAAACTTAGGTAACTGTATTCTGTTACTACAAACAAGTGCTAATTAACCTGTGTCCATTACAAGACAATAGCTGAGGAAGCCATTACCTCTCTTAAAACAGGCCAGATTCCAGTGTCACACTCTGCTCTGCTTTTCAAGACCCAAGAGCTTTTTATAACTTGGTCCTTTGGCCACTGCTACTGACATCAGTGAGCGTAAGTGTGATCTTGGGAAACAAGGTCTTTAATGCAAAAGACTTTTTTCTGCTTAATATCTCTACAAAGACAGTACATTTCCTCGCTGTGTGAGCAGACAATATAAAATTTAGTCATGCCATCTAAATGGAGAATTAACCAGTGATCACAGGAATGGAGGGACTGATGGAGAGCTGGCACCGTCAGTCATCTGCAGCAGGACTTTAAGGCCTAATTTTCCCAAGAGAGAATGCACTTTCCAAATTGCAGTGCAATTTTCAAAAAGTGGGAGCTGAATATTTAAATGCCTGCTTCCTCCGCACCCAGCTGTGCTTTCACCTAAAGTCAATTTGGAAACAGCAATAAAAAACATTCTGCATGTAGTTTACACATATAATGGCATTCCCAGTAATGCACAAATCCTTCTAACTACAGTAACAGTCTCTTATTTTTGATACACAATGTAGAACTCAATTAATATCACTTATATTAGAAATATTTGTATCCCAGGCCTTGTTCCAATATATCATCTTTATGATCAGACCAGTAAAGCAATTATGGACAAGGCTCAAAATATCTCTATATTTCATTCAACACCGCTATAAAACTCATTTTGTTCATTAATGTGAGCTTTACTCCAACATGCTCTCTCCTCCCGCCTGACATGATGTCAGAAAGACCTGAAAAGTAGGAAGATGAGGATCCTAATTTAAATGGACATTAGTATTTTGCTTAGCTAGAGTCTGGAGACTGAATCTGAAGATGTGAATCATGACTGATTGAAGTTGTCTCGGGAGATAATCAGAAAAGGGTAATTTCTGCCCCTCATCTCACAGTGAACTCGGGCTGTGGGACTTCGCACATTTTCATTTTAAATGAAATACAGCAAACCAAACAAACATGAGCATCAGTGTTTGGCAAAATAGATGTGAAACAAGGTATTGCAGGTTACCACAAGTAATGTCTAGGAGGTAGGCTTGAGGAAAGAAATGCTTTATTCTAAAATTTTCTAATCCTATTGAAATCCTTTTTAGGTGTCAGATATAGAACCCAGGGGAACAATGCAAACTGCAGAGCATACATTAGTGGCTCTCCTTTTAGCTGTACTGGTTCCTAGCTACAGTGACACAAGAACATTAGGACAAAATATATTTTTCAGGGAAAGCATCAGGCTTCTCAGTTCAGAAACCACAGGGTACCCGCTAAATTGTGGGGCAGGAGTGGTGGTGGCCGTGATGCTTTCACACCTTCCCACGACACTGGCTGCTGGCAGGCACATCACAGTGCTGGCAGACAGAGCCAGGGCTGCTCTGTCCCCAACAAAACACACTAATTGCCAGCCAGTGGATTTGATCCAGCTGTTGGCAGGTGTTTCAGGTGCATTTATGAACAGAGCTTTTGCTCAGAAAAAGTAGAAAGATGGTGTTTCAGGATGGAGAGAAGGCAGAATTATTATGGACCATTCAGAGGCAAGGGATATAAACCACTGGCAGTGCAACATCCCCATGTTCATGGAGGATGTCTGAAGCATTACTGGAAGCTATGTGTGGCTTTGCTGAGCTGCAGACCAGAGTCTCACTTATCCTCTTGTTCATTCTCTCGCAACCAAATTCTCCCTGGACATCTGTCATGAGTGACAGAGGTTCTGGAGGTAATGCGATTATATGAAGGTTAGGCTGAGGATAATAACTAACTACTCCAATTTTTTTGGCTTCACTGTAACATGCCAAAGCTGTTGCTGTTAGATTACCCTGCCCCCTAGTCAATTATATTAATATTGACAAAAATAATGCCAAGACTGTATCATTTTTGTTCTTGCCAGCTGAAGAGACTATAATGGATACTGTATTTATGTGTTTTCCATATCTTCTGAAATAAACTAGTCTATCTTTTTAGACAAGCAGCTTTTCTTGGGGGTTTTTGAGTGTTATTTGTTTTAAAAGTATAAAGTATATAACTAAAGAAAGCCAGAAATATTTCACAGCTAACATAAAATAGGAAGATGGATAATTTATTTCCACTGTTGGCTTCCAAATAATATTTTTTACAGTTTTAAAGACATTCTTTATTTTGTAATCTGAAGAAACAGTCCAAGGCATAAGCAGATCAGCTGAATATTACATTGATAATGAATATATTATGTGAATTCCTACTCTGAAAGCAAAGCAGGTGAAAGATTACCACAATGAGAAGAGAAAATGAATCAGTCTAATACTAAATACAGATTGGTACCAGAATCTGAAATGAGGGAAAGAGACCAAAGATTGTCCAATGTGTTTCTCTGCAACTGTGAGATTATCCTCTCTGTACTTTTGCCAGTTTTAGAGGCTTTTCCCTTTTAAGGGTCTTAATGATTCTCTTTTTCATAGCCTAATAAAAGTGAGGGTTTTCCTTGCAACAGCCATTTAAAGTGTTTTATTTATAGTGCTAATTACAAAATGTACAGTAACCACAAGAAACACTTCTTCTTGGATATCTATAGCCATACCAATGGGTATGCTAACATTATCCCATTCCCTGATTTTCCTCCACTCACCTTAGTTGGAGTTTAATCAAGCAGTAGTTCATATATTTATGTTTACACCTCAGTCCAACCAATCTTTTAATTGGTTTTATTGCTCTTCCAAATTCCCTTCAGACTGGCAGTATCTTTCTTGCTGTTTGATGGCCAGAATTGACTTGAGTTTTCCAGAAGGATTCACAGAAGTTCCTTTGGAAAAAGGATGCCTTTAAGTAGACAGTCCAAAGTGGTATTCAGTACTACCCCATCACTATAGCAATGAAGTGTTCATCACTGCACCTTCCACTTTGGGTTTTTTTTCAGTATTATCACTTTCTCCTGCATATTGAGTTATGTGTCTCAAATTATTATCACTTACAGTGCAGTCACATTTTCTTAAGACATATCTCATAACCATATCATGCCAATGTTTTCAGGGTCTATATGGTTCTTTCATTATTTCTCTGTTTTGGAAGTTTGCATTTCTAAGACTAATAGTGCTAGATGAGGAGCTTGTACCATCTCCAAGAGCTTTGCAGGAGTGCAGTGACTCAGAAAGCAAGGAATTTTTCACATCACCCTAGATACTCTGACCAGCTATTTAAGAGAAATCCTGTATGGTTATCTGCTTCTGCTCATGGGAATAGGAACTTCTGGAACAAGATAAACATGCAGGGATTGTGGTTTGTCCTGACAATTTTCAGGGAAATATTCCTGGATCTCTCCCTCCATGTGCTTACAAGCTCCTGTAAGGGGCATTGATGTTCTCTTCTTTACTCCTGCCATTATCCTTGCCAAATATAAAAACTGGGGACCCATCTCTGAACCCACTGAAAGCTGAACCATCTGTGTGACAGGGAAAATGCAAACTGGATAACATTCACCATGACAGATTTTGTGGAAAAGTCACGCTTTGGTTTGGGAGCTATCAGCCAGCACATCATATATGCCAGATTCCAAACCAAGTTCCTAAAGATGTCAATCATGCAGAGATGTTTTCTGACAGAAGAACACAGTGACTAGGACAAATTCTACAATTGTCTCAAAAGTGTGATTGACAGAATACCAAAACACAACTTACACTTTGTGATGGGTGACATTAATGCCAAAGTAGACGCGACAACTAAAGAATGGAATTAGCAGCAGGGAAGCCCGTCAGAGGGACGTATCAGCCCAAATCCAAGGGACCTTGATACTGTGTTTTGTATTACTGTGTTCTCATAAGTAACCTTCTCTTTCTAAAATGGCAAATATAAAAGGAACATAAAATTTGCCAGACAGCGAAAAAATCCCAGGATATTCCAAACCTCTGTTATTTTCATCTCTCTAAGAGGCCAACCATATTCATATCAATTCAAAATCCAAACAAACTGTGCAAGATACTAATGAAACATTCCAACATTACAGATACTAATGAAACATTCCAAACCAAAACAAGTACACTTGAAACCCATTGGTCAAGAGTGAAATGCCATACAGAGAAAGGAAGGATTTATTTATCTAGGCAACCTGCTACTAATCACAGAAGACCTCAAGAAAGAAGTAAAAATCAAATATACAGTATAGAACCTGCTAGATTTGCCAGTTTACCAGAATAGAGATGTATAGAACAAAACTAGGTCAACTTGACATTGCAAGAAATAATGATCTGCTGTGGCATTAGAGAAGAAACTAGGCATCTTTGAAAAGCACTGTCTGTTTTAAATTACTGGTCTTTGAAAAGACAAGAAAGAGAGAAAAAGAGGGTGACAAAGAGAGAGAAAGAGAGAGAGAGAAAGACAGAAAAGAGAGAGAGGAGGAGAGAGAGAGAAAGAAGGAGAGAAAAAAGGGGAGAAAGAGAGAGAAAGAGAGAGAGAGAGAGAGAGAGAGAGAAAGAAAGAAAGAAAGAAAGAAAGAAAGAAAAAGAAAGAAAGAGGAGAGAAAGAAAGAGAGGAAGAGAGGAAGAGAGGAAGGAAGGAAGGAAGGAAGGAAGGAAGGAAGGAAGGAAGGAAGGAAGGAAGGAAGGAAGGAAGGGCACTGGAATGGTTTACAGTGTAGTGGAGTTAGTCTCTAATCAGACAGACAGCTCTCCCTGATGTGCCTGTGTTCATTCTTGCTCAGCTCAGTGTTAAACATCTAGCAAAGAAAAATATGTGCCATTGATAAGTGAGTGTTATTTGTCACTGAAATCTGAACCAGCTGATTGAGCCACATATGTCTTTTCAAAGAACTGCTGAGGTTTCACGTATTTCACCCAAGAACCTTTACTAGCTGCTGGCCTAAGCAAAAAGGAAACTCATTCTAGCACACCCAGACATAGCAGTAATGCCTCGGGTTCACAGTGACAGCCAAAATGCTGTTTGTATTTTAATACACCACACAGGTCTTCTTTTTCCTTCTATTATACAAGCTTCAATACAAATATTTCATTCTATCATATCAGCTTTTTGTGGAATGGTATGTAAAACTTTAATGTCAGTGTCAAAACAAAGAAGTACATTAGTTCTCACATGACTGTATACTTTATGCTAGTTCAACTAGTGGTGCAATTAATGGACACTATGAAATCTGCTCCTCAGTTAAGATTTCTGTTCTGGGTAGATTTTCATGTTTTTTATCAGGCACAGACCACAAATCTCAAATTTCTGTACATTTTGAATATTTGTCACATCTCTCTTATTTGGATTCTCTGTTTATAAAGAATGTTTGTAAACTGCATTTATTAGTATAATTGATTTTAAAAGTAAATTATCAAGGAAACACACATTGGAAAGAAGTGCTTCAGTTTTCAAGGAATAACTTCTATTAGACAACATTATTTTCCAACTAAAACCAATGAAAAGGATAGTAAGAGAACATGCTGAAACTGAAAAGTGGTTACAGGCTAACACAATATTCTCAGTTGGAAAGTCATACCATGCAGACTTCCTTAATCTCAGACACTGTTTCAAACAGAAAATTCTCCTTAAGCATTCAAGCCCCTTCCTCTTATGTCTTACATTCCTTTTAATCTTCACAAAAAGATTTCTTCTCTAGTATTAATAAAAAAGCCTCCTGTGAAAATTTTTCTCCTGCAAAAATTCTGGTCTGTGTTCAGGCATTAATAGGATTGATATTATCCAGTCTGAGCCACTCCATTGGAGAGCCAGCACCAGGAGTTCAGTCAGAAGAGTCTGAAATCTCTGTCATAAGAGTTTGAGCAACTCCCAGAGAAAGGTTCCTGTGAGTCTGCATTGGTCCATGATAAAGTCAAATTCAACTACAACAAAACTTAAATTTCTTAGTTAAGTTCAGTTAGTCACGGCAGGATGATGAAACTTAATTGGTATTCACTTCTTAAGAACCTACACCCACCTCTAGTGTTAAGCATTCCAGTGCAATCCAAACCATGGTCTCTAGACTGCCTGTGCAGAAGTTTATCTGGCTCTTGGGCTTGCTTTCATCTTTTTCCCTCAACAAGGAACTGTGGGCACTATGGAAATGGTGACACCTTGCATCAGGTTCTAAACCTGACAAGATGGTAAGGATTTAGGCTGCAGCCCAAGCTGGGTTCCCTGCTCCAAAGCAAAGCATGCAGGCATCAGGATGATATGAATGCAGATGTCCCCCTAAAGTAGCATCCTCTCCCACACAGTGTAGATGCAGTCAGTTTCAAGAAGTAGTGTGTCATGCAACATGAAGAAGGCTGGTAGGAATTAGCTTTATGTCTCATTCATTTCAGCCTTGAATTATTTTTCACAGTTGTTATTTACAGTCTAAGCCTGTAAAATTTGAGCCAGCAATATAATTATGAAATAAAGATTAATTATAGAAAATTTCAAGAGGAAAAAACATCTTTCTTTTTTTCCTTCAGAGGAAATTGCTAAAAGCAATGATCTCAAACCCCATCTTTTAGCAAGCTATTATAAAGGAGAAGGCTCCAAGCTGCAGTGGCCTTACTCATACACAGACCGGAGGATTTACATTAGCTAGTCTGTTTTCCTTTATTGACTATGTTTACAGAAGGGACAGCTGTCAGTTCTGAATTGGTTTCCCTCAGACTTTTTCAGTGTTCAGAGAAACCACTGCAGTCTCAGATGTGGGCTAACTCAGAGAAATTCACATTTACAGGAAAAATCCATCTGCCATCAGCTGGGTGGAAAGGTTGGAGTGTCTATTATGGCATACACTGCTGAGGCAGGTGGAAAACCTCCCAGAACCAATCATCTCTCTCCTCCCAGATCCCAAAAAGCAATGTCACACGCAGCCTGCCCTGTTGTGTGTATGGTAGCACCTACACAGCTTCCCCCAATTCCCTCACAGAACTCCTGTTGCTCCTGAGCATGCTTAGTTTCAGGGCCAAATCCCAAGATGGACTATGTGACAAATGTTTCAGAATTATTTAACAATGAAAATCCTCAGTTAACAGGGAAGTCAGAGGGGATAGACAGAGCTCAACTGATACCTTGAAAAGAGTTTGTTTGCTCCTTTCAATATATTACTATAAGCACAAAACCAGAGGGCATTCATAGGAACTTAGTCTGTACAATTCTAAATTACAAATTACTTTATGAGCAATTATGCTTTAGAAAAGGCTTTCAAAAAGACATTGAGGTTTTCAATGTGTGTGTACTATAATTTCCCTGAATATTGGAAAGCTGGCAGTGTTGACATTAATCTGCACAGTGTGAACTTAAGACTCAGTCCATTGCAATAGGAAGGGAAAAGGAGGGTAAATCATTGAACACCTTGTTTTAATCTCTTAAATGTGAGTCCTTAAATTTTAATCCTATCATATCAGCACTTAAAAAGAGCATTTCCATAACTGAAGGAGATCTGATGATATCTGTGATAGCAGTACTTTAAAATTTGAAGAACAAGATAGTCTCTAATAGGTAAATATTAAACCACCCTCTATTCCTACCTTGAGGATTTTGTGGTCTTTAAAGTACTGACCTATGACCCATGGTAAAGAAAAGTAGAATCCTTTGGATTATTACATGCACATTTTGAAAATGAGTACATAAAAAATATAGAAACTTGGAAAGTCACTGGGAACTTGTTTATGTGGAAGATCTCCACATTGCCTGGGATCTGTATTATAGGAGACACCTGCTTTCATGGGTACCCTGCATTAAAGCTAAGTGTATAACCTAATCACTTCCTATTTATTAATTTGTGTGTTGGTATGAGTAACTACTCACTAAGGTACTTATCTTTGTCCTAACTCTACTCAATCTAAAGTCAGTATTTAAATTTCTACTCACTTCAAAGAAAGGAGAATTGGAGTAATAATGAGGGCTTTGGCAAGTACATAAAAACTATAAAGTATCTATTGGTGGTAAGTGGTAACTATCTAAAGCAGGCACAGAAAGAAAGGGTCATGGAAACACAGAAGAGAAGCTATAAACATTAAATATTTGCTTCTTTCCTATCCCTTCAATTCTCTCTGACTGCACAAATGTAAAATGCAATTTTGGTTCAGTATAAAATAATAAGCAATAGAGGAAAGTGTTGACGTGTCAGACTCTCAGCTGGTTTAAACCAGCAGAGCAATCTATATCAGCTGAGAGCCCAAACCCATGAGATTGTTAAATGATTGTTAATTATTACAAGAAAATAGCTCCTTTCATGGAGTTTTCCCTATTCACCCCCAAGAAAATTCACATAATGGTTAATTCCATGCTGTCAATTTCAGAGAATTTTTAGACTTTAATGGAACACCAGAATAAGAGAATGATCTTTTAGCATTTTATTTATTAATAAATTTATTTATTTATAAGGAGTGGGAAGAAGACAAAATAGCTTCTTTGCACATGTAAAGACAAATGATGAGAAAAGCATTTTTGAATGCATAAAGACAAATTATTGAGTGGCTGCAGATGATGCTTCTGTAATGATATAAAAAGAGAACCTAGTTACAAATGGTCTGTAAAATGAAATCTCTGAATGAGATAAAATAAGAAAATATTTTAAATGCATAAGGAAGTTAAAGGTATATAAAGGAAAAACCTGCAGGGCTTTTACTAAATCAGCAAATTAATATTAATTAGCCAAAACCAGTCATGAACAATACTGACATTCCAGTCTGCTAATAAAAGATTTACTTAATATTAGTTTAGTTTAAAATCTTAATATAGATTTTATACTGCTAATAACATTCATTTAAATCAGACGTATTGGTGTGTTTCTCATTTCAAATCAGATTTATTTTCTGTGTTCCTGCTTCGTTTCCACCAAGCTGATCTTAATTGTAATGATGGTGAAGAAGAATACAGCAAAAGTTTCCACAGATGATGTTGAAGATAAGCAGCAATAATGTATGGATCCAGCAAGAACAGGGAACTAGAAGAATTAGAAGAACTTGAGTAGAGTTTCATAGTTAACATGTCACTGAAATTTATGCTTGAAGGTCATCAAATATGTCATAAACACAGACACATATGTGCTTAAAGAATGGTTATGAAACCAAAGGGGAAAGGTACATGAGGGAGAGTAACAATTTGTTCTAAAGGGAGCATGCTCTGCCACACCATTTAGTTTTTTCTACTAGAGTTGGATTTAACCAGGAGGAGAGATGTACACCAGGGGACTGAAATTGTTGATGATACATACTAGGAAGCAACCAGTAAAAAAAAAAAAAAGAAGGAAAAAAGTCAAGATGACTTAACAGACTGTGCCCAAAGGAAGATAAGTGCTTTATGCAATTAAATGTAGAGAGGTGATAATGAGATTAGGGACACGAAATAAGAGAAAGTGGTTATGCCCTATGTAATCATGTGGTACAAAACAGTGACTAGAAGCAGGATCTGGAGGCAGAATGAGCTCAAAAACCTTCAGGACAGTGGTTAACAATAATATAAAATGTTACTATTTTGGTTCAGAGAGGTAACAATAACATTATAGATGAGTTATTCCAGCTCTTGCATGAGGGATTTATGAATGAAGCTGCATGTGCAGTACTATAAGGAGTTCTCTATGCCCTATAAAAATAGCAGAGGCAAAGGGGACTGGACAATAGAATCAGGTAGACAACAAACTTAATTATTCATAAAGGTCAGAGAACAAAACAAAATTGCCTGCTGTCTTCGCAGAGGTGAAACAAAATGGATCTTACTGAGGAATATGTGGTCTGGAAAAATTCAGTGGAAACCGACGAAATTGCACTACAAACTGATCAACTAATAAACAGAAGAGTAAAAAAGCATGGTAGGAAACAATCAAAATGAAACTGAAAAAAAATAGAGTGGAGTGTAGTTAGTAAATGGAATATGTTGTCCAAGTCAACAGCTGAAGCAATAGGAGTAAGCATAATTCCCCAGAATTTGTTACCCAGCTGAGATTTCTTTCCTGACTAACTTTAGGTAACTAATGTGTTTTGAAGGACTGAATTCTAGGTGGACTACCTCATTCTCTAAATATTCCTTTCTCACCATTAACTAAATACGGAGCCAACATATATGACTGCATGTAACTCAGGAAAGTTTGTAAGTTGCCAACATTTTGATATCATAAATGTGCTTTCAGGAAGTGCTTAAGAACTGGGGCCAGACTTTCAATGTTAGGCAAGGGTCTGTTATAAGAATCATGATCCTGAAGACACAGACTGAGCTTACTCCTGGCTTTGGAAGCACCTGAATTCTGCTGACATCATCTTTAAAACTTAAAATTTCCCTTTAATTGTGCCAGATGTACTTGGCTAATATAAAACTGCATAGCATGACCATGCTTTACGGCAACTTGAGTCCAGGAAAAAAATCTTTGAGATGCATTTACATGCCCACACTTCCTAGTGTAGTTACATCCATTTCTTTCTTCTAAAACACGACCACTTTCCTCTTTTTATTTCACAGGTGTCCAGCTAGAAAACCTACATGTACAGAAGATGGAGGCTTAGTGCTCTCTTCTTTCATGAGAGGGTGCAAAATTACCACCTCCCACACGTCCTAACCTTGCACTTAGAAGCTCTCATCCTGAGGAAGAAGTTCATCACTGTTCAGGAAGGGGTCCCAGAAGGATTTAAAATGTCCACATTCTTTAAAAGTAGGATTAATAGTGCTTCCAGTCTCTTGAAATAATGTATATTATTCAGAGTCAATTCCATTTAACCTAGGAGAGAAAGGACTGGGAGGATCGATCAGAGCTAAAATTCTCTTCTGCTCAGGTGATGGTGGTGCTCCCTTTTAGTCTCTTCTAGTTAATTTTTCATTCCTTTGTTAATAAGGTCACAAATTAACCCTGAGTGATGGTAACTGTCCTATGTACCCATGCTTAGCATAAATCTTCATGAGAAGATTCAAGTTCACCAAAATAACTTCTAATTTCCTCATCGATTTGCAAAGCCATCTAATAATGATTTAAAAACTTTATCAGAGTGGCTCTGCCAGCCAGGTTTAAAAGGCAAAAAATGAACCTGCAAGGAAATGAGCCTGCAAGCCTACCTTTGGAAGGGGTGAACTGTGAATGCCCTGGGAATGGAAAGGCTTGGTGTGTCACCTTGAGCAACACCTGGTAAAATGAGAGATTCATCACATCTGCAGTGTTTTCATACTGGCTCTATGCTGACCTCAGGTAGCTCATTTGTGTTTCTCCTGAGTTATCAAACAGTCCCCTGGTAGAGGCCCAAACAACCCAGCTCAATACAGCAGATCCAAGAAGTCTTGCAGATCCAAGAACTCCTGAACTCTCTTTATAGATTTATCTCTGAGCCCATCAGAGGATGTCTGTCTGTATGAGCACATGCACGTGTGTGTATCTGTACTTCTGTAAGCTGAGGGCATGTGTGCATTCTGTCTCACCTTTCATCTAGTGCCAGCTTCACTTCTTCGGTTTTTAGTTTGAAAGCCTAAGGATTACTGGAGTGGTGTTTCTTTGCTGCTTTTTGTCATCCTTTCAGCTTACAGCCTGGACATATTGGAACAGCTGCTCCTTTTTCACAGGCTAGGAAAGACCATATGCTTGATATCAACACAACCCCAGCATAACAGGTGGCAAATGTGTTTTTGTTGCTAATAAATTCCCACTTAGGTTTCAAATTGCCTGAGCTCCAACTCTCTTTATAGCAAAAATACACGAGAATTCCAATCTTTGCTTTCTAGAAATCAAAATAGTATGAACTGGTTCCATTTCTGATTGCTGATTTTATTGATATACGGTTTTCTGCTGGTGCCTGTATCATTATATGAGTTCCTAACATTCCAGGTTATGACTGGAATTTGTCACTTATTTTCAGATGATTCTATATTTACACCATTATAATATAATTACAGTATTACAATACAATAATATGCACCATAAGCACAGGATGCTCAAATGGATTAGCTTCTTAATCAATTCAGTAAAATGCTAACAATGGAAAGGGATAATATTTTAATGTCTACAGACCAGAATCATGAGACCATTCAAGAATATGCTCTCACCAAAATGTGTGGGAGCAAAGTCCCTTCTATAACTTTGTTATTCAAAACTTAAATTCCACTGAGTTTTTATCTTGTGACTGATTATTTTAAAAGCTCTGAAACTTAGGGTGCAACAGTCTGGCATTTTTTCCAGATACTTTTTTTATGAGCTACATAGAGATTGAAAATCTCTTCAAATTATAGATCACAGCAACAACGAATGAAGGGAGAAACCAACCAACATTATTGCCAAAATAAATTCAAACTGGTTGATTTTACATGCCCCAAATAAGATAATGTTGAATTGGGCCTTCAAGTCAAATAAATTTACATGTAAGAATATGAAAAGTGCTGATTTATCAATTTTCAAGTGGAATTACTTTACTTTCTCTATCTTTTAACAGCTTAGAATTTTCCAGCCTTTTTGCAGTCTTCATAATAGGTAGCAGCATTTGGTATACTTTTGTCATATATTTGTACTTTATGTGTTTTTATGACTGTGTCTATTTTCTAAGCATTGCCACATCAAAAGGCAGAAAGTGTTGCCTCTCTGATGGTCAGGAAGGCTATAACATATACAGACTTCATAGGAATCTGTGAAGATAACTGATCAAAGTGTATCTTAACACATACTTTAACTCTGTAAATGCTTTATATAAAAATGTCCAAGTCTGGATGCCAGTCTCCACAGACACAAATGAGCAGTAGTGGCTGAATGAAGGAGTCATGCAGATGAAAATGTTTATATAAAGAGGGAGATTCTTGCAGTGTTTTTGAGAGAGAAAGAAGACCTCATGAGAGAGTTTAGTTTCAGGAGCCTGAACGTGTGAGGATGATTGCACACACCTCATCCCATGTGATCATCCTCCTGCAGGCAGAGGTTTGCCTGCAGGGAACCCCCCTGTCAAGCCTTTCCTCACCTTGCAGGCATTGAAATGTTTCCCTCGGGGAAGTACTTTTCACTTTGGCAAGTAGGGATGTAAAACCAATAATCTGGTGCTTTGCTTTGGTGGTAAAACACCAATCACCGGTCCACCTGTCGTGAAAATTTGAGTGTCCCATTTCATCTGAAGGGAATGAGGAGCATTCACTTTGCAGTTTGAAAGCTGGGAGCATAAAGAGGCAGTTTGGGGCCAATGAGCAACAGCAGCTGATCACAGCATAAATACCAGAATACCAGGAAAATGAAAGTGTTGACAATCAAAGCTACTGCTTTTTATCATATATTATTTTTATTATTATTACTTATTCTCATGTATTAGAGATCAAAAACCAGGTAATTTAATTTTGAATTTTTCTTGATTATACTCAGGTGACACTTGAAGTTACATCATCTGCTTTTCTTCAGCAATTTTGCTGCCTCTTGAGATTCATATACTATGTCACAAGTCTACTTTGGACTAACATTTGAGACCTATGTTCTAGCAGAAAAATGTTTTAAAGCTTTTAAACATATTATTTTCTCTTCAGGCTGCCATCAACAGAACATTTATTTGAACAGGTCAAAGAGGAGAGGTGCTCAAACATTTGAACTTGATGCTTGAATTTAAATTTTGTTTAGTTTTAGTTTGCTGCAAGCAGTAAATTAAAAACAAGAGTTTCCAGGGTTTTTGAGCATGTCAAGATGGTTCGTTCCATTGTGGGTAAAAATGTTTTTAAACTAATATTGTCAGTACACTGGTATTAAAACCAGTGCACAAGATTTTTGCAATACAGAAACAAGAACATCCTCCTTGGATCAAGGTCTCAGCATGTTGAGTACAGTAAAAGCATTTCTGAGATTATGATGGTCATAAGAATTTAATGTCTAAAAATACAGGTAATACAAAGGCTGAGGAATAAAATTGATTTAGTATGGTTTTTGTGTATGATCACATGTATCAAAGTATAAATCACAGGAGCAGCAATCATTATAGGATTATTTATCTCATAACAAAATGACATTGTGGTACCTATGGGTCCTGAGGAAAGACTGAAAATATGTCTGAGAAATGGGAAGAAATCCACATATAAAAGAGGAAATAAGCTTTGTATAAATGAGATGAGGAGGACAGAGAATGGAAAACATATTAAAACCAAACAAAACGTAATGAGAACAGTGTATGTTTACATAAATACACACTTTTTTATAGATATACACTCATAGATGCACACTTGAAAATGTATAATAGACGATTACAGAAGTTGCTAACATATTACAGATGCTGAAAATCTGCAACAGCGTGGTCACAGACCACAGACTGAGGCAGATATTTACTACTCTTTAATCTGGATCCAAAGCTACATGAAACAAGACTGACAGAGGATCTTATCAATAAATATCTGAAGGGTGGGTGTCAAAAGGGTGGAGCCAGGTTTTCTCAGTGGTGCCAACAAACAGGACAATGGGAAGAAACATGCATGGGATGTTCCACCTGAAAGTGAGAAAGAAGCTCTTCATCCTAAGGGTGACCGAGCACTGGAACAGGTTGCCCAGAGAGGGTGTGAAGTTTCTCCCACTGGAAATGTTCAAAAATCATCTGGGCACAATCCTGAGTAACTTTTCTTAAGCAAAATCCTAAGTAACTTTCCTTGCTTGAACAGGGGGGGTTAGACTAGATGTCATCCAGTGGTCCCTTCCAACCTTAGACATCCTGTGATTCTGTGATTCTGTAGGGTCAGCAGTCATCATTTTACCTCCTTCAGTGTATTTATTTCAGTTCTTTGCTTTGTGCCTAGGCATGATATGTTAATAGTTGGCTTTAATACAGTCACTATGAGCAGATATTATTGCTGCCATGTTTGTTGGTTCACTGGTCTTTACCTGTGCAAAGCACTCATGCAGTAGAGCATGTGTCAGAAATGGGCAGCTGTTTTTGTGGAGCACTGCTGTAGGATGTACAACACATCTGTTTCATGTGAACTGCTCGAGCAGTAGTGGAGATCCGGTGCTGGAGTTGTGTTTGAAACTATGGATACTGTCTATTCTGCTATCAGTGGTTAAGTTTCAGCATAAAAACCTTCATCTTCAATTTGAGTTACACTGACTATCATTTGCTAGCTTAAGGCAAGCTATTGATTGACATGTGGATGTGGAAAAAACATATTTGGAGATGGAGAAACGATAGTGGAATACCCATGACAGAAGAAACATTATTCTTAACAAGACAGCACTTACAGAACAATGTCAAAAAAGACAGAGGCAGAAAACTAAACAGTTTCCTAAAACTACATCAGCGTTGAATAAGAGATCAAACTTTGCATGAACCACAAAACTTTAAGTAAAGCTTCAGTGTTCAGCAATATCATCTTTAAAGAGATGTGCCAAATAGTTTGGGATGAATTCAAATATTTCCTCAAATGGAGACAAGTGCAATTGGTTTTGGAGAAGCTTGGCAGTGTAGGAGGATATCTCTGGAGAAAAGACAGATGTAGGGCGCGTTGTTGATGAAGGTGGGACTGGGTAGAAAATACTTTCTAAGCAAAAAAAGAGCAGCAGATAAATGATATTTTGCACAATAAAGTCATTGAAGTAAAGTCCAATACTAGGAGTAGTAGCGCAGAAAGACCACCATCCTTATTCTTTTCTGTATTTTGGACTTTAAATAGGGTCTTTGTTACATGTGTTTTAAGTTACAACCATGCAGCAGTGGTGAAGATTTAAATCCACAATGATTCTCTCAGGGTTTTATTCTCATATAAAATCTTGGACTCTGGTGGTCTGCGGATATACTTGATGCTACCAAGTATAAAACAATAAGCAAAGGGGGTAATAAAGATTATAAAACAGACAAACAAACAAAAAAACCTCAAACCCAATCAGAAACCCACAAAGGTTGCTTCAGGCTGATCTCCCTTGTATTCAGGTAAAAGCTTCAGGAAACAACTACTGGGGAAAAAAAGACCTTGTCATTCATATTGCCAAAAAATTACTAGAAGAAGATTGCCAGTATCAACAACTCTTCCATCAGTTTTGTCCACACCTTGCTTGCTATAAGACCTCAGGGCTTCTGGAGCTTATTCCATGTGTGCAGATCACATGACAAGTAGAAGTGGACCTTTATCGAAGCTCCATTAGAGGGACCTTTCCCTGCTCCTCATTTTTTGTGGTATTGAAACAGTTAATTATGGCTATAAAGCTGTAACTTATGATACTGTCTCTCCAACACAGTGCATCAAGGACTTGTACGTATCTTTTTTGGTGAGTGACAGGCACTTCAACTCCCATGCTGCTTCAATTGATCTATGTATTAACAAATACATATACTTGAGTACAAAAATCTTGATTTTGAGCTATTTGCCTGTTTAGTCTAAAAATGCAAAAGTGATCCATAGTTGCCACCTGAAAAGTTGCTGCCTGAAAAGTGAAAGTAGTTGCCGTCTGTATTGTACATTGATGATACAATTGCCTTCATTCGTAGAGGGTTTTAAGCAGATCTAACAGATCAAACAGCTCTCCTACAGTCTGAACCTTAAAATAGCATTTAACTTAATTTTTCCGTCAATATAATCTATTCCCAATTTCTACTCAATACTTGAAATTCTATAATTATCAGGAAGTAATGCAGACAGTAACAGATTAAAAAGAAATTTAAATTCTTCCATAATTGTTATCCAATACAATTCCATGCTAAGTCTTCTTCTATCTGCAAACACAAAGAGGTGTTTCACACATTATTTTGGTGTGAGAATTTATTCACCACCTATAGAGAGAAAAGGCAGTAGGGAAACTTACTGTTTTCTATCAGCTTATCATGATATGGGGCAATGCTGTATCCCAGGAGAGATGAGGGGGGACAAGGTTTGCATTTGCTTTCTGGAAATGGGCAGCTGTGTCTGCTCAGCCAAAAGCACTGCCAGCTTGAGTTGCTGTCCTTTGCTCCCCTCTTGGAAGGCAAACTCCTGCACTGGCCCGAAGCATTGCTGTCAGAGGTCAGGGCTGCCTGTTGCATGAGTTTGCCACCCAAGAACAGGGGTGAGAAGTGAAAATTCCTGGTGCAGCCTGGGGAACAACTCTAGTCCTCTTACGAGACCAGGGCTTTCCCAAGACTGCCATGGGAGTGTTGGGCCAGCAATTTCTGACCCAAATTTATTTATTTATGATAAAATGTGGGCTTGAAGTCCAACATGATCACACAGAGTAAGTACAAACTCGGGTTCTTAAATGTGGGTGCCTTACAACAAAACTTAAATCACTCAGTTTTCTGAGATGTTCTTGACTGCAAATTTTAAAAGACCCAACAAAAGTATAATAATCTCATATAATCTTGCTCACATTTATATTTTGTGGTGAAAAAAACAATAATTGGACCAATCTGATGTTTAAACATGTACCAGTTGGCAATTAAAAAATGTCTAACTACTTAAACAAATGCAACAGCTGTGCCTTAACAGGAGAACTGTATCCGGCAAACCTTGACATTACGGGCTTTTGTGGAGTTTGATGCACTGGCAATACCACTTGAATGTTTCTGAAAGGATTTTAATACATTTCATGTTGAAACAGAAGAGACTGTGAGTATCACAGTACCATTTGTTCTACACATAAATATGACAGTATTTTTAATGTCATACACTCTTTCACAGACAATTTTAGTCAAGCAGCCCTGATGAGCCCAACAACATTTGAGGGTAATAATGAAATTGAAGAGTAAAGAATTCCTTCCTTAAGTGAAGGAATTTATGGACTAATTGCTAAAACATGATGTATTTCTGAGGGAAAGAAGCATTCAATGGTGAATGGAAATAGAGGACAAGTATCAAATAATAAAGAGTTGACATAGATTAGAGGTGATCAACAAATGAAAGCATTTATTACACAATGATTGACTGACGATGTGTCCGAATGGTGTTGTCCTTCATAGGCTTCAGTAGTTGCATATATCAACTCATATTCCATTTGGACAAAATAAAAAGTTACAGTTTAGCTGGCTTCATGCTGAAGTCCCTTTCCTGTATTTGTCACAGGCCTTGATGATAATTAAAATCTCACAGTAGGTAAGATTTTTAATAATCTCAGCAGGCCCCTTGTTTTACCCCTTTTGTGAATTTTCATAAAGCTGAGTTATCCTGGCCAAAAAAAAAAAAAAAAGGAAAAAAGGGCAAAAGTGAACTTCAAAGTTACAATCCTCTTTGCTGAAAATTACTTTTACAAAGTGCTGACACGTGTCACACAAATACATTCTAACCAACAGCGTATTGCCCTCATTATGTGCCTGATCAATCACAAATAACTAAAGTAAATCAAGTTGTGTACAGTCATAGAAAATGGAGCACGGAGTTTAAAAAGCTTACCCCAAACTAATCAAATACTTTGAATAATGAACAGATTAGACAAAATCATGGTCTGCTCGTGCGTGCGCCACAATCAGACAGAAAAGCTAAACTCATTGGATGCATTATTCATCGGGAATTATTTGCTCTACCTATTGGTGGGGAAGCTTGCAAACACTACTGCTTTATCTGTTATCATCTAACAGGCTGAAGAAGGAGATCTGATTGCCTTTATCGTTACATAGCATCTTGCTATTTAGATGAGGATTCTATTTATTTATGTTGTCTGAGAAAAATGTTGTCCATCAAATGCTCAAATGTGTCAGGGACAAACCAGGATGGCTGATGTAAAGACAAATCATGCAGCTTCAATCTACCAGTATTCTTTGCAGAAGTCAGGAAATGATTAATAAAGAACCAAAAATATGGTGGGTTTGGTGGTCAGTGAAATTTACAGTAATGTTTTTTTCAAAATGGGTAATGAAAACAAACACAAGATTGAAAAAAAAAAATCAGGTAATGGGTTCTAATGTAGAAAAAGGACAAATAACAAAACCCAATACTTGAGTTTCAAAATATAAATAAATTGAGGCTGTGTAAGGTAAAATAATGATCTAGAAAGCAATACAGGGTAAAGTGATAATATTTGAATGTGAAACAAAATTTTAAAAAAATTAGATCCAGTGTGGATTGATAGAGAATCCATAAAATTCTGTGAATATATAATAAAGTAATAGATGAGGAAACTGTTCTTCCACCAGATATATTTTGAGTTATATCTGATGAATAAGAAAACACATTAATTTTTCTGTGTTGACTGCACTCTGTTAGCATCTCACATGAGCATAAAATAAGAACATTTACACACAGTGGAAATGCTGATTTAGCTATTATATGTGTTATGGAGTTATAAATGAATTTCAAATGAACTGAAGTTCTTGATCATCTCAGAGCAGCAATGGACCTGGCCCTTATTCAGAATGCTATAAGGAAGGGACAACCAACTTAATATTAAAAAGCCCCATCAACTGTGTCTAGGATTTTCTCACTAAGCTAACTGCTGCTAAAGTTTATGAAGCCAGACTACCTAATAGATCAACGTGGGATAAAACATCAACTTTAGATGAATGATAAAAATCTCCCTCATTTTTATAGCCTACTTTTAACACACCTGCAAAGTTTTGATCATGTAATGATTCAGGCATCAAAACAACTAGTAACTTCAAGAGTATGAGCAAAGCACTCATATATGCAATTCCTAACCTGAAAAAACATGAATTTATGTAACTGTTATCATTGTGGAACATACATATAATTTTATCTGCCTAATGATGGTAAGATATTAGAAGTAGTCTGTTTTAGATACCATGACCTCATTTAAAATGTCTGTTAATGGAAGGAACATGACAAAATGTAAAACAGTGTTAGACTGCAAAGGAATGGCAGCTTCTATATTGAAAAGTTGTCATCAGAGCCTCTTCTGAAAGGAAGGATGGGCAGTGGCCAACCAAAAGCCTTCCTCCCTCTCTCCCTTCTTAAACAATGGTATTGAAAATGTAGAAATGACAAATTACTGAAGTTTCCTCCCTTTCAGGACTGACCATCTTGACTGACATAATTTAGTTGTGTACATGTATTATTAACTCAAACTATTTCATTGATAGAAGAGATGCTGTATCAGGATTTGAAGGTGAGGAACAATAATTCTGTACAGACCAATTTCACTTTCATGCAGCACCAAACAAATATCTCAGTATAAATTTTAGGACAGTCTTTTGGATGGTGTCCCTTCAAATGAACCATAAATTATCTCTCTTAAATAAGCCACATGCAAAAGAATGTTATGTGATTTATGCTGTCTCTTTTGTCCTGTCACAAAAATGAAAACTATTTTAATACAATCCTGAATAGTCCAATTCTGTTGGGCATTTTCATCAGTGGTGATGTTTACTTAGGAGTCAAAAGACAATTTTAAATTGTTACATTTGCCACTTAAACTTTAATAATCACTTCTTCAAATTAAATGCAAATGAATTCATTATAACTAGCAAAGGTAATACATGCAAAAATAACCTTTTTTGGTCATGTTCTTCTCATGTATTCTTTAATGCTCCAAAAATAAAAAAGAACAACACCCGGCATATTGAAAGATTTCTAAAAATCAGGATATTGCTATTGCTTTGTGAATGCAAAATTCAGTTCTGCATCATCTTAGGTAGAAACCTGCCATTAATATGAAATTTAACGACGCAGTAATACAGCAGTAGTATCAAAATGTGATGCAAAATGCTTCAGTTCCCTCAACAGTGTAAGACATTGATGCTAGCAGCTTAGAAACATTCTCAGAGATGCATAACAGTTTGGAGTTAAAAAATAGCTAATATTATCAGGGTGAGTTAGATAAACATTCATATGACATCTTTCTAAGCCTCTCTAGCAAATAGATGTTATCAGAATTTTTCTGTTTAAAATACTGTTTTCAGAAATTGGAATAATGGGAAAATACAGTTTAGAGGAAACCTCAGGAGGTCTGTAGTCTACCCTCATTCTTAAAAAGGAGTCAGCTATATGCTTATATCAAGTTGCTTGGGAATTTATCTTGCTGGATCTTAAAAATGACCTGTAATGGAGACTGCATAACCTCCCCAGGAACTCTGTTCAAAGGTTTGACTGTCCTCACAGTGAAAATAGAAAAAAAAAATACTATTAGCACCATCAAGTTCAGCAAGACTTAGGTTTATGTTCAGATGCGTTAGAGGCCCATGAAGAATTGGGTTTTTGCACTGTTTTCACAAATAAAAGCAGTAGGCAATTCTTGCACAATGCTAACTTGCCAAATACGTGCCTGGTCTCAGGCAGAGCCTTCCCCTCCTGCTTCTCCAATGTGCTCACACAGTGAGCACGGTGTGAAAGCTGTGTTAACTGAAATAAAATACCTCCTAAGAACAAAGAATAGAGGAATTGATAACGGAGAAAGTTCACCTAAGATGTTTAGAGGTGGTTATAGCAGCAAAAGGATTTATTTTGTCAACAGACCTCGCCCAAATACTCAGCAGCTGCACCCTGAGAGGACTCTTCTGCCTTTGTACGTAGTTTTGCTGGCACTGCTGGGTGAGTTAGTCTTCCATGGCATCGCATCTGAGCAGTGTATACTTGAACTACCCTTTCTAAACTTAAAAAACAACCTTGGATTGTAGCCAAGAAATGGGTGAAGAGTTACGTGGGCTTAAATCTTCATAGCTCACTCAAGGCAGTGAAGGATTTAATATAAAATTAGTCAGTGTTGTGCTGCCATAAAGCTAAGCCCACAGGGAATGAGATTTTTGCCCTTTTAAAATACATTTTTACTCAGTGTATTCCTTTGAACACTTGGAGAGCCAGCTATTGTAGTGGTTATATATTTTTCCATGAGAAATTTTTGCTTCTATTAAAAACTCCGTTGAATTCCCACCGAGTCCAAGAGCAGCCTCTGCTGCCGAGCTCCCCAGCACAGAAACACAGGGCCAGGAGGGGCCTTACAGATTGCCAGCTGAGGAATGTTGTCCCTGCCCAGTAGGACAGAAGCGTGACACTGTCTGTGCTTAATCACA
The DNA here is from genome assembly GCA_027886175.1 of Phylloscopus collybita. Classification (NCBI taxonomy): domain Eukaryota; kingdom Metazoa; phylum Chordata; class Aves; order Passeriformes; family Phylloscopidae; genus Phylloscopus; species Phylloscopus collybita. Next base: position 37,162,035 of record JAJNNQ010000006.1, read on the forward strand.
CTTGTGCTATCGTGGGACTGGCATCAACACCCCCTCTTTTATGAGGCCATAATCCAGCTCCCACTCAGGAAAGTTTCTGCGCTGCAGAGCCGGGGCAGCCGGTGTTACTGCTCAGGTAAATGCCCTTGGGAGCAAACGCCAGGAAAGCAACACCGGCCTTTGGGCAGAGCGTGCTGCGGAGTTTCCCTGGGAGGGGTCCCCCAAAACCACAGCGGCCCTGAAGGGGGTCCCAGCAGTTCCTGGGGCCTGGCACGATCCCCCTGCAGCTCCGTTCTGGGCTGGTCTGGGAGGCAGGAGCTGAGGGCAGCTGCTGCCAGGGCGCGAAGCCGGGCAGGTGCAAGGGCCTGGAGCCTCCTGCGCACGGCCTGGGCCCGGGGTGGGCACAGCCAGGGCCAGGGTTTGTGCCGGGAGGGGAAGGCTTTGCCTTGCCCCTGCAAAGAGCCCAGCAGGGCAGCTTCACTGAGCTGTTCGTGCTGAATACTAAATTTCCTTCTCTCTGGTGCTCCTGTTGTGGGAAAGCAAGGTCTTTCTTTTCCAGCCCTATTTCATTTTTTTTGTTAAATTGCATTGGCCAGCCCAGCTGATTGAAGAGCAGCCCACTTGTTGGGATTTCTTCAAATGATTCTGACAGGTACATTTTGTCTAAAATAAACCACAACTGTGGCTGTCTAATCCCAAAAAGGCTTTGTTTAATTTTAAATGTGTCAGTGCAAAACATGACCAAAGACAACAAGCAACTATAATCAACTGAATGTGTAACATGGATGCTGAATTATTGTTATGCTTCAAGAAAATCTTTGTTATTCCTTTCTAAAAGAAAAAAAATATGAAAAGTATGAAAGTGATATTAAGCAGATGTTAGACTGGAGTTGTCAATCTTGTCTAAGCACGCAGGTGCTAATGTGTTATAATTATCCCTTCTGGCAGTTGATATTTAGAATTTTGGATCCCACCTAGTCAATCATAGCTGTAATTGTTAAGCTTCTTACATAGCTAATATGCTGGGTAATAACCAGATCAAGATTTAATATTTGACGTTTACCATCAATTATCTTTTCTTCTGACATACATCTCCCCCACTCAGGTTCTTGCAGATCGGAACACTTTTCTGATTTCAGTAAAATAAATAAGAATCTGGTTATAGAAGAAGACTCAAATAAAAAAAAATATTCCTGTCATTGCCTCTTATCTCACTGCCTCATGTTTCTTAAAGAACAGTAAGATATCTCCTTGTTACAAGCTCTACAGGTATAATCATTTGATTCAGAACAATTCCTTCCCATTTTACTTTTTGATGGATTTATTTACAGAAAATCTCATACCTGCTATTGCAAAATCGTGGTGTAAGCATGTTAACCTCAGTCAGGCATATTTTCAGATGACAATATTTGCTATGAAACAAAATGTTGGCATTTGTTTTGTACCTAGAGTATATACGCATTTTTTCACACCACATATATTATACCAGAGGATTCTTCTTGCTAAAAGCACTGTGAAAATTAATTCTGTGATTAAAATACTTTAAAAATAAATTTAGTGTGCCAGTTCTGCCTTTTTTAGTCTTGTACTAAGTAAAATATGTGTTATAAAATTTGCTCCAATAAGCACAAGTAGAACATAAGGCCTTTTTCCTAAATGTTCTGACATTTCCTCCTGTGTGATTAGGCTGAAGTTCACAAAACTTAAACACTTCCATTCCAAATCAGCATGCAGTACTCATAGTATGCTTGGAAGTTAGGTTCCAGGTGGCCAGTAAGGAACTTTGTGAACCAAGTTTTCAGTTGCTATAATTGCATGAAAAGACTTTAGATTTGCATCAGAAAGAGTTGTCTATTATTATTTGTCTCTAGCAATATGACATGATTTTCCCCTTAGATGAGAGTGGGTCTTTTTCTAGTGCCTCTAATCCTGTCTCAAAAGACCTTTGATGGAAAAAAAGTAAAATACACATTTGTCTTTGGTGCTGATTCAGCAAACTTCATCAGTATCTGCCCATATTTGTATACACTGACTGTACTCTATTTTGCATTTTGTATTTCCTACAAAACAGTTCAAGTACACAAATTTAAAAATTAAAACATTTTTAGTTTAAATTAAATAAAGATTATCAAATGTCAGAAAGAATATACTCAGTCTAGACTTGCACCTTTACACACTTTTTTTGTGTTTCTACAAGGATACAGAACACTATTTTAATGCTTTAAATAATTTTCAGTTCTAGCTTCCATGTGAATACAGCTTATTGTATTAACATACAAGTACTGTACGTTAATTACAAAACTGTAATTTTACATAATCTTTTCCTTTACAGGCAGGCTAGCACTAAAGCAAATAACAGTGGATAGTATTACAAGAGTGGAAGGCAAACAACTAAGCTCGAAAATGGTATTTTTACAAGTGAAGTTCTCCCTGTTGTCTAGAGAAGACCGTATCTTGGTTCAAGGGGATTGTGCTCCAAGTTTGAATAGGAAAAGGCTGCAGTCAGGCAGCCAAGGGACAAGAACACTTCAAAGCAGAACAAATGAAACTGGACCATGTCATTTTGCAATAAAATGTGAAGTCATGTAATAGTGCCCTTTTAAGCCACTTGTGACTTTTAAGACTTCAAATGAAATGCTATTAGCACAGACAGATAAACATGCTAAGCTGTTATTTGCCCGGGGCGATAGCCTTGTGATTTGTAACAGGCAATGAAAGTATAGTAGCCTAGGTGTTCAGGAGGAATGATATGAATACCAGTAATCTCTTCAGACTGATGCCAAGACCTCTGATAATAAATCCCCCAGAAAATTTTGTGTTAGTCAAAATGACTGGGTATTTTTTACCTTATTACAGAAGTTTTCTAAAATAGGAAAGAATTTCTAGAAGTTGAAGAGGAAAGATGAAATTCAAAGAAAAAAAATGAAGTATTTATATCAACCTCACATTCAGTTTTGAGTTAGAAATGAAAAATAAAATCACTATGACTATTTATCAAAGAGTTATGAATACCTGCCTTGATTATACATTATGGCAGCTCGATCTATTTGCCCAAGCAAACCAAGTGAAAATGTTGGTGAAATAACCTCTCTGGAATTTGTAACACAATTTGCAGAACCAGGAGCTTGAATAGAAACCAGACCATATCTGGCTAAAATTTTGTAAATAAAGGGAGTGGTTCATATCACATCTTTTGTGAAATTTTACTCACTGTTTTACCTGTTCTGTACTTGTCTTGACTGGAAAACAGCAACAGTTCTGTGTTTAAATTTTTCCCCAACTCAAAGCATGTATGTGTTTTCTGACCAAGAAAATAAGAAGGATGCAATGTTGAATTTTGCTTCATGAAGTTTTGCGTTACAAGAATAAGAGACAGAAAAGCACTGCTTTGACAGAAGGCTATAAAAGACCTCTACCTTCCTAAAAAAGGAAAAGGAAGTCCCACCTTTTTCAGAGCTGCATCAGAGAGCTCTTTAAAAGAGGTGCCAATCCATATTAACCCCAAGTGCCACAATAGGCCAGGGTGTAAATTTAAACAAAAATCTGGATAGCAGCTTCATTTTTTAACATAGGCAGTATATCTAGTCAGTAGCTGATGTATGCTCTGTTTTTCCAGCTGGCACAGGCTCTTTGGGCATGCAGGCATATATTTCCAAGCATGTTGTTCTTCTGAGTTGTTTGTGCTTGGACCATAACTGCAGTCTCGGCAGCCAAAATAAAATATGCCAAGTAATACTGGCTGAGGGACAGACAGATTGGACTGAATTCCTGCCTGATACAATGCGCTTGACATCGGTGGAGTCACACAGTGACAGTTCATTGTTCTCCACTTTCAAACACAAAATATGGAGGGGCTTTAAGGTAGGATGGTGAAAGCATTGCTGCTACTGCCTTCCTGAAATTTCTTTTGTTCTCTCCTGCAGGCAACGAGTTATCAGCCATGAGGATTCCCTGTTTGACCAAATTTTGTGACTGCATGCAGGCAGGACCAGTGGCCTTCTATAGATACAGATTTACCTGGCAAAGGATGGGGAGACAACCAAGCTAATTTCCTCCTCCCACCCCTCAGTGAGAGTGTCACATCTCCTCGTGTACTTCCCCTGGTGCCTGCCAAGGATGTGGGGCCACTGAAAACCACAAGAGAAGCCATGCCTGCTTTATGGATTTCAGTGTTGATCTGACAAATCAACAAAGTTTCTCTTCCTGGCTTCATTAGTTGCAAAACACAAGTACAGAAATGCTCGCCTGCTTGTGTAGTGCTTGATATTCAAGTGGTGAAACATGTTTTAAATAAAGGGTTTAAATAAACTTTCTCAGCTAGGATGTATTAGACACATGCATGGCCCAACTCCCTTTCATCATATGCAGTGAAATCTGGAGGAATTTTCTTAGCAGGGAAAGCAGACTCTGGAAGGAAAACATAGAACAGCTTTCTTGGTATGCCATATTTTATGATTAGAATCTAAACAAAATATATACGAGCTCAAATAAACAAAAATAATCTCCTACAGTTTGCTTTAAAGTACCATGCTATTGTCTCTTTAAATAATAATGAAAAAGGAGAAAATATTCTACAACTTCCATAAAAAAATGTCATATTTGTATAGACCCCAAATCCCCTCTGTTTAAACAGGGTGATTAATATCAGCTCCTGTAGGAAATTAAATTCAGGGAAGAACAGTAATATGCAGATATGCAGATTTCTAAGCAGAATGGCTAGCCCTGGGTAAGAGAGTCAGGTTGATTAATCTGCATCCTCAGAATACAAAATGAAATGCTGGGCTCTCCTGGGTAGTACCAGAAATGACTTTTCTTTCTTACATTAGAAATAAATGGACAAACACATACACGTATATTGCAAAAGGCCTTAATATCATATGCAGTGTTTACAAAGGTGATAAGAGTTTAATATTTAAAATATCCTATTTCATCTGAGAGGGGAAAGAAAAAAAAGAGCTTCTTCTCATTAGGATAAAGAGTTTTCTTTATACTAAAATAGCATTTTTTTAATCTTTCATAAAGACTACAAAATTTATAAGGAAATCCTGTATCAGCGTGCAAGGAAATCTTTAATCTGTTCATAAACATTTTACTGAAGGAATACTGGGGAAATATTGGACACTAACATTGTCAGAGTGTGGAAAAAAACACTGGAATTGTAAAACAAAAATACTTAGTCCTGAGTTTTTAATATAAATTTCAGTGCACTTTGCTTTTTCATTTCAAAATTAGAAATACAATAAGCATAATACACTAAAAGAATGATTCCACAGGCTTAATTTCCACAAACACAAATCCCTCCATAAATATAATCTTTCTCTCATTTGAGAATAATAGCATTTCCACATTACTAAGAGTAAATATGCAATTTTTAATAACTCAGTCTTAAAAAAAAACACCCCCAAAACCTCAGAAAAATATTTACAGCAAAATGCAGAATGTCATTTTCAGATTTTTTTTCCCCCTGTCGTTACTGGAAAACCAAGCCTGTTATTTAAAATCATTCAGGGTCTCTCCAATAATTGTATAGAAGTAGGCATTATGCTATATTATTAAAGCTGTAATTTCCTGCTGAATCTGGCTGGATGTTTCTTTTTATCACTTGGCAATTTCTATCTAGTTATGGCATAATTAAGTTTCCTGACCCTTGCTCACTCTCTTAACAGGACGCTTAGAAATATACTAGAATTGCAGATCTTCAACCTGATGTCCTCTCTCCCCGCACAGTAATGGAATAAAATTATTAATCCAGTAATTGTACAGAACACATTACTTTGCATTGAATGTTCCTATTTCTCATTTTCTGTTAGTGACAATCAGGCAGAGGTACAAATCATTTCTGCAGGGAGCAGAGCCCTTGAAAAAGCCCCTCATTCACTCCACTGGAGCTACCTGTACAGCTGTGATTATTCAAAGTCTTACACAGTACTAGGCACAAGCGAACAAAACAAAGTTAATAAAATGGAATAAGGAGCAAGATATTTTCCTGTCTGCAGCCTCCTGTGCTCCAAAATTAGAACTTTACCGCCAAATGATGAACCACACTTCCAGTTGTGTTTTTATAACAGGACTAATGAGTCCCAGCCAAGCATTTCAGACTTGTCTGGCGTTAGCAGTGGCCGTCTCCTGTGGGGGTACACTCTACATACCTGGGCCATTAAGGGGAATGGCTGGGAAGGAGAGGAAAAAAGTTGGAAGGAAGACAAAGGATCCCTGTTCCTGAACCTTAGTATCTAGGCCCCAAGGATGCCTGTCTGCATGTATTAAAGTCTCCACAGAAGAAATACAGTGAACTGCAAAATCCCAACTGAATTCAGTGGAGTTAATATTTCCCACTAAGAAATTTGAAATTTAATTCGATATATCTTGAATTGGATCTCAGTTTGGTCATTGTCTGCATGGAATGTCTAGACTCAGTGATATTTATCCCGACATGTATTATGAGCTCCACAACTTGTGAACCTGCAAATGAATAAAAGCTTGGAAAACAACTGTATTTATTATTATTTTTTTTTAACAAACATTTCCTCAACCAGCCCACCTAATAACTTCAGTTTATTTAGAGAGTAGCTACAGCTGGGGTGGGAAGGACAGTGAGGAATTTTATTACCATTTTCTAAGAATTCTGGTTCAATCTGATCATGCACAGAGTGTTTTGACTCCAGCAGTGGATGTCCCTAAAATATGTAGTCATAATCCTTGCACTGGTGTCCTTCCTCTTTCCTGATTGCACCCTCTTTGCCTCTTAGAAGAAATATATTATCACACTAAAACATCCTGGTTTATTGGACTGAAGTCCTGCAAATATATCTTCAGTGTGCATTTGAATTGATGGAACAAGCTAGGGAGAAAGTCTCTGAAGCAGCATTGCTCCTTTAATAAAATCCTGATCTTAGAGAGGATAAATAGCAAAACAAAATCCTTATCTTCATGAAAAACACTAGTGATTTTATTCAGATGCAATAGCAGGTTTCAAATTGAAACAAGGCAAAGTGCCGTGTATCATTACAGAAAAGAAACACAAATATAGCCTAGGATGATGCATTAGGATATTCCATTTGATCACATTTCTTTCTTTGTATTTTTCCATGCTCTTGTCCTCTAGTAATGAATATCTTTGGGTTTTTCTGAGGCATAGACTGCACAGCCAGAAAGTGCTGGTTGCATAAGCATTTCCATTACAGGCTGTCAGGTTTATAAACTCATCTGTGTTCCTTGCTTTACATCTGTACGAGAGGAATGTGTGCAATTTTCATGGCTTTGGTAAATCAAATTGATCAAATAATATAAATACTGTTCTAAAGTGCATTAGAGAATAGGCCATTTCCAGTGAAAAACAATACTGCAGCAATTGTTTCAAGGTGGGGTTTTTTTTGGTTGTGTGGGTTCTGCTGTTTTTTGGTGTGTTGTTTTGTTTTTTTTTTTAACCTGCTACAAAATAGGTTTTATTTCCATTGAGTCAGTCACTGCAGAAAAGGTAATCACTATAATCGCAGCAAAGATTTCTGTTTGTCTAAGGCACTTAAGTGACTGCCATCACCATAGTGTCTGAGCAGATTCCAGAGAAGTCATGTTTCATGGTAGGCTTGTTGTGGACTAACTTTGTTTAATTTTTAAAGCAAATGATTTTGTCTTGGATTCGTGCAGTCAACTCAACCACTTTTACAATTAATAATCAGCTTTTATACTGTGAATCCTTCCCAATCTGAGGTAGTAAAGAAGATGGAGAATATAAAGCTGAGAACTTTTAAAATATTCATTTCTCTCTCCTGCACTATCACTTTAATACAGCATATATTAATTGAAATTTATTCTTCTTTCATATCTAGCAAAGAAGCACCATGGGCACAGATCAAGTGGCAACAAATAATACAGTGATTTATCAAATTATCTCCTTGCTCATATTTGCAAGAGTATTATGTATAGAGATGCATGACATATGAGTGCATTACAGAAAAACATACTTAGGTATTCATGTACAAAACAGTTATTAAGATTATAGCTTTGGGCTATTGGCTTGGTCTGAGGCTTTGCCTTGGCAATAGGATCACAGCTGGCTCTATGGACACAAAAATCATATATTTGTGCAAGCCATAAACATTTGTTTTCTGCAAAGATCTTTATGTATATAGATAATAATTTCTATAGCATATCTGCAGGTAGCAGAGTGTTTCTGTTCAACTTGTTCTAAAATATGTAGTTTTCCAACAGGGAAGTTTTGCACTTCCCCTCCCAAAATTTCTTTTTCAGCGGTACATGGTAAGCACATCCAGGGACAGAGTGCTCTCTACTCAGCCTGGTCTGGCTGCCTGTGTGGGTGCACAGGGCCTGGGACACTGCATAAACTGCTAATGAGCATCATTCTCATTCTCATAGTCTGATGATATTTATTTAGGATTGTTAAGCACCCTAAACACAAACACCATAAACAAATGATACATAGGTAGTCCCTCTGTCTAAGCAAACAACCAAATAGTTGCATGACATCCGCAGTATTGCATACACTCCTACAGTCAAACCATGCCAGTTCTTGTTTGATTTCACCTGTGTGAACCTACTTAATTTTACCACCTGACAAGAGAGTGATCTTTGAAAATGACATGTTGATGTTGTAATTTCATTTACAGTGTTTTGCTTAATAAGAGACTAACAGTGAAACAATTACAAATCCTCCAAATCAGCTACTAATAAACACATGCATTCATTATGAGGAGGTGGCGGTGAAGAACTATCACTTATGTTCCTATAGTTTCATTGATAAAAACGATCTTGGAAGCAGGAGAATATATTAATTTTTTCCTTTTGGATTTTTTTTATCTAGAAGTCTGGAAGACATTTCTAAAATAGATCTATTTTCTTTTCATTCTGCAGAATAATGCATGAATGATTATAACATATGCTCTATCTCCAGTTTTTTCAACCAGTGGAAAAGTGCCTGACACAATAATCACAACTTGTTGGGTTTTCAATCTGATGCTGTCCTATTTTATCATGGTAGTTAAATGTCCATTCTTGTTCAGCGTGATAAATGTTATGGCCATTTAACAGTACCGAAAAAGAGAGACATGTTAAACCAAATATTGCTTCAGATTGTGTCTTTTATTCTCCTTTATCATCATATCTTAATTTATAGTATAATCATCATTATCACAACTGTCAGCCTCATTTAACCTTCCCTGCTCTCCCATGATTCTCCGCTGTCAGGCCTGATTGCCTGCCTTCTGCTGACGGGCTGATAATGCCTGACTGATTAGCCCTCCCCGAGAAGAAGACAATGATATATAGAACCGTGCCGCTCGCTCTATATATTAATGAGGAGCTGGCAAAGCTTTGATAAGGCAGTGGAATAATCCATCAGCCAGAGAAGGAGCTTGTAAAACTGGTGGAACATTTCATGGGAAAAACACCTGGGAAGGATGTAATGACCCAGAAGCTAAATACCTCTCAGCCCTCCTTCCCCTCTTGTAATTAACATCAGATCGCTGCCGCGTGGATGGCACCCAGGGCATTATCAGTCCCCAAATCCTGCTTACCTTCTCCCTGTTTTTCACCCAGGGCTTTAGGGCCTTTATGATGTCTTTAGCAAGAGGGCAATTAATAGCTCATTTTCCTCGGCGTTGGGAACTGTTTATCTTCTGAACTAGCTCTTATCGCAGGCCGCTACCTATGAAAGGCAAGAGTCATCGGCGTTTTTGTGCTCTAGTTGTTACACTTACTCAGCAGAGGCCTGCTTTGCCATTAGATACAAAGCTTCTGATGGCTACTTGAGTTTGAATGCACTGTTATTACAGGTATTATATGAAATTGCTTGTGTTATGTGAAGGGGATTATAGAGGTTTTGGATCAATAACTTCAGTGGATGTTGGGAGTGATTACAGTGCTCTGTCAATTTTTCCCATTTGGCTGTCAGTACTGATTTACAACACACCACCTCTTTTATTCACATCAAATCGCTCATTTCATTGGTAAATTCTATATATCTCAATTTACTTAAGTAGCTGATTTGGGTAAAATAAAATGACTTCCTCTCTTCTATGGATGTGAGTATGTGTGCATGTATACACACAACAGACATAACCCTATAGAGCTATAAAAGGCACTGACATTTCCAAAGCTTTTTGTCCTCTTAGAAAGGACAACATGCAACATCATATAGGTCACCTAAATAAAAAAAATAGGTGCACTCAAATAATTTCTCCAATGGCTAGGGTTTTCTTAACATGTTTTTTTCTTCCTTTGCACTAAACAGCAGATCTGCTGAGGTACAACTGTGCAGAAGATGCAGAGTATTTTACATTTTTAGAAAATCAACAAGGAAACAAAATAACTTGAGACATACGTCATGTATAACTGCATAAACATCCCAAAGAAACTGCCCCTGGCATTTCAGGCTTCCATATGGAGGCCTGGTGCAGAAGGTCCATCCTGCTGAAAGATGCTCAAGTCAAAGACATGGAGAATATTCAGGACACCCACCCCATAAATCTGCTTGGATTGATTTTATGGTACCGATGGGAACTGACAGAGGTTGATTCTAAAGAGAACATTTTGCAAAGTCAAGACAAACCAAGATATTTTGAGAAAATATCAAGTTTCCTGTTTCCAGAGATCTGTCAGTGAGAAGTGAAAAAGTTAAAGAGAGCTCTTAGAAAGACCAGTGATAAATGACATTTGGCAAATGGAGTAGCAGTGAGATGAAGCATGGTGAGATAGTCAGGCCTTTATCTACCTGTTGAAATTCTATATTAGAAGACAGGGGCACGATGTGCATGCCTTCTAACCAATGTAAGTGGAGATATATGTTTCCACTGTTATGTTTATATAATCATTTTATTTCATGTTGAGATAAATCTCTTCTGTTAATTCTGGAACAGAAAGCTAACAGTATTTTCTATTAACCTTGACCTAAAAGGGGACATATATTTTTTCTTAAAGGAATAAGCAACTTTTAGGAATAGTCTATAAAGAGTAAACAATTAAAACTTTCCACTCCACCCAACTAATATCTAATTGATTAAGATTCAAAGAGTTAAAGTGGTAAAAAATGGATTACAGAACAATTAACTCAGACACTTTTGAGTACTAAAGTCACTACACTGAGGTAATAGATTATAGGATATGGAAAAATACATTTATTATCATTCTTGAAATAAAATGCCTTATGTATTTTTATTGTTTCTTCCATTAAAGTGTACAGATTAACTTTCTCAAATTTATAACTCATTCTTTTTCCTTCACTGCAATGTATTTCCTGATAGCATTTAGACGCTTTAAAAAGAAATAAACAGAAAAAGTACAGAATGATGCTTAAAGTCTAGCAAGTCAAATCTGCATGAACTATGTTTGTGTTTCTGAACAGTCATATGACTACAGGAACACTGTGTTTAGTATATGATCCTGAATTAAGAGATCTCTGAAGTCATCTCTAGATACCTAGCACAAGAGCTTTCAGAGGACTGCTAGTATTTTTACTTATACAAAAGCCCACAGGTTACAGGTTATATTTATGCTTAAATTAAAAATTAACTGGGAGAAATGCTAATAATAAAAAAAAAAACTATCTCAAAATATTCAATCACTGGAAATACAGAGAATGTAAACATGAGTCAAAATTTTATATCCACCCGTCTTTCGAAAGGCTGAGCTGGTTGCACATAGAATTAGCAATCAACCAACATCAGAGCCCAAAATAACAATTAAACTGAGAAGCCATTTATCCACAAAAATGCAGACTGCTACACTTATTTGTACTGCACTGTATCTGTAGATCAAGGGCAGTTTTCCCAATATATCTTGTGGGATGAGCTGGTGCTTGGCAGGAATTATGTTAGCAGTATTGACTCCAGACTTGCACAAAATTAATTATTTGTTCTTTAAAAAGTTATGGTCAAATAACTTTGTTCTGAGGCCTAGAGGACTTAATTTGAGTTCTGTAAGGTCACATGTAATTATTCTTGTGATAAAATTAGGCACAAGTGTAGGTAGCTAAATAAATCAAAGCTTTATCTATCCTTTACATGGATTTTGGCTCTACAATATTTGGAACATGTATGAAGCTTGAGGATACATGCTGCATTTGAATAAGTTGCTAAAAAAAAGATTTAAAATAGCCAAAGTAATAATTTATGCGTGGCTCCAACAAAGACATCCCATTGTCTTGGCCAAAGAGTACATGTTGACAAAATGTCCTCATTTACAAATGGAAAATAATAATCTTGAAGACAGTGCTACTGTATATTGGTCAAAGATTTCCAATACAATTAAATACTAAATAGCTATTCCTTCACGAAAAGCACAGAGTAAACAGGAATTTATGAGAAAATTAGTATTGTCCCTTACCACAAATTTAACTGCATGTGTTCACAGCTCTCTCTCAAAGCAGGTATAAGAAACTAGTACTGTTTTCAGCAAAAAGTGGTGAAGAAAATTTCAATGGCAGGAGAAGAAGACTCTTTAAAGAGATGTATAATATCACTGAAACACATTTTATGACTCAGATTCCTTTGCCCTGATGCACATGTTCATGGGCCATACTTTTTGCATATCAGAAGAGCAGTTTTCTCTGTGGCAGTCAGTCCTCAGACATGTTATATTAGCTGGCAAGATTATAGTTTTGGGGAGAGAGGTGTTGAGTGTAGTGTGAGGGATGCACTGCCCTGTGTGTGCTGGCTTTCCAGATGAGATGTGTTATTGCCCATGTGCCTCCATGAAGAGCTCCTTCTGCCACCTGCAAACCGAAAACAGACCTCTCTATCTTCAGCTAAGTGAAACCCCACAAGTGGTTATGGTTCATGGCTTCTGTTTCTTAATGAAAATTTAGACTTTGCAGAAAGTTTCTCACCTCAGCTGTTTAAAGCAAGCTTGGACAGAGTACACACAGCAGGGAACCCATTCTCAGCAATAGGCAAGGTCAACACAAGGCTGATGAAAACATGACCACTCATAAAACCTTGAGAAGGCATTGCAAAGGTAGAAAAGCATTCCATCATGTTTGTAAACCTCTCTCACACTTACATGGCATTTTTTTTAAATATGCTGCACAAGTAAAAAGCAAAAAACCCCCCACCCTATTGTTTTGATGAAAGGTTGAGAAGCTCATATGAACATAGAGCTCTAGCACTGAGAAAGAAAAAACAATTGTGATGCTCATGATGAGGCTGTCTGCCAGCCTGGAGCTATGGGCAGGATGCTGGGAGGTAGTGAATTAAACACATGCTGGGAAACATGAACAATTTAAGAAGTAACTTTAGCAATAGCACGATTTTCTGAATGTTTAATGGCGTAAAAAAATCTGTTAAAATTAACAAGTAAAAATAAAAAGAAATCCAGGAAGTGTTGAAACAAAAAATATCTAAATGATACTTCAGTCCACACTCAACTGAAACTTGTTTTAACTGTTTTAATGTATTGATTCTCACCAGTAACATATTTATTAACTGTCTAGCTCCTCAATAGGGCTTCATGTAATCTACTACAAGGGTGACATTAAATGTTTAAAAGAAAATTGGTTGGAGGTTGCTTTGATTTATTCTGGTTTTGACAGAAAGTGAAAGTCAGACGCTTATTTGTACAGTATCCTTTGAACTAGAACAACTTCATACATTTTATTCCAAAAGTAAATATATATATTTTTTTTTTCTGGAGGAATGTTTTCAAGGTGTGTTCAAGGATGTTCTCTGGACTTTATTATGGTCAGCATTTGCAGAAAGAAAAAGCTGTGTATTACATGAGATCACATGCAAAAGCCACAGGGATTCCTCTTGCTGACCACTTGTATGTGTGATTTAATTGCCTAAACAGGCAAATTTAGTTGCCTTATTTGCCTAAACAAGCAACTACTCTGAGACAGGCAAGGTTATTCAGGCTGCCTCTCAGTCATCAGTCCAGAGCACTGCTGGTGTTCCATATGTCCTGCAATTGTACCTGGCAGCACCATGATGTGTCAGACAAAATGGGTTGTCTCAAATGGTGGTAGCTGCCTAGGCTTAAGCAACTGAAGCAAGGTCATTGCAATGTCTCTTCTTATCCAGTCTTTGCTGCTGAGTGCTGTTTGCTAGCTTTTAAATAATGGCTCTGAGCACTCCTGTTCACTTGAATAAGCCCACTACAAAAAATCTTTAAATGCTAGAATTCCATATTTGGTTTGTTCTACATACTGGATTTGGCAAAACTAGGTCCCACAGAGGAGGTAGCTGTAGATTGCAGAAGTCAAATGACTTGTTCACATAACTGCAGGTTCAGGAGTTATGTTTCATGACTTTCAAACTAATACAAGGCATTTCAGGAACAAACATCTACAAGGCACTGATTTGATAACAGTTAAATTGTACTTCAGAATGAAGTACAATTTGAGACTGCTGCAAGTTATTTTATAAAAGTTGTCTGCACTTAAGCATAGCTCCTGATGAAACATTATTTTGCATCCATAGGTCTTCCTTGAAATTGGAACTATAATTGGATGGTTGATTGTTATGCAACAAAAAAGAACTTTGCTGTAGCCAATAAATGACCTGAAAAGTGTGGGCCTTCCCCAAACATCCTGTGCAACTGTATGAGGACAGACTGCCTGCTTAGTTGTGGGAGACATGTGAAACCTAATGCACAGAGCAGCTTGTCACTGCATTGAGTCATTGTTAATATCCTTTTCCACAAGTAACAGGCTTCTTTTTTCTGTTTTTATCTCTGCCGTCTCAGACATCACACATTCATTTTACAAGATATCCTCTCTAAAAACCTACAGCCTAAAGCTTCCTCTGAATCTCTTCCCACAAATCCATGCACTCCCAGAAGTCACAGGTCAAGTACTGATGCCCCCTGGCTTTTAATCCTACAAAAGTGTAGCAGGGCTAGAAGGTTCTTAGAAGCTTTGCCACAGATCATCCTCGAGGACACTTGTGCACAGTCCTGAGCTAGTGTGAAAGGTCTGGGAAACACAGACCTCTGTTTCTTTTGACAAAAGTAAATTTCAAAGATATAAAGTCAGCAAGATAAAGCATCTTATCCTGGGATGAGCATTCCAGGTATGCACTGACACATAGGTTTTTGAGGCTTTTGCTCTTTCCCTAGAGATGAATGTGCCACTCCAAACATTCTCTATGTCAGCACATCTGTACAAAATCAATAAATCCTCCTCATTTACCTGTATATCTTTTACCCTTGGGTGGATGATTATATCTTATGTTTTCTGTTTCGGCACAGCATCTGAGATATGTGATGTCCAAACTTGAACACATTCGTGGGCTTTCAGTTCAATCTGAACTGCTTTTCTACAGTCCAGAAATGCTTTTACCTGAGACGAATGTGTCTCAAGCATAGCTGAGGGTTTTATCTAAGCTGTTTGCTAAGAAGTTTTCAGTTCAACACTGGATTTAGGATCCCAGAGCTCGTGTTTAAATTCTAGTCATAGCTGTCACTCAGCCTCAATCTCAGCTTCCTCAGCTGTCAAATGGGAATAATGACTTTTTTTTTCCCTGTAGGCAAAATGCCATGAAGGACTGAAGATTGCTTATCATCATATGCACTGTATACAGAAACATAGAAACATAGAATCATAGAATGGTTTATGTTGGAAGGCATCTTAAAGATCTTCTAGTGCCAACTACCCTGCCATGGGCAAGGACACCTCTCATGAGACCAGGTTGCTCAGTGTCACATCCAACCTGGCCTTGAACACTTCCAGTGATGGAGCACCTGCAGCTTCTCTGGACAACTGGTTCCTGTGTCTCACCACCCTCACAGTACATTACTTCTCAATACCTGCCCTCTTTCAGTTTGCATCCATTACTTCTTGTCCTACAAGAACTGTACTTATCACTACAGTTCCTGACAGTGAGTCCACCTCTGGCTTCCTTCAAGGCCCCCTCCAGATACTGGAAGGCTGCTATGAGATCTCCAGACAACCTTCCCTTCTCCAGTCTGACCAGTTTGCAGCAGCAGTTGCAGGTCTCTGTGCCTGGCCCTGCAAAGTGGGAGTATGAGACACTTGGCACATGCACTTCATTCAGTGCTTGGAAGGAAATTGTCAACTATTCAGCCACACAGGATTCCCACAAAAAATGTGTCTGCCTGCAGCATTAGCACTGGGTAATTGATTTGAAGGGGAGATATAGGGATACCAGGGGAGATAATAAGGATGTAATTTCTGGGCGTAGTTCTGGGAAACCAATGCTAACAGGCCAGAGCTTGATCCCCATTTTATCTGCTACCTCAGGTAAAAAGATGTCTGATTTTCTGGATCATGAGAACATTCCTTTGCTGTGGGGGACCTGGTGGGTTATATCCCATACACCCCACCTGATGCCATTTGCAGTTAGAAGATTCCCTGGAAAATGAAATATCAACAGAAGGAATTAGTAAAAAAGGCTAGAGACAAACATGGTGATAAAATCTTCTTGTGTCAAGAGCCTGCTGTGTTTAGTTTAGTGATTGAATATGACTGTCACAAACCCACGATCTTCCATTTACCAAATGTATATGTCCAGATTTTTTCACACATATGAATATGCAAGATCAATATTTTATCATGAATAATCTCCACTTCTTCAAATCTCCACATATGGATCCAATGTGGCAGAAAGGCTGGGAACAGATTTGGCCCAAAGTTTTGCACTGAACCCACTGATTCTGGAAATATCATGCAAAACCAGGTTAAACAGCAGGAGCCATTTTTAGCACAAATGTACATAAATTCCTTGTTCAGTTACTACAGTGAATCCAGAGGCAACTTTCTTCTGATTCCAGCCATTCCATAGACATGTTTCTTCCCTTCTCCTTATAAAACCTGTCTTCTCCAGAAAATGGAACAAAGAGAGTATTTAATGTATTTTGTTTCTTAGCATGGGAACACCTGGTTATTAGCTACACACCTTGTATCACGGATTGGTACTTGTCCTTTTGAGTAGTGATGCTCACATCAAACAGTGGCTCATTTAAATGAACATTCCCTATTGAAATGTACAAATCTGATTCAACTGAGATCAGTCCAGTATTCTGATGCTGCACTTAATTTATAGATGAACAGATACTTTAGCTTTTTTAATGCTGCAGGTGTTTTCCTCTCTGTTAACAAATACAAATCCATCTTAATTCAGTTGCTATATCATGGTGCTTTAATTTGAACTCTCTTTTGATAGGACAAATCCATTCTTTATTTTAAACATGGGTGTTTAAAATGTGGGTGAAAACAGCAATGGGGAATTTCTATGTGACACATTTAATAGTTCAAATGAAAAATAGTTGAATACTTTGCAGCTCAAAAGTGGTTTATCGCCATGGGTGTTGCAGTGTTTAGAGTTAGTTTGACCACACTAAAGCGAGAATGGATTGTTCAGTTGTGAAGCATATCATTTGTTGCCTGTTTAGTCAGCTGTTTCTTCCAGAGAAAAATCCTCCTCATTCGGAGTAGAAAGCTCAAACCAAAATGTGTAGGGATGGTAAAAGCTTGCCGTAATAAGCCCTTACCTAAGGTGAAAACATTACTGTTTTGAAAAACAAGGTAATTTGGGAGACTGCTTACACTTATGGATTCCAAGCAAAAGTGACACTCACTACCATCTTAGCAGTTAAATATTTTACTACTCAGCCTTCTATCTTTATGATGTTTCTGCTCCCAATCTTCTGTCCTCACCTTCACGACATTGATCACCGAATTGGGTATTTTATTATTGTAATGTTAATAAGCTTTCAGGTTAGAATCCATGTTTGGGCTTTGTTTGCTAAAGGATCCCAGGCACTGTGATGGGCCATTAATGCCAAGCAACAAACCCATGACTTTGGGGCAGCAGTCTGTAATCCCTACTTACAATTATCTTAATATATATCACCCCAAGCAATGTCAAAATCCTCACCTTAAAAAAAAAAATCTCCCCAGATAATAACTTTGAAAAACTGATGCCTTTTGCACTATGAGAGTCATAGATTTGAGAGACTGTTCCTTGAAACAGCACTGAAGATGCCTAATCTATTTTCTCATCCTTTAGTAATCAGATTAATATTCAAACACACCAAGCCTTAGCTTCCCACATGTAGACAACACACAAACACCTCACAGCTACTATGTAACCAGCTGATTAGAAGCTGGTTTTATTTCTTTTATTACAAGTTTTGCTCAATTTTAACCCTGAGATTTGCTTTATGGGGAAGTATCTGCATACTGCCTTCCTTTTGTCTCAACCAGAGGGTTTAATAGCTAAGGTAACTGAAAAGGACTAGCACCAGAAAGGCTTTGGTTACCAGAGTAACCGTAAAAACAGACCCCAGTCTCCATGGCAAAGAGAAAAGCTATTTGCTGCAGCCTTTTCAGACCTTGAACAGACACTGACAGTTTTCCTATAATCAGTGCAGATTATTTGTGGCAACTAACTATATTATAATGTTAACTATAGGAGGTCGTTGAAAATATACAGTGCAGAAAAAAAGGGGGTAAATATAAGGAATTTTTTTTTGCTAGATTAGGTATGACTATATCATACATTTAGAAATTATATAGAAATCAACCTAACATTGTATTTCCAGTGAAACCATCTCCTTCTAAAGATTCCCCCGCCACATTTCTTTGCTTTTAATTTTCTGCAGGAAATTTGTGGGGTTTGTGGTTTTAAATACCTGGCATTCTAGTGAAGAAGTTGTTATGATAAATATATATGCTATTGTTTTACTGTATACTGACTTTTATACGTTTTCCCAAATACTAAAATACTATACATCAGTGATGCTTTATCTTATCTGAATGACTTGATAGCTGTTTCTTCTTGGTGTCTGTTTCAGGGTCTGTTCAAATTGCACAATATATATATTTTTAAAAGATCTCTGTAATTCATGGGTCTACAAACCCTGCAATACAATTACCTAAATTACCAGTGCACATTGTAAGTGCTCCTTGTGGCTAATCATTCTGTCCTCAGTGAATTGCCTGACTTGCCAGTGCCTTATTCTCTGTAATGGCACTGTTCAGTCTCTGTCTTCCAAACCAGTGTCTGAGAGCAGAGTCATTAATTCTAATATGACTTATAATGAAACTTTAAGTCTTAACCATTTTTAGCTATACCTGTTTAAATAGCCTATGCTTGAATTGGGGAGAGGTATATTACAATGTGTTTCCCAGATCGCTTAGTTTCAAAAGAATAATTTAAAGTAAGCATTTTAATGAGTGAGGTACAACATAATGAATAGAGAAATATTTAGAAGAATAGTTCATTTTAAAATCCATGTGCACACCTCTAAAAATAATGCCATAGACATTTAGAACAGCTAAGGTGTAGGAGTGGAGAAAGCAGACTTAAAAAACATTTGACCTAATCTGTCCTGGATTATATTAGCAACATAAAGTTTAAATACATATTTTAAAAATTGCAGTGTGCACCACATATGTAGTTATAGATATCTGTTTATATGTTACAGTTATATAAGTTAAATATAAAAAACATTTAAAAAAGCCTAGAAAATTCAATATATGTCCTTCAGATCACTTTATAAAATTGGCCAAAAATTGTATTGCAAATAAAAATTGAAATTAAAAATTATGATTTTATTTAAAATAAAGAAAAATAACTATGTTGATTATGTTAAGCTTATTTTTCACTATCTGTATCCATGTTGTTGTGAAGGAAAGAATTGTCTAAATAGCTGAATGAAAGTTATTGCCAGACACCTGTCATAGCAAAAAGAAAGAGAAAGCTTTTATCACCTTGTACAATACCTTTGCTTTAAAAGAAACTGAGGCGAAATTCTTTTTTCCTTAAAGCACAGAAGTTCAAACATCAAATCTAACTCAGCAGACCAGCACCCTCACTCCGTGACCCAGGGTATGATTCTTCAACTTTCCTGTAAAACAAATGTTTATAAAGCGTCTTCTGCGTTTTGATGCTGAAATTAAAGTCACAGAACTATTTGGCATCAAGTAATGTATTTCTGGAAATGAATGGTGTAAGATTAGTGGTGGAAGGCTTGGAGCACTTATCCTTCAAGTCAGGATGAATATTTTTAGCTGGAGGCATTTTCACTCCAATTAAAACCAAAGAGCTTCACTGAGAATTGAGAAGCAGAGTTTACTGAAATAAAAGCTAAAGCACTGATATCATAAACTGTTTCATCAGTTTGTCTCAAAAATGGCATCTTCACACTATAAACAAACAAAAAACCAAACCCAGGTGTCTTATTAAAACTACTAATTTCAATTAACTCTTTTCTGGAAAAATATTATCAAGTGTGGTTAAAATATAAACAGATTGAGAAGGCTTAAAGCCAGAAGAAACAGAGATAGAAGATGCCAGTTCTTTTAAAATGACTGGTCAGTGTACTCAGTTTGGAAAACAATGGAAGAAAAAGCATTAGGGAAAGGTCCCCAAAACAGGCAAATATCCTACTACCCTAGACTATGGAAGACAGGCACCTGCACCACCTCCTGCAGTATCTTGGCTAGTCTAGGTTTCTGCCTCTTTCTAGTGCCAAAATTCTTGGGGCTTATTTAAAGTCAATAAATAATATTTTCTGAGGGTGGCTGCTGGAACAACCTCAAGACATCTGAACTTCAAGACCCTATTGCAATGAACAGCTGTTGCCAGAGAAATCCATCCAGGACAGCCAACAGCCAACAGAGTAGGCTAGATTGCCTCTGGGAGAATGGCAAAGGAGATGTTCAAAACAGAGTTTCCTACAGTTTCTAATTTCCTGGATCATGAGGCTGTTGGCTGCTCTGAAATCTTTCTTTTCTCTTCTGCCCTCTTCCTCCGGATATGGATTGGGAATTCTGGGAACGTCAGAAAGTTTTGAGACACTCAGTGCCAAATCTCAAGATTAGTAGAGAAGAACATTATCATCAGTTTTGCTAGAAGAGACTTCCTGCTGCACCAGTTTGTCCAGTGTTTCATAAGATATAAGAGAATATCTTCTGACTACTAAGGTAGAAATAAAAACCTTCTGACCAAAGCCTGTATTTTAAATTGATCTGCCAGAGCATGAAAATGTAGAGATGCATCATCAGATTGCCTTTTCTATATGGATTATGGCTTTTTTTTAATGGTACATGCTGAAATAAGTCTCTTGAAGAAAAAAGAAGAAAATGTAAAAACAAGTCCATAACAGATAAAAAATAATGTTGAATTCTAAGTATAATGACGAGCACTCCTGATGCCCCTTATATATTTAAAATTACCATTCAGTTGCATTGAATGTAATTCATGCTATTTTTCCAAAGTATAATCCCACAAGGGTTTTGACCAAACAAAAATGCTCTAATGACTGCAAATGGTTCAAATATTCTGTCCAGTGAGTTGAAGTTAAGTGATAAAAGTTTCCATGTTAAAAGAAATAATAAGTGGAATTTCACACATATTATAGTAATCATGAAGCATCCAATTTACATAGAAATAATGTAAAAGAATTCTGACCATGATGGTTTAAGTGAATCATTACATGCATCGCTGATACATTTAGAAAACTGCAGCATGCCAGGTATGTTTCTTTTAGCATAATAAGTCTTGTAATGGAGCCTTTAAAAGCCTTAAATGTATAGTTAGATTAACCTTTCTGTTTGGATTAAAAAAAGGGAAGAAGAAGAAGAAGAAAAAGAAGGAAACAGATAATCATTAAATAGCCAATTAAATCAACATTCATTTCCCTTTCCAAGTTAGTCTTGTTGCTTTTGAGTGTCCTCTCCAAGAAACATTTTGTTATTTACACTGCACTCACATTTAAATGGTTCTGCTGTGCTAATGTATTTTAGTTCCATAGGAGTTCACTCCTCCTCTCTGGATCAGTTACAATTCACAGCAGTACAGAGGTACCCAACCCTAGGTGCCATTTCCAAGTAGTTGTTTAGCACAGACTGATAGTAGTATACAGCTGTGGGGTCTGAGGTCTCAGAATTCAGGTGAACAAAAGTCTTCACCTATACAAATCTTCAGGAGTTGTCACCTAAAGGAGCCAAGACCAACTTCCTACAAAATGTATGGGAAAGGTAACTTGCCTGCAAAAAGTTAGTGAGCGAAGATTTATTAATGTTATTATATATGTTTGCAGGGTTGTTTTTTTTTTTTAAATATTGACCCTGTCCTTGTCTTTCAAACATCTTCTTTTCAATTTTAGATTCTACATTTGTGTAGTCTGTTTTTTTGTTGTTGTTGTGTTTGGGGCTTTTTTGAATGAAAAACATTTTTGGTGTTATTAAGGTGTGCTGAAAGCAGTAGTTGAAACAAATCAATCTATTCCAAATCCCAAAGAAGTGCGTTTTTAGGAACACCACTGTAGAGCTCAGAAGGACACATTAAATTACATGTGAAGAAATTTGACCATCACATTGTCAGTCACTGAAAATCAGACCCCTCTCCCAGGCTGTTTCACCCCTATTTGGTTTTATTTCTTGTGTGGTCTGTGATTATCACACCATTTGTCTTTACCGTTTCCTTCAGGCCTCAAGGGAATGTAAAATAATACAGATCCCAGAAATAGACTTGGATTGAATTTGATTCTTTCCAATAGAGAGTTCAAACAGCTAAAGAGGGTCACAGAATCAATATGCTCAAAAATGGGTATTTCAGAGAAAAAACTCAGTCAGGATGCAGAGGGAAAAGCAGCTGTTTTTCCCTCTTCACCTTCACCCTTCCACACTGTTGCTGCTGCCCTCCTCTTTCCATTTCCCTCCCTTTTGAAAACTGCTTTCTATTCTTTTCTTGTGTTCCCCTCCTCCTGCGGCCAGCTCTCTCCCTCTCTGGCTGCTGCTCTTTCCTAATGCTGGTTTCCTCCACTGCCTCTACAAGGTTTTTGTGGCTTTGCATGCTAATTCATAGGCATGAGATCACCAATAAACTCCAGGTTTAAAAGACTGTTCCACTCACTGAAAAAAAACCCCAGTCTGACTACTTTTCATGATACCTTACACTTTTATAAGGTATATTTTGAGCATGATGAAAAGGCAATAAAAAGATACTTATCTAACTTACTTAAAATCCAAGAGAATCCAAGATGAAAGATTTAGAATATTTCCAAAAATACAGAAAAATATCCTGATGTCTTAACTTTTATTTTAATGGATATTGTACAAGTGGATCAGTTCAAAGTTGTTTACTCACGATCTCTTTCCATGACTATTCACATTCCATGTAAAGCAGTGATGCCCCCTTCAAGCTCTTCCTACTGCAAATAAAACCTAAAAGATGCTGCAGACTGTTCTAGAAGAACTTTTTTAGCGTTCATTAGCAGACTAGCAAAATTCATTTAACTGCTAGTATATTGGCTTTTTTTTTTTTTTCCCAAGTGGTGTTTATTCACATCAATTCACTTTGTGAACATCCACACACTAAGGTACAAATGCAGCAGCCTTCACAGTATCCCTCCACCATCATGGAGAGTCAGGATGAACTTGGTGTTTTCTAACTCCAAAATTGGTGTGGAGAGACAAAGCAAAATGATATTCAGGCTTGAACACTTCTACTCCTAGAGCAGCTAGCACTGCCATGGGCATATTTCAGCATGGAATTAAAACCAGAGGTTCTCCTCTTGGAAGAACTGGAGAGAAGTTATGACTGACAGAGTTCTCCTTTGAGATCCACCTTAGTCTCTAAATGCCATTCTAAAATGGCAAGCAGACATCTGCTACAGGAGCCAAGTCACATCTGAAATCCTAGTTCAAGTTTCTTGGCCAATATCTCAGGCACCTGAAGTACATAAGGTTAGAGGTCTGTGGTTGGTAGCTGAATTTATCCTTCAAATTTAAATTTCCACACCATCTCAGAATTCAAATTTCCACAGCAAAAGAAAATGTATAGCCATCCTGCTTGCACAGTAATTTAGAAAATACGACTTGTGTGTAGCCAGTACTAGTTGAATCAGTCTGGGTAACAGAAGCATCTCAGAAATATTCACAGAGTAATTTGGTACTAATGAGGGTGTGAGGTTTTGCAGCATCCAGGTTTAGACACTTTGAAGAGCTTTAAAGAGACAAGATAGCTGGCTGGTTTCCTTAGGGTGCCTATGCAGAGCTGATAGCTGATGATGACCAGATGGGTCAGACTCAGTCCTTCTGCAGGCACTGCATGATGACACCAGGATGATCAAGCTGTTAACCTTGCCTCGAAAATTCAGTCCATAACCATGAGTGGCCTGAACAACATAATTGTCAGTCCCTGCTCTTTAGTGTCCTCATAGCATATGTAACATAGGAGGCCTGCAAGTGGAAGAAGGTGAACTTTGGATGCAATCAACTCATCAGGGCATGAATTAGTACCTTGAATGCTGGTGATTCAGACTGTTTTGGAATCTGAAAAGCCCTCTACCACTTCTTTGGCTAGAAGAAGGAAATACTCTTGGCAATCAGCTGCAGGAATAAGACAGAGGGAAATGTGTTCTTGTTGCAGGTAAAGAACAGGGCTGGCACAGATGCTTAGAGCTCTGGGTTCTTAATGTCCACTTCCTGGTCAGGGTTTGGTCACAGACAGTTACAAAATGAGGTAGCCACCAAGAAGGGACAAGACTGCTAATTTATGCAATTTATCACATATATGTTCCATAGCAGTTCAAAAGATAGTGCCAGAGATGATTTTGGAACAGAAAAAGGCCTTTTGTTCCTGTCTCTTTCATTCCTAAGAGGGTAAATCCATTTCCTGAAGTGTGAACAAGGGTACCGAACATCACCTATAGAAGTAAAAGTTTAAAGACTGTATTGCAAGGAATTGTAAATGACCCATTGGAAAGGAATGGTTTGTACACTGCTCTACTATGTAATGGCAATTTCTTAAGCCTCAGTTTAATGAAGGGCCCTGGCACTTGCCTGCCTAAGCATGTGAATAGTTCTACCAACTTGCAGACCACTTCTTGTATAATTCATGATAAGTGCATGTTTGCATCAGTGTCCTGTAAGATGCAAGGTGCTAAGAGTAATTCCTACAATTTTCTGTACAGCAAGCTGTAAAAGATGAACTGAATTTGAAAAAGCTTTTCTTTCAGAGATTCCATTTGGTGGCTGAAAGGTTCTTGTAACCATGAGAGCTAAATGAGGGATATTCAGAAATGTGTTCCACAGCAAAAATGTCAACATAGAAGAAGGAGAAGAAGAAGAACAAAAAGAAGTATTTAAAGGGAATACAATAGACTCCAACTATATGGAGTACTTAGCACACAAAAATATCACATTAAAAACTATTCTTCAGCAAGAAACTAAAACTGTTCTTGGTGTCATGCTTTGCATGTTCTCCTATGATAGACCATTTGTGTTAACTAATAAAAAAATCTATTAGAGAGCTGTGAAGAAGCTTTTATACCGACAAAGAAATCATATTGTTAAAGAAATATGTTTTAAGGATATAGGTAGAACATATCCCTTCCATCATTTAAACACCCAATTATGCCTCTTAGAACAATAAAAAATTTTTGAGGTCACTAGATTTAGTGGAACAACAGATTTCAACAGACAGCAGGTGGTACCTAATTTAATTCTGTGTGGTGGGCATATGTGTGAGCCCAAGGAACCAGAAGTGATTACAATAAAATTATCTTTTCATCAATTACTATAACTGGTCAAAATTGCTAGAAATATATCAGAAAGCACAGCAGTGTTTCACGGGAACATATTCTTTAATCATATCCCTTAATAGAAGTTTATAAAAATATTTTATTTCATTAAGGATTCAATGTTTTGTTCTTATCCAAGAAAATATTTCAATAAATGCTTTAAATATCTCAAAAACATTTGCAGAAGGAAGTTTTGGCATTTTTCTAATCCGTGCTAACAGGAAATCTTAGTAAGAGTAAACATTCCCCATGAAAACCAAATGAGAAGTTCTGGCCAGTTCTAAAAATGGTTTGGAAGTGACACAGAACAATATTGCATGCAAATCAATGCTACAATATTAGCTCTAAGCATCTCCTCCTCAGATGTTAAATCAAAATTTTTTTCAAACTGCCCAGGCTGACCACTTTCTTCCTCATCTTCTTACAAAACAAGCAATTTTAGAATGGCACTTTTCCAACTCTTAATAAAAGCTCAGTTTCCCAACATTGATGATGGAGAAGAATTGATAAAGCCTAAGGCTGCTGGTTCAAGCCCTGGACAGGCCACTCTCTTAAGAGTAGGACTCCATGATCTTTGTGGATCCCTTCCAAGTCAGAATATTTTGTGATTCTGATGGATTCTAATGTCCTGTGGCACATATGGGACTGCCCAGAGCATCCCTTCCTGATTTTTATGGTGATGGCAATGGTCACTTTCTTAGCTTTGATCACTGCTGCTTCCCAAAATGGCTGAAACAAATTCAGGGTTAACTAGGAGTCTCAGCTCCACAGTGCATTAATTTAATCACTTGCATTATCTGAAAGAATGGGTCCTACAGGCAACAGCTGAAGGGGGAAGCTGCAAGAGGACTCAACAGCTCAGAGCAGACAACACTGATTCTCCCCAATATTTGTCAGCAACAAAAACAGGCTTGATTTAAAGACATGGGAGGAAATTTATCTCACCTTCAGACCCAAAATTTACTTTTTCCTCCCTCCTGTGTCAGGTGTCAAATCCTACAATTCAGTTACAAAAGCAGGAAATTCTGTCAGTCTGGTATCTGATACAATCAGAGGGAAATGAAGGAACCCACAAACAATGCTTTTGAGAAGATTTTGGGGTACATCTGGATGCACAAATTTGCCTTGTCTTGTTCTTGCTGTCAGCTGGCTGCATGTGAACAAGCTCCAGTCCATGACTTGTATAGCTGTGCAAGCATGGCACCATGCCCAAGCTGATAAACCCCTCTGGGAACATGCCCAGCTTGCAAAACAGTCAGGTGATCATATATCTCTCTGCATCTGGCCACACCAATACATATTTAAAGATCTGTTTATTTCCTACAAGAAGATTCTATTCAATACACACATACACGGATGTCCCTGGATGCACGCAGAATACTCATGTCCACATATATGAACAAAGTGAATACAGCAAAAAGCCTCATATTCAAGCACTAATGAAATTCAAACCAGATAAACACAAAGGTAAAAAAACTACTAGTTTTAATTTTAGCATATAAAATATCAAGCACATAATATGAATACTAATGCCAAAATCTTATCAAGAACACCTTTTGGTTCGGGAGAGATTACCAGAAAATACTACAAAAGAGTTATTATATGGTGTAATAAATGCAGTTGTTACAGCACGGGGAGGACAGTGGGTGGTGGCAATTCCAGCAGACTTAGTGGCAGCAGAGGAAGCTGTATTAGAGAACACCAGGCTCACTCACAACCAATTAGTAGCATGGAACTGAGGGGAGCACAGCAAGAAGACCTAGTAATAAGCATTCTTAAATATAAGAAACTGATGCAGAGGACAAATTAAAGTCAAGTGCCATGATTTTTTAGGAAGCCCATTGTAGCTTAGCATCTATTTAGTGTAGCTTCTCCTGCCAAGTGAAGCAAAGCTCATTACGTGAGATTAATACCATATGTGTTTGAACTCAACTGTGTTCTCCATGCTACTTTTTTTTATTGTGACGGGTGTATCTTTAAAGCTAATCAGTTAAAAAAAAAGACGATGATGTTGCTTAGTGATTTTTTCTCCTATTTTGTACTATAATGAATGCTCATTTCACTCTGAAATGATAATTAAAAAACCCTCACCAGAGTAAGTGATGACTATCCACAATAGAATCTAGTAATAAGCAAAGTTCTTAATTCTGGAAAAATAGACTGATGATACAATTAAAAAAAAAAAAAAAGAGACATCATCTTTAATTTAGATTTTATTTCATTCCCAGCCCAACCCTTTACACGAAAATCCAAGTTCTTGTACAGAATTTAACTAATTTCAAATAAATACTTATGGTATTCTTAAAAAGAGCAATGGACAAGGTTTGCTTAGCAAATTTTGAAGCAACAAGTCACTTTAATGACCAAAAAATAACAATGAAAAAGAGTGTCTGACAATTCAAGTATACTGGCAACTTGCATTCAATTAACAGATGCAGCCACAAAACAAAACAAAACAAAACAAAAACAAAAAAACCACCTTGAAAAGTCAAAATTATTTGCTACAGCATGTCTGAAACATTTAATTTTTTCAGTTCAGATTCACAAGTTATTTTTACAGTTGCATTCATATTATTTCCAGTCCTGCAAAAGTTCGTATTATTTAATTTTTATGTCAGTTTATTTTTGATTTGTAATCTCAAGTTGCAGAGTTCAGTGGACTTTTTCTATTTATACTGAGAGATGCCAAATCAAGACTAACCCATACACTCTGTGTGAATTTCATCGTGAAATGAAATTTCACCTGTTGAACAGCCTATATTTCATTGTGATTTTTGATACTTCTTTTGGGTGATCATTTCATTTCAAAGAACTTGGAATCATAGAAAGCAAATATCAGACATTATGACAGCAAATCTAATTTACTAATAAATTAGCCAGAAAAAAAATGAGTAAAAAAAATCAGCTGAGTAAATTCTACAACTTTGTTCCAGGGAACCGTATGAAATTGCTGGTCAAAAGAGAAAACCTCTAGGTACTTTTGTTTTGAAGGAAAAATTGGGCATAAACCTGACAAAGAAAAAGAAGACCTGAAAGAAATATTACTGTTTCTCTGCTGTTGAGATAAATCTTCTTTTAACTAAGCCTCCTTAGTTATTTCATCAACTTAAAATAATATCCTGGAAGCTAATTATTTGAATTAAAGCCAGAAAGTGAATCCATCTTCAGTAGATACTTGCTAGTCATACAGCTAGTTTACCCCATGTTAACCAGTTTAGACACATATTCATCATGAGAAATATTAGTAGATATCACAACTTAATAGGAAGACATCTGGGAACCAGAGGAGTGGCTCATTTCACTCTTGAACAACAC
Source organism: Phylloscopus collybita (assembly GCA_027886175.1). Lineage (NCBI taxonomy): Eukaryota > Metazoa > Chordata > Aves > Passeriformes > Phylloscopidae > Phylloscopus > Phylloscopus collybita. The sequence continues at coordinate 37,190,832 of JAJNNQ010000006.1, forward strand.
AGTTACTCCTGTCTGGTGTTGGGCAAACCCACCATGAACTGACATTACATGGGAGATGAGGGCAGACGTGTGCAACAACTTATTTTAACAATTTCAGAAATTGTGTGAAACTGAGTCGAGCATTTCTTGGATGCAATCTTTTACCTGTTAAACACATGGATCTAAATCTGCTCTCCAAAAGTCAGGAGAAGTGTGGTTGTTGAAGGCAGATGGCTCTCTCTCCCTAACTCAGTGCCGCTTTGATGATTTCCCAGACCAACACAGATTTCTCTCAATGTTTCTCTTGATCCATCTGGACAATGCCTTGGATTTTCCTTCCTGGTTTTTATGCCATAGCTTCTACTTCTCTCTCTCCTTCCTCTTCAGACCTACTCATATAATATTTCATGAAGTTCTATATTAAAACATTCAAATGGACTGTTGGACAGGGATGGGTGTTTTGGTCCTACTTGGGAGTCAGTTGTTATAGATTAATGAAGCCCATAGCAAAATTCTTCCTAGCAAGCTCAGAGGAAACATCTGGAAACTGTTCCTCCCTAGTGCACAAGAAACCACCTTCATGCATGTAAGAATTCTTGTCACTCAGCTGCAGCATTCCATCCAGCTGTCTGGTCATTATCACTGCCTGCCTGAGCTGTAAGTGATTTATAGCTGGACTTTTGGTTTCTGTGTACTACACAGGGCTTTACAGGTAATATAGCTTGGCTTTATAAGATAAATACCAGAAGTGAAAGAAAACCCCCAAACTGTGCAACTCTAGAAACCCAAAATTATAGGGAAAGGAGGAACATGGGCCCTCTTAATGCAACTAAATGAGTAAAGCACAAGTAAAGCTTTGCAGCTGTGGCATCAGCTAATACAATTCTGAAGTACCTCACCTAATAAAGGCAGATAATTAAGAGTATTAAATGATAAGACACGGTTCTGCAACTTTCTCATGTTGGGTAGGATACCTTTCCAAGAAAGCTGGCACTAGTTCCTTTATTCTGAGGTAAGGCAAGAAAATCTGGCATAGTCTGCAATAATGAAGGGGAAAAATTACTAATGGAGAGAAGAAAAATTCCTAAAAGGTTGAACAGTGGTAACTAATTTATGATAAAAAAATATTCTGGTTGTGAGTAAAATACTCCTCTAGTAGCCACCATTTTACTGCTTGAGAATGTTTATGTGTATTTTTGTAAACAGATGTAGTATGACACTGTACACTGTACTGGTACAATACTGTCAAAGAACAGGTCATAAATAACTCCCCTTTCCTTCCTAGATATATTTATCACTTATTTATATGTTTATATAGTGTATTTATGTGTTACAATAGGTCTTTGGTATCTCCTACTGGTATCTGCTTTGGTACTCCTACTTTGGAGTCTGCTACTTTGTACCTTTATCTCTTTAAAAGTGGGGTGGAAACTGAGGATGGCACTAGATCATGCATACTCTGTCCTCTGACATAAGCAAATCAAACACCTTCTGATGTACCAGTAACAGTGGATATGAATTAATGAGGACTATCAATACAGCTCACTCATTTTCCAAAGCTATATTTCATATAGAAATATATAGTTCTAATAGAACCAGAAATTCAGGAAAATAGTACTCTTTTCTGGGGCGGACAAAAGGACAGTTGGCACCTGCAGATCTGTAACAGTCAGAGATCTTGCTCTTATCATTCAAAGGGGCACTGGTCAGGATGGGCAATAAAGGAAAGACACAGAGAAAGAAGAATGCTTTTTAATACATTATGTAGCATTTCCTCACTTTCATTAGACTGTCTTTTGTGAGTTTTCTGTCACACAAACTGCTTTCATTAATAGCAAGAAATGTCCTAAGGAGTGCTGATTAGTAAATACTCGATGTAGTTTTATGCTTTACCAGTAATACAATGCTGAGCATCAGCTGTGTGACATCCAAGATCTCCCAGCTCCATTTACTACATCTTAAGTTTCTGAGGAAGTGTGGAGCAAAGCTTAGTGGACTTCTGTCACCAACAAATACATTGAAAATCAAAAAAACCCGTTTTGAGATATATTTTCCTTTAACCAATCTGGAGCGACTGCAGAAATATTCTTCCTATAACTTGAAAGAATGTGTGTTTGGTACAGGTATATTATTCTCCATAACTTTGAAAATGATTCAACAAACATCTCATTATAAGTATTTCATTTCTGCACTCTATTTTGCAGCATACAGCTCCACCTGTTGAACAGGTTCTAGGAAAATAATCTTTTCTATACTAGTTCACCTTGCTGTTTCTCAGAACTTCAGAATTTCAAGGTCTCTTGAGCAATTAAAAAATAAATTATGCCGTAATTGCTGACAGCTTGAGCATAAGAGACAACATACTGCCAGCCTCAGTAGAAGTCAAAGGGAATTGTCTCCAGTCAGCAGTACTGGTGGTGATGTATTTCTGACAATATTTTAGGGAGAGTACAGTCCTCTCGTATCTTACTCTGGGAAAGGGTTTTAACTGAAGCACCCCAAAGATGAACTTCACAGTAAATTAGCCTTTGAAAAAGTGAGTTCCTACTTTTCAACACAATTAAGCAATAGAGCAGACTTAATAAGTGTTACCTTCACTTTGAAGTGTCCATACTTTTAGGATAGAATGAAAATGTTAATTATCTAATTAACTTTAAAATATGTAAAAATTCAAGCCACTGTACAATTTTGGAAGAAATTTATAAGTAATATAGTCTCATATAGTATTAAACAGAAAATGTCCATAGTCACCTTGGAAGACATAAAAATACCATTGGCCAGATACACTGGATTAGAACGGCACTAATCAAAAATGTGTTGGCGGAAGTTGACAAGGGGTAAAGGAGAGGGAAACACAGATTTCTGCCAGTGCTTTAAATGTGCTACCAAAGTGAAAGAATAATTAGGAATATCCTGTACGTATTGTTTCTACCAATGATTCTCAATAACATTACTCTGTAACTGATACATATAATTATTGTTTTGCTACCATCTCTCCTAGGTAACCTGCTGGTATGTAGGACACGAACGCCTCTTTCAGTTATGCAATTACAAGGGCTCTGACTGGGCTTCAGTGGTGAAAACTTCCAGTAATTCCAGCTGAAAATCAGTATTAAAGGGAGTGTTGTAGGGCTTGGTTTTCATGTGCCAAAAATCAGAAAGGCCACAAATAGACTTCTTTATAAAAATATCTTGAATCAAAATGCATACATAGACTTAGCTATATATTTGTAAGATTTTCTTATTAGCTTCTCATGCAACCATAAATAAAGAAATAAATTCAAAGTGAGTAAGTAGTTGAGATTGTATCAGAGATTTATTTTATCATTCTCAGAAGATTTTGATGGTGTCCAAAATCGTGTTGTTGTCTAACCATTGTCATGTTAAGATAACAGGAAGGGTGTGTAGTAGGGGATAGATTGCCTCAAATTTGTTTCATTTTTCATTTCCTTAAAAGGACCTAGAAGTTCATAAGAAGTAATTCAAAAATTAAATGCTTTAATTACTTCCATTATTTGAAGAATTATGAAAATGAGAGATCTGTGCTGAATGACAAGGAAATTAAATTGCTACTTTTACTGAAATACCTAAAGGTCGGTAAAATAAACAAATTGCACTGTGTACAGCAATCACATGAAAGCTGTTAGAAGTTTTTAAAAAAATTACCTATAGGCTTTATGGTGCTAGATATTATAAGCTTTTTGACCTGTCTCACCTCTCTTTGCAATGCTAATTTCTGTGAGGCTAAGGAGTACATAGAAAGAAGAAATTGCATTGGCAAAATGAGCTTGTACTTGGCAGAGGTAAATTTGGAAGTCAAAGGAATGTAGTGTTGGCCAGTCAAACTTTTAAATGTGACCAGCTTTTCACCAATGTAAATTTTTCATAACAATGTGCATTTAACATGAACTCAATTTGTCTAAAGATCCACGTGAAGACACACACGACGTATTGATATTTACCTTTTAATTTACACTTATAAAACGTAATTTTGCTGTACTTGACATTAAAATACCCCTGTGAGGTGCTTTATGGAAGTTATGGAATGCAAGATGCACCTGCCCTGTAGACTGGACCCTGTAGCTGGTCCTTGAAGCCCTGTGGCCAGGGGCTTCCTGTTGTGCGTGACAGTGAGTCCCTGACTGATGAGGCTGCTGCACGTTGTGGGAGTTACACTGCCTGTCCAACAAGCCCAGCTGCAGCATTCAGAAGGATTTCTACTGTGGATTTCTGACGTTTAGCCAGAAAATTTATGGGGTTTGTTTTTGGCCAGTTTTAGTTTGCTTCTTTTTTCTATGCTATCTCTTTTGAACTCCTAAGGAAAAAAAGCAAGACAATAATGTTTCCCTTCTCCCTCTCCCTTAACCTTGTCTCATACACTGACTGATGTCCCCACAAATCCTATTTACTAGACTTGCCTTTTTCATCTTTGGACAAAGTGTACAAAGCCAGAGCAGGTAAGATTTGAATAGGTAGCTGCACAGCATGAACAATGCACAGTAAGCAGCAGCCTGCAAAGTTTACATTCATGTAGTTCTTTAGCTTAGCTACAGTCTTGACCTAAGGAAAGGGACACATCTCTAGTGTACATATATATTGCCACAAGAAGAGCACCAGCAAAATGCTAACACACAAGACACATTCAGCTGATGTAGGTAATTATGATATAAATGTAACAACTTCATGAACCTTCCATTTTACTGCAACCTTGCCATGCCAGAGCTGTAGTCAATACCATCAGCTGACATTTTCTGAAAGCCCACACATCAAGGAAAAGTGGCTGTAGTGACCACTTGCAAATGATCTTTGGTAACCAGATGAAGGCAGACGTACAATTTCCCTCCCCAAGGTTGGAAATTCACATCCCCTCCTGGTAATTCACTATTCCCATTAAGAGTAAAGGTAACACGGAAGCTGAAACATGAAAACTCATCCTCCTGAAAATCAGGATAACACAAAGCAAATTCATTAGACAGAGAGGTAACCAAGCTGTATTGCAGACATTTGCAACTTGTTAAATGATAATAGCAGGTTTTAGGTAAGAATTTGAAGGTTTAGATTATTTTCACCTGTTAAAGTGTTTCCCTTCTCAGACAAAATCCCTTTTTGCAGTGCTGTATTGTGCCTGATGCAGAAAACTGCATTAACAAGCAGTAACTTCTTACATATTTTCTTTACAAAGCATCATGGATGTTTATAGTACTGCATAAATAAAACACAGTCATATTAGCATAATGCTAAAACCCCCACATTGTAAATGTAGAGTTGTGACTTTGGTATACTGTCCCCAGTATTTTATGGTTTCATCAGTGTTTTGACAACTTTTCTTTCTTGTGTACTTGAGTCTAATCAAAGAAAAATCCTGCAGCAGGACACACAAAGAAAATTGATTATTTTTTTAAGGGCAGTTGAATCTAAGGATAGGCTTCTATTAAATATTTTTTTCCTAAAATGATGTGAAAATGAGATTTTAGAAAACTGAACAGAACTTAAGGGAAAAGTAATGTCATTAAGAATGAATAATAATCCTGAATGGAGAGAAAAAAAAGAAAAGAATAAAGACTTATTGAGTTGCATTTTTAAGTTTGTTTTACTGGGCATGTGTGCAGTTAGAGGTGATGAGGCAAATATTAGCAGATAAAGATTTCACGCTATCTTTCTCTGAAACCTTAGGAGAAACAGACTGCTATTTCACTGTTCTCTTCATGTGAAACATATTAACCTGTCAGAAGTACTTCCAAACTGTGCCTGAGGGTAAGAGATCATCAAAGGGGACAGCAGAGTCCTATGGAGTTATACTAAGTTCTTATGCCAAGGCTAGAGAGAAAAGAGGTCATGGGACATGGAAACGTGGAGATAGGCTGCTGTTCAGCGATTATCCCTTTTCTCTGCAAATATTGCCTTCAGTGCATTGTGTCAAGGCTATTCCCTCGAGTCTGAATCAGAGCTGCAGTGAATGGCAGCTCTAACAAAGTGTAGGGGAGGTGGCAGTTCAATCAGGAAGGTACAGACAGTACATTCTATGGGTAATTGCAGGATTCCCTGTAGTATGTAAAGCAAATTAGAAAATACAAATAAATGAGGGGCAATTACTAAAATGTTTGCTTTGGAAACCAGAAATATTTTTTCCCCATTGAAACAGTTATTGTCACCTCATTCTCTCATGGATTTAGAAATGGGTCTAAACAAAAATTTTCTAAAAAATAAATTGCTTTGTGATCAGAGAGTGTCTGCAAAACTGTGGCTCAATTTCTTCTGTCCGATGGAGACTCTGTGAAGTCTAATGACATGTTTTAGCTGGTGCATGTTTCCTTATCGGGGCTGTAATTTTCAAGAAACTTGACAGAATTTCATCTGTTGAAAACTTCATTTCTTCAGTTAGATTTAAGTGGAATGGGTCAAAGAATTCATAGTTTATATGTGGCAGCTGCTTACAGAAGACAGTGCATCCAAACAATTCATCTTTTATAGAAAATTACTAACATCAAATGGGAAATCTGTTACTCAGTTCCTAAGTAACTGGTTCAGAAGTTCCCAAGTACCAGAATCAAAACAGTTCTCCAGAATATCTTACAGTGGATATTCTCCTAATTTTACCAAGCAAAAAGGTGAACTGGAAGGGGAGAATAGTACATGAGATTCATTACGTGACCCATTTCCACAGATTCAACCCATGAGAACAAGCTTCCATTTGGGTCCTGTTTACGCTACTGAACGCAAGCAACTTTCCAAGTTCCTCTGTCTTCTCTGGCTTGATAACCTGTTAGACAAGATAGACAAGTTACAAGCCTTTTGTATCAGAGACAGCCAAGCACTGCAAAGCATTCCTGGCCATAAATAATCTTTGAAAAGAAAAAACTGGGCTGAAAAAAGCACTCAGTATTCTGATCCTTAGAGAACAGGCAGCACAGTATAAATACTCTAAGAATTATTAGTTGAATAAGTATTCAGCACACTCAAATGACTTCCTTTTATTGTTTGAGGCTTTTTAAAAATCATGAACACTGCTAGGGTTTGTAAGCATTCATTGAATACTGGGTGGGTTAAAACTACACCATGTCTCTGTTTTCCTAAAAAGGCATCCACTGCATGTGCTTTGATGCTGATCCAAAAACAGCATTCTGTGTTTGTCTCATGCTGCAGGGTTTTTGGCTAATCTGTGCCATAATCTACCATAGCAAACAGAATCAGGCATGTGACAGTTTGCTACATCTGTGCTGCGATAAGTCATTCATCTCAACCTGACACTTTTCTCTTTTCCAAAGTGACACTGCAATAGAGAAATATGCTTGCTCATTTATGGGAAGGAGAGGAATAAGTCCTGGCAAATGGAGTTGAATTTCATTCATATAGTACATAACTCACAGTTTGTACTTCCCTTAAATTTTCATGGATAGTGTCCCACTAATTTCAGCCAGAAAGCTACATTTCTAAAATTATTTTACCATTGAACTGTAAAATGGGGTCCTATGAGGTACTTTAAGAGACATTCTATAGCATCAGGAGTAAAAATAGCAGTACTTTCTTCAGAAAAATTATAGCTGCCAGTTCCAGATTTTCCATGGTAATTAACCTAGATGCACTCAAGTGATGAGTACTCTCCCTAATGACTCTATTGGTTCAAAAAGGGAACATTTTCCTGTGATCTCCTCTGACAGTATCATCAGGATGTTGTCAGTGCAAACAATACCCTTATCTAGCTTCTTTTCAAGTCACCTGATTAACTGGAGAAAATAGAAACAGAAAGAAAAGAGCATGTCCTTGCAGAGAGGCTGTAAATGTCACTGAAAGGCCAAGGGACCAGTTCCACCTGTCCTTCCTTCGTTAGTTCAGCTTCTCCTGCTGAAGTGGTGGCTTACTGGGGTGCTTTATTTCCCAGTCTCTCAGCCAGAAGGTGGATCTTTACGGTTAGAAACCCAGTTCATGTATCCTGGTCACAAAGGCGCCTTTGTAAAGGGAACAGTGGGTACAGGGCTTGAAAAACAACTTTCCTTCCCATTTAGAACCCTATAGGCTCATTATTCAATAGCACAGTGGTAACATAATGCATTTTCATTTACTTCACCCTAAATGTATGTAAATTAAAGGGTGGGTTTTTTTATTAAAAATAACACTGATGTGTTTTTTTGTTATTCAGAAAAGAAATTGTATTAGTGAAAAACAGCACTAATGACATTTCACATTCAAATTTGCCACTTGCTGGAAAAAAGCAGGTCTCACCCTGTGCTCAAAATATAAAAAAAAACCCCCACAAAATCTCTACTAATTGATATTGTCATCCATATGGTTAGCCCATATGTCTGTTTTGCTTGTTTTAACTTATGATTGTCTATTTAGATGTAAGATTGCATCCTAATAAAAATGCTGTGCTCTTTACAATGAAAAATAGATCCAAAATGAAGTGGCAGAATCACTACATACCATTGTTGGAGGGATTTTGGGTGGCAAATGTCATGTTTACCAGGAAGGATTACACATTTGTATGTGTTTAGGGCTTTAGGAAACCAGGGACACTGCAAGATGTGACAATTTGCCTTTAACATTTGAATTTTTGAAGCACCTGGGGTTTTAAATCTAATCTTATTTAGCCCAAACATTCAAATAGCTCTATTGTAAGATCCTGTTCCTGCACCAAATTGAGTGTTTGGCTTCATAATCAAATGAAACAAAGATACTCTTCTTCAAGGCTGCCTCACCTGTGTGAGATCTGCAGATAAATGATGGATTGTCTAGGTAATTATGAAGTATAAAGAAACAGTGTATAAGCATAGATTGAAGTATTTACTCACATCTAATCTAAACTTCTTCTAAAGCTAGAACATTTACTAGTCTTCTCAGTTTTCTGTTTGAAGCACAAAATATAAAGTATATAAAGAAGAAGGAAAGAAAAAGGAAAAACCAAGACATTGACTGTGTGTATTTACAGCAGAGTGAATGAAAGCTAACCAGAAAATTTAGAGTTTTGTATTTTATTCTCCAGCTGTTCAAGCCTATGATTTTTTTATGATTCAAGCTCTATTTTTGTTGCTTTCCCTTACAGTTCTTTTGATTTTAATGGATCAGGTCTGTCATGGAGGTTGTCTCTTCATGAGACAGAGAAGAAAACAAATCCTGAAAGAGGTAAATGGAACTGTAAAAATCAGAAAGGACTGTAAAAACCAGAAAGGGACCTTAAACCATGGTTCAGAATTCAGCTGGGTGAAAACTGAACTCTAAGATGTGTTCACAATTGACCTTCACTGTCAAGCAGGCAGTTCCTCAATTAGTTGAAATTCTTTCCAAGATGTTCTGCTTCATTCCAAATATATTGAAATTAAACACTGCAGCCCTGAAGTCAGTTATGTGACACGTGGGCCAAACATCAATTCAGACACAAACAGAAAACTGCAGATGAAAGGTCAGAAATATTTTGGTGGACAAAGACATTGAGCAGCCTCTAAAAGTGCAAAATATCCTACTAAGTGAGGAAGCAATTTTGGAGACTCAAAGAAGATACTCTGAACAGCGGGAGAGATACTACAGTAAGCAAGTTATTGTGAGAGCTATCACTGAATTAATCTGTAACTTGCTAGTTTTAAGCTCAGAAGGAGTTTTGGCTAGGAAATGAAAACATGCAAGATGTCTTTGCTAAGCAAGGTACAAAATAAAGTTCACGAAGGGCTCATAAAGAGGTAGATGCCCACTGCTTTTGTCTTGATCTGTGTTCTCCCAGTATCTGCCATCTCTATTTAGATTTTGAACACTCTGAGAGAATTAGTTTTCTGTTGACATGAATACATATGACAGCAAAGCCACCCATTGCACTTTTATGAAAACAAGGAGGAAAAGATACTTCCATTGAACCTCTTCTACCACTTGTGGACTGGGATGTTTTTATTCAGTTGCCAAAGGAAGAGAAAGGTTATGGTGTACCTAATCTTTAAGGAATAAGCATGGATGTGATGTTTCTGTACCATGTCTTGGACTTGAGTTTGATTGGTGCTACTGACATCTTGTGAATGACAATAAATTAAGCTGATGCTGGTCCTCCAGCATGTTACTGAGAAAAGTGACTTATGACTAAGTGGTAGCCTAAAAGTTCAGTAGCTTGAATTACTGTAATGTTTTTAGAGAAATATGGTTGCTATATAGCCTATTCTAGGTCTCTCTCTGTTTTTACTTCTGGGTGTAGAGACAGCTAACAATTTCTTTCATGGCATCATTCTGTTCCTGGGGGGTGAAGGGAAGCAGTACACTCAGCTTTTAGACATCTTCTGATACTGAAATCAGACAGATCTACCATGTGATCCAAGAGTCCATCTTGAACACAGCAATGTTGTTGAGAATTAAGAGTCTTCAAAACAAAAAATTAAGTTTCAGGGCTAAAGCCTTGAATTCTGAGTTAAACAAACATTTTGCACTGTAAGGCACATGATACTTTCTTGCATGACATTTAATATTAGTCTGGAAAATGTATCTTATAATTTTTTCTCTGACATTTGCTTTTAATTTTTTAAACATTTTTGTCCTGACTCACTCTCACAGGTAATCCCAGAGTGGCAGAGAAAGAAGTCCATTGACAAGTGTCTTTTGTCATAATTAGGGAGCAGTGCAGCCTCAGATGTCTTACTCTTTAATTTTTTTTTTTTTGTGGGGGGGAGGAGATGGAAATCTAAAAAGCATTGCAAAAGGATTTTCTATGAAGACATCAATCCATACTAGATATAACACAGGCGTCGTTAACTTGCACAGTCTAGCATACCCATTGGGTTTTGGTTTTTTTTTAAAAAAAGCTGAATCTCTCTTAAAAAAAAAAAAAAAAAGACAAGGCTTTATAATTCTAAAATAAAACTATATTCCCATTAAGCATTTCACATAAGCGCTGGTTGACAGCTCAGAAGCATCTAACTTGGATACAAAAATGTCACATTTTTATTTATGAACAGTGATAGTGAATGAAAGTCCATGTGTGATCATTCATAAGAAGTGATCAGCTTTGGATGTACTTTTCTTTGAAAATGAAGCAAAACTTCACAGCAAACGCAGCTATAGCAAGGAAAACTCTCTCAGAACCTGTCTTATGTTCTTCTGTTACATAATAAGTCAAGGTTAATCACTAATGAAAATAATCTGGGAAGCACAGCTACTGATTAAACATCAAAGCCATCTGTGCCATGTCACTAAGGTCCAGTATAAAATAACCACAATTATTAATACGTTTTGGTGTGCTTTAAAAATTATTTCTTGTGAAATGAATTTTCTACATGTAAACTCACTTCCAAGGGACAAAGTAAAGGTCTAAAAAGCCTTTATGAGTTAATGATGGAATTTAATTAGTGCTGCCTAAAATGGATCCACAGTCTCCAAGTATGCTGAAAAAGAAACACTGTAAAACTAATTTTCTATGTCTTACTGGTATTCTAATATGAATAAAAGCTATTAGAGTAATAAACTCAGTTCTAATTGGAAACACTGGAACTCTCAAAAAGAACAAAATTTGGAGTTCAGTAAATGTGGTATTTTTGGGAGGGTATATATGAAGTGGAAATCCTGGTTTTAGTTATCCCATATTGTATGGAAGAAAAAGGACAAGAGTGTAATCCTGAGACCTGTACATGAGAAAGGAGAGTTGGCTGCCCTTGTAAACTCCATAAGACACAGTAAAACTTAGTAATTTCTAGTAGACTGGCTGATATTAAACAAACACTGGGATTCTGCATGGATCATGCTCATTCGTTAAGAGTATGAGGCTTGTGTATTTGCTGGGGTAACATCCACATAAGACATAATATGCCACTTTCTTAGATGTGATAATATAATCCAGCCAGGCAAAATCTGACCACAGAAAAACGTGAGCTTTTTCCAAATGAAACACTTACTATCAGCCCCACCTCAAAATGTTCCTTGGAACACAGTGGCATACAAATTCATACATGCCTAGTAGGCCAATAAATGTACCTCGTGTTCCAAGGCAATTGCAGCATCATTTCTATGAAGAAATCTTTCCTACTATCCTATCTAATTCTCCCCAGGTACAAGGTGAGGCCATTTCCTCTTAATCTATAATCAGTTACTTGGGAGAAGAGGCCAATATCCACCTGCCTACAACCTCCTGTTAGGTAGTTGTAGACAGCAATAAGTTGTCCCCTGAGCCTTCTCTTCTCCAGACTCAACAATGCCACGTCCCTCAGTACCATCATGCTGTACTTCTGCACCACAGAAAGCAAAAGTGAATGTATTTTAGCCACTTCTACCCTCTGGAGATAGTAAAGAACCATGCAATCTTAAATCAGAACAGAATTAAAGGTAAACCTGACAATGCTTAACCAGTGTGTAAAAAGCTCTTTTACAGGGTGGGACACAACATCGGTATGTGCCAGTCTCCTCTCCTGTCTGTTCTTTTAGAAGGGAAACAAAGCTTTGTATCCCAGGTGGGTTGTACCAGCAACCACTTCTGTGTAACTCCAAGTGTGTCTCTGATTAAAGAGGCAATGCAATGGACCAGAGAATGAGTAGGTAGACCCTTTATAGTCTAAAAAACAGCAGTGACAATTTTTCAGGCAAACCCCGCAGTACTACATCATATGAGCTTTTTTACCTGTGTAACAAAAAAGGAATGAAGATTTAACTATATACGAAACAGGCTTAACTATAAACAAGGACTAACAGTAATTAAAGAGCTGTAAGTAAAACAAGCTTGTTGGATTCTTTATGTGATTTGGTATCCTTTCAACTCAAATGAAGTATCAGCTTCTATTACATCAGCTTCTATTCCTGCCACAGTTAATCAACCACTTACCACTATAAGAATTTTATATACTGGTTTGGTTTTTTTTTTTTTTTTTTTTTTGCATGGGGACTAAACTCCTACTGATGTCATTTCATAGAAGTATATTGAATTGCACCACAAATTAATTTGGCCCTGCACCTCTGCAGCTGTGTGGAAGATATTGGCTTTTCACCAAGTTCACACAAAGATGGAAATATTCATTTTCCACCAGTAATTTGCAGCTCCCATATTTGTCAAAAGCAAAAAGCATATTTTTACTTCCTTATTTATTTTTCCCATGAATACTGTTTTTGCAAAGCACAAGCAGAAAAAAAAACACAAATAGAAAATATAGCTATCTCCAATCATAAAAATTCTCCAAATTAATGAAAACTTGCAAATATGTTAAAAGACACAATTTGAATGCTTTGAAGTAAATTTCTGTAATTCAGAGAATTTTGACAAAATATATTCTCTATGAAATCTTAACAAACTCCTTCCTCTACTTTCAGAGTGGTCCTTGCTTATGGCAACGAGCATCCATACCAGATCTGTATCTTTCAAGCTCAGCTCTAAAAGTTTGTTTATTGAGACCCATGGAGGTATGTGCAGAGATAAAACTGAGCAGGAATGGGTGCTCACACTGAGTCAATTCAGTCCTCAAAGTCAGCCTGGATTCCATGATCTAGAAGCAGGCTAGTGTTTATGGATCTGGAGTCAGCAACGACTGGGCACAAACTAAAGGCTGGAACTGATAGGCACAAATGTGCTAAATTAGTTCAATAATTAACATTTGAATGGGCATTAAGAAGAGATACTGCTGTACTCTGGATCAAGTAACACATGAACCATGTTCTAGAAGAAGGCACAACCCCTCTTTTTGCACCACACTGCCTAACCTTTCTAGAGGGGAGCTACCTAAAGCACCCTAATAAGACACAAAGATGGGTGGTATCCACCCAGGGACAGAGTGTGACGTATCTGACTGGGCTGCAGCAACTGAGTGAAAGATGTATTTGAACCTGTGTGATCAGTGGACTCGCAAGGGATAAAAGGTTGCCTTCCACTGACCTACCATGCAACGAATGGTCCTTAAGTAAGACTTAATATTAACCAAATCTCATTGTCTCATTTCTTGTTATGAAATTACATTCATTGTAATTCCATATTTTAAGATCTTTTAGGGTCCAAGCTCTTTTAAATTATATGTCTTCTTTCTTTATATTTTATTTTATCAGTGTTTGTGGCAACAATGTCAGGACAATGAGAAAATCATGATCCATTGGATTTCAGAGACAAAACTCTCAGGGTTTTAATAAAGTTTGAGTTGCATCCCTCAATATTATGCTGAGCTCTCCTACAGTCTTGCTAGGAAGTAAGTGCCAAGTCAATTCATCATTGTGTGCTCTTTCCTATTCCAGATTGTCAGGCTTAGACTTTACACACTTGCACCAGCAAGCAAGGCTTGCCAGAGGTAGTTGGGAATTATCCAACTAAGTCAAAACTCAGTGTCAAAATATAAATTCAGAAGCATTTCCCAGTTCAATAAAAGTTTGAAAAATAGTTTGAAATTGTCAAAATTTTGACATTTTGCAAGGAAAAAATTACTTTCCCACTTGAAATATCATCACGCAAAATATCTAGTGGTGCATGCAATTTTATGTGTGGCACACATATAATACTACATCACACAATTGTATCTTGGGTGGAATATATACATGTTAAAAGATAACCAAAAGGTGAAGGTTAAACCATATGAAATTATTGCAGCCAAACTTTTTAATTCACTGAATTCAAAATAATGTCTGGATGGGCTTTCAAAACTGGAATGTCAATTTCTTTAACATCAGAATGGAATGGAAATATTTTTTGGAGTTTTTAAAATTTTCATAGGATGGAAAAAATACTTTTGTCCATCTCTGGCAGCTTATACAAAGATAAAGAGCTGAAATGTGGCTTTTCCTTGGTGACTAGGAGTACTAATGTTTAGTGTACAGTCATGTCATTATCTCCTCAAGCCAAGCTGTTTGTCAATATGGGGATAGGGGGCAAATAACAAAAGATCTTGTGTCTTGGATATATCCCCTGTTTAACTGAATTCTCAGAAATTAGAAGCTATTAGTTTGGTGCAGTAGCTGTTGATTGCTATCCCATGAACTGCTATTGGATCTTCTCAGTTCCCACTGCATTCAGGGTAGAAAGAGCATCCTAAACATCCTATGATCACCAAGCATTATCCTTCAGGTTCTTTCTACAAAAGCTGAACAATGTCTTAAGGGCATTGTATCACATTATCTCTTTAGAGTAGAATTTGCTGCTTTCTATGTATTTTTTCACTGTTCACTGTAAGGAAGCTGTTACTTTCCACCAACGATGTTCTTTTTTTTTAGATAGTAGACCTTACAAAGTGCCAAATTCTGTTAGCCTTAGTCATACTAAACAGCATGCCATGCCAGGATTGGCATGATCTCAACAGAAATGAGTGTGTAACACCTGGTAGTGAATGCCTTTCGCTGTCCAGACAGAGAACTTTTATAGCAAAGATGTGGGACCCAGCTTCCTAAAAAGGTGCTCGTTACTGTGTTTGAAAACATCTGAAAAATGTTGAACCTTCCTGTGTTCCAGTGACTTCAAAACACATAAGTTTTCAACAGCTCAACAATTAAAACCTATAAAGTGAGGTCATTGTTGTCAGGTAAAAATATAATTAACACCCTCACATCTTCAATGGACCCCACAATCATTCTGATTTTGGAGCTTTTCACGGATGCAGTGTGGCAGCTACCCAAGGCCAGCACTATTGAGGCTCCATTATGGTGTCATTACACTTGCCTGGCTTTAATTCTGGGACAGAAAAGCACAAACCCCTGGCCTGTTTGCAATCCAGAATCCACTGCTGCTCCCTCTTATAAACAAGTACAACCTGGCACGAATGAGGACATTAAAAGGTGGGAGCATAGCCCTGTTTTTGAAAATATAGATGTTTCATATGTAGATATTCCTCTGATTTGCAGCGCACAATATTGGGGCCAATGCTTAAAAGATGGATGGAGGTTGCAGAGGTAAAATTACATAGTTGTACATTAATCAATTTTACTGGAGATGAGCTTCATTGAGGAAGATAAAAGCAACACCTAC
Organism: Phylloscopus collybita; assembly: GCA_027886175.1. Classification (NCBI taxonomy): domain Eukaryota; kingdom Metazoa; phylum Chordata; class Aves; order Passeriformes; family Phylloscopidae; genus Phylloscopus; species Phylloscopus collybita. The sequence continues at coordinate 37,206,697 of JAJNNQ010000006.1, forward strand.
ATAGAAAATTTCCCATTCAAATGTCCCTGGTGGTCTCATGTTATGCTTGCAGTACATAAAATAATTAAACAAATAAATAAACTCTGAGACAGCACAGTTGGATAAGTTTTCTGAAGTTCTCACTACCTGGTATATCTCTCTGTCATGATGGACACACACCACATCAAAGGTACAGTCCTAAGAGCAAAGAAAGGACTTCAGTGGTCTTATAACCATAATAAAAAGTTAAAAAGAATATTTGTTACTAAAAATATAAAAAAATCCAAGCATTAGGGCACCAGTAGGAGAGTAATGATTAAATTATCTGATTCAGATAAGATACCTGTAATGTGTAATAAACACTAACATTAGAGCCTGACTTGCAATAATAATAAGCAACTGATTATACGCACTTTGTCTTCAGTGTTTATTTGTCTGCACCTGGATATTGCTGCTTGGCAATAATTGGATTCTAATCACTCAAGCAAACTTTAAATTTACCAAGTGTGAGCAAAACATGCTATGTTCTGTTTACTCAAGAACAAACAGATCTCTTTCAGAGAAAAGATGTCTGGTTGCCTCGCCTGACAGGAAAAAAAATCAACTCTGCAAAAGTAAATAAAGCTGACAATTTTCTTTTAGTTGTCCCTATGGTACTTACCTGAATAATTGTCCAGATAAGTCGGACAATTTATACAGCTATATTTTTCTACAGTTCTAGGAAGTCTGTTAGTAATCCACAATGTGGAGACATCTTGGCAATATACCTTACTGTTGGCAAGTCTTTTAGAAAAATAATTTTCTTTTGAATGGCAGTATATTAAGAAATGCCACTCATCTGATATTGCTATGAGCTCTCATACAGCTAATGAATGGATGCTATCTTTTCAGTGGGTTGGTTTTTTGGTTTTGTTCTGGTTTTTTTTGGTTTTTTTTTGGTGTGGGGTTTTTTGAGGGTTATTCTGAGTCTAGTTTCAGTGGTGAAAGGAGACGGGATCAAATATTTACAGGTAGCTCATTAGCACCTCTAGTGTCTGCCAGTCTCGATCAAATGCAACTACTGCATAAATTTAGTATAAATGGTACCTTTAGGAAAGTGCCTGTCCTTTCAAGGGAAAAAAAGACCGTCTTGTGAGGATGAACTAAATTTTTAGGTTTATAAATATTCTCTTAATCAGACATTTATATATATTTTTAACCAGTCAGGCATAATCAGGCATGCTTAAAAGCTGTCCTTTGGATTTTGCAATGATGGGTGCTGGAGCAATGCATAATTAAAAATGAAAAAGGCTTTTAGAGCCTGTTTACTTCGGTGACTACTGTGAAACAAATGTTTCTTTCTCCTTGCATCGCCCACCCACAGAAAGCGAACAGAACAAAGATGGCTCTGTCAGGCCTCTTTCCACTAGAGAACGCCTTGAGAGGCCAGAATGTATTAGGGCCCTGCTGAGCCCATTCAGCTTCACATAACACTCATACACACCGTACAACTAATTACATGTCAGATTAGCGATTTCATTATTACCACACTACCACTAATTAAAACTGCTTTGATATTTCTCAAGTAGTTTTGTGTGTTTACACAGTTTTAAAGTCTGGTTTTTTGAATTTTTTTTTTTTTTTTTTTTTTTTTTTTTTTTTTAGAAAAATCGAATTGGTATTACTGCAAGGGTGAAAATAACACATTAAGGATGCAAAATCTATACTGTCACTTTTCTCCTAAAAGCCAACTTTTTTACAAGTGAATTCCAGGTGTAAAGTCCCAACCATACCTTAATCTGCAAATTGACATATTCATGTCAGCTTTCCATTCCTACCACTGCCCAAAGCTTAAGTTATCCAAGTAAGTAAATTACAAAAGTTACATCATTTTAATCTACATTCATCATTTTAATTGCCTGAATCTTCACTCAGACAAAGCAGCACTGTAGTTTTATGGTATTTGATTAATGAGGGCAAGAAAATTGAAGTTTTGCAATAAAACTAAAAAAAAAAAAATCAACAGACTTTTATAGTTTTTTCCCTTATGATTTTAATTTAATGGCTCGTGTTTTCATTACTGCAGAGGCTGTACACTTTAGCTTGCAATTATGTCCCATCTGTGAAGCACTGTGTTATTACAGTTTATTCTAGTAGCTTTTCAATCACTTTTGAGTTGTGCTTTACAAGTATTCTTGCAGCAGGTGGGCTTACTGGCATGGGACCAGAAATACACAAAGCGCAAAGCTGGAGTTTAATGGCAGCCATATGCATGTGGCACAGAGCGCCAGCCTTCCCCCATATGCTGCTAAGCAGCCCCTTCAGCCTGCCAGTCACTCTTCTTACTGACTACAGTCTCTAAGTAGTTTTCTGCCAGGGAAAAATATACCAAGGCAGCAAATTTCTCCAGTGCACCATCCTTATTACTGAGACAACCCTGTCATTAGCAAAAGCACAATGAACCTGATCTGGAGATGCATACCAATTAGGTTGCATGGAGCACTTTTCCTTCTTATCTCTATGGAAACTCGGCCTCCCTGGCTGCAGTGGACAATCAGTAATGTTTCATCCACCCATATGTCACCTAGTTAACACTGTACACTTTTATGTGAACCAAAAATCTGCTCTAACCCTCTCAACAGAGCAAAGTAAAGAAATTAAAGAAAGGGACCAAGCGAAGTGCCCTGCACGGTTCTGAGCAAGTGTGCCTTTGAGCCTACAAACCTGTACAGTCAGCACTCCTGGCCGCAGATAAAGCGGCAGGAATTGTAACTTTAGCTGGAGTGAACACAAAATCCACATTCTCCAGTTCTACATCTGAAGAAGCTTCCGTAAATAACTCGAAGCCAACTTGCCTGTTGCAATAGACACAATCTTTAAAACATCATAGAAATGTTGTGCCACCTGCTTTGTCCAGGAGAGTGCTTTGCACTACTTTTCTCTGCATACTAGCCTTAAGTGTATTTCACCCCCATGCATCTAAGGTATTTTTAAAAAGCTGAATTTTTACCCTGAGATTAACAAGTATTTTTGTTCATATTTCCCTGGCTAAAGAGGAAGGACTTGGGGAATAAATACACCTGATTAATTCCTTCTGTGCTTATTTTTATGCCTTTTTACTATTTAAGCATTTGCTCTCATTTTTACATTTCTTTGTTTAAAAACAGCAACGGGAGGGACTGGGATAAGATTGTCATAGATTTGATTTTAGCCGCTACAGGTTTTATCTGCATTTTAACGTAAGAGAATCTATACCATTAGATTTGCCAGAGTTGCATCAAAAGCTACAGTTTTGATAGTACACACACCACATACACTGAAAAACTACAGCCTCTTCAAGGAAAGAGAAGGTGCTTTATAGCTGTTTACAGTCCATGTTTCTCACCTATAAAGTATCACTCCCATTTGCTTTGTTCTACAGTATTGTTTCTTCATTTTGGATACTAGATAGCAAATAGTAATTTGTGGAATAGCTGTACACCATGTCCTGCGGGCAACAATACCTTTCCTAGGGAAGAATGCCACTTTTAGAGCAATACTTACTTTGTAATTAGCAAAGAAACACCCCATAGATAGATCAAATATTGACCGAGAAATAGAACAGGTCATAAATGTCAAAAGGAAAAAAAATCTCCTTTTGAAAGCATGCAGGACTGAGTGAGTACAGACTTTGAGAATATTCCAGATTAAAAGCAATTAAAGTGCTTAATATTGGCAGAAGCATATCAGCAGAGGTGAATTCCTATTCCAGAAGAACAAACATTTAAAGAACCTGAATGGAATTAAAATAGAATCTATCAAACAATGGGTGCTGAAAAATAAAGCCAAGCTGGGAGCTGGTGGTGACTCCAGAAGCTGCATGAAAAGAAAAAGGAAGAAAAAGGAGCTCAAGGAATGCTGGCTTCTCTCTCAGAACTGACTAGACTTATGTCAGTGCTGTTGATATTCCCTTGATACTGTCACTTATAGAACATTTATTTTTTATTACAAAAGCAATTCTGAGTATGTGTAAAATTCTAAGTCTTCTAGTGGGAGCAATTTAAAACTGGATAATGCTGTCCTGAGGGGATTGTACTACTCTTTGGGTTTTGTTTTTAGGTTTAACTCATCATATGGGAAACTTCTTCTTCAGGAGTAATTATTAGTAGTTGTGACCCTTGAGAACAACAGAGAAAGAGTTAGCAGAGACTTGTGTGGGAGCTGTACATTCAAGTGTTAAATATGCTCTTAGCAAAACAGAGAAGGCTGGAAATCAGATTGAAATGGGCCAGCAGAATTTTGGCCAGTCTGATCAGGGCTACTACCAACCTGCCATTCAGCTATATAAGGGTTTATTACAGGCAGAGATTCAGCCAATTTATTGGGAGATTTAATTTTAGAGATACAACAATTTTTTTTTCTGTAAAAGATGTTGTACCTGATGAGAGCTTTGTGCTTTATCAGAAAAAGAAAAAAAATACAGAAAAATAACATAAATATTTCACCTGCATCTCTTTTAGATAAGAAAACCATTGCATTTCTCAGCCTGCAAAATGAGAAGTGGTATGCTTGCTGTATTTGTACCCTATAGCCTTAGAAGGGCAGTGTTACAATAAGGGCCCAATTCTGTGCTCAGTGAATAGGGTAAGGAACACTTTTTAAACAGGCTTCCTTTTTTCATTTTAGGATCCAGTCAATCCTTATACACATTTTAGTCCCCAAAATCATGACTGAAAATACACTGTAGGTGATTTCTCCTAAACAGAGAATAAGGAGAAACAAAAACATACCCATGGGATTTTCATTATTATTTGGCAGAGACTAGGACATCTAAAAATTAAACATTTTGCTAAAAATAACCATAGAAATTCGATGCAAAATGAAGATGCTTCAAACACAAACTATTTACAGAGGATGGACGTTTATATAGTAGAATAAAAATAACTACTAGGTTCAAAGTCCCTAGAATTTCACAATCATTCTTGGAGCTAAGCAGCTCTGTCATAGTTATGTGCTAACTGTGATTGCTGTGTAATGAAATACAGAAGTCTTCATATATAGTTGGCTTTTGTGCTATGGAGATGTGTTCCTAGTATGCTTTTTCAAATATGTCCTTAGATCCTGCCAGGAATGACATTTAAATCCTTGCATCACATAACATTTTTTCCTCCTTGATTTATTTCACACTTTTTCTTTGCTTAAGACATATTCACTGACCTTTTATTTTAATTTTTTTCTGAGGCAATTTAATAAGACTTGAGGAGAGGTGGAAAGGTGTTAGAGATGCTTTTCTCCAGTATGACTTCAGAGCAATATTAGGAGCATCAAGGAGCACATGCTGGCTTACAGCAGTTGCAAAATTCCTGTACTAACCAGCTAAAGTGTAAAAGCTTTATCTGCTCTCTAATAAAACCAACCTAACTTCAGATGTAGCACTGAAGAGCTGAGTTAGGAGATTGCCAGACTTATTCCCCTCTATAGGTGTTGAAGAAGAAAGCCTTCAGCCTGACAGTAATCTGAGTCTTCTTCTGAAAGCAAACTGTACTCTCCAGAGGCAGTCATGAAGTCTGTGACAAGCACACTAGTAGTATCAGCTTCTGAGCCTAAATTTGACTAGGAGTGACCTAGGCATGAGTGACTCACCTCTTCCAGAACAACACGGCACGCTGTGGGACCCCAGCCTCACAACTAAGGTACAAACCTCTCTGTATTGTTTAGTTAAATTTATAGAATTGTTTAGGTTGGAAAAGACTTTTAAGATCATTGAGTCCAATAATTAGCCTAACTCTGCCAATTCCACCACTAAACCATGCCCCTAAAGTGCCACACAGACACACTTTGTAAATACCTCCAGGGGTGCTGACTCACCACTTCCCTTGACAGCCTGTTCCAGTACTTGGAAGACCTTTGGGGAAGAAACTTTTCTCATTATGCAAACTAAACCTCCTCTGGCACAACTTGAGGCTGTTTCCTCTCATCCTACATCACCTGTTACTTGGGAGAAAAGGCTGACTCTCACCTGCCTGCAGCATCCTTTCAGGCAGATGTAGAGACTGATAAGGTCTTCCCCAAGCCTTCTTTGCTTCAGGCTAAACAAGCCCAGTTCCCTGAGCCACAAGCACTTCTGTGTTAGTGGGGGTTTCCTAAGAATCAGTTTACTCCTGATAGAAGTGATCTGAGTGACAGGTCTACAAAATGAACTTGTGTACTTACACCAGCCTTTACTGAAATGGCCCTTCAATTTCCAGCTATTTGAAACCATAGCTTCTTTTTCAAGAAGGCCAAGTATGGCTTGTTATTGACAAAATAGAAGAGGATTTTTCTGCTTGTTTTTCCACCTTTTTTTTTCCTCTGGGGCAGAGTAGAAGCACTACCTCAGCTGATTGCTTTTGATGATGCTAACTGCTGACTAATACTGAATTCAACTTGGGTGTAAAGTAAGGATTGGAAAGTTACTACATATATTTCTATCTCCACCATCCCACAAAAAAGGCAAACCTATTCAGTAGCTAATACTGAGTTGTAACTAAGAGAGAAAAGGTCATGTACATATACTAATGAAAATTAATATTGAAAATCCAGAAAATGTAAAAGGAAATAAAATTGCTTGGGAATGCACAGTCATGATCATGACATAGGCTTGAAGTCCATTCCTGCCACAATTTTTAAGAACAACTAGAGATGAAAATGTAACATTTCCATTCACAAAATAGGCTTTTTAAGATTTTTTTCTCCAAAATGCAAAAATAAAGTATTTTTTTCTGCAGTTTTACAGAATCTGGCCTATTTATTATACCCTTCACCATATGGGGACAATAACACACTTTGCCTCTGAAAGTCCAAGATCTAGAAAACAGTAAAGTTATTCAAGAAAACTAAGAATATGGCCTCATCTCCATTGCATATACCAAGACAAATTGATGCTGTTTTGTGCATCATGCAGAAAGGCATTTCTACTAAAGGTATGACTTCCAGACATGATTTAGAGAGCTGAACAGGAATACCGTGCATAATATAACAAATGTGGTACATTTGCTTGGAATGAATGTAAATTTTTTCAGAGGGAATATTCTAAAAAATGCCACTAATATGGAGAGTTCCGAATTTAGTGTAGAGATGAAGTATCAAAATTATTCTCAGATATATTGTATAATTTATGATATCAGATACAAAATCAGCATTCAGGCTTGAAATTTTCCTTGCAATTATTATCAGGCTGGATTGGAAATGCAGGCTATTTATCATCACAAATCCTGGAGATCTTAGGAAACATGTTGATAAAAAGATAATCTTATAGTTGAGGAAAATTTATGAAGTGAGGATGGCGATATGTCAAAGGCCAATAGTTCACAATTACTTCAGTAAATTCAGAGTGGTCTTTAATATTTTTTCATCTTTATATTTCTCTAGTTTTAGCTAAATCATGACTGATTACGCTTTTTGACACATAAACATTCATTTCAGGATCTGCTTGGAAACTGGTTGTCCTAAGCCTGTCTTTTTTATTTCCAATATGAATTGGTACAACACATAAACAGGCTTCACTGCAAACCTGCAACTTTCCAGAACTTTTGCAAAATTTGTGATGAAAAATACCAGTGTGCTATTTATTCAGCTTTAATTTGTGTAAAATAGATTATTAATTAGCGTTTTATGGTTATCGGTTGTTATATGATATTTTTACCTGCTCCTTTGGATGTTTATCCAGTTGAGCTACATAGCTGAATACCTAAACTGTATCATATAATTTCTGTTCTCTTGAATAATCCAAGCACAAACACATATATGTACATGTGTATACTAATTTCTCTCTCTATTCACCTGTTTATATACACACTGACATTTACATACACATATATACACTGATACACACACCTGTATGCATTTGTGCATTCACACAGACAGATGCATAAACACACACAGATTAGTGCCATGCCTGCTAATATCAATCACTGCTTCTTTAAAAGAAAATATTTCTCCATCCAGGTGCAATATCTACCAGTCCTTCACTTTATTTTGCATTAGAATGGTCCCAAAAGGGGCTGACCTTTGCGGGTATTCACAAAAATCAGGACTCAAGATACTCAAATCAAGAAACAGCACTGTGGGTCTTCCCTGGGTGCTGACTCACTCACTCTCCTGTGCTGTATGGATTCTTCTTGCCATCCAAACAAGAACACCCTTCTCAGGTGAAATGCACACACAGAAATGCACTCAAAGTTTAAGGGGAACTGGCTTCCTTCCCTAATATGCACTATATGAAACACTTATCTTGCCTTTCTGCTTCCTTGGAAATGCCTTGCATGAATCTTTTTTCCCTGGTTTATGTGCCCTCCTAAACCCAAAGCATTTGCATTTTTTAAGACACTGTTTTCAGGCAGGAGCGTGCCAGGAGAACTATAGACCCCGCAGTAATTGCACACTTCTCTGGCCCTAACGCACTCAGCCTGCCAAACATACCTCTGCCTAAAAGGAATGCTTCACTTTTCCTTCCCCATCATTAAATCCATTCCTCAAATCAATGCACGTATATGAACTATATGCACAAATAATAAAATAAATACTTTAAAGCAAACCTAGTATCCAGGCTCAGAGAGCTGAAGTAGGCAGCATCCTCATTAGGCCTGGGTCAGGACATGTGCAGCAAACTGCCCTCAGAGGCAGAGAAACGTGCATGCCGCTTCTTTCATAACTTTTCTGCATGTCTGCTAGGTGGTCTGAGGGAAGCAATGAGATGTGCCTCACAAGACAGCAGCAAATAGCCTGATTGGGCTGATGTACAGCCTGGCCCCACACTGCTGAATGGGCCATGGAGCTCAATTCTCTGCCTTTCTAGGCAATGTGGCAAGTTTCTGGCCCATGCTTTCCATCTGGTCTGCTTCCAGCCATGCCTGGGTTCTGTAGTCTGAGGTCCCAGAACCTTCTTGAGCTCAGCATCAGTTGCAGGCACTGGTTTGCACATGGCCACCCTGACACAAACCTAACAACACAAACATGGGAAGCTCTGCAGCTCTTGTCCTCAGTGCCAGAGGACTGTCCCAGCACGTTTCATTTGCTGCTTGGGATTGTAGCTGCTTGGACCTATTTGTACTTTTTGTCACCAACCTGATTCATGCCTGTCACATTTAACAAGGATACACCAGCAACCCTTAGGGTTAGCTGTCAGTGGATCTAGAAAGCAGTATGTCTGGTGGGTAACTGGGCAGGATAAGACAAAAAACATGAAGTAAAGGAAAGAAGAGTTGTCTCCCTCCCACATTACTTAGTCCTCTCCAGCAACGTAGAAGAATTATTCCTGTTTTGCATTTCAGGTACATAGTTTCCCTAAGTGAATTATGGGATCAATTCAGCCATGTATGACTTATATGAGGGCAGTTCTCCACCCAGGTTAGTACAGCAGGAAGATAGCTAAAAAACAAAAACTGTCAACAGCAGCAACAGAAAAAAATAGGAAAGGTAATAGCCTTTATAGAAAACTGTGTAATGTATGTCCTTCAATGAGAGATGTATTATCACAGAATCACAGAGTATTCTGGATTAGAAAGGACCCACAATGATCATCAAAGTCCAGCTCTTAGCCCTGCAGCTGCAAGAATCCATGTAAGTTGCAAGGTTTCTTGCTTTCATGATGTCATTCTGTATCTTGTGATGTTTAGTGTTGTTTTCTTTCTTAAAGCTCAGAACTGATTACTTGACTATCTTAGCTTAGTTAAATAAAATCAGGCAAGAACATAGTCCTGAATGCAAAGAAGAGTTTAAAATGTAACTCTTATTTCCCTTGATCAGACAAATTATGTCAAATCACAAAACAAAAACTTGTATTTTCTTCATAATTGGTTTTAGTTTGTAGAATGATTTCTGATGTGATAGTGACCAAATCTGGCACTTTCCAATGACACACCCACCCACACCTGAGTGCCAAGTCCAGTCCAGAGAAGTATAGGGTCAGGCTTCCTCAGGCTAACCTAAAATCTTTCCTAAAACCATTTCATATTCCCAGAAGTTTTCTTCTGGACTCTCCAGTCCATACAAGAGTATTGTTCTTCAGAATTGCAAAATTTCTGACTGACCTTATCCTGGGTTTGCCTATTAGGAAGCAAAAGTATAAATGTATCTGTACACTGTAATAGAAGTGTTGTCTTTTAATAGGTACAAAAAATATGCAGGGGTCTGCAGTTTTTCCATTTTTACCTTCATGCTGATTGAATGTCCCTGTTTAGTCCTCCCAGTACATATTCAGTATTTCTTACCTATGTATTCTTTCACATAGCTCAGATAGTACAGACAGAAAGAGAGTCTTGAAAATTAAATCAATAAATCTCAAAAATCTGACTTCAGACCAGGAATAGAAAGCTGCAGTTTAAAAGTTTGAAAACACCATATTTACCTTATATTATATCAATGTCCTAAGAGAGTTCTATAAACATAGAGCTTATGATAAAATATTAAGACAAAGGTTAGACATACCCATTTGTTGGCTTTCAAAATGTATATTACCTGCCTCCCTTTTGTATTGCTGTATGTCTACTTAGTTCCCAGAAGCCTACCTAAAAATACCCTTTAAAGTAGCATCTATGTTAAGACCATGGATAGCAAGTCATGGCTTGCTCTGAGTTAAACCAGATGACTAATGACTCTTCAAAATTGAAGTTTTTAATGGAAATGCATTTCTGAAAAAAATGTTGGCTGCTTGAACACTGGAAGCACCACAAGTCTTGCACTGTGTCCTGACTGAAAGCCTACTGAAGCCAGTGTAGAGGCATCCTTCAATCTGAATGGACTTTGTACCATACCTTTAGGGTTATCTCTTTATATATAGAGGGGAAGTAAAAATATAGCAAATAGTTTATAGCAAATCCCTCTAAAGCATGGAGAGAACTTGTTATGAATCAGCTATTCATGATTTGTACAGCTCAATCGGTAGCATTTTCTCTTTATGAATTTTCCCTTTGCAGGGGTTGTGCATATTGCTTATGAGACATAAAAACACATCAGCTCTCTGCATCACTACTCCTTTTTTGCATTCATCTTACTTTACACATACTGCCACTCCACAGGGCAAGCTTTCTGTGTAGGACCCTCATTATGAGTGGAAGTAAGTTATGCTAAAAGTGGATTTTTAAGAATGTGTGAATAATATGCAGTCGTTCCCCACGATTTCATACACTGTGCTTACAACAACAGGGCCTAATATTTGTTTCAATAGAAAGTAAAGTGTAGGATTATTCTAGAGATGTATCTGAAGTAAAATATTGAGATTAGATGTCCTCTGGTAGGTTAAACTGGAAACTATTAGGCTAGCATCTGATGTTATCTTTTTTGCCTTTTTGACCAGAAATGACTACACACTTAAAGCTTATCTATGAAAACCTGACAACCAAAGGTAGCAACCAAATATCTGACTACAGCATCTGCTGATAAAAAAGAGCAAAAAAGAGAGAAAATTGGTCCAAAGTAACCCTGAGAAAAGTGAAATTGCCCCATCTACCTATAAGTTCTGACCACTGTGGCTTCAGTATATATTAATCAGATGAAACAAGTACACCAAGCAAATGAATTCTTTTTTCTTTCCTCAAAGAATTAAATGGTCTTCATACATGTCAGGACTTGAGGTAGCTAGTTAAACTAGATAAATTTCTCAGAAACTTAACAAGGAGCCACAACCTGGAGTCCGTGGAAATTCCACCTCTGCAGCAACTGATCAAGTTACACCTGCAGATGTTCTTAAACTCTTGACTTTTCTCATAGTATTCTATTTCAGTAATTTTTATATGGGGAAAAAATATGAGAAGACCTAAAAAAATAGATATCTTTTCTTTTCCCATCTCTGTCCATTAAATGACTGATTCCAATTTAATGCATTGAAGTTGAAGGTCTTTGAAATTCAAAGATATGTTTCTCTTTCCATCCCTAATGGGATAATAGCACATACTAATGCACATGCATTTGTTCTTTTAGTCACAATTTCATAAGAATTGCAAGTTGCAAACATTATCGCTTTATGATTATTGTGCAATTAGACAAAAGAAGACACACATAGAGACAGGCAAATGGAGAGGACAGAAGATGATGATATCCAATAATATAAGATTATTTTTCTCTAGACTACACAAAATTCCATTTATAGTCTGCATATTTCTCAAATTCACCCTTTCAAAGAACTCCAAAAACAAATATTACATATGGCACTACTTATATTGCTTTTTTGCCCTTTCCTCAAACCCTTCACCTCACACAGAGCAAAAAGAAAGCATGATGTCCTAGTACAGCCATGTAAAATGTACAATAACTTATTTTAAAAAGGAAGCACTTAAATGCTAGCAAACACCAGTGATCTGCTTCAAAGCTGTCATGAAAGGACACTTTAGACATTAGAGTGCATTATTGGGTAGTAATAGTAAATGGCTTTATAAAACCTCACTGGTCATTATTGCCATTTCATAATTCTCTTTCCTGTTTGCAAAATGGATAAATGAGTATTTTCAGGCTCTCAGAACAAATGGTATAAATCAAAATTGACAAAATAATTTTAAATAGTTTTCACTTTAAAGAAGCTTTGGTTTGATCTACTGCAACACTCCAACTATATGTATGCATGGGATATCTTCTTGTATGTTATTGAATTTAGCTTACTGGAATTATCTTTTTTACAGCTTCAGGCTCATAGCATTGTATGAAGCTCAGGATTTCGACTCACAGATAGTTGTACTATGTAGGAATTTGTCACAGCCCATCACATTTCGTCTCCATCTCTAACTATGCATTCATGAACTGTACAGACTTCAAAGGATACTCATTTGTACCACTTTTCTGATGACTGAAGAACAACCCCTGTAATGCTTAAAAATACATTTAATAGGATACCTTTCCTTTGCACTGAGTTTAGTCCTTGGAGTGCATTTTGGGAACAGGATTTCACACGCATGCAAAGATTTATGCAAATGGCAGCCTATGCACCTACCTCTCGATCATATATGCCTCTCCATAAATGCACCATAATGCAAAAGCACATAAATCTACCTCACTGCAATGTTTGTTTATGTGCAAACATGTGCTTCAGGGTACCAACAAAGTTTACCCTCAGAAAGGAGGAAAACCATGGAGATGGGAATCTGCTGTGATTATCATCCATGAGTGAGAGCAGCACACCCTCTGGTTTGGGATGCACCAGAACAGCCCTATGTTTGCTCAGCAGGAATGGGGTGTGCTGGGCATGGGAAGTGCAGAAGGCTGGCATGTCCTTCTTAGTTTTCCCTCACACCTCTAGTAGTGCTCAAAAAAAAAAAAAAAAACTTTATTAGAGAAATTAAGACAGATTCTGCTTAAACAGTGAAATCTCTCCCCAAGGTACTCAAGGAGAAGGTCTGTCTTTCACTAAATCACCAAAGCCATATTCAAGATACTTGAATTAGTCACAACACAACATTAGAAAACATGCTTCTAGGATTTCTTTTCAAAGCATTCTCCTGCTCAAAAGAAACACACCCCAAACCCCCAAAATGCATGAAAAAAACTCCCCCAAAGCTCAGTAAGAAGGAAAATTAGAAAAAGGTCAGTGAAACATTGCTGTTTCTGCCCAGTGTCAGAGACTGGAGTTCCCGAGAACTCGCTGCACTCAGTGATGGGCAGAGTGGGATGCTGCCACTGCTGCAAACACGAACAGCTTCTCTCAGAAGGAAGCGCAGCTGATTAATCAACTTGATATTACCCGAACTGATTAAACAATGAGACATCCTGGGGTTTTGCTGTCTGTCCTGATGAGTACTCATCATAACTATTAGTACAAAACCCCAGCATGTCTCCCTTGGGAATAAACTACCTTCTAATGTTTTTCCTCTAAAGATTAATTCCATTGTTATGGAACCTGTGTATAAAGGAATTATAAACTAATCATTAGTCATTTTCAAACCGTTTGACCTTTCCAGCTTTGACTAGTGGAGTGTTTTTGGAAGAGGTCTTGTTCAGTTTGCCTTATTCACATAAGCTGGTTTACTTAGACAAACAGAAAAGGGACTGATACATTTGCAGTACTGTGCTCGTTTCAAAAGCAGAAAAAGTGGATATTTTTAAGGAACTTCGTTTTTGTTTATGAGGTAATGTTTAAAGGATTAACAACTGTGGAAAACATGAAAACCTTTACTTTGTTCCACAAAATCATCCAAAACCTCTGCCTAACCTTTAATACAATAAGCTCTCCCTCTGAAAGATCCCATTAAATATTAGTGTTACCTGCAAAATGAAACAGGTTTTTTAACATGCACTCAGATGTTAAACACTGCATTTGTCTCATGTCAATAAATAATTTCTGAAGTTGGATAACAATAAAGTCATTCTTGAAAGGCATGTTCTTTGCATGTTTAAAAAGGGTTTCACTTGCTATCAATCTATGTTTTAACATGATTACTGGTCTGTTTATCTGGCAATTATTCAGGTGCAGAGAGCAACCATGAATAAATTACCCTAGAATTCTACTTCTAGGAGGAGGCCCCAACTTTCTACATGCCAGCACATCCTCATAGGTGTTACCAAATATCAACATTTCCCCTTGCAGCAAAACCATTCGCAACTTCACTAAATCCCTGCTTGTAAGAAAGGTTCAGTCTGACTGAGACCAAGGACAGGAAAAGGCAATTACTTCTAACTTTGTATCCAGGCTTCCCACCGCTCCCCCCACCATCCCCCCTTCCCCATTTTCTAGTGATAGCAGCTCTAAAATGCTAACAGCTTTTTTTTAGCTTAAAACAAATTAATATCCATTTTAATTCAGATGTCTGGTTTCAAAAGTGGGAATTTTTTTTTTATTCTGTTAAATCTGCCACTCGCCAGGGAAAAGAGTTTTAAAATAGTCATATGCATGAATTTTGACTGGATTCGTCAATGAGTGTTCTACCATGCACATCCTCTGGATATATTCTAGGTTTCTTCCTTTCTCCAAGTTTTTCTGATATGTATGCAGGTCAGAGCAAACAGATCCATGAAAAGTCCGAGCCCTAGAGCACAAAGGACACAAAGAGCAGCTGTCCAGCTTCAACCCTGCAGGCATAATAGCAGTAGACTTGTGATTCTCAGCACTGCAGTTCCCCACAGGGACATACATCCCCACACAAAAGCTTGCAAGGCGCCTTTTTTTTTTTTTTTTTTTTTTTTTTTCCCTGGTGTGGTGTTTTTTTTTTTATTTTTTCGCTGTTTTAAAGGTGTGCACTGGCTTAGAGAAATGGCATAATAGGGCCCACTCACATTCATCGCTCACAAACTACCAGATACTCAGATAAAAAATAAATCCAGAGGCAAGTGCTAAAACTTGTTTAGGTTCTGAATTCTGTTGATATCTTTCTGGGTTATTTATAGCCTTAAATATTCCTAAATCTTTGGAAGTATCCATTTGTTTACTTTCCTGGTAAGCACCTAAAATGAACTCATACTTAGAACCTATCTAAAATGGGTATCTGCTCAGCACACTGATATTTATAATCACTGTTGTTTAGGTGCTTACACTCTTCTTCATTTTACATAATTGTGTCTAAACACCTATTTAGGGTGGTGAATGTCATATAATCAAAATGTTTGACAAAATACATTCTCCCCCCCGCTCAAATACTCCCATAAACCTGACAATATATCCATGGTGGCTAACAATTCAATATAGGCAGGGGTTTAGCTACATTTTAATCTTTTAGAAAAACCTATGGTAAAAACTTGACATCTTAATTTAGATTAGAGCCAATGGAAATTTTGCTCAAATATAGAACACAACTTGGGCTTCTCAAACTGTGCTGATGAAGCCCAACAGTCTACACTGTATTTACAAAGTGCATTTGAAAACTACATAAGAAAAGCCAGATTATTTCCATAGACATTAACTGTACATGAGTCCATTGAGAAGTGTTACAATATCCTCAGTTCAAGAAAGGCTGACAATCTTATGACTATAGAACTAGATTTACAGTTTGTGGACAAAACAGTAAAAACACCAAAGTGATCCAAATGAACATATCTTTACTGTTTCCTCAAAATAAAATCAATTTATAGATATTTTTCTCCATTAAAAAAAGTTTTTAGAGGTGTAACATTTATTTCAAACCTCCATTCCATGAAATAATTTCCTTTGATTGCATTGCTGGCAATTTAAAATACAATTTATGATTAATCTTTTAACATATAATTTTATAAGATTTCTTTCAATTGCAATTGTAAATTTTTAAAGCTGTGAATAGGGTCTGTAAAAAATAAGCTCACAAATTTCTCTGAAAGCAGCAATTTCAGCTACCTCTACAG
The DNA here is from genome assembly GCA_027886175.1 of Phylloscopus collybita. NCBI lineage: Eukaryota > Metazoa > Chordata > Aves > Passeriformes > Phylloscopidae > Phylloscopus > Phylloscopus collybita. Next base: position 37,222,909 of record JAJNNQ010000006.1, read on the forward strand.
TAGGTAACTCACACTCAGCTTAAAAAAAATGAACTTCATAGTCCACCCACGTCCCCCGCCTGTCCCACAAACAATGAGATTTCAGTATTTATTTGTTGTGTAAGCAATACAGTCTATTAACAGACAAGGTATTGCAATTACCAGAACATCAGTATGACTATTTGAACTTCAGATACTAGTTGACTTGGGATGTCAAAGCTCCTAGGGTTGTTGGGAGCCTGGCATTAAAAGAACAGATACAATCCTAAGCCTAAGTGTTAACAAAGACTGTTGGCATCCCAGAGGAGATTAGGTTGCTGATCTTGTAAGGATCAGCTACTTACTTACTGATGTTTACACTGACATTGATGTAGTGACATCCTGATCTAATTACATGTCAATAAACCACAGTCCTGATGCCCTGAGAAGATCAGAAGAGGATTACAAGAACTGCCCTGCCAATCTTTAAAGCCTAAGGAAGCAACCCTGTGATTTAATTACCACTGTTTCAGTAACTGTAAAACTATTGTTTCAAATTGGACAATTCTTTTCATAATTAGATTGCATCCCTCCCTATAACTATCACCTCTAAATTTTCCAAAATTCTACACCCAATTCACTGCCTAAGCAAACGCTCCGGAAACTTGTTTTGCTGTCTCCATATCATTTGTATCTAAGATTCTAATTCTTTAAAGGATTTGTTTTAAATATGCATCATTATTTTCATGTTTGCTGTCCAAAGTATAGTACCAAAGAGTAACTTCAGGACCATGTTAACACTGTGTTGACTCTGGCTGGATGCCAGGTATCCCCAAAGCTGCTCTATCACCCCACTCTACAACTGGACAGAGGAGAGGAAATATAATGAAAGGTTTATGAGCTGAGATAAGGACAGGGAGAAATCACTCATTGACTACTGTCACTGGCAAAACAGACTCAGCTTGGGAAATAAATGAATTTATTGCCAGTCAAAATCAGAGCATAATCATAATAAATAAAAAAACCCTGAAAAATGCTTTCTCCCCATTCCTCCCTTTTTCCTGGGCTCTACCTCCTCCCCACAATGATGCAGGAAGATGGAGAATGGGGTCTACGGTCAGTTCATCACATGTTGTTCCTGCCTCTGCTCAGGGACAAGAGTCCAGTGTGGGGTCCATTCCAAGGGACACAGTTCTCCATGAGCTTCTCCAGCATGAGTCCTTCATAGGAGATACAAACTGCACTGATGTGGGGTCCTTTCCACAGGAAAAGCCTGCTCCAGCACGGGTTCCCCACAGGGTCACAAATCCCACCAGGAAACCTGCCCCAGCATGGGCTCCTCTCTCCGTGGGTCCACAGTCTCTGCCAGGAGCTTCCCAGGGGTCACAGCATTCTTTAGGACATCCACCTCCTCTGAAATGGGTCTCCTTCATGGGCTGCAGGTGGATCTCCCCAATCCCATGGCCCTCCATGGGCTGCACCGGCAGAGCTGTCTCACCATGATCTGCACTGCGGACTGCAGGGGAGCCTGAGCTCCAGCACCTGTGTTAGCATTGGAAACACATAATCATGGAATGATTATATGCAGGTGCATTTATTGAGGAGCTCCGGGAGCCAGGGTACAGACAGACCCAAATCTGACTCCGACAGTGATTCGCAACACACACGTTTTATACCCCTCTGCCACACAGCTACATATTGACTGGTTACCCTGGATTGCTCCTAAGCAAAATTTCTTGTAATTTAGCCAAACAGTGATCATATTCGATTCCCCTGAACAAAGTCATACTTGATTTAGTTAAAACAATGGCCTTAGCTTCTGCAATCATAGCAAAGCTAACGTTCTATTCTCAAGGCCCAGTTGACCAGCAAGCCCGGGCCTTTCCCTTCCAACCGTTACCTTTCCTAACCACCACCCCCCTTAGTCATCCGCTTGCAGTTCTACAGAAATCATTTTAACCCTATACTATCACCTGGAAAACCTCCTACCCCTCCTTCTCCACTGACCTTGGTGTCTGCAGGGTTGTTCTTCTCACATGTTCTCACTCTGCTCTTCCCTGAGCACAATTACAACTGCCCAATAACTTTTTTTCCCTTCTTAAATATGTTATTATCCCAGAGGCTCCACTACTATGTTTCAATGGCTTGGCCTTGGCCAGCATCACATCCATCTTGGAGCTGGCTGACATTGGCTTTGTTGGACATGGGGAAAGTTTCTCACAGCTTCTCACAGAAGTCATCCTGTAGCACATTCCCCCTCCTCTCCCCACCAAACCCATCTACGCAAACCCAGTACAATCAGGAGGGTTGTTTATCTCCTTAATGCCAACAGCACTGGATAACCTATCCAATGCTGCAGTCTTAGGGATGGTTGTTTCAGCTAAGGGAAAGATGGAGTTAGCATCCTCTAGGGAGAAAAATGTAATTTTACCTAGACAGACAGGAAACTTCTTGATAGCTTTGCTGTAAATGTGAAAAGGGTTCAGATCTGTAAAACAGGCACAAATTCCTCTATGCATCACAATATGGGTGAGGCTAGTACCAACTTTTAAGCACTTTCAGCTAAGAAAAATACAACTTAAGCATTCCAGAACAACTCTCTTTTTTTTCAGCTAGTTATTATTGTGCTTGCTTTATTAAGCAAGATTTGACAAAGGGAGATGGATGTAGTTCCCCTTATCTCTGGATTTTAAGTAACTGGAATTGTCAGTGCTATTGAGTCATAAATTAAGCCCCTACCCTTTCTAAAATCTCAGAAGGAGCTCATTCTGAGCACTGTATCTGCCTTACTCAGGTGGGACTTTGGTCATGGTTTTACTAAAAAAGGCAAACTTCTAATGTATTACTGAAGTACAGGTAGGATCCTGTAGCACAGAATCCTCTTCCAGGACAGAGTAGTCCCAAATGTTTTCCACAACAAGCTGGATACTTAACCTGTTTTATTTCTTAAACCCTGGGGGAATGAGAGGGGCCACTGGAATTAGGGGAAAGAAACCCATCTGGTTTTGCACAATTAATCTTCCTAGAGTTTTAGAATATAATTTTTGTTTAAAAAGGAACACACTTTATTCTGTCTGCCCTGTTCTGCCTGGGGACTTGAACAAGATGATTTCCAAGTCTGCTCCTCCAGCCTTGCCTACTACTTTCTCTAGTCTCTTTTCATCATTTTATTCACTCTTCAAGTAAACCACTGGGTAATGATGCATGAAGCTTTCATTATGATATCCAAAGGTGCACAGCTATTTCATATTACTGGGAAGGACACAATCTTGAAGAGTGGTTGAGTAACTTACAAGTTTAAGCCCCACTTTTATAAATGACTCATGCTCTTTGAAAATCAGTGTTGTAGTGCCTTTCTGTGGGAGATGACACCTTTCAAACATTTCCTCTGATGCAATAAATTGAAAATAAAGGAAGGTTTTTTTAATGGTAAACTTTTGAATAAGGAAAGCACTTGGAGGGATATGGGTGACATTGGAAACTGACTCTCAGACTCTTTCAGTGATTTTGCAGATACTTTTTTTACAGAAATGGTTTCTAGTGTGACCTTGATTTTATATAAATTGTGTTACAGACAAAACCACAAAGGAGCAGTTTCAACTCTGATAAATTTCTACTAGCCTCATTCAAAACACACCAGGGATAAACGTGCACCAAGTTATTTCAGTGTATGTGAAATAACTACTTTCCATGAAAAATTCCATTCAACATACCTACAGTGTGCTCTTTAATAGTAGAAATAACATGAAGCACTTAATGCTTTCATCTTCCAAGCACTCTGCAAATATTAATTAATAGGAGAAACTCTCACGAAAGGACAGCTGATGAAGAAACAGAAATTTCTTGGAGTAGATAGTTTTTGTTACATATCAAATGAACTTTTACAAACTCTAAAATCTTGAATTTTTCAATTCACAAAAGACTGCAAAAAGGAAATATTTTACTGCAGGTGCATCTAAATTTCAGTAATGTAATATATTTAAGGACAAAAGACCTCTAGCAAAGGCTGCTTTATATCTTCCTGACCACAAAGCTCTGATGTTGCAGAAGACTAAGCTATGTGCACTGGTCAGCAGCACACAAGCTTTTATTCACCTTCCAGCGTGGACCTGCTTTCTCGCCTGAGACACTCAGCTTCACTTCAAGCAATCAGTGTGGCTGCTCTCACTGCCCACTAGAGACTCACGGCTAATTTTAACCCCTAAAAGCACTTGAGTTCTAAAAGAAATAGTTCCAAATTCCACCTTAATTACAGACCCACAAATAGCTGATGTGGATGCCTGCTCTCCTCTGAGGGTGTCAGCTTCTCTGTTTCAAGTTAATTACCTGCTTGTGGTCCTTCCTGAGACTTTCATGAGTAAAGCTGGTGTGCTTTGGAACTAAGAGCTGTTCTAGACTCATTGTAAAGGCACAGTAGACCTGGGGGAAAGCCATTCATGTCAGTCAGAAAATAATCAGCATAAAAAAAGACTGATGGCATAGTAGTCACTCAGTATTTAGTTCATTGCCTGAACCCTAGAATATCTGTTTTCAACTTGTTTGATTCAAATTGGAAATGTGATTAAAAATGCCTGCTTAATTGAAGAAAGGAAAACAAACAAACAAACAAACCTCAGCCTGAAGGAAGAGTCATATTGAACTTGAAGAAAAGCATTTAAATTCTAAATTTTTTCAACCTCATAAAATTCCAGTTTGGCAAATACCAAAATGAAATGGTTCTTCTGTACACACACAGACAAAAAAAATCTGTGAGAAAAGTGCCATCTTTAGGAGCCAATGGAGAAATTGCAAAAAACCCCTCATATGGCTGCACTATGCACAATTTTTAGCTCTGTGTAACCATATAAATTCTGTTTAGTGTCACAGAATACTCTCCAATACTTCCTACCACACCTCAGTGGAGGACTGGTAACATGGAGCTATAGTTTTCCCATTCCTTCTCATCTTCACCACAGTATGAATTCCTGCATCTAACATGTACTTTTCGGGAGATTTCCCATGAGGAAAGGGAGCTAAGCTAACAACCTACCTTTTTCCAGACACAAAGAAAAAAGTTGCAATGGATATGCTTTATTATCACCAACAACAATCTAATTAGCTTCACCCTCCCCCACAACTCAGTGAGAACTTGTAACAGATACACAAAGAAGAACATCAATGGGAAGGGAGTGTAATGGTGATAGAGACTATATCAAAAAAGGAACATCATTTAAAAGGCTAATATGCCACATAAAGCTCAGAAGCTGAACCCTGATCTAAATTCTGGGCTCAATATATCCATTTGTCTAATTTCCTCGCTTCTGAAATTAAGCATTATATAAATGTGTCGTAGTGCTCCAGTTGTTCATCTCTTAAGAAATGAAAAGCTCTGAGTCTCATTCTGCATATTTAAAGAAAAATAAATTGCAGCTGAGAGATATAGGGCTGACTGAAATTGGATTCTGTGTTTATCTGAAGTGGGCCTCCTTTCACTGCAACATGGACAGCATTAGGATACAGCCTACGTGGTCCCCAGGTCCTTCAGTACACAAAATGAGAAGAGTGAAAACACAGCATTTACTTAGGTTTGTTTTTAGTTTTTTGTTATTTTTGGGGGGGGTTTTTGGGTTTTTGTTTTGTTTTGTTTTTGACAGTGCAGATTCAGTTTTCTCCGTAAGATTATAAATTTTGGTGAGGTTTTTCTCCATTGTGTGCTACAGGATATTAAACAAAATTACTATCCAAGTGAAAAAAAGCACACTTTTCTGTAACCTCAAGTAACTACAAAGCCTGCTGTAATCACAGCCACTGCTGTCACAGAAACAGCTTGTCAGTTCCTATGCCCACAACTTCTTGGGGTCTTCTAGAAAGTGAGAGAGCTTTACAATACTTGGGAGAAACACAGCATATTTCAATCAATACTGTCAAGATTTACCACATTTGTGGTTCGAAGCCATTTTCCATCAACTCAATTTATAATGCTTATTAGCCAAGTCCTCCTAGCCTCTGCAATGAGCTATGCAATGAGGATGCTTGGGAATTTAAGTGTCACAGTCTTTCAAAAGGGACCTTGAAGCAGCTCCTTCACTCACACTGTTGCAGTTTTTAGGATTGCAGGGACGGTGAATGTCCTGTTTCTGGCCAGGGCACAGTTAATTTTTTGCAGTAGCCAGGGTGGGGCATGGCTAGGCCTCAGAGGTTATTCTATATCACCTCAGGTGATTTTCCTGGGAAAGGGGAAGGGGCCCATCCCAGGTAAGATAGCGTGGCAGAGGGAGCAGCTGGGTCTTTTTGGGGTGAGTACTTGTACATGAATAGCTTTTTTCTTGTACAGTCTATTATTAGTATTTTTGCTGTTATTGCTCATTTTGAAAAGTCCTGTTGCTCTTTCCAGTAAATTGTTCTCATCTCAACCCAAGATCTTTCCCTTTGGTGCCTCCAATTCCCCTTTCCATCCCACCACAGGGGGATGCAGATGGGGAGGGGGAAGTGAGCAATCAGTGCATGGTTTGGAGTGTTTCAGTGGGGACACTAAATTGGGGAATATCACTTCTAAACTGTGACAGCAACATATTGAACCCATACAGTAGCAGCCACCATCTGAATCTTTATTCCTTGTTTTAATTCACCAAGGGCAAATCGTACTTGACAGACCTGATCACCTTCCATGACAAAGTAAGCTGTTGGGTTGATGAGGTGTGAACAGTGGGCACTGTCTACCTGGATTTCTTCAAGGCTTTTGACATGGTTTGCCACCTCCTAGAGAAGCAGATGTGTTGTGGTCTGGACAAGTGGTCCATGCCAAGGCTGCACCCACAGGGTAGTGGCAAATAACTTCTTTTCAAGCTGACAGCCTGTCACAAGTGGGGACCTCCAGGGATCAACAATGGGTCCAACACTGCTTAGTATCTTCATAAGGGATCTGGATGACGGGGTCAAGTATACCCTGGCAAAGCTTGCTGATGATATTAATCTGAGTGGAGAAGTGAACACTTCAAAAGGGAGCCCCACCCAGAGGAAAGACTTGGATAGGCTGGAAGAGTGAACCTAGGGAACTAAAACCTTGGGAAATTCAACAAAGACAAGTGTAAGGTCTTGCACCTGTGAAAACTTAATCAAGCTGTGCAGCACAGGCTGTGATCTACCCAGCAGGGAAGATGTTTGTGGAAAGAAACCTGGGTTTTCTGATGTACAAGAAGTTCCATATTAGTGAAAGAGTGTGATTCTGCAGAAATGAAAGCCAAGGATGCTGGGTTGGATCAAAAGGGTCTTCACCAGCAGAAATAAAGGAGCCGTTATCCCACTGGACTCACCAATTGTTAGGCCACTTGGAATACTGAGTTCAGTTTTGGCCCACAAAAGAGATGTGGACAAGTTGGAGAGGGTCCAGAGAAGGGCCACAAAGATGATCAAAGGATTGAAAAACCTGCTGTGTGAGGAAAGGCTGAGAAAACTGGTTTTGTTCAGTCTTGAGAAAAAAAAGTCTTAGCGAGACCTTATCACTGTGTTCTAGCATATAAAGGGTGACTTACCAAAAAAAAAAAAAAAAAAAAAAAAAGACAGAAACTCCCTTTTTACAGGAAGTCACATGGAAAAGACATGGGGTAATGGGTACAGGTTACTTCAGGGGAGATTCTAGCCAGGCACAAGAGGAAAATTTTTCACAATGAGAATGATTATTCTTGAAATAATCTCAGTGAGGAGTTGGATTCTTTAACACTGGATTTCTCTGGATGGGATTCTGGGCCATTTTGTCTAGACCATGCTTTTACTGAGAAAGTTTGGACCAGGTGATCATCTCCATTGAGTTGCAGAGGAATCTCTTGGCTTCTCAGATGCCTTTGGCCCTCCTGACACTGCTTCACTTTTAGAAACATCACATTTAGAAACCCTAGTCTCCACAAGGACATTTCATTGTAGAGGGGCTGTGAAGAGGGCATCATATAAAATTGCACAATATCAAAATAGAAAACTGCTGTGCTGGGTGGGAGTAAATAAGAAATTTCTGCTTCTGCCCAGCTCCTTAGGGATGCTTGTAATTAAATAAAAGAAGACTTAGGAGACAGCTCAAAACCAGAATCCTAGTTTTTGCCACTGCTCAGTTGTTGTTGGCGCTCACCTTATTTCTGCCTACCCTTTTTTTTTTTTTTTTTTTTTTTCCTGAATGATTTGTCCTTGTCCAGTTGCTGGGCACCTCTGAAAAGAGCCTGGTACCTTCTTCTTGACAACTGCCTTTGAGGTATTTATACCCATTAATGAGAGACTGCCTGAGTTTTCTCTTCTCTAGACTGAACAGGCCCAGCTCCCATGGTCTGTCCTTGTAAGAGAGGTGCTCCAGACCCTCATCATATTTGTGACCCCTCGCTGGACTGTCTCCAGTAGCTCCTTGTCTTTCTTGCACTGAGGAGGCCAGAATTGAACACAATACTCCAGATATGGCCTCAGTAGGGCCACATGAAAGAGCAGGATCACTTCTTTCAATCTGCTGGCCACACTCCTCCCAATGTCCTCCAAGATACTATTGGCCCTCTTGGTCACAAGGGCACTGCCAGATCATGGTCAACTTGTCATTCCCTGATACTCTCAGGTCCTTCTCTGCAGAGCTGCTCTGTAGGTCAGCCCCAAGCCTGTGCTGGCACTTGGGGTTATTCCCCCCCAGGTGCAGGACCCTAGACTTGGTCTTGTTGAACCTCACTAGGTTACTCTCTGCCCAAGTCTCAGATGATCAAGGTCTCACTGAATGGCAGCACAGCCATCAGGAGTATCAGCCACTGCCCCAGTTTCATATTGCCAGCTTGCTGAGGGTACATTCTATCCCTTTGTCAAGATCACTGATATGCAAGTTGAATAAGACTGAACCTGTTATTGATCCCTGGGGAATGCCACAGAGTTCAGGCCTCCAGTTGGATTCTATCCCCCTGATCATGATACTCTGAGCACTGCCAGCTCTCGATCCATCTCACTGTCCTCACATCCCACATTTCCTATCTTACCTAGGAGGATGTTATGGGAGACGGTGCCAAAAACCTTGCAAAAGTCAAGGTAGGCAACATCCACTGCTCTCTCCTCATCAACCCATCCTGCCATGCCATCATAGAAGGCTATCAGATTGGTCAAGCATGATTTCCTCATGGTGAATCCATGCTGGAAACTCCTGATGACCTTCTTTTCTTTTGCATGCAGAATCCAGCAGGACTCTGTCAGTACACAGCCATCATACATTTGTGCAAGTCTTTCCAGGTCTACTGAGAAACTGGAGCCACCTCTGCTGCCACACAACCATTTTCTATCTGCAAGTCATTCCAGCAGAAATCCAAAAGGCACCTCAATTCTTTTCTAGAGACACCTAGAGGTATAAAATAAGTATCTTTTTCTTTTGAGCCCCTATTCCATTAACTTCTGTGCAGGACTTCAATAGATTTTGTCCATTGTCAGTTCATCAACAGCAATTCTTGTAAAACATCCCTTCAAAATTCTTAAGTAAGTCTTAATAAGAAAGTTGTAGTTTTGTAGATTATATCACTGATTTTAAGCTCTGGGGCTATCTTCTGTGTCACATAATTAGACTTCCCCCTGGTTTAACATTTTTAAACAATAAGAAATTACTTAGAAATAGATGCGCTCTCTCCTAGTGCCTTGGCAGAGAACTCCAAACAAAGAGGAAACAGCCTGCAGAAGCAGAAAAGGCAGAACTCTGGAAATAATCTGCTGCCTCCTGACTTGCCTGCAAGAAATGCCACCATAGCATGGCAGCTACAAAGCAACACCCACTGCTAAACGGGCAAAAGTCTATCCCAAATGAATGCTGACATTGAATTAAGGTGTCCTAATTAGGCTTGTGGCTGTCCCTGTAATATATGGAAAAAGATGGTTCAAGAGGATGATTCAGTTAATTTTAAACCTGAATCACTTTCTGGAAGGGTACATTTTTCTCCACTGCATAAGAAGGAACATTGCCTTAAATTAGGTAAGTCAGCTGCGTGCTAAATTTAAATGTGATGAATGTTAGCCAAAACCCCCATCTGCATTAAGTAGCTGGGCCAATGTTCAGCTCATCTCCTTCTTTAGGACCTGATAGACTAGAATACACTGGGGCATCAAACTGATGATACAAAGGCATGCAAATACCTGCACAGGGCCTCCCAATCTTTTCTTTCACAGGACATGTATATGGTTTCTGTTGCTGCCCAGAAAAAGAACAAAGCCTTTCCTATGTAAATAATTGCAAAAAACAGAGGCAGAGAATGACAGAAGCAATGTTTTCATAGCTGCAACAGAAGGCCATAGAATTATGTAAATGAGAACTAATTTCCAGGAAAAAAAAGCATAAAATATTCCTGTAACAGATAAAAACATTTTCCCCTGTATGTACAATCTTCATCTCAATTTGACAGGACTGCAAACCCTCATTGACTGCTTTGTGCATAAAACTGAGCAACTGAAACTTTTCCCCACTAAGTCTCATTTTTCAGGAAAAAAGAAGATGGGGATTAAAAAAAAGATAGGAAAGCATCCACTGGGATTACTTTAAAAGAAAAGCAAAGAAAAACAGTCTGGGAAAACAGACTTTTCACAAGCTGAGGATATGTTGCTTTGTGTCCAGCTACTAACATATAATTAAGGCATTGTCTCTGTAGCAACAAGCAGAATGGGAATCTTCCTGAGCAAGAAGAGGCCTGTTTACCGCTTTTCTTATTCACAGTCAGCTTTTGCTTGTGGTTGTATATTTTTTTATGGTTCAATATTTACAAAAAGACTACAAAATTAAAAGAGATCCCACAGTTACAGAAGACAACATAATTATAAGGGTCAACTTGATAAGACATATAATCTTCAGAAACCTGCAGGTTTGCCTAATAAAATATTTATATCAGCCACCGTAGGACACCAAGTGAAAGCAATGGAAATGAATTCCTCAGGTGTAACTTTTCAGTATATGTGAAATGTCAAAGAAATATTGCATTTGGGAAGATTTTCAGACCAAGCCAGCATTTTTCTCTTTTTCTTCCTTACTTGACATAATTGCAAATTAAATTAGCACTCTCTCTTGAGGCATATTGATTTATTTCTTATTTTATTGTCAAGGGATTGTTGTTTCCATACTCCACATACATACAGTTGATCATAAATTTGTATAAAACAAGTCATCTCTACCATTTTAAGATCAATATTCTCAGCTGCAAGCAAACCTCAATGTGCACAGTGGAGAACACTTATTTCAGTCCAACCATGGGCAGTTACAAGAGAAACAGAATAATGAGATCATAGATTTAAGCTTTAAGTTTTAGTGAAATACTAAGGATCTACTTTCAAATTTAGATTTTGAATTTAACCCTATACACATATCTTTAAAATATCTCAGGATCAACTCTTTAAAACTGGAAACACTAGTAAAAAGATGAAAGAAAATAAAGATAACAGGACTATTAGAAAAACAGGGGAGGAAAGAAATATTAGCATGGACCTGAGAATAGATGCACCACTTTCAGGGGAAGGCAGGGAAGAAACAAACAGTGAATCCAATTGAAATCTATTTCTAAAAACTGTATCAAAGTAACTAAACATCAGGTTGTAAAAATTGCATTGAAAACACTTGCTGCAGTATCTAATACAGCAACATCTGTTTTCTTGCAATAATACTATGGCATTGAAAGCAAACAGGAGCTTCTGAGTCTTCTGTTCAAGTGTGCTAGGAGAAACCAAATTTTGGGGTCTACTTTTGAAAAGCCAGACTTCCAGCTATGTAAAACTTATTGAAAGAAATCGCGGAGAAATTTCTGAAAGGAATAGTTCATTAAGAGTTTATTGCAGAGAGATGCAAAAAAACACAGGAGTAATTTAAAACCAATGTTTGGTTTTTGAGAATTTTAAAGACTGAGGGTAGAGGTGTGGTTTTCATAGGAAGTATCATCAGACTCAGAGACACATAGAATGATGAATAATAAAGATAAATCTCTTAGCAGATGACTCTGAATGGTCTAAACAGAAGCAAAGGAGGCATATGAATGGAAAGACAAGGATGTCACAGGTGGGAGGTTAAGAATGGGGTTCACAAACTCCTGTGGTGGAACTCAGTGGATGATACAGTACAGCAAGAGATGCCAGAGACAAAATCAGATAGATATACGCTCACCCCTCCATGTGTGTTTTTGCTTTTAAAGACATACTGTTCTAGAGTAGCACAGACCCATTACTAGCCAGGCATAAATCTTTACAGAAGTGTCTTTTGTAACTTTCTGTTTTGTGCTGAGACAAAAGAAAAAAAAGCAATCAGTGATGAGAAAAGAGAATCAGCTAGCTCAGTTTAACAAGTGTCACTGCTGAGCCTCTTTCTGTGCAGTAGGAATTATAGTGCACTTCTCTTCTGGTATGTTTCGAAATATAATTGCAAATTAATTACTGTATGACAATAAACAAGCAGCTACAGTTCACAGCATATTTACTGTACAGAGCTTTATTCCATCTCTCTAGTACTTCAAACAGGTGTTCAGTGTTACCTACAGCTAGAATTGGGGCTACAAATCAGCATGAGATTCATCAAAACGGATCCCTGCCACTTCACACTATTACTCCAGCAGATATAATTCATACTGCTCAGCAGTGGAAGCATTATATGCACCTTCCCCCAGCCTCTTTCTCCCTCCTTGCAAAAATGTCAAGAGAGACAGAGAGAGAATATCGAAGGAGATCCTGAGTGTCAATGAAATACCCCACAGTGCTGAAGACAGAGAAAACATTGGCAAGCTGCTTTAATAAGGGAACTCTGTTGCACATATCCAGGCCCTAAAAAGATGGACCAAAACTATGGGAAGAGAAGATAGGAAGAAAAGGTAAATTATATGTACTAGCTACAAGATTTATATATAAATACTCAGGAAACATGTAACAGTCTGTGCTGTTTATCTGTGCTGACATTTCAAGACTCATTATTGAAATTACTGGAGGTATTACAGAGCTTTTAAAAGACATATTATGCATGAGGCTAAATGATGGAAATGGCACTGTATCTTATTTTAACAGATGATGAAGATCCAGTAAAGTTGTGCTAGTTTAGACCTCTATATGTAGATTTATATTCCATACTGATATGCTCATGCTGACTGTTGCACAAGCTAGTTCCATTTGTAGAAAATATGGACATAGGTCCAAACTGTTAAAACAAATACAGATGCCCAGAGCCCTGGAAGAATTTAATTCAACTCAGCACACTCCTCTCCTTGCTGCAAGGACCTTCCACATGACATTGCAGATCCTGTCATTCAAATGCCACCTGAAATGCCTGACCTACTGTGACAGACAATTTTCTCTGCTGTGCTTGACTTTTGGTCCCTGTCAGCCTCAACTGCGCTACTGAAATGGCTGCAAAGTCTAGTGCCCCCAAAAGACACACTGAGATAATTCTCATGGAAATCATGAGACATTTTTTACCCCTAAGAAAGCTGTCGTTAGGGACCACCTCTAGTGAGACTGTCCTGCTATCAGTCTGTAGCTCCTGAATGAGAGATGGGGAAGGATCTGGGATGGAATCCTTCTTGGTCTCTTACAAATTCCAGTCTGATGCCAACCCTAGAGATGTTACAGTATTATCCTGCCCCTATTTCTCTGCCCTTTTCTTTTAGAGAAGGAAAGTGATAATGGTCCAATTAGTACTGTGGCCCAACCTCTCCTTTCCACCAATTGTCAACCTCACCTGTATCCTAATTTAAGATCCCTTCAAATTCCAAAATAGAGGAAAAGTTACGTTGTAGGTTCAAGCCATTCATGCTGATCCCTACAGCCCTTTGACTGGTGAAGTGAAACACTGATCCTTTTCTAGGTTGTCCAGAAATTAGGTGGGTGATTTTCAGTTGACCAAACTGTTCCCCTTATGTTGGCATCATTACTGTTCAGCACAGCTGTATGACACAGTGACAAGGGAGCAGGATTCCACCAAGAAAGAGACTCTGAAAGGAGATCTTGGGTGTCAGTGAAGTATCCAGGGGTGCTGAAGACAGAGAAATACTGACGAGATGTTCTGGTCCATGGCCCTGTGCTTTCAATTGTGCATCTTGGCAAAGTAAGATAGATTTGGTGTTACCAAATTACCAACAGTAATTTAGTGCATAGACAGGAACTGTGATTGGAACAAATAGGTCCTTTTAATCTGCCTGCAGCACAAAGGGTAATGCTTTTCTTTTAGATACAGCCCCATTATCATTAGACATGGATTTACCAGTTTAAGTTTAATAAAACAGCTACACTCTAAGGACTATATTTTAAAGTGAACTGAATGCTGATGCTATGGGTTTGTTTTAACAAAAAAAAAAAAATCTGACCTGACTGTATCTTGTTTGGCAATATCATTTCTATATGGCACTGTTGATTGCAGGCTGATGGAGAGGTTTGATCCAAAACATTCAACTCTTCATACCTAAATTTAAGACCTTTAATCTATATTTAAAGTGTCTAGAATTAAATGGCCTGATTTTCAGGTGTGCTGAGCACCCACAGGCGTTTCAAATGCCAGTGGGAGCAAACATGAACATGCATACAGTAAACTGGCTGCAGCCACAGTATTGATATGGAGACTGGTGCATTCCTGTCACATGCCACAGAGATGTTACTGGTCTTGAAGAGATTAACAAGGAACTAGAAAGGGCGCCTGTTGGTCTTCTGCCCTCTCCCAAGGATCAGTCCTTCACCAAGACAAAAGTGAAGTTATAGCACTTCCAGTTCTTGCTGTGGTATTCCTGTTTGGGAGTCTGCAAGAAACTTCACCTGTCTTCTCAAATACAGGGAGATCAAAACCCCACCAACACTCTTGGCAATCCTGCAGTAATTCATAAATCATTCCTCTCTGTTTCCTTGACTTTGAAGAGAAACAAAAAGTTTTTTGTTTTTGTCCCAGAAAACCTGCTTTAAGGGTTCATTGGCTTACTGGTTTGACTTTCAGCTGGTGTATGTCAGTGTAATTACATGGTTTTGTGCATCAATGAATATAGTACTGGGAAATACATTCCTAAACTTCCTATAGCTTTATTATCTACCTAACAGTATAAAAGCAATGGCAAATAAGAGTGCATTTCCCTCTTTAGGAGACGAAAAGTATTCCGGTATACAGGGTAGAGACTTGTGTTTGAAACTAGTTGCAGATGAAGATGAAATCCTTCCAATGCTTTAAGAACCCATGTGTCCTTGTCCATCATTGCCCAGTACAAAAATAATTGAATATTTGATATATTTGACCATCAAAATTAAACTAATGTATTTCATCAAAAGAGCAGATTGTAGATTTTTTCCTTTTAATAAGGAAACCAAGTGTACACATAATTGTCTAATCTTTTGGCTCTTATGGGGCTATGCATTTGGCTGTGAGAATCTAAAATATTGGGCAAAGAAATGTCAACCAGTTCCTCCATAGATTTTTTTAAAACAATTCAAAGTAGCTCCACAAATTAAGTGCAAGATTATGATTTGAACAAAAAAAATTAAGTTTCCTACTGTTTTAGGTTTTTTTCTGCTGTGAAGGAAAAAGCAGTCTCTTGCATACACGAAAATATGATTCTTGGCTTCTTCGAATGTATTACAGCCAAAAAAATAATATTTAACTATTCATTTCAATTACAATCAGCAGTGTAGAAAAAATTGTAGTGTCTGGAGTTATGCAGACTTAAGGCCCTTGAGTGGAAAGTAGAAATAAATGAAGTTTCAGAGTAAAATGTTCATTACAACTCTCTCAAGCCAGATACAAGAAAAGCTTGCTTCTCCTATTACTACGAGTCAATACATAGCAGTACAATATAAGTGTCTTCCATTTTCCCCTATTTCACGCTAGATTTGTCTGATAGATGAGTGTACTTAAGTAAATAGCACATGCAATTTTAATAGGACAGGTGCTCTGAATGTACAGGGAAGGTCACTCCTATTATTTCAATTAACAGCATAAGCTACAAAAACACATGAGGGTGAATTAATTTAAAGCTTCAATTTAATGCTACTAGTAAGGACATCCTTAGGCCTCTTGGTTGTCTTGACAACTCCTGCATCCCAGCCTGCAGAAGCCAATCTCTGCTGCTCCCCTTCTCAGCATACAAACAGTTCAGATAGTACATTAGCAAAGAATATGATGCCCATGTAAATGTTGAAATATTTTTGTTGCCATAGAGATAAGAAGAATGGCAAAAATACGGGAGCACTTGACATACTCCAAGGCAGACTTTTAATTAAAAAACCTCAAATGACAATGCCAAGATGGCTGAACATGCCATAGTGCTTTTATGCTAACCTACTGCATACAAAATCTGAGTCTAGATAATATACTTGCTTCTGAAGGGACTAAGAAACACAGACAACTAGTAAATTAAGAGATACAGGATTTTCAGGAGGCAAAATAATAACGCTTTTTAAAAAAATTAATATTTATAAAATTATGTAGTTTAGTAGAAAATTCATTACAATACTGTGATTTTGTATTTGTTCAGAGAAATAAATGTCAAAAATATTACTGGAAAAAAAATCTATGCTGGGAAACAACAGTAAAGTGTCTTGAAAATGATATGACTAGACAAAATAACTTGTACCCAGTTAGGGTCAGTATTTGAGCTCTACATCTATTTTAAATATATGTTCAGTTCCACACCAGCACTTGCAAACTTGCAAGTAGTGCCAGAGTCGAGTGAGTCACAGCAAGTAATCAGTTCAGCATCTACATTTTGAACATGCCAGGAATTACTTAAACTCAGCATACTTTTACCTGATGAGACAGAAAACCAGGCCTGATAAATGGTAATAAATTATCATCCTATTCAGTGACTTCCTGTGCTCCTCTCCAGCTCCACTAACACCTTTTAAATATTTGACTTTACAGCCAAAGTAAAAATGGGGAACAGGACTGCTCTCATGAATCCTCAGCAAAACAGGAACCATTCTGACATGTGATTAATAAGCACAGAATCCTGAGGAGTTAGAAAAGTATATTTTTAATTAATGCTGCTGCCATTTTGTATAGAGCTGTCTGACTTCAAAATTGCCACAGAGATGTCTTATTTACACCAAAGACATGGAAATGTTGGCCCGAATCCAAATAAATATTTTACACACTAAGTAATACTGGAATTACATCATATTTTAGCTGGCCTCATTGGTTGCATTAGGGTTCCCCCCCCCACCCCCCCAAAGTTTACAGATGTTCTAAATTTTAACCTAAATAGCTTACAAAGAAATATGCTGTAAAATGCTCCTGCATAATTCTATTACTGTTGGTAATTAGGCTGAATTTGCTTTCTTTCCCTGTATGATTGCAAAGCAATTGGCTAAAATTTCACCAAGAGAACTCTAATAAAACATCTCAGATCATGAACAGCCCTTAAGGATAACTTACAAGCATCTGGTTCACAAATTTGTATCAAATATATCTCAGAAACTTAGCTGAATCACAGATTTCTGTAAGACTGTCTTGATCAGACAGATTTTAACTCCTCAGAAAATGCTATTTCTGTTATGGTAGTTCTATGTTATATACATACATTGATTTACATCTGTACCTCCTGGGTCAGTCCCTTATCTTAATACATTTTGTTCTTTCTATTTATCTCTACTGAAGCAAGGGTACTGGCTCTTCCCACATGGAGGGAAAGATCTCTTTGGCAAACCACCTCTGAATAGTCCAAGGATCAAGGAAATGCATTTTATGCCCCAGGGAGAGAAGAAAATGACACTAGTGACAGTGGCAAATTGTGTCTGGGCTTTCTTAAAGTAGGAAGTAAATGTGCTGCTGAACTGGGCTGCAGGTGCTGCCAGTGTATCTGATATTCAGCACCACCGTGTTACCCTTCCCAGGCTGGCACAGAGAAGAGCAGTCAGTGAGTTACTGAGATAGGCTGTGAAAGGGTAACTATGTTTCAGCATAATTTTCTTTTTAAAGGAACCACAAAAGCAGAATTGTACAGGAATATATAATTCGAATTGATTGACAGAGCTTGTTAGGGAAATGTGTTTTTATTTTGATTCAGAGTAAGATTATGCATTTTAGTGGGTCTTAATGAAAAGTAAATTGATGCCACCAGCAGTGGGACAAACCTTCCTGCAATTTGTCTCCCAGCCTCCCATGGAGGATGCTCAGGCTGGGGAGGTATCAGGGCTTTGTGACAACAATCTTTTCAGGCACCTGACCTGTTTCCAGCCACCTCAAAGGAGTGATTTGATCTCCAAGGAACACCAAATTCCAAAGAATTTTGTTATAATTTTTCAGCCATCTCTGTAGTCTTATTTGCCAAAGAATTTCTGATATTATTAGCTATATGTTGACTAGATGACATCAAAAAGTAAAAGAAACATACTCGTTTTTATGCATCTTGTTTGCTGTCCATCTCAAGTGCCATTGCCATGGGTAATTCAGGTGGTTATCTTTCAATGACTGCCATTTTCAGAACTCCTATGAGCTCAGGTAAATAATTTTCTGAAATAAAGCTTAGCATAAAAAATGCTGTCTTGATCTTTTGAAACTTTCCCTCTGTTAAATGCATTCAAATAATAACAAAAATTTTTGCCTGTGGTTATTGAAATCAAATCCTTGAGTCAGTCTTACAACACCTGCCATATGTATCACTCAAAGTAATATGTCCAAATAATCTATATTATCTCTACTCTAGCCCTTACAACCTTTGGTCTATAATTTTATTATTCAACACCTACATGTTTACAAATATTGGAAAGAGCACGCACAGAAGTCATGGCACACCATGTTTATGTTGCACTTCTCCAAATTAACATGTAGATCTTTAAATGAAGAATGCAGAGCCAGGTAAAAATGCTTAATGCATCTCTGAATATCCATTTTAGCTTGGCATTCACATGAAAAGCCACTTAGAATTGTTACGCTTCAGTAATTCCCAATCAACTTACTGACAAAAAGATGGGTTAACAGGTCTAATTGGTCTTCCCATTTCAAATACCAGTAATGCAATGAAGAGATTGTTCATAGTAATAATAATCAGGGAAGTATTTATGATAAATCTCTCAATATGTTTGTATTAAGAGAGTCTAAAAATTATTTTGAAATTATGGGTGTAGAGGTAGGAGAGTTAATTCCAAAGAAGTTAGACTGCTTCTTCCTTGGGCTTGGGTAGGAATTTAAATGAGGGATATTTTTGCTAAAAGTCAGTTTACAACTTCCCTCTGTAGTGGTTTTAACAAATCTTCCTGAGAACCTTTCATTAAACAGTTCCTGTATTGGAACACTGTCTTTCTGTGTCAGAATTTAATTAAGAATTGTTTTATTTAGTTCCACTAATAAGGAAAGTGGATTCCAGCATCCTTGGAGATCTAGAATGGTAGATTCAAGCTAAAAAGCTTACACAGAGTCTACTCTCTTCACAGCTGAAAACTGCTGAAAATGCTCAACAACATTGAAAATAAATACAACACACCATAAACCGTGAAATCATACACAGTAAGATGAAGTGAAAATGTGTAATATCTTATTGCAGGATATAATGGATAGTTTCCTTAACATGTTACAGAAATCAAAACAGAAAAAGCCAAACCTACCAGTCTGACTCACTCATTTCCTTAACAAAGCAGAATTTGATGTTGCAAGAACCAGATCCAACGTAATCCCTGTTGTGATTAGGGTGTAGATGGCAGAGCTACATAATTTAATTTCTCTAATTTGCTTTCTTCTGTTATTTTATTATATATTAATATTAATATATTTTTCTATATTTGTTAACACCAAGTGCTCGCCTCCCCAGTTTTAAATATCCAATAGTAATTTTCCATTCTGACTTTTCTCTAGCTTTGGTGGGTGTGTTAGATGATCACATTCATTTTTTCTCTGCCTTCATTGCCTGTATGCTCAGCACCACTTTTTTCAAAGCTTCTTTATATCTTGACAGTATACAATCTAATTATCTGTCTCAGCAGGTTGCAGTTACAGACAGGATGCCTTCTCTACTTCAAAATATCTTTGGCTCTTCTTACTTGTTTCTAATTCTCACTCATCTATAAGCACTTTACATCACAGGGTTTATAGGAAGGAGTAATATCATTTACTAGCCTAAATGATGAGGCTGGGAAAAAAAAATTTCCAAGCCCATAAGCCATTGCTTGGGTCATTTAGATGTATTAATGCTTTTAATTTCTTTTCTTCCCAGAATTACACTTCCTGCTTCATTTTATATGCTGAACAAAACCATAAAACATTGAGCTGAGCTATAATCCTGTGTTTCTTCAGTTCTGACCCATGATGATACTTAGCAGAAAACTTAACCATCAAGTGAAAGAATCTCCTAGAAAAAAAGGAAAATATTAAAAAAAAATATACCACAGGCAGCAGCTAAGGAAAGGACTGGTAGGAAATGGATGCACAGACATACTGCAACTTGTAAATAGAGTTCTGAAGGCAAGAATCGTGCTGCCTAGAACTGGGTAACACAGGTTGCAAAACAGTAGTCTACTCAGAAGAATAGAAGAAAATGCAATGAAAAGTGACAGGCAAGGGGTGAATTTTAGGGAAAACCAGAAAAAAAATCAGTGTCCATGTTTGTGCACTCTGGAAGTCTACTCAGAAGTTTTAGGACCATTTTTAAGGAGAAATTCTCATTTTTTCATTGATACAAAACATTGCAAAGCATCAGGACTTGACAGTTTTATCCTGTGGCATGTTTATACTGAGACAAGTTGGTTTATGTCAATTAAAATGGCCTCTCCGATGCCTTGGGATCAGAGTAAAAAAGCTTTGCATTCAAAGATACAATCCCTCCTCTTCTCATTCTCCCTAGATAAAGCATTTCTAATAACATTTACAAAATGTCAACGGTGTATCCCCGTTTGTTTTGTCTGTAATCCCCGATGACACAGGATGAATGAGTGTAGACCAAACCTTAGCCTCCATTCCTGTTGACCTGTGTAATTCACAGGTGACTTGGTCGCTGATCCCAAGGGACACACAAACACACTATTGCTTGTCCTCATTCTACGGGTGATTAAGTGAGAAGGAGAGGAAGAGACAGAGACAATATGTGATGTCATGGTACTGCAAGTCTATTTGGGATGGTCAGATTGCTCACAGGAGCACTGCCAATTCATTCTGCTGATCCTCTGTCAGTCACGCAGGTTGTGAAGCGAAGTCCTCTCACCTCCCGTGCCACGGGGCTAAGAGAGGCAGGATGCTCTCAGGCAGGGATTGTGCATATGAACAGCAACAGGGGTGCATAGAGTATCTCTAGACACAGAGTCCTCTGCAGATGAGGTGCCACATACTCCTAGGAAGAATAAAAGACTCACAGCTGATACAATAGCTTGAGAAATTACTATACTCGAGCTCAAAAGAAGCTGAACTGCATAATGTCAAGGAAAGGAAAGCAAAAACGAGCTCGGTTACTGAGGGCTGGAAAAATAAAGGCTTAATCATCCAGGAAGATCAAAAATCATATCATGACCTGTCTCATGAAAGCCTCAATTTTGTGAGCAATGCTTCTTCCATCTGCAGTGCAGCCATAGGAGGGAGGGAAAGTTATGTGCCACCAGGGCACTCGCTGTAGCTCCCAGGGTACCCCAGCAGGTGTTTGAGCATGTGTGCTGAGAAGAAGTTTAAAGTACCACCCCAACCCTTGCCTGTATAGAAGGCAGGGGTGCTTGCACTCCTTCATCTGCCTTGCCCCAAACTGTCCTTTATTGTATAAACCCGCATGCAATTGTGGAAATAACAACTGGAGCCCAACAGGCTCAGCATCTCTCAAAGCCCAGGCTAGAGCAAAGCACTTCCATTCGCCCTTATGCTTCAAAAATGGCATCTTTTGGCCTAATTTTCAGGGGTGACTAGGGATTTTGATCACTGCTCTGATGTACCAAACAACAAATGCCCTGCAATTTCAAAAGAATAGGCTGGTTTAAACCATCTAACATCTTTTGAAATTTCAGGCCACATGACTTGCCTAAATTGACACTTATGCAGGTGTGTGTGCACAGGGATGAGGGAGGAGGAATTCATGTATTTATGAGAGGGTGCATTAGCCCACTCCTGATATGGAACATGAAAACTGATTAAAAATAGAAGACTATTCATCCACCACTAAAAATAACATTAGACTACCTCTTCCTCATGCAGCCATGCAGGGGACTAGGGAAGCTGAAATGAGGGAAACTGAAGTAGAAATAAGAAAATTGTGTCAAAATGAAAAAACATCCTGATCGAAATAAGGTCACAAAGAGGAAAGTTGAAAATGCTGGAAGCAAAGTCAAGATACCAAAGGTAAATGTATCCTGTGACTGTAAAAAAAGGGGTTTTACTTTATGGCTGAATGAAGGAGGATGATGACAAAACTTGGAAAAGGACATATATGAAGAGAGCACAATATTGAGGCAGAAAATGTTGGAAGTCTGAGGATTTTGACCCACTGCCAATAACAAAGAAATAGCAAAAAAAAAGAAAAAAAAAAGTCTGAATTGAATCATGTATTTAACCAAATGGGAAAAATATTCCTGTTTTTCACAGACCAGGTATCAGCTGATTCAAATGGAGCTAAAAAATAATAATTTGACAATTACTGTGCAAAATATAACAAAACATTTTCACACTTCATGTGGGATCTTCACCTTCTTCTTTATGAAACGTAGGAAGAAATAGAAGATATCTAAAGAAAGACAATCTTATTTTTCTTTGGATAAGTAGAGGAGACACTTTCCTTCACATGCTTTCTCTGGGTTTTGGAATACAGGGGTTTCTCCTACCCCAAATCCTTGCAATGAAAAAATAATCCAAATTTTCCTCTTTCATATGTTCCTAATTGCTCTTTGTAGTTTGAGGAGACAGGCTTAGAAGAACAATAGTTTTTCTACTTCTTTATAGAAGGGAAAATTGTAATTATGTGTGTATCCAGAAGACCTAATTCAAAGGCTTTTGGATTAATTCTCTGTTACTCATAAACTGGGTCAATGCAAAAGGAGAACTGAAAAAAAAACAGGTACAAACAAGAAAGAGAATGTAAGGTTTTGCCTGAATTATGAATGCTTGAAACATTACAAAAACAGAAAAAAAAGCTCAAATAGCAGCACATGAGAAATTTTTGGTGAATACTGAAAAGACTACAACTTAGCAAGGAAAGAAACTCCTTGCAGACATTGGAGAAGGCTGAAAAATAGCTGGGACTCCATGGAACACCCCATATCACAAAAGCAGAAGTTTATATCCTTCTAGATTACAAAAAATGCAAAAACCTTGGGACAAAGGGGAACATGGCATGACAAAGTTCAAACTGCCTGCAGACTCCAAGAGCAATATTTGGTGTACATTTGTATACATTTGCATTCATCTGTACATTTGGTATATAGAAAAAAACCCAGCAGATAAAGAGGAGTAACCTCTTGAGGAAACTGGACAAAGTAACCTGTGTTTCATTTTTTTTTTTAATTTTTGAAGCTCAAAGAAAAAATGCAAGATATTTTCCCCATTTCATCAAAATTTGTTATTTCACCTTCATTTTTAAAACCTTTTTATTTTTTTACATTTTCTATTGTATATTTGTGCATAAATTCAAGCACAAATTTCAAATTTTACTTTGCATTTCAAATTTTACTTTTAATCTAAAACAAAATCAGAGGACACTTAGGAATAAACAGAGGCACCGTTGCTCCCAAGAGAAGAAGCAGTACCTGAGCCCAAATTAGTGTTTAGAACTATAACCCAGCAATGCTGTCATAAATTGATCTCAGTCTAAGAAAAAAAATCAAATTCCAGTATTTTAATATATGCATGTGTATGCAAATGCACACATAAGAAAGCATAAGTTTACCCATATTTAAAACTAAATGTTTAAAACTAGATGTTATGATGATTAAACCTGTATTAATTTTTCCTCCAAGAGGTTGTCCAGAGAAGTTGAGGAATATCAATCTTGAAGATATACAATACCCATCTGGAAGTGGTCCTGGGCAACCTGCTGCAGCTGACCCTGCTTGAGCAGGGGGTTGCACTTAATGACCTCCAGAGATGCACTCCAACCTCAACCCTTCTGTGATTCTGTAAATCTCCTGGGTTTCATCCATTATTCACATATCCTGTGTTATTTGACATTTGAAATTCTAAAGCCATAGGATTCAAATCATCATCAAAACCTAAAGGCATTTTTTAATTCTCTAAGTCGGACACTTATGGTAGTATCAACTACATGCACATATATTCGAGAATCACGGTTGGAAATCCTAATTGATACAGGAAAGCATTTTAAGAGGAATCTGAGCTGAGAATAAATGGAAATTGAACTGATCCTCACTACATTTCAACTTAAAGCTAAACTCTAGAATTTCACTGATTATCTCCAGTAGTTACCAGTAGGAATTAAGGCAGACAACCACTGCACCTCACATTCAGATTTTTTGCTGGTTTTTTATTAGACTGTGTATAAATCAGTGCATAAAATATTTCCCCTTGTGAACACTTTTAATAATTAATAATAATAATAATAATTCAATTAAATAGCAGTTGGGCTGCTTCTCCTCTTAGGCCTGGACCCTACAGGTTTTGGAGGTCAGAGCAAAATTTCAACTTCAGTCACACACAGCCAGGCACTTTGCCTGTGAATAAAGACATTAAAGCTGACATCATTCTATTTTAGCATAATTTTGCTACTTGAAATTGAGAAAGCCTGTCTGTATTTAGCAGGTATGTTTCCTTAAGTAGCATTACTAGAATAAAATTTTAAAGAGGATCATTTTATGTTTATGAAATATAAAAATTTTCCAGGTTCTACTGAGGCTTTGAGATAATCACTAACACAGCCAAATTAAGCAAAATCACAAGTGCCACCCTACCTCAACTAGAAAAAGATTAGCATGTCAGTGTTCATTAAGTCTATTCTCAAAGGAGCATGTCCATTTTTATTGTCACACAGAGCAGCTAGGATGACAAAATAACGTCCCATGAATACCATCAGGAGTTCACCACAGCATATCAAGTAATGTAACAATCCAATCCATGGATTAAAAACCAAGATGCTGCTTGTAAGAATAATTTTTAGCTCATTCTGTATATCATTGTATTTCCCAATCTGGCACCGTGAACCATAAATAATCCTATCATTTATTAATTACATTTTCTAACCTAGTCAAGAAGAATCCTGCAGTGTGAAGCAGCAGATCATGAATAAATGGTTCATTGAAAAGCAACTCTTATTGCCAAGTAGTTGTAAATTAGGGTTGTGATAATTGCTTACTTTAACCTTTTTAAACAGGTTCCTCTAAAAAGCTCCAGGATGGATGTTTAATTGTAACAACTTTGACCTCCAATTTGTTTTGCATTATAACAAAGGGATGTTGTGATTAAAAATTTGGTCCATTACTTTATGTTATAAAACATCTAAACAGTATGTTTGTGTGTGTTTATATATATATACAGACTTACACACATATGCATATAACCATAAAGTGCTCATCCATTGAGTACCAAGCACAGCTACAGAAAACACAATAGGCAGCTGAACTGTAATGTGTTGGTGCAGCCAAGATAGCACTTTGCTAAATATACTGTGACACCTTTACAGAAAAAATCCATGTGTTGCTCCTTCCCCTGCTGATCATATAAACTGTGATTTATTGAGCAAGCAGGGTGAAGATTTGTTAGGGGAAGCAGCTGGTGCTGGGGACCTGAATTCTGCGCTCTTCAGGTGGTTTTGTTTCAGACTGGGTCTGTTCTGTTGCCAGACACAACACGCCTATCAGTGATTGGAGTGCATTAGGTGATTCCCAGAATGCATCTTCCATTTTAATCCAAAAAGAATCCACATACTAGGAGCTGTTCTGCAATGGGAGCCACAGGGCATTACATGGAGTCCAAAGACTGATGGTCTCAAACACGCTTTCCCGAGCCAAAATAAAAGGTAACTCCTCTGTGCCAGCAACACAAGATCACACACCAGCCTAGCAGCAGCATAGCCATGCTTCCCATCAGTGCTGCTAAAATGAGTGCACACCTTTGCACCAGGAATTGGCTCATGACCCCGGCACGTGGCTGTCCTGTACCTGTCCCTGGGCTGCCCCGGCGATAATGGGACCGTGCCCTGCCACAGGATAGCCAAGGCAGCAGTGGAGCTTTAGAACACCACAGAAGGATGGAAGCAGGAGAAAATTTAGTTCTTAACTTGCCTTCCATGGTGGTCATAAGAATCATCACATTTCCCCTCCTGTTTCACCATAGAAGGACTGGCTTTAAGGGAGCAGTAGGCAACCACCTGCCCTAGAAAGAAAATAGCAATCACATATATGACCTTCACTATTGGTGGCAATAATTGTTTCTCTCTTAAGCATCAGAATAAAAAAGAGTTTTAAGATTTAGTGGAGAATTTAGGAGGTAAATTAAGGTTATCAGCAAATGGTTCTATTCAAACAGTGTAAACAGCAAATACTGCACAAATCCCCACCAAAATAAGTCCAAAACTCAAAAATCCTCTCAAATCTCATCTTTGTACATTGTATTGTTAGCCTTTGCACCACATGGGAGGTCTTAATTTTAGAACGTGTCCTCTGTTTCCCATGTAATTTTAGATTAAAAGTCCCAGTCATGGACACCACTCTGGAACTCTCTTCCAAGTCTCTCACCAAGCTTTCCTAACATTTGCTAGAACAGTGGATTTAACCTGCAATTGTGAAGCCATCATCCACTTGGAAACTTTTTGTTGACTCACCTTTCCAGTCACGTCAAATTCACCCCTTTTACAGCTGTGCATCACTTCCTTAGTCCAATCTGTTATCTAGCCAGCTGATAGCTGTCAAGGTGCAACATGTGGTTTAAGTGTTACAGTATCTCAGCACTCCTTTCACATACAGAAACAGAAATGTCATATTCTGTACATTCCCTTCTACATAGAAATAATAGGAACAAAATCCATTGAAAGCAGTAAGTTTGCTAGTCAGCAGCAGAAGTGGTGAGATGTTTTGTTACTGTTGGGGAGAGAAGTACCATACTCCCAACTCATGAAAATGTGGCCTGGGATTAAGCATCATCCTTCTGCTGACTTTAAAAGTATTGAAAGCAGGATGGAGGGACCATGGCTGGAGGAATTGCCCTCTCTAGGAGCAAAAGATGACTCCCGTGGACAGCTTTGGATAACCAAGATAAGGTCTTTGATATACTTTGTGCAGACAATGTGGAATTAGTTCTTTCTGAACTAGGGATAAGATGAGCTTCTCTAGGAAAAATAATTTCTGTACATTCACTGCAGTTGTACCAGGCCTTGTGTTAAAAAATTATACCAGACCATATCTTACTCTTCAATGCATGGCTCCACTGGGCTGAAAATCTGGCTCTGCTTCATTGCTACAGACAGGTGCCTCAGAGCCACTTATGTTACTGGTTTTTTTTCCAATAATGAGTTTCCAGTGGTATTTTCCCTCAAACCAAAACTAGATGAAATGCAATAGCAAAGCATGGATTTCCTGAATACATGGTTCTCCTTGTCCAGGCTGCAGCACGAAAGCCAGAGGTACAAATGCCACCTACTTACAGGCAAAGGTAGTTATGTAAGGGCTGTTTATGTAGAGCACAAAAGAGCTGCTTCAAAGCTACTTACTGACATAAAAACAATTAAAAAAACACAAGACGTGCTTTATTTCACATGGACGAGAGCCCATGACAGGTAATAGAGCAATATGAGATTTTTTGAAAATATCACTATGTTATCATCTTCCAGAGGAAAAGAAAGGGTATTTAATGACTATTTGTCAGAGTACAGTTATGGAAGCAACTATCAGCTCTATGACTATGCACAGCATCAATATTTGCTTGTTTCTATGGCTGAAAGATTTAAGATACTGGGAAATGAATGAATGTGTTTTTAATATGTTTTATTTCTCCTCCCTAGGGATTTTTTCCTACAAAGATGTGAGTGGCAGAAGTAGATTTAATGATGACATTTCAGCTCTCACTTCTTTGACAGCAATTATAAACGGTTTCCTGATATGAAACAGGTGTTCCAGCATGTTCTATTGGGCAGCACGAGGAACATTTTTCTCCCTGATGTCATTGTACATGATGTGTTAAATAATTGCTATTTTCTGATAGAGAATACCTTTAGATGTGCACTAGGAAGAAATTCAACTGGCTTGCATGTTTGGGTTGGTCTGTTAAACAGGAATTTCTTTATTTTCTGAACAGTATCAGCTTTTCCAAACCCTTGCCAAGTGACAAAAAATCATACAGGAAGGACTCTTCTTTTGATTCAGCCACAGTGAGACTAAGAAGTCCCATGCACTCATGATAAGAAATGGATAATTTCCAGAATGTTCTCATTTTTTGAAGACCAAATATTTGAAGCCAAAACAACTGAAATGACACATCCAAGGATCTGAAATGACCCTTGATGACTCTCCTTAAAAAGGAATTGAGGGATGCAAGAGTTTATAGGCCCAAAATGCATCTCAGTGCTCTTTTATGCTGTGATCCACTGGTTGATAAACACAGATGTCCCCTTCTTTCAAAACTCTGTTCTCCATCAAATACAAGTCTGGCACACAGTCAGAGGGCTGACTGTTCAGCATGCTCATATACTATCCCGAGCACCTCTATATGCTTAAGGAACTGGGATTCTGGGATGCCCTAGACACATCACTACAGCTAAGTCCAGCTTTGCTTCATTGCTGGCAATGACAGGAATACTGAGATGAAAGCTTGAAGGAATACTAGGAAAAGCAATTTTGGAAAATATCACCTCAGCAAGGTTAGAACGAGAGGAATAACACTAATTATGATACGATAATTATACAGATGATAAAGCAAGAGCTGTTGGCAGGATGAAGAAGCAGCTGTAGAAGAGGACAAGAGGAACATAAGGGCAAAGTCAGCCATTAGATTCCTTGAGCAGCCATCAGTGCCTGGCAAGTGTGGAATTTACCAGGAGTATCTGTATCACAGCGTGCCCTCTACTTCTCTTGTGCTGCCATAGCTGCCTCTTCCCAACATACGATCCCAGTGGGTTCCAGGAAAGGCTGGTACAGAGACATGGCAGAAGCTCGTAGATTTAATTAGAAAGAGAGCTGAGCAGGTGTCATTGCTGAAACAGTCTTTGTCATCAGTTCAGATTAAATTCAGCAAACACAACAATGGAGGCAAAATTCATCTCAACTGATTTTTCGAAACAATCTTTATTCTGAAATATCACTTGAATTGTTTTGAAAAGAGGAAAAAAAAGCCACTCTGCCAAAATCAGCAAGGTGCACTAAATCTTAAGTTTCAGCAGAGATGACTGGTTTTTCCCTCAGAAAGTCTAACTTATTTTCCTTCTCTACTTACCTAAAATGTGACTTCCTTCCACTGATGTTTTTAAATAGGCCACCCAGTAAATATTAACCATATTTAAGACAAGTTTTTTACAGGCATACTACACGTTTAATAACACTTGAGGCATGTGTGACATTCATTCCCCTTACTTAGAATTTGGTACATAAACAGCATTGATAGTACTTCACAGTTCACCTTGCCGAAAAGCCCATACTATTGAAGATAAACTGGTTAAATAGTAATTAAATAGTAATTCTTTTTGTTATAATTAGGTTGTTTTTGGTTTTGGTTTTGGTTTTGTTTGTTTGTTTGTGTGGGGTTTTTTTGTTTTGTTTTTGTTTTTTGGGGTTTTTTTTGATACATAAATGTTGGTAGTACTGTCAGGTTTGAAAGATAAAAAAACACCTTCCTTGAGGTTTTTGTAAGCAACAGAAAAAATACCAGACAAAATACATGTAAATTTTATTGTTAAAACCCCACATACATCCAATGTGTACTTACATCACAAACTATGCTGTAAGGGAGTAAAATAATTACTACACTTTATAACCCAGATAAATGGTGGAACAGAAATAAATCATATATAATAATAAATAATAAATAAATCATATTTCAAACAGAAATAAATAAATAAATCTCTTTGGCGTGGAACTACTACAGTTACTGCATGTAAGTAACTGTTCCCTGTAGGTAACCAGCCCCTGTTGTTTATGCAGCAACCAGCAAATAAGCAATTTCCAAGCACACACTAAGCACAGGCTGGCTTTGGGCAGTAAACATCAGACACCACCAGAATGTGAGCTTCCCTTAAACATAACTGCTAAACCCTGGCTTAGCCAAAGTCAATCACAAAATTCCCACTAACCAAGGTTAGGCCTGGTTGTGCATTTGGCCTTCCTTGTTACAGACCCCAGGCACACTGAGGTGTGGATGAATTACCTGAGCTCACAGATCCCCTGCAGAAAGTCTGTGGATGCAGGGAACTTCCCAGTTCATCTTTGCTGAAGGGTACCCCTGAGACTCATTGCTCAGCTTCTGGTTGCAACAGTTAGCTGTCCTACCTAGAGAATCCTCAGAAACCTACAGAAATTCCTCTTCTATTTTAGAGTGGCTTTCATTGATTGTGCAGAGAGTGAAATGCAAATCCAAACACAAATGGTTCAAATATGCAGCATGTACAGAACACAAGTGTATCCATTCCTGAGACTGAATGCAATTAAACCAAGCACACAGACCATTTCCCATCATTTCTAAAGAAAAAACAAAGCTAATTCAACAGGTCAGAAAAAGAAATCCATAACTCAGCCCTTTTAAATCCTTTTCAAATTTCAGGTACCAAGTACAATTTACAATGAAGAACAATCTGAGAATTGTTTGTGCTGAGTGAGTGATGGAAGGTAAATGCTGGGGAAGACCCATGTTAATTGCAACAAGCAATGCTGATGAAGGTTAGGGCAGTACAAGTGTCTGTACACTGTCAGAACAGTCACCTTGTCTGTGGGCAGAAGGTAGGCAGCTCCTGCTCTTCCATCCTCTCTGTCATTAACTATTGATCACTTCCTATTTTTAAGCTTCACACCAGCGGCAAAGGAATAAATTGACAGCTTAATTATTTGGCTGTCCTAAAGACATTCCCAAAGCCTATCCTCAAGGGGAAAAGCTGCCCTTTTTTACATTTACAAATGTACATGTAAAACCAAATGAGAAAAGCAGAGATTCTGCGCAGAATATCCAGAAACACTGAGCCATTTCTGAAACTTACTGACCTCTCTTCGTCCTTCAGTTAATGCAGATAAATGCAACCTCCCTTGGCTCCAAGAAGCCAAGTGTACAGTACCTTTAGAACCAATTTCAACACAAGAGGAATTACATGTGACCAGGCAAAGCAAGATCAGGCCTGACTGCTGTTGTTTGAGCTGGGAGACTCCTGTTCCTGGTGAATGTGGACCTGTAGCCTTTTGGGGATGGGTTGATAGTCCCTCAAATGGACTGGGTTCAGAATGACAGAAACACCTTGATGACACCATCACAGAACTTCCCAGAGCCCTCTGCCAGAGGAATGTGGTTTGGCTCCTGAGTCAACATGTATCCCAGACCTCAGGGCTCTCAGGAACCTTCCCCAGAGTATCCAGCTGCCAACACAGCATCTGCTTCCCACCCAAGGAGTGGGATTCCAGTGCCAGCAAAGCAGGGTTATGTAAGAGCTACCCTGGGCAGGCTGAGAAGCTTTGTAGAAAAGACAGTTCAGCTTCTTTGTAAAGCCTGTAGAGCTACAGAAAGACATGTATAACATACTTCCTCCTGTTTCCTTCTCCCTTGGGCTTCACAAAGTCCCTACTCTCTCTTCTTCCATGAGCTGGAAGTTTATTCTCTTATTTGTAATTTAACTGTAGGAAAGGATATAGCATCCAGTGTTTTACATTTAATCTCTCCAGTCTTACAGAACAGCTTTCAGAGGCTCACATGGAAGCTCATGTAGGCACTGCTTTCCCTTTCTGCTGCCACAGACTTGGCATCACCCTCAGTCAAGGTAGTTCAATGTAGTAGTTCAATTGGCCCTAACACCCTTTTCCTGGGGCTTTTTCTCTTCTTGTCCCTCTGAAAGCCACTGCTCGAAGCGACACCTGGCACACCTTGGTGATGAGGATTAAGGGCAAGAAAATTGCTCTATTTGTTGAACTCCCTGACAGCTCATAATTATTATAAAAACCCCTTACCTCTTAATATTAAAGTCTGTTCTGTGGAGTTATAAAGTAGCAGGGTTTAAAACCCCCTTACTACAGGGGCATGGATGTCAGAGCAGAGAGAAAGCTGTCTAGTTGTATAGGACATGTCCAGTTCATTGCAAATCCTAATTAATTACCATTTGGTAGCTGTCTTGAGTATAAGGATCTGTTAGACTAAAAACAAAATAGCAATAATCTTGGTAGGTAACTACAATTTTATTTGTATGCATGTATTGCACATAGGCAAACAGGAGTTCTGTGCTTGTACTTCCAATTTCTATAGCATTTTACCCTGCACACTTTGTTTAGGTCAAGAAACTTCTCTAGGACTGAATAGAAGACAATGTCTGGAATATCACTGCAAATGTAATGGACGGAGTAAATTGACAGCAGCTCCAACTAAATTACAGTTTAAAAGACAAGGGAAGACTCAAGGGACATCAAACAAAGGAAACTCTAGCTGACCAGCGCTCAGGTAAAATTGAATTGGAAATGTTCCCTGACTGATTAACATAACAAAAGTCCCAGTGTTTAAAAAGAAAGTGATTCTACAGAAATAAGAGGAGGAGGAGAGGGAGGGGTGGAAAGAAACTGATCTTCCTCCAAACAACAGTAGGTATCTTTAAAAATACACATTCAGAGAAAGATCTAAAATACTAGAGTAAATAAGGAGATTTTAAACAGCTTTTTAACACTCTGAAACATATATATTTTTATTAGAATATTATTTGAAAATGTCTCCAGCATCATTCCCCCAATTTACTGGACAAAAATAAAAGAAAATCCACTTAAAGATTTTAAATTAAATTTTGGAAATATGTACTTTAAAAGACAAAGAAAAATTTTAAATAACTAAAAATAAAAATAAAAGTGTGCCGCTTTATTTCTGATAAAAAATGAAGTGTGAAAATATAATTATTGGGAAAATCAAATTTTATTTAACATATCTGTAGATTAGTGGGGGTGTTTAATATTTAACAAAGGTATTTTATTAGTCTTATCTCTCAAATAGATAAGAAACAGGGATAAATACTGATGTTTTTTAAACCAGGTGTTTTCTGCTGTGTTTCTCTAGTTAGATTTTTAAAATATTATATTGTTAGTGTATCTGCATGCTTGGAGCATGCATGCAGGGAGCAAGCAGATCAGAGGCTCTTCATAGCATTCAAAACTTTCTGGATTGTAGTTTAGGGAAAATCTGTCTTGTCACGGTGTTGTCTCTAAGTGATGTTGTTTTATCATCCCAAAAAACTGTGAGACACAAAATATATCTTCACAGCTTTGCTGATGGTGAGCAGCCAAGCCCCTGCAGAGGGAAGGGAAAGCCCAAATTCACCTCCTTTTGGTGAGGGTGATCCAGTGTCTCAGCACCCTGCCAGCTTGTGCTGTCCTGCCTCTCAGCCCACCCTCTCTGAGACAGGGAGCTCTCCTAATGGTGCTCAGAGCAGGGCTTATCCCAAGTTCCCAGCTCACAGTGGGGCCTTATCAGCTGCCCTGTGCAGGGAAATGTGAGGGTCGTGTCACTTCATCTAAAGAGATGCTAATGAAATAACAAGTATCAGTCTTTTTGTAGTATATTAGTTCTCAGGTGATGGAAACTTCTTAAAGTCTGGATCTACAAATAGGTTTGAGTCTGTGAAAAAAACAGCAATAGCAAGACTCAGAACTCAGATTTATCCATTTCTTGATTCTTAATTATTGCTAACAAGTTTCTGCTTTACCCAGGATATCAAATGCAACACCCCATGGAGAATGGGAGCAGATTCTAGTTACTAGGCATAGCCAGAAGAAAGAATGCTCAGAAGAGCATGAACTGGAGTGGAAATGTAAAAAACAAACCTTGCTTTGCTCAAATGTTTTGCTGAAACGTATCTAAAATATAAAATAGAGACTTAACAAGAAGATTTCTTTTTACAGTGTATGAAAATGTTGAGTTTCGTGAGACAGCTAAAAATAAAGAAGTTGAGCTTTATGACTTGCCATGACAGAGGGACTTGCTGGACCAGGTTAGCCAGTAGATTTTGTCTTTCCTGCTTGTGTGGAGGTACTGCTGCTGTGCCTCCTTGTCCTCTCCAGTTCTGTCTAACCCTCTGGAAAGTGGCAATGAACTTTCAAGTCTGGCACACAGAAAATTCCCATGAGTTCCAAGACCTGGGTGTCAGCAGTGGTAGTCTCCTTACTAATGTACCACAGAGTCAGGAGAGAGAGAGTACAAGGAGGACCATCGCCATGGCCTCCAGGTGCAAGGCAAGAGAAAAAAATTGTAGAAGAATGACCTTTGATATTGCACTACTCAGAGGAATGCAGGTTTAATTAAATTAAATTTTTTTTTCATTTCTCTTTTTAATGGGTGGATATCAAGAGTAAGAGGCAGTTGCTGGAAAAGAGGTGACTGTATAACTCTAAACCCTCAAATTTCTTTTTTCCCAGCCTCCTGATGTTGTCCCAAAGAGTCACAGCCTTCTACCAGGTCCAGCCGTCATCTTCCAGCCTAAGGTAGGTGTCTCACACTCCCTTGGCTATGCAAAATGCCTTCTAACACATGTATTTGCAAATATATCCAAAGTGTTACTCAAATAAACAGCAGCTTCAGGAGGTACAAGGTGACACTCAAATGATAAACTCCCTGGTTCTCCTATTTCATAACACGGTCATTCCTTCACACAAGCCATGGACAGATGTGCATAAAGGACACTTGGAGAGGCTTAATTTTCACAGCACAACATGAACTAAAATTCTGACTTCAGCCATAGGCTAAACAACTGCATCTGACACAGTCAAGAGGGTCACAACCTCTCCATTGTACTTTAGCAACCAACATTTAAATGCATGCTAAAAAAAAGATTTAAAACAGAGATTCTTCCTTTTCTTTGAGAATATACTTGCAGAATCAAAAGCAAAGAGCGTACTAAAAGGGACAGTTAATTAATAAACTGTACTTTGTTATTTAACTGTTAGTCAATAGAAAATGTGTTAAATCGTGTGCCTGGTAGGACAAGTTGAAACAAGTGTGTGGGGGGTATAAAGAGTGGGATGGAGGGTGTGGTTCTGTAGAACTGACACAAGACACTGAAGAGATTAGAAGCTGTGTGTTGTCTGTGAGACCTGCTTGAGGAGAAAATAAGACAGCAACATCAAGAGTTTTACACAGTTTTGCTGTATGCATGTTAGCCAGGATACTCTGACTACACGATACAGCCTGGAAAATGCCTTTCATACCAAACCTTTAAATAAAATGCTTACTTCATAAACAGCTATGATTGTGTTTAGTACTTACAACTTACTTGATGTACTGGTTTCATCTAAAGAATAAGAGGAAACCTTTAAAAAAACCTCAGGAAATATAATTTTGAAATTAGTTCTTTCTAATACTTTAGCACAGAATTTAGATGGAAATATCAAGCCTTGTTTGATCTCTGGCTACCTCTTTTGATTTCCAAAATTATTTTTCCCTCTCTAGAAGGATGTTCATGTTTGGTGTCTACAGAATTTCCTTGAATTGTCTTCATGCAGCCAAATCCTTCCAAGTGCCCAGTTTGGTGACTTTGCCCAGAACAGTTCTATCTCCCTTTTAGTTCGGCTTTCACAGCAGTTTTCCTTTTCTGTTCCTACTTTTAGCAAAGTTGGCAAGCAAAAAGAGTCTGAATTATCACGATTTTATTTTGGATTACATTTCTCATGGAGAGGAATATGGTTGCTACTTCTGCTGAATTTTGTTCTTTGGAAGCTTCCGAGTATATACACTGAGACTGCACAGGCTTTGAGCATGCCTGTAAACACTTGCACTGCAGAGCTAAACAATTAAATAGTTCAGACATCAATCACCCTCCTTAATTATGCATTTTCTTCACAAACACACATTCTTTTCTGTTGTTCACAGAGGATGGCATGTGGTAAATACGTGGAAGACATTGGGAGATCTGTGTTGAGATGAGATCTGTTTGCCACCACCGCCTGGCTCATCACATCTGTTTTGGAGGTATCATTTACCTTTAACAGCAGTGTATTTTAGAAAGTGTTAATTCACTTCTGTCAGGCAATCAGATTGTTGCAAAATATATAAATTCGATATACAAATACCATCAGATGATGCAGCAGGCAATCACTGTGGTAATTAATCCCACATTTTTGTAGTTGAAGTAACAATTCTCATTTCAGGATAGAGTTTGAGTAAGAGGAGCCTATCTATATCTGTAAATGAATGATATCATTATTTTGGGAAATGAAAGTTTAAGCTCTGTAAAACATACAATCCCATGGAGATCTCAGCAGGGGAACTTGTACGTGCAGGTGTTTAATGTGATAAGGTACGTTACCATTTATCTGTGTACTTACAGACAAATATTAACATAGTCATGAATTAAGCTTTTAATCCCTTTTATTATAAATTGAATATCTTTATTTTAACAAACATCAACAATGCACATTATTGTGCTCCAAACTATTCATTACTATTCCCCACAGTGTACCATTACATGATACGCCATAATACATGTGTTAATATAATGCCAAGCATCTGCTTGAGTATTCCATAGTATATTTCATTCTCTCCCTCTCTCTCTTTTTGTTTAAACAAAGAGGCAATCTCACAAAAGACACTTTCTATATAGGCAACCACAGAGCCATTCAGCCTCATGCTGGAGAAGGACAGTAACGCAGTGTGTGCCATTTTCTGATGATTCAGGCTCTAGTTCCAAGTCTTCAGATTCCTTGACAGCAAGAAACAGACTTGGGAACAAAGAAAATACAGAGGTAGATGTGAGGAGGTGGATTTAAGTGATAGTGCTCAGATAGGGTCACCAAAACAATGTGCAAGCAATTTGTGATCTTCCTCAGAGCTGCAGTACCAGGACCTACCGGCGCTGGCACCTGGAGGGAGTAATTTACTCAAACAAGTAACACCATTAACTTCAGAATTAATTCCTCAGGAAAATTACCTTTGCGTTAGGATCAGAGAATCACATAATCATTAAGGTTACAAAAGACCTCCAAGATCATCGAGTGATCAAAGGTTGGGCTTGTGTTTCAGTTTCCAAAGAAAGTCTTAAAATGAAAATGTTATATTAGTAGTAAGCCCTGATGACTTCAGTTTTGCTGTAACTCAAACTACCAACTGCAACCTTGTAGCCATTTTCCTTGCAAAGGGATTAAAATCCCCCATTTGGAGTCAACAAAAACATTGAGGCAATATTACTGCCAGCAGAGAAAGTGGTGCATTTCTGTCTAAACAGCTACCTAGCTTGTTTGTTTTCATTTTGGTAGAATTTTTGTTTTTCTTCTACCCAAGCGTGTTATCAAAAGTGACTAATGATTGTTGCATTAAATGAAAGATTGTTGTTCCAAAGACATTATCCCAGAGATCTCATCAATTACTGTAAAGGAATTCTGCTGGAAACAGAATAGTTCAAATAAATTGTAGGTAAGCAGGGAGAAAAGGGAAAATGGATGATGATACATGGGTTATGTTTTAAAAGCTGTACATTGAGTCTAAACAATTCAGTGTAATCTGCATTATCCCCCCAAAAGCCTTTTGATTGTTTTATTCCTTCAAATGTGCCCTATTTAAATATTTTTCAAGCTTTACATATGGTATCTATGTTATTAGCCCTGTAAAGTGTTTACATGTAGTCTCAAAACGCAATCCTCAAGGCACTGTAATTTATGGAGAAGCTAACACTGTCATAATAACATTTTTATCCTACAACAGATCAGAGCTTAAAGCAATATTGCAAAGTAAAATAAATCCCATTAAATAAAACAGAACTAGCAGCAATAAAATTACAGTAAGCTGAATCATCCTTGAGAGAGCACTGTGGACCCCGGGCTGCGAGAGGGTGCTGAAGCAGAAGACAGGAGAAAACGATGGGGAGGGAACAGATTACATACTCTGCTAAAAGTTAAATATATACCCTTTCACCTCTAGGTCTCAGGGGAGAGCAAAGCCAGGCTTCCATATGTAGTAATTAAAGTTGTTTAGTGACTTCTCTTTGAACGAGTCTACGGCCGCACAAAGTCCAGGATTTAAGGGAGGAGTATGTGTTTTCTGCATTGAAAGGAACAGATCTCCACTACAATAAAAAGCAAAACTAAACAAATACAAAATTTTGTTCCGAAAGTTTTTAATTGGCTGTGCTAAACCTGCAACATTTTAAACATTTCTTGAGTTTCATTAGCAAGTAAAGAATGTGTCCCACTGCATACAAACAAATAGCAATAAAACACCACAACAGTGCAGGGGGATCATTAGGCTAACATGCTTGCCAAAAAATACCTGGCAAAACCTCACGATTCTGGTGGTAGGGTACCATCAGGTTTTGGGGGAATAAATAGTATTTCCATTCTATTTTCTGCTATGTAGTCGTCACTACTTGTAAAGTGCGCTCTAAGTGCCACCTTCTCCCCCGACATTGTGAATTGCTGGCTGACAACCCCAGGCTGGCAGACCACATTATTCTCTGCAGTCTGTACCACATTTAAAACATTATTTCAAGATAAATACTGCAGGAGAAAATTTGACATGTTTTCTCAAAACTTACTGAGTAAAATTTTAGATTCTCTGAAACATTTTGCCATTGACTTCAGAGAATGCAGGATTTTACTCTCTTGGTATTTATGTGCGTGTTAAATGATTGGTGCTACTCTCTTTGTAGGTGAAAATAATTTAATATTGTTCTGAAGACCTAAGATATACCAAAATTATCCTAAAAAAGTCACAATTTGCTGTATCACATTTTGCCTGAAATACATCTCTACTGAAATTTCTTTCAAATGCAAAATATCCATCACTTCACTGATTAAAATATGGAGAAATATATTATTGCAGAATAACTAATTCGTTCTCACTGAACTGGGAAGGATTTGGAAAGAAAAAGCTGGTTTTAAGCATAAACAATTGAGTTTACAATGACCACTGCCATATATTTAGGACTGCAGATCAGTCTTTTAATATGTTGATAATGTGTCCCATTAGCCATTTCTTCTTCAAAGGTGTTTTTTCTGATTTAAGAAGTCAAAGCAAATCCCAGATGTCCTGAAAAACTACAGCTTTCTCATTTTTAAGGAGTCACATTCTCTTACTTGAAATGTTGAAATTTTTTGATTAGGACATCCCCTGAAAATCAGAAATAAAATGTGGACAATGTTTAAAGCAATTGAATTAGACTACAGTATCTCCGTGAAATGTGACATTTTCCATTTTGCACAAATCCAAGCACTCGGTCAACACGCTATAAGCAACAAATTTATTATCATGTTCAGCTATCCTTATCTCAGATCTTAAGATCTGAGCAAACTTAATACTCCTCTGAGTCTTATGACATTATTAAATTTTCTTCATTTTCCACATGAAGGATACTCCTCAGACCCCATTACTACTGCAGCCAAACAGCCTGAGATGAGAACAATGACATTTGTTTCAAAAAAACCCCAAATGGAAAGCAAATCACCAAACCATACCACAAAAACCACAGAAACAACTTAGTAAATTCCCTTTTCTACTGGCAAAGATAAGAAAAAAGACAAATAAATGCTCTTTACTTGAGAAACTGGATAAGATCATGGCTATGGGATAATCATAAAGTTGAAAGCTGTGGATGCTTATAAAAGGGTTTTCATCTATC
The DNA here is from genome assembly GCA_027886175.1 of Phylloscopus collybita. Lineage (NCBI taxonomy): Eukaryota > Metazoa > Chordata > Aves > Passeriformes > Phylloscopidae > Phylloscopus > Phylloscopus collybita. Next base: position 37,262,439 of record JAJNNQ010000006.1, read on the forward strand.
TGCAAGTATTTCCAATCCATTATTTTGCTCCACCAACAAATTTATAAGACCTCCATTCTTAAACAAGTCTCAGAAAAATCCCTGTAGCTAATGCATAAAAAATGTAAATAAGCTCATTTCTGTCAAACTGAATGCAGAGACATGGAGTATGTCAGTTCAGGACCATGGAAAGAGTAAATTTAAAACAAATGAAAAACATTTAAAAACCAAAAGAAAATTTCCATCACCATATAACTGTTACGTAATCCTAAATAAAAAATGTATACTACAGCAGTGTTGCATATTTGTAGACAGCAATATTTTCATCATTTGGGTGCATATTCTAAATGTCTGTGGTAGTCTGTGCAGTTAGCCAGTAGCAAACAAATGTCTATGACTATCCTATAAGATCCTCAGTGCAATTCCTGACACAGAGAAATGTGCCTGTGCATGGGCCAAGGACAAGCCTGTCCTGTGAAATGCCATGGACGCTCAAGGGTCACTGCTGCTTCAAGGCACTCCTTGGAGCACCTTCTAACTAGGAGGACAAAAAGGAGACCCAGGCTCTTTCTCCTTCTTTCCAAAGGATGAAATACACAATTGTTGAATTAATTTTAAAGCAAAATCCCACCATTAATTCACTAGAAGAGTAGTTTCAAACGTTTTTCCCATTCACGGACCTTCAAAACTCCCATAACACAACCTGATTCAAGCTTCTTCATGTCTATAGGCCATTATATAACATGATACAAGATTAATTTTTTTAAAAAAAGGTTTTTTTGTTCATTGAAGTAGCCCAGACTTTACCAGGGAAGCATGAACCTGAAGTTTAAAGCAAAGAGAAAACGAATATACTTGTCCAATCTTCAGCACAGAGTAAACCACAGGATCTCATTATCAGGGTCTTCATTACCAAACCCAAGCAAAAGTATGTGAGATATAAATAGTTCTGATCTAAATATTTACAATCCATTAGCCCCATATAAATATTTCATGACTAGATAATTGTAAATATGAAAATAAATTACATTATTTATTCCTGGTCTATGTCTATTTAAGATGAGCTCCCATCTGAGCTATTTATGCTTTCTCCTGTTTCTTCCATCTCATACAGGCACCATACATCCACAAGATGACGTAAAGAAGACATAGAGCAGTAATTCAAAAGGATAATAATTGTATTATATAAGAGGAAGCCAATATGAATTGGATTGGGTTATCTTGACATTACCATCAAAAAATTATTGTAATTCCCTCTTTCAATTACTGCAGTGTCAAGAGGAACCAAATGATACTGGATCAGTAAGTTGCAAACTGCTGTAGTAGCACATGCCAAACACAGTCACCAGTGCCCAGTGTAAAGACACTAAACAAAGCTGGTGGGGCAGCTAATATTATTGTGATTTTACCAAGTGAGACCTGAATGACAAAGATCTGTCGAAAGCCAAAGAGGCAGTTCACAATTTCCAGGACTTCAAAGCCTCTTAAATCTTAACCAGATGTTTAAATCCAAGTTCTTCTCAAGTTACTCTCTTATTTATTTTCTCAAACCTATCAGTCTAAAATTTTAGCAAAATAAAGTTTGCAACTCATTCTGTGTCTTCACTATGATCTGAGTGGTCTTCTGTGAAAGTACTCTGTCCAAAAGTCCAACTAACTTGGAAAAAGACCCTTCTTCTACATGGTGTACATCTTGGCTGTTACTGAGGATTGTGGACACTCTGCAGCTAGACTGGAAAAAAGCTGTAATTCCAAACACCATACTTATGAAACAAAAATGATTAATTTAGCTTTACAAATCACTCCTCTGTGCCACTTGTCACATCTTAACTAGGCTATCCTGAACTTTCCATTTGCAAAATGACATTCAAACATGAATTAATTAATTCTAAATTGACTCCCTGATGTGAAGGCATAGTGTAATAAATTATTCTAGTTCCTTTGTTGATGGAGGAATCTGAGACAGAAGTTAGGAACCTCAATGTTTAGCACATCAGAGCGGTTTGAGGTTAGGTGGCGTGATTTCCAGTGCTAGATCCGAAGAGGTTTACAACATGATGTTTCCTTCACAGAGACTTTCTCAATAATGCACCAACAGAGTTAGGTCCATCTTTAACAGAGAAAGCTGTTTGTTTGGGTTTTTTTCTTTGAAGCAACACAGAATTAAAAGAATCCCACATATAACCAAAACGGAATAGTATGTATACATTGTACATATATATATACACACACACAATATTCCTTGCAGAAAGGTTTGTGCTATATTTAACTTTAAAAAAATCTCACAGGTCTCTTAGAGTCAAAGTATATTTGTAAATAATAAACTATCTAAACTGGCTTACACATTAATAAACAAAAAGACTTTAGGCCATGCTGACATTAAACTACAACTGTGCCATCAGTAAATGAACATCAATTGAAATCAATTTAGCTAGGATAAAAAGTCCCCTTCCCCTGCTGCTGCTCATCTGGTGTGCTAACAGCTCCCAGTGATGAAACAGGTGCTTGTAAATTAATTAGCCTACTGAAACACACCTTAAAATGAATTTCCCAGAACACCCTGGCAGTGAGCCATCCTGGTCCCACGAGCTGATCAGTGTTCTGTAAATATTGAGATTTGATAAAGTAAACGCTACTCTGGCAGCAGATGGTTTGGAATGCTCTGTTGACATTGCCTGCGATTACTTGGATATGAAGACTTTGCTTCTCATAGACCTCCTTTGGGAGCCACTGGAGGACTTGATCCCCTCTCCAGCTATTTGCCTTCTAATTGAAAATCCTTATTCCCAGATGGAGCATAATGCTACTGCTTCAGGCGTCTAGCTCTGCACTGCTTGACTGTTGATACATGGGTAATTGCTTTCAGTAATGCAGGTTAAATGTGACATTTAGTGCTTAATAAAAATCATCAAGGCCAAAGCCGTTTATCATTCTTACACTTGGGCTGTCAGTTCTAAAGGAATTTTCAATTCATTTGAATTCTTGTTGAAGAGGCAAGCAGCTCCTCTCTGGGAAAAGGGGACAGCCTGAAACCAAATTTGGGCTTTTTTCTGCTTTATTTCTAAGACTTGTTTGTTAACAAAACCCCTTTAAAATTAACCTATCAAACGTGGCAACTATCTGCCTTTGTAGTTAGTATGTTGGTGAATAATATATAATCAGCAGCCACTGGTTATGTACACAAAGCACATAAACCAGATGCACTACATTGCACCTTCTGTGGGCAGCTGGAAGCTGGAAGTTGTTCTTCCTGTAGCATCATAAAGAAATGAACCTGTAAGGAAATGGACTGTGCTGAACTGAGTCATTTCAAACTCTAAGCATTAAAAAAATAAGGAGGGAAATAGCCTCCCTGTCATGGTAGGCATGGCAGCCTCACTTCATATAAAGTGTTTAGGATAGTTGCTGAAGTGTTTTATCATTTTTGGGGGGTTTTAATATGATCATTCCTATTGGGAACAAACAGAGTAACATTCTCATCATGGATTAGTGATCTGATAATGCTGTATTCCGCAAAGTTTCAAAAGAAGAGATTTAAAATTAGGGTAGACTGAAACTTCTGATTGAGCATTAACAGTGCAACAACATCCCTGCTTTCCTGTCTTGACGTCAGTTTTACAGGCATGATCTTTGAAAAGGCATAAAAAACCCTGAGTTGTGAATAAGCAGATCAACATTTAGATCACTCCTACCCCCAAATGAGTACTGGACTCCCTGTTCATTCCCTTAATTCAGAGACTTGCTTCTTGTAACTTCTGTCTTATTTTTCCAGAGAACTGAAGTAAGTAGCTAGCTAACTCTCCATCATCTTTGAAGGGATTTTAAGACATCTCTTGATAGACTTTGTAACAGTTCAAAGGGAGACAGAGGCATTGACCTTTGTGCACCAGACAGTTTGACAGGACAGGGGCACAGGAAAGATTAAAAGGTTATCAATCAGAACAGCATCCTTTGGCTACCATGAACTTTTAGTAATACCTATCTGTAGCAACAGAAACACCTTTTTCACAACAGGAAATTCTTCTGAAGAAATAGGTTTTTTTAACAACAACAAAAAAACCCAGAAAATTAATCCATATTTTGGTCATATGCAACTTTATCTCTGAACTTCATATAATTTGGAGCAGGCCTTGAAAGGTAGTTATTGTGTGTCTGTTGTAATACATTATCACTTTATTAACTAAAGCTAATCTGGGCATACTGGTGATTTTGACAGCTGAAAGCCAACAGAGTTAGGGAAGTGATAATTTAATTAAAATTAAAATAGTACCAATTAAAATTAACAGTAATTTAAAAAAAGTATTTTAAAAAAAGTATTTTTTCCAGATGCTGTTAGTGATGGCATTAAGTTCAAGTTCATAGCCTGATCCTGAGTGAGCAGTTTTTGTAAATTTCACCTTCCTGTTTTGGAAGCAGCTTTTAGTTTTCCTTTAGCTCAATTAATTTTGGAAAGCTCAGGTTCTAGGTCTCCATTACAACCAATAACTAATTCTCTTCCTTTCCAGAATTTATTGCCCCTCATGTTTTGTTCATCGTGTTAGATTTTTTGCCTCATCATGGAAAATATAAGAATTTTGAGCTCACCTCTGCCTTAGAAGAAATCTTGTGAAACTGAATTTTCGAGCAACCAGACCTGTGTTTCTAGCAGACAACCCACACGGGCGTCCTGGCAAGTCAGAGCAGAGGACTCATTTCAGCTAAATATGACATCTGCAGAAAGTAACAACTTCTGGTAGACATCTGAGGGTATGTGAATAACCACTTCTCCATCCACCTTTTTTTCAGGGGTAACTGAAAGATGCCCATTTGTTTTTGAGGTAGATAGTCTAGTACTAGATCCCTTCATTTCCACTAGGTTTCTAGTAGGATTATCCACAGAGATTCTGTACTGACTGAAAGATGTACAGTGCCTCTGGTCTGCCACCTTCTCCTGTTCTCCACTGCTCACCTGCCCCTCTGATATTCATGCCTATATCTATAAAACATGCCCATTATAAAACAACACAGGAAAATACTTGCTATAGAAGTATTTTTTGAAAACATAGAAATAAGCATTTCCCCTTCTCATAAAAAAAAAAAAAATCTGCCATATTGTCCATACAGAGGTCCAAAACAGATCTTATATTTAGAGAGGTATATGGCTCTGTCAGCACTCCTACTGCTGACAGTGACACTTCCTAAATTATAAGGATTAAATTTAGCAGAAGATTGTTTGCTGTAGATACTTTGCTCTTTTTCCTCTGTGCTGGAATACCATATATTTAGGAATTCCTCTTGGGAAAATAACTTTAAAAAAATATAGTGGATGCTAAGTAACTTAATGGATAATAAAGTGCCTTGCGCTTCTGGGACTGCTATTTAAGGGGCAACCTGATGTTTTATGTAAAATAAGGATTGCAGTCTTGGGACCTCACCCCACATTTCCGTAGGATTAACTACAGGTAAAGCATTTTTTTCCCAATAAGAGCACACATTTCTATGAGTCATTAACAAGCTCCCACAGGACAAATGGCCTTTTTTGCTTCCATCTCCTCCACTCTCCCATTCCTCCCCCAAAAATTAGGAGTTACTAAGTAAAGAATAGTAAAAAGAAGACCAGTAATAAAGTACCAATACAGTCTGGGGATGAGGGGATTGAGAGGAGCAGCCCTGCCGACAAAGACTTGGGGGTGCTGGTGAATAAAAAGCTGGATGTGAGCTGGCAATGTGCACTCGCACAGGAGGCCAGCTGTGTCCTGGGCTGCATCCAAAGCAGTGTGGCCAGCAGGGCAAGGGAGGGATCCTGCCCCTCTACTATCTCTGGTGAGACCCCAGCTGCAGTGCTCTGGGGCCCCCAGCAGAGGAAAGATGTGAACCTTTTGGAGCAGGCCAAGAGAAAGGCCACAAATACAATCAGAGGCGTGGAGCACCTCTCCTATGAAGACAGGCTGGGAGCTGGGATTATTCAGCTGGAGAAGAGAAGGCTCCAGAGAGACCTTATAGCAGCCTACCAGAACCTAAAATGGGCTTATAAAAAAGATGGGAACAATGTTTTTAGCAGTGACAGGAAAAAGGGTCAGGTCATGTTTTTAAACCAAAAGAGGATAGATTTGGGCTAGATATGCCCTAATTTTTTTTCAAACATAGTGGTGAAATACTGGAACTTTCTTCTCAGTGAGGTGGTGGATGCCCCATCCCTGGAAACATAAAGGCCAGGTTGAAAACAGCTCTGAGAAACTCAATCAAGTTAAATATGTCTCTGTGCATTGCAGAGGGTTTAAGAGTAGAAGGTCTTTGGATGTCTTTTCCAACCCAAACTCTTCTATGATTCTTTGTAAATGCCTCTTCACCACATAGGCAGTGGTGCTCAAGTACAGACTCAGATAAATGTGGCAATACTAAAAATTTTGTATACAAGATGTATTTCTTTGTCCCCTCAAATAATGTATTAAAAGTGTGATTAAGCAGTTCTAATACATATACTCTATTGCATGCAAGCTCACTTGTGACTTGAGTAGGCTGATCATCTGCTGTATTCTGTCTTGACATGGGACCCTATAAGTTTCTTCAGCACTAAATGTCAATGAGCGTTTTTAAGGGAATTTCAACTATCTTCAGAAGCAGTGGGAAGAAAGCCCTCATACTGTTCTCTAGATAGCTGCACACATGGCATTGTTATCATCTATAAAGGCAGCTGTAGCTAACCACAAATATTGGGCGAGAAGCTCATTTCCAAAAATGATTCAGGGGAGGAAACAAAAGACACAAAAAATATATTGGATACTAGGCACTAAAAAGGAAAAAAATATTATCCACCAATCCTCACTTGCTACTTTCTCCTTACACAGCTCCATATTTTTATTTCAAGATGAAACTCTATTTTCAGAATAGTCTTTGGGATCTTTAAAGAAAAAGGCTCACGGTGGCTGGGCAGGGGAAGCAGAAAGTGGGAACAGGTTAGAAGTGGCAACTGATTCTTTCTTCATCCTCTTAGAACAGTGATGTTACTCAAAGCTGAAAGAAACAGTTATTTCAAAGATGTGAAAAAGGAAAGATTGAGGAAAGGCTCATTTAGATTTTGTGGTTGTCATTGCCTTGGCTGAAGAAAAAACTGCAGTAAAACTTGCACTCCCCTGACACAAAAGAGAAAATTACTTCATAATATTCCTACTACTATGAAGAAAATATTCATCGTTTCATTTCTCCATGTGCTCAGTAATCACAGCCACAGTAAGTTAAATACAATAAATATAGGAAATGCTCAGAGAATGGCAAAGCATTCTAACAATGAGAGGTCCCACTTTGGTCTCCAAGCAGCTCCTTTGCTGTGTTGGAAGAGCCAGCTGCAGAGTTAGCAAGGCAGTCAGGAGCAGTAGGGCCACCTTCATTAGCACACTCAGCAGAGATCTGGATCTGTTATTCAAAAAAGACGCATTTGAAATCCCAAGGAAGTTAATTAAAAAAAAAAAAAAGGTTTGACTGGGACAAGGCAGTCAGTTGGAAAATGGTGTATCAATAGAAATCACGGGTGTCTCCTCTGTGTGAATCTCCTTTCCTGTGGTTTAAACTTTCAAGTTCACTCTAGAACTTGAAAGACTCTAGTAAGTAGCAGTTTCTGAGGTAGCAGTTTCTCAGTTCTAATTGACAACAAATCTAAATTACCTACTTTGGTCCAACATTTTGTTCTCTTTCTAGGCATGGTAGGAATAGTGACACTCCCTCATTAACACTGATTGGCTTCTTTCAAGGTTGTATGGGTATGAGCCTGGAGAAGCTGGAAGAAGCCCTTGTGGCTTATTGTCAACTTCCTACATTTTTATCTACCACCATCAAATTCTCTCAAAATCCACAAGCCTCCCTGCAAGAGATTTGGTCTGTCAGGCTTATCTCCTAATTTCCCTTATCAACTTTCTTCAAATGTTACTCCTGAAAATCTCTTGTGCTGTAACTTTATTTTCTACCCTAAGACTCTCCTTCCCAACTTTCCTTCCTACATTTCTTGCTTTAACTTAAATATCTTTAGCCAATTTTAATCTCCCTCTGGCCTGGAAGTAATTTCTGGTCTATATGTCTCACTCAACTTTGAGAATTTTTTTCCAGTATTTCTTAATTTGGGGTTTTGAGATGTTGATCTTTTTCTGACTTCTGCTGAATTTACAGGTTTTGCACTTCCTCTGCATCAGTCCTTTTATTTTTTAAATTCCAGATGTGCATCCAGCCTGCATAGTTATTTAGTTAGTCCTACACTATAATACCCATATACATGCTACTACTAATTGGTATCTTTATTAGTAATGTAGGTTATACATTTTAATCTAGTGGAATATACATATGCTTGACACACTTAATAGTGTATGAGAGGTGCCTGTCATGATGCCTCATACATGATACAATTAGAATAGAGATTGCCCTGAGTATTAGACAGATATTCCAATTTCATCTCAACAATGCACTGGCATGAAATCTCCATGCACAGGTGATTGAGACAGGGTTTACAATTTGGGTGGGAGAAGGAGTTAGTCACTCACATCACCATTTCTTTTGATAATGTGCCTGCCTCCTGACTAATTCCACTACTGGTTCCCATCACTCAGACTCCATGACCTAGCCCCCTGGCAGTATTATCAACCTCATCTACTCAGTAGCAGGCCCAGCTCTAACTGAAAATAATCTTTCAAATATGTTAATAATGTATTAGCTCTTTTTAAAAGAATACAAATAGCTGGTTCAGAAACAAGAAGAAATTTAGCAATGCTTTTTGATGACAAAACACTTTTTTACAGAAGTGTTTACTCTTTTTTTTTATTTCAAAGTGGCCTGAACAACTATTCTCAAGGTTATCACCAATGTTACATTTTCAGAGAAGATATTTTATATCTGTACATTGAGCGGGCAGAGGTATGTTTGACCACTAGAGTTGATTCTTTTTCCTAGAAAGCAAAAGAAAATGGTCTTACCACAGGTTGACTGCCATTATTTTGGGCCCTTTTTTGATGACACTCTCTCCCAGAATTACTTCTAAACTAGTTTTCAAAGATGTAGATTTTCCATGGTAATAGCCAAGAGGTACTGAACTTCCTTCTGCAGCAGTTGCTGTGTGGGAAAAACCACTATTCTTCATAACTGAAATTTACTTAGATGTTCCTTATGTAAAATATAAACAGCATGCACAATTTTGGTGGATGTCCCCTGGCCATTTGCCCAAATAAATAATGCCTGCTTCTTAATGCTACATCAATGTTAAAGACTTTTATTTTACCAATTTTTGGTAATATATGTGAATCTATTTCTACAGCTGTTTTATTGTGAAATAAATCAATTGCTCAAGGACTTCTTTCTTAGTTTGTGCTAGTGACAATGTATAACGTTCTTAAAGCCATTTTGAAATAAATACTTGAAACATGAAAGATAAAAAGGAGTTTTTCTACTGCCTCTTAAAGTAGGAGTTTGGTCTATTATCATCATATCAGTTTCTGACTTTTTCATTGTGTGTGAACAGATTTAATATGAGATTTTAAGGGCTGTAAAAAGTCTTGAAATTCTAAATACTCTTTTAAATGCTGACATATAAGAAAGATCCCTATTATTACAAAAGATAGTTAATTATATTTGGTCTATATTAAAATTATACAGATAAAATTATTCATCCATGTGATAAAATAAGAAGTTATTAATCAACACCAGACACTATCCAAGTAGGTTAATTGTGTGGTCAGCAGAATGAAACAAAAAGAGTGTGTATATTTTCAAATCTGGAAAGGATTGTCAACAGCAAGTGCTAAACAGTTGTTGAAAAGGAAAAATATAACATTGTTATTATGGTTTTAATTAAATATTCCTATCCGTACTATGTTTAAAAATATTGTTGTATCCAAAACATTGGGCAGAATTATTAACGCTAGCAAGACATCTACTCCTTTAAATAACTGTAAATTTAGAATTAATTGATTATGAGCCACTGTCCCTAGCCAAGGATATAACTGATTGCATCTGAAATGCAGTTTAGTCTGAAGTTTCTAATATTGTAATAAGCCAAACCTGGGTAGGCTGTAACAAGCACAAGATGCATTTGATTTATGCACAGATCTCACATATACATTAGTAATTTGCTAACAGATCAGTTTAAAAATGGGTTTGGGAGTGGTAAGGATGCTTACCTTTACCGTACAAAAACTAACAAAAAAAACCCAACCCAACTTCTTTTAGAAGGACAAGAGAAAATGATAGTGAAAACTGAAATGCTGCTTCAGAACTGAAGAAGTCTGGCAGGCCCACAGAAGTTTATCCCAAAATAAAGGACATGGGGAGAATATCTACAATGTAATGCATGTGTAAAGACAAGTCCTTCCTGCCTCTGGAAAGACTTAAAAAATTTAGAAAATTTTCAAGGGAAATCCCATCAACACTGTGAAACTAAATACAATTCTGCATTGCAGTGATAAGATAAGATAAGAAGTTCTTAATCAAAGAAAAAAAATAAAATACACTATCCAAGTAAGTTAATGGTATGGTCAGTGGAATGAAACCAAGAAAAGTGAGTATTTTTTCAAATCAGGAAAGGACTGTCAACAGCAAAATCTAAACGATAGCTGGAAAGGGAAAAGTTTTCTTGGCTTTAGATTTCCCTAGCGCTTTGGACAGGCTGAACTTAACAGGGCCAGCACTATTCCTGTGCTTGCAGTATGTTAACTGTTTCCACCCAAAAAAGTTCAGAAATGGCTAATTTCAGAGCAACAAATTTTAAGTCAGGGTGACAGGTATGGTTACCTAAGGACAAGTCATGGAGCCAGACCCTAAAAGAGGATAAGAACCTAGAAAATATAAACCAAAATATCTGTAAGGTCTTAAGCATAACAGAAAATTCATTCCTAAAATGTCACAGGCAGGGGCTTACAACCAGTACAGAGAGATAAAAACAAAATATCTGGAGGAATTACGATGGGTGAATCTGAAGTGTATAGTTGCCATCTGGAAAATATGAAATTACAGTACAACATAAAATCACCTAGAGATAAATATGTTTGATAATAAACCCTGTAAGACCAGAAAGAAGGACCTTCTTCCATCTACCAAAAGTATTTGGGTTGTCTACCCTGACCTCCAAAATAAATGCAAATACGTAATTTGCCTGCTAATAATGATTACATAGTTCAAAACTACTGAGTTCCTTGTTCATCTAATAGTAAACATTTTTTCGTTTGGCTTTTAAACTGTTCATACAAAAGAGGGAAATACCAGTGGCCACTTTGCTCATATTCATATTTCGGCAGAAATACGTTGAAAGAGTTTAAAGACAAGCAAGGAGGCACCTCTGTCCAGCAACAAAGAGGAGTTACCCAGGGCAAACCGGGAATACTGAAAGTAATACAGAAAAAGTTTAATCCTGACATTCATCGGGGCTTCTAAAACTACCCATCCTTTCCTCAGATGTTGGTTGTGTGGAGAGTCTTACAGTGTACTTAAATTCACCAACAAGTAGCTGCCAACAAACCAACAAACTGCCTTGAACCAGGAGAAGCCTGAACCAAATCCTCTGCATTAATATTCCAGAGGACGTGGTCACTCCCTCCCTCTCCTTCTAAAGTTCACAGGGTGACTCCTGACAAATGATTCAGCAGCACCAATTTTTCTGTAAGGAGCTCCCCCTCATAAGGCACCATGGAAAGCAAAAACCCACCATAGAATTATTTGTGACCAGGGACATTTGAACAATCTTTATTTTTTTCCAGGGTTTTCTGAGTGGTATCTTCAAAGATAAGAAAATGTCATCCATGTGGAAATGTCTGGAAGCTCCAGCAACCCCAAATATAGCTGATTTTAAAAAAATATTAATTTTTAAAACTGATTAACTACGGTTTTCTGTTACAACTCATTTGCCTAATCCAGAAGTGTTATTTTGCTGGAAGAAATATACAGCTCTCTTTTACAGGTAGTAAGTTAAATTACTAGGAAACAGAGAATAATATGTATGTTTACTTCTCTGAAATGTGTTGTGTGAGCTATAATAAATGTTTTATATTGGCATATGCACGATGATGTTTTAAATAAGTCCACAGTAGATCATAACATTTTCAGTGGTTTTCTGTAAATTCTGTGGAATTACAATTAGTAATTTCATTACCTGTTTCTCTGTCTCAAGAGATTATCTTTACAACTTCAAATTTTTAAAGGATGTAACTCTACTCTGAAGATTACTGGTTTAGGAATACCTAGACACAATAATTTAAAAGTTATGTCTTTCTCAAAAACTGTATTTTACATGATCTTTCACTGTCTTTAGAATGTGTTACCAAGTAACAGAATTATGCATGTGTTCATTTTTATTACACCCCAGTCAATTTTTCAATTACTACTCCTATGGTGCTCTGACATCATGTGTGTGATATTTAATTATTTGTAAACATTCTGTGGAAAAAATCAGAATCATGTAGTTGAGTATGATTTTAATTTATCACACTCAGATAAGCATAGATTTTCACTCATGATGTCATTCTGTTTTCTCCAAAATTATCGTGTTGCAGGCTTCTTAGAAGACTTGTCTGCTGTTTTTAGAATTGATTTACCAGTGGAAAAGCCTCTGCATTGCTCCCTCCAAATGTTCCTTCTTGCATTCTGCAGGATTGAAACTCAAGTGAAAATCTTTTTTAATCCCTATGTGAAATGACTGTTTTCTGTAGGAAAAATTGCTAAGGAGTATGATGATGACTAATGAAATATGAATCTGTTTTTACTTTTGTCTAAAAAAAAGCAAGTCTTACTAACAAGGAAAAAAAGACTTTTAGGGCTGAGAATATAAACAAACAGTACAGAAATTTCAGCTGAATTGTGTATAGGGCACTCAAAGAACAGTTCATATATTATTTATCAGAATACACACATACAAATGTTTACAGGCACAACTCTGATGATAAATAAATGCAACTTTAGGTAGTCACAGAAAGGCCAGGGCTTACTCCAGCACAGCATGCTAAAGCATTAGACCAGACATCAAGACAGCTGGTATGTGCTGGATGGCCTCCAAACAACACTTTTCTTCACAGCCCACCTAGCCACTAGGTGCTAGCCACCAAAATTCACAGGCCCCAGGACCTATGAAAATCCCATTTCCACCAAGTAACTAGCTTCATGATACCACATTTTTCACCATCCTTGGGCTTCTTAGCACACAAGCTAGTTAAAGCACTGTGAGGTCTAGACTAGTCAATACTACAAAATCCTTCATTTATCTCCCACCTTTTATTTAGGTGGTCCAACTACTTATCTCTCAGTTAAATCTGAGAGGGTTTGGGTGTGCACAGTGCTGTGTTTCACTTGGCCCAGGGACCAGGAATCACCTCTAGAAGCACACACAGTTTAATAGCATGGACCCTGACCTTCTCTGATATTCTAAGTGTGTTAGGTGAGCAGGAGATGCCTATTATGCTGACAGTTAAATGGACCACGTGCTATGACAAAGGTCACCTTCATGGGGTTAACCTTTCTGACCCTATGTCAGAGTTCCCATTAGGAATAGTTTGTGGAATGTACTATCCCCTGGTCCATGCACACTACAGCTGATGGTGGGACAGTGACCCAACCTGTGGCTTGGCTTTGTTCTACTTCTAAACATAGCACCACCATCTAGTACCTCTCTCACACCAAAGAAGCCCTAACCAATCTTGCCCTAGGAAATATCGCAGCATTTCCAGGGTGATGGATTTTGTACTAGAGGCAAAATTCCCCTGGGAGATGGGGGAGAAACTGTAACTAAGTGCCTGCTAATTCAAACCTTCATATATAAAATGGAAACGCTTTAGTTATCCCATTACTAGAGCTGCACTGTTTCTGTGTGCCGTCGCTACAGACAGAAGTTGGGATTTCTGAATGTAGCTTCATAGCCAAGAGTGCTTCAAGCACCTCTGTAGGGATTGGTAGCCAAAAAGAGCTTAACAATTGCATTGCCACTTGCGTGTTAGAAATCTGCAACCGGGGAATCTGAAGGTTCGTGGTCCACATTGGACTAATGGTACACATGGGAGTAGCCTAATGGCAGGATACAATAGTTTGTAATGAGTTAATTTTATTGAAAGAAAGTGAAATGGAAATGAGATTCCTGTTTCGTTACTATAAACCTGATATTATGGTGAAGCATGCAGCCAAATACAGATAATTGTCTTTCTGGTTATTTCTCATCCGTTATCTTTAGAACACAGAGATGAAATCAGTTTAGTAGGTTCTTCTGAAGCTTGTAATAAATTTCACCATTTTTGCTGAAAAGTTATATCATGGATGATCCCACCAGCATAAAAGCTCAATAGAAAACACATTAAAAACTCTCCAGTCAAGTTAAATGCAAAATAACTAAGAGCATTTAATATTTAAGCAAAAGCTTAATGTTTAGAATTCAAGTAGTTCTAGCTGAAATGTTCAAGTACTTCCAGTAAATCTCATGATAAGTCATCAATTGAAGAGTCAACGGCATTAAATTACGGCACCCCATTTTAAATACCCTTCTCTCAAATTTCTCTCACCTTACAATGAGAAAGGTAGTAACCCGATTACAGTCAGAAGTACCAGTTTTACTGAATGTATATCCTTGGTGTTCACAGTTTCATCTCAGAGACAAATGTTTCCTGATGTGTAAACGTTATCCTATATAGTTGAGAAAAAATAAATCAGTTTTCCTTTAAGGAATAAAACATATATAAAGCCACAATGTAAATAAAGCTGAATTGCTGTTGCTGTGGGAACCATAACTTTGAATATCCTCACTATTGTACATTTAAATTTCCTACCATAATGTTGCATTAAGTTTTTTTTTCTTTTTTTGCATTACATTTATATCTAATGTGATTCCATTTCCCACTCTTTACAGATGCAGATTAGCTACTGTAATGTTCCTGATGCAAAAACTGTATTTGGTAAATCATATCAAAATGTTTCATGGAACTCACTGAGAAGTGTTGATATATGGAAATTGGTCTTTTAAAAAACTCTTCCTAAACCCCAAATTGCATATTTTGAACGGCACTCCCCCCTCTTTCTATCACCACTTCCCATATATCTGAAAAATTAAAGGCAATGGCACATTTGTGACATTTCAAAAGTAAAGTTCCTATTATTGCTGGTCTAATGCTTCTTATAAATACACTGTACAACATGTTAGAGTAAACTAAGCAAATAAATGTTGGTAATAGAAGTTAACATCTTCCCAAATTTATTAGGCTTCCGCTGATAAAGAATCTTTCCCAATGAACTGCAAAGATCCAGATATAGGAAAACACTGCATAGCTTTGGAGCTTATTCATAAGAAAGTAATTTCAGTTTATAATTCGTGACCAGTGACCTATGAATCAACAGTTGACTGTAAACTTATTACAGTACTGAATGTATGCATTTAAAACATGCTGTGTGGTATAACTTTCACTGCAAACTGTCTCTTCATTGTTAGGTAAACCCTTTGGAAATTTTCTCCTCTTTCTCTAGTAATTTCTTGTCATTTTGGCTTCTTCCAGTTCAGAACAAGATATTGACAAGTTCATTCCAGCAAAGAGTCAAATTTTTTAGGTACTACGTGGAGTATATTTATAATGAATATAATTGTAATTGTTTAGATTAAGGTACTTAGAGACAAATAGAATAGGTTCTAGAGAGAGAATTACAAGAGGGACCATTAAAATCAGGATAGAGAATAGATCGATAGTACTTAAGAGACTGGTTGCTTTCAAACAATTCATATGAGAGAGGTTAAATTATATCAATAAATTATATTGTTTCAATGAACAGTACTGGTAACAAAAATTGAGAGCACTGAATCAGCTAGTGCTCAGCTCAAACCAAAATATTTTCCCTTAGAAAAATTTTTACAAAGTTATGTTGCAGTGGAAATGAGGCACAGCAGTAAAAAGCAGAGTGTTTTGTTCCTCACTGTAATTGAATAGGAATGGCTCTGCTTTTCTCTTTCTGCAGCGCTGCATTTGCTACTGACTTCCTATGGAATCATCTGTGGGTTTCAGGTCTGGTCTGCTTGTCCAAAAGCCATCCATGGCAGGTACTCCCACTGATTTAAATACCTGAGTGGCATACAAAATAATACTAACGAAGCCAAAACCAAACAAAAACCTTGTCGAAGAGAAGGCTCTACTTGAAATTGTATATAAGGAGATGTGAGTGAGCAAATATATGCATGTGTATATCATGTATGGATACATATATTTATACAAGCACAGTATACAAGCACAAGTATACATTTCTACACTGAGTACCTACAGACAGGCAAAACAACACTCATTTAATTGAAGTCATCATTAAGGAGAGTATATGTAGGAAAGAAATGAGTATTTTACACAATTCTGTAATTTGAAATTGATCACAAGTCATTCTTAGACGATCCATTTATTACAGTGTCTTGCTAGCTCTGACTTATATTTATAATCTAGCAAGCACTTAATCAAAATGTTACACAGCTTTGACAGAGAACTTTCCTATACTTTACAGGATATGACTGTAAAATGTCTTCCTTTCTTTGACTGCATGATTGAAAAATCAAGCTTTGAAATTTTATTTTAATAACATTGTTAAAGGTCTGTGTATTTCATTTCATTGTCAAAGTCTAATAGAATAATAAACCTTGATATTTCATCAGCCTTAAGTGTTTTCTTTTTTTCCCTCTCTCTTTTTTCCCCACATAATGGTTTTAGGATTTTAGTTACTTACTAGATTTAAATTGTTCTCTTGGCATCTTTGTTATTGATTCAGGTATCCTTAACCTTTCTGAACATGTCAAGACATCCTTCCATACTTGTATAAGGTGGAGATTTTCACTAAAGCTCCATTTAATTTACACAGATTCTCCAAAAAACCCTCAGAACTTGATTGCTTTCTGGAATTTCTTTACCCTCTTCTTCTTTGACTTTTTCTATATTTTGGCCAATATTAATAAAAGAATGAGTGTCACAGATAAGGATAAATAATGAATGTTACAGTAATGTTTCTCTGAAAGTGATCTCCAACTACAAGTAATTCAGAAGTAAGAAATGAGAACAAACCACCTTTTTGATCTAGTAATTATTATCTTTTTAAATCTCCAACTAAAATGCTCATACAACTTTTGTTTTGTATATGTAATTGATAATAGTGATCACTAAGAAACCCAGGTTTTGTTGAGGGCTTAAAATATTTGAAAACTGGTTTAATTTCCATCATGGTCCAGATATGACTAAATATAGAAAACCTTTTGGGGTTTGTTTGGGTTTTTCCCTCCAACTTTTTTTTTTTTTTTTTTTTTTTTTGCCTCTAATAACTGAAGTCAATGTTTCAGTATTATATATTTCTTCTCTTCCCTTCCCCTCCCTCCCCCTTCCACCTTGCTGGTATTATTCTGAAAAAGGGAAGTAACAGGGAACTATTTTCTGGCATGTGCACATAGGTACTTTGATACTCATTTGAAACTGAAACCAAGGTGAATGATGGGAAATACAGATGAGAACAGATATATTTTAGAATTTTGGCACAGAGCAGATCTTTAAAGAGTGCACTTACACCTCTTCAGGGAAGGCTTCCAAATCAGAGCCCACTTCCACCATGAACTGGAGGGGCAGGAGGTTCAAAAGGACTTTAGCACAATCTTAGGCTGTAAATATTGTGTAATTGCATCAACTCTGCTTTAACCTTTTAGTTCTCACCAGTTCTTGATTTGTCTGCTTTTTTGTGTCCTTTCATATGGCAAGGTGAAATATCTGTTCCCCATTTGTACCCTGCAGGCTGACCTCTGATCTAGACTGCTCAGTCGGAATTCAGTTCCGAATGACTAGTGTTCTGTCAGGCAAAATCTACATAATCTGCTGTCAAAGACTGTCAAACAAATGGTTGACTTCATACACCCCATTTCAGTAAAATGATCAAAACAACAGTAAGAAAAAAAAAATCCTTCCTTGGGCTCAAAAATATGGTACAAAAATGGAGAAAATACCCTGAAAATGAAAGAAACTTTTGAAAAGGTAAAAATTAAATTATTCTTGTGAAGACGTAAATAGCTGAAAAATGCTGAATGCATACTCTTAATTTTATTTCAATTGTGGGAAGAATTTCTCCTATTTCAGAATTGAATCCTGTAAATTTATTTATGTGTCTATTTATAGAAAATGCTCTCAGATCCAGTCTATAGTGCAATTAAATTTGTGAAGACGTACTAAAGAGCAAGCAATTATATGTGATCCAACAATTGCACGGGAATAATTATTTAAAGTCCAAAGGTCTTTGTTTAGAAATGTCATCAAACCGGTTGATTGGATATAAGCCACCATTAAAAATAAGTTTACATATTAGTTTTCCTCAGGGGAAAAAGAACAGTTAATGCATCCTATTTTAAATGTAATTACATTTCCAGTTCTACAGGTATTTTATAGCATAACTTGTATCTTACTAAATCGTTTTCTTTTGTTCTTGTAATAAAGTTCCTTGGAATGTTAAATGAAGAAGCTGTAGGCATGCTCCATTTAATCTGTGTCCGCTAGAAATTACATATTTTGCTTTCTAAGAGCTTTACATCCTTTTCATACATGAGGTTTTCTTTTTACTGGCTTTATATGTATAACAATTTTACTTTATTCTGTCTCTGTGGTTTTGGGGTTTTTTTAATTATTAACCTTCAGAGATACTTTATGCTTGCCCTGAGAAGCAGCAATTCACTCTGCTAAAGGTAATGTGCTATTCTCCACCAGTATTAGCATATTTTGGCTGAGGTATTGTTTTACTGTGACCTGTATAATAAGTGTCACATTAGCAACACAACAAATCAAACGTTTGTTAATTTCCCTCGCTTTCCCACACAGCTGCTGGTGTTATCGTGTCACCAGATTTTAATTAATATGATAAGTAACACTTGCAAGACAACAGGCTGATTTTTTCCCCCGTGTGTATGTGTGTCTCTGTGTGCACACGTGTAGACCAGAAAAGCAGCAAATAAGAGACTTTTGTGGCAATTGCCTCCTTCACATTTAAAGCAACTCAGTATTAAAAGATAATTCTCTTCCACCTTGCCCTGAGAAACCAGAGGATGAGTCTGAAAATATGTTAAAAATGTACTTGATTTGCCCATTCTACTGTTTAGTTTTTTGTATTTTTAAGCTTTCATTGCCTGAGATATACACGGCAGTGCATTTGAATCTGCCTCATTTCTTTTGCCCCTATATAAGTAATAACAAATATGTGCCTGACTTACAAAAACCCCAGCAAATGGGGTTTTTTCAGGCATTGCATCCTTCTAACTGAATTGCTCTAGTACAAGTCAAAAGTGCCATCTATTTGTAACAGCCAGAAATGCACCGGAGGCCACTGCTGGATGGTTGTGTGGGATAACCACATTCCTCCCCTGCATGCTCCCTCCCAGCCCACCCTGGGGTCACCAAGAAGCCAGAGAAGAGCCTGAAAATAGTTTGAGGGAATTGGCAAGGTGGGTTAAAAGCCATTTTTGTTTGTAACCTGTTCATCACACTATGATCAGCATCTAGAAAGAAATTACCCACTTCTGTAGAAGTACCTAACTGGGTTTTTAGTCTGCCCTTGGAAACACAGAAAAGAACTGACTTCAAATTAAACTAGGGAGCTTGCCACATCGCATGGAAGGAAAAGATCTGAACAGCAATTCATTACAACACATTTTTAAATATCAATAGCAGCATTAGAGATAGGTGTATGTACCTAAATCCATAATTTTGTCTTATTATTCTGTAATTATACAATACACAAATGTATTATTGTTAAAGATACGGTACAAATGAAACTGCAAGTAGCAAGTTAACCTTTCTAGTACCATTTTCATTAGACATAGTGAAATGTCCTGAAGATTTCACCTTGACCACTGCCAAGACCTCCCAGTAAGTGGAAGGATTCTTTTCAACATATATGAAAAACCGGACTTGAAGAAGTTTTGACGTCAATTGTGTTCTCTGTTTTAAGGGCAATATCGAGCTTTCTACAGCCTTCAAGTGGGAAGGTTGAAGAATATAACATATATCAAAATGAAAGGAGAAAACCCTGAGCAGCAGGGATCTGAAAGCAGAAAAGTGAGATGGGAATGGGTCTTGCAGAGAAAATTCCCCTGCTGATATCAAAGGAAATAAAAGTGCACACACAAAAATAAAAGACACAGAGCTGCCTTTTCTAAGGCCCTGTTATAAACTACTGCTGATATTAGGCTGCTGAATTTTAATTCCCTCCTCCACTAAAATGCCCTTTTTCTTTTAACCTACTACTCATTATAGCTTGCAAACCGACAAACTCCCCAGAAGGAGACTGCTGTAAGAAAAAAAAAAATGCCCTTATAAACTCCCAGAATTTCTGTACCATGCAGATGCCAAGTTGAATCACTTGCATGCCAGAGAAAAGGAATGGCACTTGGACATTTTATTAGAGAAAAAACAAATGTTATTGAGCATTTCAGGAAATATTTAATAGGCAAAGGGAATGCATCGACTGTGATTAAATACTGGTAGATACTATGACCTTAAACTAGTCCTAAGGAAAAGGCATGTCAAAGCTGTACAATTCCCAAAGGAACACTGAAATATATATTCAAAAAAGCCTGGCAGGCTTAGTCCATTGAAAATGAAGTTAATGTGATATTCCCATTCATATCAGGAATCAGATTGAAGTAGAGTGCACAAATAGTAGCACATCTCCCAGAGCAATGCGTTTTGCTAGATGTCGGGACAACACCTCAGTTAAAGAGTGTTGTCTGTAAGACAAATGTAACACCAGAGGATAAATGGATATGTAATAATAATAGCCATGTCTTATGTGTTTCAGTAGAATCAATAAGGCTTTTCATTCTGTGCTTAAAGAGCTGTGAAAAGGCTGTCCCAACATGGTCCTGGATACTGACACCTAATCCCCCTGAAGAAGAGATCAGTAAATTGATGTTTCTGTGGATATAAACTAAAACATGCATGAATGCACACATGTAAAAAAAAACAAAACAAAACAAAAACAAAAAAAACCCCAAAACTAACAAACAACAAAACAAACTAAAAACACCTACATGTTTAATACTACTGGGTCTAAAACCAAACAGGTTTGAGATTCTAACTGTGGGAAATTGTTTAACATCTTGCAAAAAAAATTAAAAAGAATAGTGACCAATTTTATTGGCTAAGCAGACAAGAGTTACTTCTATGACTAAAGTAACTAACTAAAATATGTCTTTTAAAACTCTGCAACTCCCTGAGCCATACCAGTAACCTACTGAAAGCCAAGTGCCAACAAAATTTCCATAGCTATTTACATAAATCTAAATGCAAATCATACATCCATGCAGACATAATACTGTCACTGTTTGCATTTTTATGCCCTTTGACTGAGGAACAGCAATTGTTTCTCTTTTGATTTCTTCAGCAATTAAAAAACCCTGACAAGAACAGGCCCAGCGTGGTCTAATAGTTGCCCTATCCTTGGACTTCCAGAGACAGAGAACATCTGGGGTAGATGCAGACCAATTCCAATGAGGGTGCCAGCATGTCCCACAGCCCTCAGTCATGTTATATGTCCAAGAAACATGTCTTGGCTGTCAGTGCAGATGGGGAGAGCTAAATCTGCACCTGGAAACCCTTTGACCATATTGAGAAGGAAAAGACTTTGCAAAACAGCCCACAGAGCTGGAGGCTGTCTCCTGCCAGAAGCTATATACCTCCCCCTTCAACACTTCCAAAAGTATTCTTCACCAACCTGGCAATATTTACAAACTGCTCTCAGACAAGTTAATAATGAGGAAGTCTTTTCTGCCCCACATTACAGCTAAATAAATATTGATCATTCTTTGAAGTAAAAAAGCTGGAGAAAAAAGCTCAGAAAACTCGATTAAAGGACTTCCTAGGCACAAAATTCTTCCAAGCATGCCAGTCTTAGGCAAAATTGTGCTACTAGTTAGGTATTGAGTAGGTGACTATCTCAACTTGAGACAAAAGTTAACAACCATCAGAGGCAGGGAACTAGCTCAATCAGCTTGCTAAATCCTTGCTTTCCTAAAATACTACACCAGGCTATTGAAAACAGAGATCACAAGAGTAATTCTTTAAACTCTGTGGCATCCAAAACCTACTCCAAAACAAAATCTTCCAACCAGTAAGCCATGAGTTTTCCAAACTTGAGTGTAACTACTGCAGAACAACAGAGCTAAAACTGCCCAGGATGTTCTACATATAGATACAAGTAAGGACACTCTCACTCAATGGGAAACTTTCACATTTATGTTTGTGTCTAAGTTGAAGTGTTTAAACTGGATTTTTATGTGCAGATTTGCCATTCATCTGATAAATGTCTACGAAGAGAGACATCTATGGTCTGCGTGAGCTCAGTTTTGCTCAAATACAAAGTCTCATTCAGGAAAAAATGTCAGCTTTAAAATTTTGTTTCCTGAAAATGTTAATTCATACCCTCCTTCTAATTCATATATTTGCATCAGTTGTCAGCACTGAGCTGGTAAAAATCTCTGCAAAATTATCAAGCAGATCTTGGTTCTCTCTGAGCTTTGCAGTCAAGCCAGCCTTTCAAGGGGCATTTGTAACTGGTCAACAGAAGAAATCACCAGTTGATATACTGAATCAGTGATCCCCTGCCCCACCTCTATAGTTAGTTCTAAGTAATTAAAATAAATAGAAGATAACATTGTGAGTAATGTGGAGCAAGTTATGTTTGGCCAGTTACGGTGTTTTTGAATTTATTGCAAAATTTTAGGAAATACATTTGAATTAAGAATATTTTTTTGATTGAAAAAATATACACTATTGAACCTAGTGTGCTTCTCTTTAAGAAGGTGACCAGTCTAGTCTGAACACTGCATTATGGACATTTGAGAGGTTTGAGAAATCATGTGAGACAGTAAATGATGCAGTAAAATTGTATTCTTGTGCTTTTTTTTTGTTAAATTCCTACAAAATTGTACTTGTAATGTAACAATCGCTTTGTCATGAATAGGGCTCTTTGTCATTTGTTAGCTGACCCATCTCTGCTGTTGCAAAAATCAAAAGAGAATTGATTTTGACGAACTGACATGCAGCTTTAGGGTAACACAACCACTAGAGGAACAAAAAGCCAGCTTCACCACCAGTAAGCAAATCAATACTGTACCTGTGTCAGGTATATGTGGTTATAACAAAAGAAGTAGAAAAAAAAAATCCAAAACTACACTCCTCTTAAAATCTGAGACCTTAATTTCATCTTGTATTTATCTGGGTGTTTGCTGGTCTTCTCATTTAGCAATTTTTATGTCTTAAAAGAGGAGTACCCTACCTACAGCAATGCACATGTATTCATATGTATGTCTGGTCAAGAAATCTTGAAGACGTAGACCACACCTTTAACCCTGAATGTTTCACTCTCCTAAAAACACCACACATGAATAACCAGAGAACATCATTTCTGTATTTAAAGTGACAATAATAATAAAAATAAAATTATCATTCATTACACAAACCATGCAAGTCAGTGCAGGAGAGCAAGTGGGAAAAAATAAAAGACCATTACATCATATGTAATTCCTATGTTTTCTTCTAATTTTAGTGATTATTTTTTGTTTAGACTGGACATCTCATTAATTCTAACATCCCTGCATCTTTTATTTCTGCAAACATAAAGTTCAGGAAGCAAGTGGTTATGAGGCTTGCTCCTAACTCATCTGTCAGGTTTGCCTCTCATTTGAAATAGAAGTGGCAACCCTAACTGTCAACACTCAAGGGTGGAGTGGTTGATTGTATTATAAAAGCAAGTTATGATGTACTGATACATGTCATGTTGTAGAGCATAATTTTTGATTGTATCACAGTGATATCCATATTCTGTATCAGATGCACATAGTTTAAGACATTTCTAGGAAAATGTCCCTGGTGCCAGCAAAAAGAAAAAAAAATAAAATGCTCTCAGAATGGTTTGTAAAGTATAATCAGATAATCAGATGTGCCAAAAATAAACCATATTTTCATTATGGCAGCATTGAGGGTGAACTCTCTTAGACATGTTGCTGTCAAAGAGGAGCCATTCCTACAGTCTTTATTCACCTGACATATCTTCACTTGCATTAAAGGAAGGAATTAGCTGGAGAATGGCTTTTGGTTTGGGTTGGGAAGGCTCACTATTGTCCATTCACTTATCTGCTATGCTGCCTTTCAGGAAAAACCCCCAAACTTACCGTAGTTTGTACTCTTTGTGCCTCTTAAATAATACTAAGGGATACCCAGGAACAGGCATATCTAGGGGTCTGGGGTTGTTTATGCTGGGGAAGAGAAGGCTCTGAGGAGACTTTATGAATCCTCTACAACCACCTCTACTCCATGAAAGGAGATTGTAGCCAGGTGGGGCTCAGTCTCTTCTTCCAGGCAGCTCATGACAGGATGAGAGGACACAGTCTAAAGTAGCACCAGGGGAAGTTCATCAGGAAGGTTGGACATCAGGAAGAATTTCTTCACAGAAAGGTATGTTAAACATTGGAATGGGCTGCCCAGGGCAGTGGTGGAGTCACCATCCCTGGCAATGCTCAAGAACTGACTGGACATAGCACTTAGTACCATGGTCTAGTTGACAAGGTAATGATCATTTAAAGGTTGGACTCAATGATCTCAGAGGTACTTTTCATCCTAACTGGGTCTGTGATATGTGCAAATAAACACTGTTTTTTTATAAAATTATGTAGAAAGAAAATTCTTCCCACACTTCATTAATAGGTTATTCCTAATTTTTATCTCACAAATCCCAAAATAGACATATTCATAATGATCCAATTTACTTTTTTTAACTCTTCTTTAAATCAGTTGCCTATTAGTTTTTAGATGTGTTCATTTGTGTCCTGTGAATGTTAATGATATACATGTATTAGTATGCTGTCATGTGAAAAACCTTGATATATTGGTGTCTAAAAACTTGATAGCATGCATGAAAATGAGTAGCAGTTAATTTTATTCATAATTTGTAAGAAAGGCTCTCAAACATATCACAAAAGCTCTAACAGTTACACATTATTTCTGGTTTATTATTTAATGGTGGGGGGAGCATGGGCGTGTTAAAGGTCTCTTCAGTTGTATAGATCTGTTCTCACTCCTTGGGAATGCTTCACATATTTTCAGATGTAAACTAACATCACTTAATGCAAATCATATCTAACTGTGTATTTATCTGAAAGACCAGAATTACCCTGAAGCATTTGTTTTACTCTCTGAGAAGTATGTGAAATGCCTTTAAAGAATTACCTTGTTATGGAATATTTGCCAAAGAGACTGGACCCCAATTCCTTTTCTTTTCATACCTGGCACTGAATTTCTTTTATGCTTCTATTAAAAATACTCTTGGGTAAATTTGACACAAAAAGCTGTGATTAAGTAATAATATAATGGTGACAGAAACAGAGAAATCAACGGTTAAAGCTCCCATTATTATGCACCTGCTTCACAAAGGTATGTTACTTCATATATCAATGGAATATGTGTGACAAGGTAGAATATGTTTTCCTTGAATTTTTTTAACTTATGGGTGGATGGTTGAGATAGCTACACATCTTCCTGATTCAAACCAGTTGAATGTAAGTTGTAACCAGTAATGAAAGTTGTATCCAGACCCTATTTTGCTCTGAACAAGTCTGCTTGCAAAAAACACATTCAATGTCTGTGATGTGTTTTGTGAGCCCTAAATGCTACACAGGACTTTAGTTATGGTGGAAACTCACACGAGGACACATTTAACTTCATAATATTGGTGTTTTACAGGGACGCTCCATATCAAATCTGTCTGATCATGCCATTTGTTGAGCAGCCAGAATTATAAATAAATAAATGAACCAGAATATTTATTGCAGCTGCAGGAAACTGTCTCAGCAGATGTCAAGCTGGATGATGAATGGTGCCTAAGAAATGGAAATCTTCAGTACCACCCCAGAATAAAGCTGGACAGAGATACTTCAACTGTATTTTCTGTCAGAAATGTCACAAGTAAGGGAGCAGTGCTCCAGTCCCTCCCACACAACTTTGGAAGATAGGGGGTGATGCAGCGTTAAATGAATGATAAATAATAGTCATATAAAGAACAAGAGAGGCAGTTTCATAGCCTCCCAAAAGCCAAAAGCAAAGCAAAGCAAAACAAGAAAGCCTGCCCCAGACCTTAGACCAGGTGAAATAAATGAATGATGTATCTCAGGGGATTTGATTCTGAAAATGGGCATAAGAGTTGTTGAAAGGATTAGTCAACTAAATATAATGCATTTTGGTTCACTGATAAACATCTATAAACTTACCTAAAGAAATTTTCATTAAAATCTTTACTGGATACCACGAGTTTTGAAAGAAAAGTTTTGTTATAGACAGAATATATGACTGTAACATACTTGAATGTCAGCTGCTGTCCTGTTGTGCATCACCTCTGTTGAAGGAGCTTCCCATTTCTAAATAAACAAGCGAACAAACAAAGCTGCCAGTGCCAGGGAGAAATGCCTATTCTAAAAGTAATTATTGTAAAATTGCCATTTACTGCTTTCATGACTCCTGATAAAATTGTTGAAACCTGGAGTTGCTCCTTAAGAGCATTTGTTTCCTTTAGCCCTTTAGCATTAAAGCCTTTACCCAGTTCTAGTTTAGATGCATTTTTGTATTGTTCTCTATCCCCTGTGAACTGCACCCTGTCTTAAAAGGGAAACTATTAACTCAGAGAGGTCTTGGGTTCACATGCATGGCCTATTCTGCCCTAAAGCTGGAGAGGGATGCTTTACAAGGGCATGTAACGGCAAGACGAGGGGGCATGACTTCAAACTGAAAAGAGAGTAGATTTACAGAATCACAGAATTTTAGGTTGGAAGAGACCTTCAAGATCATCAAGTCCAACCCATGCTCTAACACCTCAACTAAACCATGGCACCAAGTGCCACATCCAGTCTTTTCTTAAACACATCCAGGGATGGTGACTCCACCACTTCCCCGGGCAGGCCATTCCAATATTTTATCACTCTTTCTGTGAAAAACTTTTTCCTAACATCCAACCTATATTTCCCCTGATGCAGCTTAAGACTGTGTCCTCTCGTTCTGTCAGTTGCTGCCTGGAGAAAGAGACCAACCCCCAACTGACTGCAACCACCCTTCAGGAAGTTGTAGAGAGTGATAAGATCACCTCTAAGTCTCCTTTTCTCCAGGCTAAACAACCCCAGCTCCCTCAGTCGTTCCTCATGGGTTTGTGTTCCAAGCCCCTCACCAGCCTCGTTGCCCTCGTTTAGATTAGATATTAGGAAGTAACTGTTTACTGTGAAGGTGATGAGACACTGGAACAGGTTCCCAGACAAGCTGTGGATGAACCATCTCTGGAGGTGTTCAAGGCCAGGCTGGATGGGGTTGAGCAATCTGGTTTTGTGGAAGGTGTCCCTGCCCATGGCAGGTGGGTTAGAACTAGATGATCTTTACAATCCCTTCCAACCTAAACCATTCTATGGTTCTATGAAGGACATGAACAATGGAACATCTTTCAATGTTCCTTAGATTATAAGGCTCTTAGATTATAGAGTTTATCCTGGAGGTCAGCTGTAAGATTGAAAATTGACACCCACTTATTGAGATCTGAAATAGAAGAGCACAACTCCCACTGCCTTTTTGGATATCATATATCAGGCTGTCAAATTATTGGACACCAAAGATGGTAGAAAGGGCTGGTCCTAGAGGTTGAAGGCAGCTTGTTGTATGGATCTGCTGAAATCTTTTATTCATGCTCAGATTTTTCAATGCCTTGCATTGGACAGTGTGGCAGCCCTAGATTAAAAATGGGAGAAGATAAACTCAATATTCTCTGCAGCTCTGAGATGAGCAGAGACTAGATCCAGAAGGAACTTATTCCCACCTTCCAAAACAAAGCTACAGAGGAAAAATGAAATCTTATTGTAATCAGTAGGCACTAGACAAAAATCAAGTACAAGATAAAAAGACCAGGTAAAACAGTTATTTAACTGGTCTGGATGCAGCCAAGCTATCTACCTGAATGGAGACCCACATCCATCAGTTTGGAATCTTTCTCAGTCAAACAGGCAAGGTTAAGTTTCCTATTTGCTCAGTCAAAAATTCTTTTGGGAATTGAGGCTGTTGTAATTTCATTCCATTCTGAATGTTCAGGAGATCAGACCACACTCAGGTCTGAAGCTGTCTTTTAAATAAATGAAAAGAAAGAGAGGGCATTTGTGTTCCAAGGTGCAAAAATACTGTATTTAACTCAACTTTTTATATTGAAAGCCATATAGTAGAAATCAGGTATTTATTCAAAAGTAGACAAAAGAGTTTGTTAAAGACAGTATGACCAGGGTAACTGAAGCTTTTGGCTTAAATATTACTTAAGATTTCTACAAAAATTATTCAACAAGTTCTAAATTGAGATACTCTGAATACAGTAGTCTAGGATATGACTTGATATAATACTTCTGAAAAATTCTAAAAAATCACAACTTTGCTGCCAAAGACTAGATGTAATTGAACACAATTTATGCCCTCATATCATAGCATGTTCATTTTGAACATGAGGTGTTAGACTTTGCAGTGAAGAACAGCTAAACACTGGGCTGCACAAGCAAGAGGACAACCCACAGGTCAAGGGAGCTGGTCTGTCCCTTCTACTCAGCACAGGTGAGACCATACCTGTGGTAGAAGAATGACATTGACATAACTGGGGCTATTCCAGCACAGAGACACCAAGATGGCCAGTTGGCTGGAGCACTGGATGTACACGGGGACATTAAAGGAGCCAGCTTGCTTGACTCTGAGATGACAAAGGTGAGGGCCTTATTGCTATCTACAACCCCCTAGTGGGAGGTTATGGAGCAGATGGAGCCAGACTGTTCTCAGAGATACACAGCGGTAAATCAAGAGGGAATGCAAGTCTCATACTGAAATATGAGACTTTGTGATTTCCTGTGAACTAGGATTTTTTTTTTTTTTAACTATTCAGCAATTCAAAGTACAACAGTAAAAGGACAAGAGTGCAAGGTTGTGCTTCTGCCCCCAGCTTATGTCTGCCACAGAGGTGGCCTGATAAAACAGACACCAAAGCTGTAAACTTACCCCAAAGGAAACATTAGGTTGATGCTGGTAGACAACATGGCAACCCTCAAGTTGTTTTAATAACAGAACACACTTGTAGAGCCACTGATCTACAGAAACACATACATTTTAACTGCTTTGTTTGTTTGCTTTCTTAATTCCTTGAACAAATATGCAAAAAGAGACAAAGCATTCTCTTAGCTAAGAGGGCAGTGCAATATGAAAACCTGTGCCCAGATGGGTTTCTGGCAATTATGCCTATTGTCTGCAGAGAAGAAAGGCCATGAAACCTAAGATGGCCAGGCTATACCTGTTTTTCAAGTAACAAGGTAAAATATAAATTAAAAAAGGGAAAAGAAAATGAAAAGCATAAGCAGGAAGATGATTAGAGCATTAAAAAAAGTCATGGGAAGAAGAGGTGGGGAGGTGAATTTTTCCGGCTCTGCAAGTGAACTCTGCGTCCAAGAGCAAGATTACTTCCAAGAGCAGGAGGGAAGCACTTAAAGCTGCACGCTGTCACAGTATTGGGTTGCTTGTGCTGCGAAAGGAAGATGCCGCTGCCCCCGGGAACAAAGCAACAAGAGCTGCTCTCTGCTGCACTCTAGCATACCTTTCTTGCCTTCGGTTTGCTGTGGCTCCCTTTCACTCCCTTTCAAATCACCAGCATAGTCCTGAGAGCTACAGAGGGTCACGACTCCTTCAGAATATAACTGCAAATATTTTAAGACCATCTCCAAATATTGCAAAAATATTTTGCCCTCATATAATTGTGCTATACACATTTTTCTACTTAGCAACTGCAAACTGGATTTTTTTTTTTTTTGGTCCCTTTCTCACCATAGTCACCAGGATACTAAATTTTTCTCCCTGCTGAGTGGAACAATGAGAATTTTTTTACCATTATTTCAAATGTTTTTCACAAGCTTGATTCAAGAAAGGATAATTCCCTACTATATTTTCGGTCTGATTATCAGATGATGACGGACAATAGATTGATAAGAGTCACTCAAGAAGATGCAAGCTCTTGTATGTAACAGCCACTGCAATTATCAGACACTACTAAACTATTATTGATCCTGTTCACATTGGGTGATAACTGAGCATTTTCCACTTATTTAAAGTGCTGTTAGCCAGAAACTCCCATCAATAAAAAGCAGTAGACGAATTTCTCCAAACACGGTTCAATAAACAATAATGCATATAGAAGGTCTGTAGTTCCTTAAGGTCAGTGAAACAAGTAACTGTGAGGCATAAATATACCATCCAGTTGCTGATAAATGGTTGATTATAATAAAACAGGAACCTCCACAAGGTCATTTAATATGTAACCCAAGTATCACTGGCAGAACAACTGGAACCCTCCAGAAAAAAAAAAAAAGGGCTGTTTTCTCATATAGTTTCAATAATATCGAGACGAGGAAAAACCCTCTCTGGATCAAATAAAAAGTTGACTTCTCCCTATAACACCATGGGGCACATCTCATTGTCTTAATTGCAGAAGCAAGGTTTCTCATATATAATTGCATTATTTCAAAGGTATGTAAAGCTGTGTTTAATATTAGACTGGTGCATTTTGATAGAACTATAATCACAGGAAAAGTGTTCCTTATCAGTGAAATTCATATTACTTTCATTTTGTTCTCTTTAATACTGGGGACATACAGGACGTGATCTGATACTGAGTGTATTATATTTCTCAAACAGGGCCAGAAGCAAAATAGCAGTGGACTACATGTAAAACTGGCTATTAAGGATATTAACTAGTAATTGCTTAGAGTAATCTCTCTAAATAATCAGTAATTAAAAAAATAAATAAAAAGGCTGACCATTGTGATTTAAGCTCAGATTAAAATTGATCAAAAAAGTCAATTGGAATAGTTTTAATTATTTATGGTGCTGTATTTTCCTTTAACAGAAATGTTTTATATTTTACTGTGGACAAAATAGATAATTTGTAGCTACAATGGCACCTCTTTCATCAGTTGAACAAGTAGCATACAGTATTTTGGGTCAAAAATATCCTTTCTTGGTTCGAATAAACTGTTAACAAGCCAGTTCTCTTTGAATCCTCTGGAGTCACCACAGCAAGACCCATCAGCAAATATGTATAGAGGCTGAAGGAGCAGATTTGGTGAAACACCCAGTTACCTTCTCAGCAACTTTTAGAGATAAATTTTTGCAGCTTATGCCCAAGGACAGGGACATAGTGTACAGATTATGTGTTTGCCAGACTACAGCTGATGATTCCTGCCAGCATGAGATTCAGCTTGGCCTTGGTGGGGCTCAGAAACACGGGAATTAGTCTTGAAAGAAGGACTGCAAGTGTTCAAGGGTCCAGCTCCTGCTCCTCTTGATCCATGGAAAGGCAAGGCAGAGGCAGCAAAAGGAGCACATCAGACACAAGTTAACAATACAGCACAAGTTAGAACAGCATGAATACTGACTTGAAAACCAGTGCAGTAAATACATTTTGTTACCAAAGAAGACTATTTATACTGGTGTAATTTTAAAGAAATATAGCTACGGCATCAGTGAAAGCTCATTACAGCACTATGAGCTGCACATGGTAAAGAAACAGAATTATGAGCCTAAAAAGACTGAAGGTGCTTACAATTAAATGTAAGCATATCAAATCAGTTTGGATCTTGGCATTTTCATTCGGACAGTGTGTATTTCTGCCACGGTAAATTTGTTGGGGAGAAACAGAATACTTTCATTGCACTATCCACTAACAGCTGGACACAAAGTCATTCTTATATAAAACTGAAAAACATTTTCCAGACATTAACAAATGTTGATATATCCATTTTACATTAAGAAGGCTAAAAAAACCTGATTTGCAAAGTTATTTTCTCAAGATTAAAATTCTCAGACCAGCTAGGGGAGAGATCCACTGTTTTGACCTCAGTCATAACACACTAACATCAGACCAAACCATGCAGCACTAAAGTGGTATCTAGGACTTCAAATCTGTAAAATTCATCAACACAGCCTACAACAAGCATCTAAATAGTATAAACCAGATTTAAAAATATATAAATAATAATGTAAACCCTAGGATCTATCTCGACTGCACACTCTTTTTGGGTTTCAAGCCTTCAAAATCCAGTTGGGTCTGTTTTTCAGATTCCTTGACCAAACATGATTCGGTTTCTTTATTTTTTCTCATAATAAATGCTATTTCTTGTTCTGTATCCATCTTTCTGTCTTATTGTAATGCAGGAGGAGACTCTCCAATATTTACTTTATTTTCTGAAGCTAGAACTTTAGGTACAACACCAGATGGCACGGGACTGTCATAATGCTCCTGAAGGCAGCAGTGCCAGAGCTGGTGCTGCTCCACAGCCCTCACTGCAGGAGAACATGCCCCACTTCAGGCTACTATTGATGTCCACTACTGCACAAGTAAACTAAAGGTGTGACCCAAATGGTTTTTGATGCCAGTTGGAAAGAAAAGAGATATCTGTACAGTTATTTCATCAATGCCTTGGACCTAGATAATTTTAATGTCCTTTCCAACATAAAACACATTTTGTAAGCATTAAAAACCACTTAATAATACAAGCTGGAATTGTACTTTTGAACTCTGTTTTATCAATTAAAAGAAAATACATAGTCCCTTTTTGTTTGTGGAGTTTGGGGTTTTTTTTTCCCTTTCCCCCCGATCCTCATTTTTCTTTGTAATAAATTTTTTAGAGAATAAGAAGGGTATAATTAAAAAAAAAGACAGGAAATGCCAAACTAATCATTAGCATGAGAAGGATTTTCCTTGACCTCTGCAATGTCTTAATCTGGTGCGGTTAGGTCTCCTTGCACTTAATAAAGAACAGTAGACACAAAAAAAAAAGTTTCAATCACTGACCCAATTCACCCACTTCAGTTTATCTTCCAAATCCTTTTGGAGGCACACTTTGCTGGATAGTCTCTAAGATGTACACTGAAAAAAAGACTTCTTGAGGGGATCTCAGAATGGCAGCAACTGTAAGATCCTGGAGGGTTTCAGGACTTCACTGGCTGAAGTTCACTGCAGATGCAGAGCACACCTCTCACTGCTGAACTGCACAAATAAAGTGACAGAATCCTACCAAAAGCATCTCTTAAAATAAAGGGCACAACCAAACAAAATTAGGCTTAAAAACAGAACTGCAATACCCTTAACTTTAAATACAAACCCAGTTTCTGAGCATCTAGCAGCAGGGCACAGAAATGCAAGAGGAACTAGTGAGTGAACAAAGAGAGACTTGACATTCGCTTCCTCTTAACACAGACGCAGAAGGCGAGAAGATGCAGTTCAGTATCACACAATTATGTGGCTCATTCATTATTACCACATCATTGACTAGACCATGAAAGAAATGACAAATTAGCAATTTCACAGGACTAGCATAACACTATCATTTGTATCACAAAGTCAGCAAAATCTAACCTCCAATAATTCAGCTCACCATTCTAACCCAGGGCAGGCCATCAATACGGTTTTATGTGGCTTGTACTAATCACTAAAGTCAGATAATATGCAAGGTTAATGGTTGCAGACAGTCTGGGGAAATATCCAAGATCTGATAAGGAAACCCCACATTATTGCTGTTCTATGTGTGTATATCCCAATCAAGAATAGGCAAAGGAAGGAAATCAATGTCTAAGGCAGTTATAATACATCTCTTGGTGTAACATATAAATTGGCCCTTCATTGCCCATTCACATTTCAGTTAATAAACAGTTCAGACATAGGACACATGGATAGTGAAAAAGTGTAACCATTGTATGTTTGTCTCCCGTACTTTAGATTTATGCTGTCTTAGTACAACAGACTCTATCCAGTGCTTTTCAATTACTTCACTAGTCCTTTAAAGAAAATAAGAAGTGATGCTTAATTCTGATCGGTACTTTGTTATATAGTCCACCACCTGAAAGGAACTTGATGCATTTTTTCCTCATTTAAACAAACAGATAATCAACCAGGATATTCTCATTCTAAACACACCCTACCACTGCTTACAGTCACAAATATATATTTCATCTCCATTGCCAATAATGAAAATGCCTTTTTTTCAATACTAGTTACAGCAGACGAGTTGTTGATTTTCTTTTCTATTTAGCACTGAGCTATCCAAGGTTACTCTATAGTGATTTGCAGGGTAAGACTGACCTCAGTACACTCATGCATATATTTTAGTGTAGCATTGTTTATAAAATGTAAATTCACATAATTTAAATCCATAACTGTCTAGTGTTCCTAAATGCCAAACCCCACACTTTGAAACTTTTTTTAAGTGGACTTTTTTTCCTTCTAATCTAATTACATCACTACTCTCTGCAAACCAAAACCAGGCAGGCCATGTATTTAATTCGTAACTGTAGCACTAAATGCAAATGTAAAATTGGCAGCTTTGATGTTGCAGCATTAAATATAGCTTATCTCACCAGTGACAGTGAGAAACAGGCACTCTCTTAGGACTGTGAGTTATGACAGTCTCTCCAATGAGTGAAAAATCATCCCTGTACAGCTGTCACTGATGAGATTTTCCTTTTTTTTTTCTTATGGCATGTGAGTGCTCCAGCATAGTTGGAGCCACCATGCTGGTGGCAAAAGTGGAGATTGCTTTGATGCAATTAAGTGTGCCCTTTTGTTCTGCACAGTTTTTTTTGCCATATTAAAAAATAATTAAAAAAAACAACAAACACACACACACACAAAAAAAAAAAACAGAACAAAAAACCAAACAAACCAACTTTTTCTTAAGAAAGAAAACAAAACTTGTTGGATACAGTAACTAGCTGGTATTAAACTAATGTACTATTTGAAGAAGGGATTAGAAAATGATAAGTACACAAAGAGAAGGATTAAGAGTTGTTTCCAGTGCTCGCATCATTCAGAACATGACTTCTTTTTGCAGATGTGTATAGGTGCACTATTACTCACTTCAACATAAGAAATACCCAGTGTTGTTCTTTAAGGACAGCATCAGTGACAACTGAGTACACAGTATAAACTAATTCAGTACAAAATCTTCTCCAAAAAGTTTGCAGTCTGATAAAAAGCTTTTGCAATTGACATCTCGTGCTGAGAAGAGAGCAGATCAGTAAGAAATACCTCTAAGTTTTGGGAAGTGAGGCTCTTTTCAGTATGCAATTGTGAAATACAGACACCTCTGTCCTTCAAGATACTCTTGAAAATTTCAGTCATAGCAATTTTAGATGAACACTGGGTGACAAATACTGGAAAACAAGGGAGACTGAACATGTCACACAAACCTTAATTTACCTGCTTCTGTCTGACTATGTGGCATTACATGCCTACAATCCTTTCTCAGTCTCTGTATGGGCAATGGATATTGCAGGAGGACTGATGGTCGAAGGACACAAACAGGAAGACACAGTGCAGCCACTTCTTCCATGAGAGAAGAGTGAAAGATCCAGACTCAGTGGGCTGCACACAGACTAAAAGGATAGGGAAGTGGCTGCAGAGATCTGTGTGACCAAACTTAACATTTCTTTACATTAATGTTACCTATTTCCTGTGTATCTTTACTTGAATATGAGTTTATTTAGTAATAAAACATTTGGGGGCACCTTTGATCACAGACCCACATATCACTCTCTCTTTTTTCCCTCCAAAATTAGTTTCCTGGGAGACAGCATGTATACTTGCAGCCTCATGGTCACATGCCAGGGAAATGAAAGGGAGGAAGTGGTGACACTCCAGTGTTCAAGCCTCAGACCTTTCTTTTACCAGAAAACAATCAAACTTTTTATTTCAGGTCTGCACTCTGGAGGAAACAAAATTATATCTCTATGCAGCCTATTTTGCAAGTGTGGTACTGTCTTGTGACTGCCCATAACCCATTTGTAAATAACTGTGCAAGAACAGCCTGTAGAGCTTTGCTTCCTCCTCCTGAACCTTCCAGCAAACACCTTCCAGTAACACTAATTGCTTGATTAGGCTAAGTATACAGCAAAGTCTTCCTTAGCCCAAATTTTGACGCTCCCTCTCTCATGACTGCTGTTTCCCTGTTCTTACCATCTGTCATGTCCCCAGCTTTCCCTTTGTTCAGGGCAGTTCTAAGTGAAACCCTCTGCTACCCTCAGCTTCTCTCTTACCTTGATGTAGTGGTTCTCAGGAAACCCAGAGGGGTCCATCTACTATATCCACCTTTTTTTTTTTTTTTTTTTTTTTTTTTTTTTTTTTTTTTTTTTTGATAGCAGGAAGGGGATATCTCTTCATTCTAACAGATAATTGCCCTAAATGTGTGATTTTTTTCCAAGTAATTTTTCTTACGTGCTTTTTACAATTTTTATGGTTGGGTGGACCCCTGCATGAATGATCACAAACCCCAGTGATCTTTTTCAAATTTTTCCTCAAAATGCTCATCCAAAGACAGATAGACTGACTGTGGCCTGTAGATACAAATGTAAAATATCTCCAAAATACTGTCCTTGCTTTTATGCACTTTTCATGTATTCTCCACACATATAACACCTCTTGTGATTTACTTAGGAGGAAAATTATGGGGAATTTAAAATTTGTTTGTTCTAAGTTATTCTAGGACCTTTTATAATGGCCCATTTCAAAACTGATGAGCTGGCTTGGAGGTCTGGGCTTTTCCATTTCAAAATACTTTATTAACTGGAGGGAAGTTCCTTGAATTATAACTTTCCTAGAGTCTTCAAAAAAGAAATCCAACAAACCTTCATCCCCCTTTTTTCTAGCTAGAAAATCAGGACAGGTGAAAATGTTTTACTGAATTCCAGTAACAGTGGATTCATACCAGGGTCAAAGGTAACCACTGCCAAATGTGGACAATGGAGCTCTTTCCCTGGAGCTTACCCATCTCCTGCTATCTCTTGCATCTTCATGGTCAAAGCTGCCTCTTTCAGGAGCAGAAGCTCTGCAGCAACACGCAGCAGCTGTCTGGTAAGAAAAAACTACCCTGAGAATTGCTCAATTACTAAAGCAAGCAAGCTAAAATTGAATCCTAGACCTGCCGTCATACTGAAAAAGCAGCCAGGTTTCAAGGGGCAGAGAATAATAATGCAGTTATTCTTAAAAATACAAGAGAGAATTGACCATCAATTTGAGTTTTCCTTCCCTCACTCAGAAAGGGAATGCTGCAGTCCTAGATTAACAGTATCTGAAGAGAAATAAGTATGCAAAGCATCAGCAGTAAGGCCTGGAGACCTTAAACAAGACGATTTCACTCTGAACCCTTTTGCCTCCATTGTGCAAAAGAACTGCAAGGCGACTACAAGATAGCAAGGCATGAGGCAGCTGGGGTAGTGACTAGAAGAAATCTGAGCCAAAGAAGCAAGACCAAGGTGACAAAATATTTACCATGGTTTTAAACTCCCATTAAGTATTTATTTGCACACAAGACAGAGCTTTCATATAATTCTCAGGCATACCTTGGTCCTATGGAGACAGATTTCCTGTTGACCACAAGACAAGTTTCAGCCTTAGCAAGACCCAAAAATGAGTTCTGATTTGCAGAAGAGATCACCCAAACTGAATGCATAAAGACTACACATGCAGGCTAGATGATTTATTTGAATACTAATAACAGGACCGTCTCTCCAATGTTAATATCTTTCAGTACTATTTATGCTTTAGCGTGGACATTTGAGGACTAAAATTAGATCTATTTGGGTTTTTTAACACATAAAACAGTGATAAGTTTCACAGCTCAACAGGACTAGAATTGTTCTGCAAATGAGCAAGAACTCATTGTGCAAAATACTGACACCTTCTTTAAGGATAAATGAATAATAGCTCTCTTCAAAACCCTGAAAATAAATGTTTTGCATTGTTTCTCTCAATGCAAAAAGAAAAGGATGCAAGGGTTGAAAGAACAATTAAAAGATAAGGACAGAAAATTGTCCAGCAAGTTCATTGCAACAGCTAATTGCAGCTGTTTTAAGGTAGCCTTTTCAATTCTACTACTAACAGTACTTCTTTTTCAACTCATATTAATGCAACAATGCTTAATTGTTTTCTCTTGGTCTCAGGGATACTGGATTAGGTCATTATGTAGGTATGTTCTATCTTTATTTCATTCATACTTGTAGCTCATAAATCATACTTTCACAAAGTGTGCATTTACAGCAAGAATCTGATTTGATCGCTAAAACTTCCACTTTCCTTGCCTCCTTTTTAAAAAGACAAAATTATGGTGGTTGGGTTGGCTTCTAACACCCTTTTTTTCCATTTGTTTTGCTAAGAAAATAGTTAGATAACAAGAACAATTTTTGAAATATTACTTGAATAACGCATTTCTGAAGATGTCTTCCTGAATCTGAAGAGAACCCGAAACACCAGTTCAGAGATGTAGGTTACCTCATTCACTGCGAGGATTGATAACTCTGTGACTAATCACAGAGCTGTGTCTGTCACTGTTGTTAATTACATCACCACTAATCAAGGCTTAAAACCAGAAGCATTGTCAGCACTGGTGCACAATTCTCAGTGACACAAGAATCTAACCAAGTAGAAACAGTTGTAAAGTTCAGAGGAACAAGCTTTGGAGACTCTAACACTCCGAATTATGGTGAATTACCTTAGAAAACAACATCCCACACTAGAACATGACACAAATAAGATATACTGGGAGAGGCAGTAAACCTGGGACTGGGAAGGGAAATCTTCTAACATAAAAATTCATGGCAAAACCTTGATGTGAACAGAACCAGTGTTTCATACCATTCTCTTCTCTTAGAGAAAGTAGTTACACATGGGACATGTTGAAAATAATAAATACCAAAAAGGAGCTGGTACATGGCAACTCTATATTCTCTTTCTCATTTTTCTGATTTATTTATTTTGTTAATTAGACTAAAAACATTACTAATACCAATACAATGAAAATAGCATCTAGAAATTATTTGCTGCGTACACATAGAGTAAAAACTTTCAAACTAAAGAAGGTGTTGAGCTTCTTAATTTGGTATATTATCAGAGATGTTTCTGATGAAAAAATAAATGAAATGAAATTAAATTAAATTAAATTAAATTTGTCTGATCATGAGCTTCTCCCATCAGAATTTTTCTCTTTCCTTTCTCTTTTTATTTTTCTTTTATTCTTTTCTTCCCATGAGCTTCTTCAATTATTAAAGTAGATTTATTCTATTTTTCACTAGTCAACAGCTCAGTGAAGAGGGCAAGATGAGCAAAGAAATTGATCTTGGATTGGTCAGTACATAGGACATGGCACAAACAAACATTGGTCAGAGTCCTACAGCAAAAGTCCTGCATTCTTAATATTTATTACACCCTCTAAGAAACTCTTCAATGTTATTATCCTCATTGAGGAAAGGCTTATGAGAAAGCACTGGGAGTGACCCTGGATGTTTCAAAGTTTCAGCTTTGAATACAAAGATTAGGACAGTTTGAGTTCTGAATGGGCATCCTGAAAATACAGTATAAACATAAAAACAAGGTGTATAAAACTGAAATAATTTATCAAACAATATTAACCACTGAAGCATTGCTGACCATGCCCTGAATGAGTGGAGGAAGCTTCCTAGTCAGCAATGGGAATGTGGGGCTAGATGGGTCTTTATCAGAAGCTTCTAAATTTTGTCTCCAATGTTGGTGGCTGGATAATGATTAAATCTTTTTTTTTTTTTTTTTTTTTTTTACCTTTTTTTTTAATGTCTATCATCAGTACCTGTCCTACCCCAATTTTTCTATGGAAGCAATGGGGACCAAACATAGCTGATTGTGAACTTGGAAAAAATGTGTAAAAAGGTTTTGATTGTAAGTGTCAAGAGTGAAAATTATAGCTGTCTGCTCCTGGAAACTGAGTGCTTTGACACAGAGGAGTAGCTGAGTGAATATACAACCTCAGCTGTACCATCCCTATTCAAGGCTGTATCATCTTTCCAGAACCTTCTGCCATAAAGAACAGTGCTGCTTCTTGGAGGGGAATATTTTGTATGAAGTTACACAGCACATGGAGTTTGCTGTTCAACCTGATAACTGATTTGAGTCAGAGCCTACATATTCCTGGGAAATTATTTTTCTTGCCTTATATGGGGTCTGTCCATCCCAAATTGCTAAAACTCCTAAAAAAGGAATTCAATTAGTAGTAAGCTTACCTGTCACTTACCAGCTGACCATGTAAATAGCCTGCAAAATAGTAAAAAAGGCAGATAGTAATCAAATGGGATAATAGCTCAGTGAAAAAAAAATATGCTATTAGCCCTGCTGGACTCCACATGGCAAACAGCCCTTTCCACTCATAAAACCAGGAATAGATCTCCTGCGCAGCAAGAAATCAGCTGGGTTCGGCAGCGTGTGTCAAGGCAGGGAGGGAGTGAACCTGCTCTTGTGAGACAAAGGGCTACACTCTGTGAAATAAACAACATTAAGGCAGCATGGTCAAAGAATATTTTAAAATAAGCACATTAAAGAAATGCAGAGCGGAAGAAAATGTTCAACAACCCAAGCGGAATCTCACTGAAAAATAAAATAAAATACTCCTGCCATACTCATCCTGAAACACTGAATCTGCTACCCTGGAGTCACACTTCATACTCTTCTTCCTGTTGTTTCAAGGAATCCAATATATAAAACAAGGGACAAAAATGTAACCTTTACCTGTTCAGCTCAGGTTGGTACTAGAAGCTGGGAAGCAGGGTGTGGGTAACCACTGCTAACCACATGTCCCTACCTTGGGGAAAGTGCCAAGGAAGAGGATAGAGGTTCTAAACTAAAACAAGTCAGTTATTTTGCTACTTCGAGCCCTTTTCAACTATGAAACAACAGGCTAATGATTTGCATTATTACAAGCCAGCATGAAATTCCCTGTGCCTAGCTCATTTTTCCTGTTCAGCGTGAGGAGTCTCATCATGAAATGCTGGGACTGGAACCAATGGAAGAGTTGGCTGCACAAGAAATACTTGTCCTTCAGCATGTCCTTTATTGCACCTTTGTCCCTCATGCCCATCCCATCTCTAAAACAGAGGTAACATGACTTATTCACTGGCTGCTCCACAGCAGCATTAATGGCTGTGTGGCAGTTGGGCATCCTCAGGTAGTCTGGACATCACAGGAAGGATGATTCAAAGCAACGGGCTGTCTGCATCTCTTGGTGCCAAGGGAAATGGCCTAGCTGCAGGTAGCAGGTAGCCACACAATTATTAAATCAACAGTTGATTTCTAGTAAAGCAGAGTATTTACTAGTGTTAAGGTCCTGATGTTAAAGTCCCAGTGCAAGAAACTGTTTGATGTGTTTCACAGAACACTAAGGTAAAGTACAGACTCTTTTCCTAACAGATTTGTTTTACTTATCTATGTCTTACATTTACAGATTTTCAAAGCTCACATATGTAGGATCTAAAACATTTCAATTTTACTTCCTTGCTGTGGAAATGGTCTGCATTTAAATCTACTAATTCCTAGTGCCACTGAAAAATATGCACTTAGGTTATCTGCTTACGCACAGCTTGAAGCAACTCAGCAATAAAAGATTACTTTAAATACCTGAAATAGGATTTTCTGAGGTGCTGAGTGCCCAAACATCCAAATGTCCAATAGTAGCTGCAGAAGTTCAAAGCTACAGAAAAACTACCTCCTTGTTTTCCTCTCTGATGTAAACAGATCTAATGAAGGAAGGAAGGAAGAGGGAATATGGAGTTTGCAATTAGTTTACAATTAGTTCACTGTTTCAGGGCAGATAGTGCTCTTGGAGGCTGAACAAAGGCTGGGAAACAGTGGCTGGTAGAAGAATAAGCAAGAGCAGACACGAAGAGCAAACATGGAAGAAAATATGCCACCTGTATATTTTCTCTGTCAGGACAGTGGCACATCTCTCTCCACATACACACACCACTTAATATGCATGCAGACTGTGTCAGCAAAGCATCTGAGGTACAGAGTTTAGCTGTGTACAAGGAGTTCAGAAAACCAGCAAAGCCTTTCAATATTTCAGAAAACATCCAGGAACAAACTGTTTACTAGACCTGATGTTCAGTACCTGGAATAAGTTCTTTGCTATCAGAAGGTGTAAGGACACTGCTTCCAGCAGTGCTGCTTCCACTCTCTCTAGGTCTTTCCATAGATCTCTTTTAACTTGTTTCAGTGCAGGACAATGCA
This sequence comes from Phylloscopus collybita, assembly GCA_027886175.1. Taxonomy (NCBI): domain Eukaryota; kingdom Metazoa; phylum Chordata; class Aves; order Passeriformes; family Phylloscopidae; genus Phylloscopus; species Phylloscopus collybita. Next base: position 37,304,508 of record JAJNNQ010000006.1, read on the forward strand.
GGCAACTGCACTGGTCTTCTCTATCAAATTAAATATTTATGTATGCTTATGTCTAATGAAGAGCACCATTATGCTGACAGGTTAATCAAAAGAAAGAGCAAAGTATAGAGAAAGTACATTCTGTGAATATCAAACTTGAATGAAAAATTAAGAATTATAGGTAAAACAGGGATGAATTTATCATCCTATTTTAGTCTCTGACTGACCCTCCTCCACTTCTTTGTTTGCCATGTCTTTAAAAGATGAACAAAAATAATTTAATAGACTTACAGTAGACACATCAGTACAAAGTTTCCAATCACAATCCTGAAAAACACTCCTAAAGTATTTTTAAAAGTTTTAATAAAAAAACAATTGCAAAAAAATAATGGCACAAGCCTACTGATTTTTTTACATAAAGTACTAAACTGAATATACTCAAACAGGTCCTCAGAGTGGTGCCAGCCACATGCAAACTACTCTAACCCTGCCTTTGTTTGGCCAGACCTCTCATTAAATTTAATTACCTGGCATTTGTGTTTCTTCAGATTATAATAAGTAAGCTTCCAGACCTGAGGTCCACCTACTTCCTGAAGTGTCATCTTCCACATCAGTCACATTTTTTACTTAGACTTTTTTTCCTCTTTCTTTCTTGAAAATTTCCAGGCAAGAGAATGACAAGCACAACTTTGTATAAAGATGTCACTATCTTCTTTTGATACCTTTCAGCCATCAGGTCAGCCTGAATTCCCGTTTGTTACAAATAAGAATCTCTAACACTATGACATGGAGGGGTAAACTTCTGTCCAAATACCACACACTTAATGTTCTCTGTGTTTTGTGCCCCAAGGTACCATTACAGCTCTTCCTGAAGCAAAGAGCAGTAGAGCATTATCTTATCACCTGTGGTTAGCTCAGTGTTACTGACAAAGTGCCAACTTGTGCTGACACTTTTGAACAGCTGCTGTACAGAGTATTCACCATGATTAAGTGTTTGCATTCATTTATGGCCCAGGTACTTGGTGAGGAGGACAACTTTTCCAGCTGCCTACCTCCCAGTTTCTCTTCTGCCTGTTAGCCATATATTGCCATAGGCGCAAAGCAGACCATCAACAAAAGAAATAAGCAAACAAAAGGTCCTGTCATTCACTCAGATTCAAACATCTGCTAAACAATGATCCAAAAGGTAAAGCACTTCTAATTTTGTAACATTCAAGAAAATAGAAGAAATCAAAACAGGTACAGCCATGTTAACATGCTTTCAAAACAGGATGATATTATGCACGTTTGTCCCTCAGTGAGGTGGCAGCTCACATCAATATAACACCAGGTGGGTATGCACACTGCTCGACATGCAATCACATGCAGTCTGCTTTCAGCATCTAATTACCTGGCTGAGGCTTTCAGACCTTGTTCACAAGTTCCACCAGTCCCTGGCCAAGGCTCCCTTTCTCTGACAAAAGCAGCTTCTTTGGCCCTCTCCTCCAGATAACTCAAAGTCTCTCATTGTGAATTGATGCCACCACTCCCCAAATAGTGCCATGCATTCACCATGAGCTAACTTCTTGTCTTCAAGAGCACCACAGCTTTCCCAGTGACAATCAGCTGTCCCCTGCTGTCAGCCCGAGTCCTGATAGAGAAGAGTCACAACAAGGAGGTGCCCAGCTCTCCTCTCCTCACACTGAAGGCAGCACCAGCTTGTGCCAGGAGGGGCACACAATAAGTACAACATACATTTGCATAAAATGAGCCATACCTGTGGCATCTGAGAAAATATTTTTGTCTGTATTGCAAGACTAGCTGATAAAGGCAGAATTGAATTGTTAACAGTTCATGGAAAAACAGCACTGAAGTTCTGAGAAGCCAGGAAAATAAAAAAATAAGAACAAATAAGAGCCAATTACATAATTATTTTACACATTAAATCGAATATACATATTGAAAATGCAGGGAACTGAGACAAAAATCTATATCCCTCAACTTAGAAACAAGCAGAAAATTAGACTTTGCCATAGATAATACCATTACAGACAGCTAGGGGAGAAAGGTCCACTTCAAGCTAAACTGGTACTTACTGGTTTTAGAAGAGATAAGGCAGCAGAATGTACTAAGTCCCACAATGATGAAAGGGTAAGGCTGGGGGAATGTTCTCATCTGGTTTCTTCAGTGGGTACGTTGGGCTGTTGGATCAAGTCAAATCAAGCAAGCCTGTTGCACTGGCCCCACTATTAACCTAACTGCTCTGTTATTACAGTTTGTAAGTGCTTTCACAACAAACACATTTTGCTTTGTCAAAACAGGTTTGAATCAACTGCACTTTCATCCAGAAGCCAAAACCCCTTCCTCCAGGCAGCATGGGGCCTGTTACAGCTGCAGCAGTGGGAACCAGGGATCCCTGCAGAGCAGCCCCAGCCCAGTGGTGAGAGCTGCAGATTAGCTCCCTCCACGCAGGCAGGGAGCCTCCACTCTGTCAACTCTGACAGCTGTAAAAGGCATTCTGGCAGGACCAATGGACTGTGAAGGTGCATTCCTTTTGAAGGTGTACTCCTTTTTGCAGTCCTTCTTAGGTTTTGTCTCTTGCTGTCCCCTCAAAGGCCCTACTTCTTCAAGTGGAGCAGGGATGTGTAGCCCTCACCAGCAACATCCATGGGAGTTAATGCAGAGTAGCTGATTCACTGTAAACTTGTGCTTTTGCATACCACATACAATCTCTCCTGTGTAAATAAGCAGTTTAAATGTCACCCTTATTACTTCACCAAGGTGTTTATTGTGGACACAACAGTGTGGAAATGGTGCACTGAGATTTAATTCTTAGATTTTAGGCTTGGGAAAAGCAAAAATGACAGTCACTCATATATGGTATTCTGTGTGAGATCAGTTACCTACATCTCCATGTACCTGCAAAAGGTACTCTTTGTAGGTACATGACTCAGAAGCCCTCTTGGGGCTCCAATCTTTCACAGAATCAGAAGGGGTCAGATTGGAAGGCACCACAGCAGTCATCTGGTCCAACCTCCCTGCTCAAGAAAGGTCATCCCAGAGCACAGGGCACAGGATGGTGTCCAGACAGTTCTTAAATATCTCCAGTGAGGGAGACTCCACAGCCTCTCTGGACAAGCTGTTCCACTGTGTGGTCACCCACACAAGAAAGAGGTGATTCACATTTTAAAAATCCCATGCATGGAAGCAGACAGGCTTTGTATGTTTTATAAAATTAGTATTAATGATTACTTTGACTTCAGGTACATACAGAGAATATAAGTTATTTGGGAAACTGATGTAAATGACAAAAAAAAAAAATCAAAAGTGATGTAACTTTTTTCTGCTATCAAGCTTGTGCCCTTGAGCATTAGTGTTGTGAGTTTTGGAGGACTCCATACAAAGAGAATTAAAAGCACTTGCCAAATTTTATTAAGGAAATGTTCATACATATATGTGTCTAAGAATGAAAGAAAAGATAGGTGGTAAAATCATAAAACAGATCATAAGGATAAATCAGTGCATTCTTCAGAGACCCTAAAATAAAGAGAGAGAAAGAAGCCAAGCACCTCATTGTCAAAAGAGCATTTACATCCTGCAGGCATCTGTTCTGTCCTGTGTGGGAAATGCATGTGCACAGCTCTCCATTGCTTATTGCTGCCCTGTTTATCCCACACACTCCACAGAGCAGCAAAAGTGAACTGACCTCATGTGACAACCAAGTCAAATGTCTGGGTTAGTTTACTGAATGAACACATACACTTGCCATGCTCCTAAAGCTGATATTGAGGAATACAGAACTGTATGCACAAATTACACTTTCCTTACACAGTTGTGTAGGTTTTTGACTGAGTTTCTGGAGAAATTGGGCTTTTTGATGGGAATGTTTTTTGTCATTGTTGGGTCGGCTTTGTTTTTCTTTTTATACCTCCAGAGGCTTGATTACAAATTCAAATTCAGGCATCATAGTTGCAATCAGTATTTCATAATACCCCAACTTCATGGGTAGCTTAGCTGGCCATTTTTCCAGTCCCTATTATCTTTATCTATTTAATGGCCCAGATGTCAGAACAATAGAACATGTTAAATATTGACACTGGGGAAGCATAAAGAAAATTAATATTGCTTTTGTTTATTTTTATTTACTAGTAAATGCTTGTTTTGGTGAGTTACCCTAAATACTCTGCAATGTTATGGAAGGTTTTTTCCTAAAATTAACTGCTATTCACAGGTTAAACCAAATTCAGATGTCACAGGAATTAACCATTTTACATTTTAACAGTTGGATTACTTTATTAATCCCATTAATTATGGCTAGTCTCGTGTCAGCTGCATTGTGTGACTGATATTTGCTCAGCTGAACAGCATGTATTGCTTCTGTTTGCAGTGATCCTACCTCCACCAGTCTGTTTTTATTTACAGATACTTCTATTCTCACTTGCCTGGCTTTATCCCCATTGCTAACATCCCAGAAATCATGATACAGCATGTCTAACTATAGCAGCTGCTGCAGATCAAGGCACAGCCCAGTAACTCTTCAAGCGACTCAGTGTCCTTAGAGCATATTTCATTGAACAATTTATTTGGGGGGAAACCCTGCATTTTCACCATCTCACACCACTCTTTACAATCTGAAAATACATTTGAAACTAAGCTACTTCTTCGGAGAATGCAATGGACAAAGAATGCAAATATTCTGAATAGAATTTAAGTTATTTCAAGGTTTTGAAATAGCTGGTACAATTAATTCTGGTTTTAAGATACAGTGCAGGATATGCAAGGCTATTTTTTGCCCTTTAATAGCCATCCTTTTTCTGTGGGACAAGCCACCCAACTTTTTAGCATAATTTTGTCATAGGAACATATAATAAATGTTTATTTAATTCTTTTAGAGCTCTAGAAGACAGAAAATGAAGGTGGACAATGCACTGCTATTTGCTTTCCACTCATGATTTATTATATTAACACATTCACATACAATGACTACGTGATGTCCTATTATAAAGGTGGTTGATGATAAATTTTCTTTGAGATTTCTTCAGAAATACGGATAACATGAAAGTAGCTCTTGGCTCATTATGGTTTATTTCAGATTACCATTTTCAGTGGTGTCATTGAATAGGACAACTACAGCCCACCTTTCTGAGGTTAAAGTCTCCTAAACCACAGAATAAATCCAACTCAGCCCAGCAGGGCTGAATGAACTTGCTAAACAGTTTTTTTTTGCAGAGAGAGCATGGGCACCTCCTCTCCAGAGGTACTGCAGGAGGAGGGAGCCTAGAATGGAGAGAGGATGAGGTACTTTGAAGACCATCATTGCCTCAAGTCTGTATTGCAATAAGGGCATTTTCAGTCCAAAACTCTAAAGCAACATTTTAGTTTTAGCCTCAAGCCTCCTTATCGACTTTGTTTTGTCAGCCTCACATGTAATCTAAGAAATCCAGCTCAGCTACACAGACAATTTGTGCTGATTTAGTCACCCTGGAGGTAAGCATTTCCAGGAGGCTCAGAAGGTCTAAGCAGACTGATGGTGAGAGTCTCATTGTTTCCCTGCTGTGCCCTGGGGTGGGATCAGCTGAGCCTGAAGGACTTCCAGCACCACAGAGGACTGACCAAAAAACCTTGTAACCCTCATCTACTGGAGTTCTGCATCATAGGAAGCACTTTGAACACTGAAACCCTAAGGCCTGCTGGTGCTTCTCACACCAGTTTCTCCTCTAAATAACTTCTCTCAAACCAACCCGTCCTGTCAAACTTTTTGGTTTCAAAGAATAAGGCTTTTTCCCCCCATGAAGTGCTTTTTTTGTTATCTCTGCAACACTCGGGAGTGAATATTAAGCTCAGCACCCTCTGGCCTTGAACATCTTCAACATCTCTGACATCCAAGAGTATCACTGAACAGGTTCCTGGTTGTGCAACAGAAAGGAGACAAAAGGAGTAGCTATTGGTTTCTAGCTCAATAATGGGATTTGGCACAATTTGCAAGGATTGCAAACCACAGAGCACTGCTGTTTGACAGTGCACGTTGTCTAATTTATTTATATCTTATTTCAAACAAAGACAAGTAAACATACACTGTACACCAGAGCACAGTGGAACTAAAGGCACAATAGATGCAGGAGTGTATAATAAATACTCCATTAAGGACAAAAAACAAAAAAATCCCCGTGTTAAAATAATGTTCAAACAGCCTACTCAAGCATTCAGAGGTCAGAAAATACACACCGTAGGGCTGTTCATACAGTCAGCAGAAGGTGCTGTCAGCAGCTACAGCTGCAGCTCCATAGGTTTCCCCAGACCTCTCCTGCCAGGACTGATGGGTGCAGAAGGAGGTCACTCAGATGTCCTCCAGCACAGGTGATGCTGAGTGGCAGGCACCCCAATCACTTTGTACACACTGAACCCAGCACAGACCTGCTGTCAGCTGCAGGCAGCTGCAGAAGGGCAGTGCATGGTTGTGCTGCATCCAGGTGAGATCAAAGTTACAGCTGAGGTCTCTAAAATAGAATTAGACACTGCCTTTCTTCGTGACAGAACACAATGACTTTGAGCCCCAACAGACCTTTTTTTCCTTTGTTTATTTTCTTTTTTTTTCCCTTGAGTTAACCTTTTATGTCAAAGAAATCATGTTAAAAAAAAAGACAGTGAAGACTTGCCTTTGAGGGGAAAGGAGGAGCAAGTTCAAGTGACATGCACTTTGGGATGATGGTTTATATCAGCTGAAAATTGGAACTGTGAGATATTCATCCACTGCATTTTTTTCCTGCTTTCAATGTGACTGAGACGGTCATCATTCCAGCTGGAATTATTTAAGCAGAAGTCATATCCTAATGCATCAAGAATGAATCATTTATCTAATTATCTGTATTTGTCTCTGTTCCCATCCAGTTTTGCATATTGAAAAAGATAAGCAACAAACATGATCTATTTTTTCTCCCATTTACACTTTTAAATATTAGCTTTTAATAAGAATTCATAGGAAAAAAAAGCATAGCAACTAAAAATGTTGAGCACAGTGCTGTTCTTTGCTATTACACAATTTTAAATAATACACTGATTCTGATTTGCATTCTCTATCTCATTGCTTCAACTAGATTTTTCTAAAGAGAAAAAGTTGACACAAAAAGCACTGGGGCAAGATCATCTGGAGTTAAACAGAAAACCTCTCCTGCTGCTAAAGTAAAATGGTCTAACACTAGCTATGTGCCAAAGTTTAGATCAGAAGAAAAAAATTAGGCAAAGTTCCTATCTAGAATTCCAGACTAACCCTGATAAGGAAAATTTAAAAATAATAATAATAATAATTAAAAAAAAAAAAAAAAAAAGTTAAGAAATGGTGATAAAAGCAGGATGAAGGGATCAGGCAGGATGAAAAGCTAGCTGAGAAATAGGCACTAAAGAAGAAAAAGCCATCATTTAGAGGTTGAGGATACAGAATTTAATTCCAGAATAAGAAATAAGCAATTTCAGGGATCCAGGAGACGAACAACATTGATTTAGACACAGGATTGTGCATCCTTAATGTCCATGACCACCTTCTTTCAGAACAAAAGCAGAGAAAGCAAAAGAACATAGTTTAAAAACTCATTCTGATGCTCAGGGAGCATTTTATCCTCAGTTGGGGATAGAGCAATTTAACAAAGGCCCTGCTCGGAGGATCCTGAGGGGCAAAGTGCCTGGGGGTCAAGACCTTCCGAGCTCTCTGTTCTCCCCTTCCGTCGCTGTGTCACACTGGCTGGAGCGGAGTCCCAGGCCGGGCACAGAGTGCTCAGGGTCATGGCAAACTTATTACTATTTTACTCAAAGTTTGCCGGTTTGGTACTCGTGTGCTCAGCAAAACCTACAGGTGTTGATTTGCACCAGCGAAACTCGCCGAAGCCAGCGGCCCCCAGCTCCCCCCTCCCCGCCCCTGCGCTCCCCATCCCGCCGGCACCCGGTCCCAGCCGGGCCAGGGGGGGTTCCAAATTCCCGGAATTTCCTGGTGAGCCTTTCGTCCTGCGATGGGCGGCAGCGCTGGAGCGGCCCCGAGCCTGCCCCGCCGCCCGCAGCCCAGGGCCCGCAGCCCAGGGCCCGCAGCCCGCAGCCCAGAGCCCGCAGCCCAGGGCCCGCAGCCCGCAGCCCAGGGCCCGCAGCCCAGAGCCCGCAGCCCGCAGCCCAGGGCCCGCAGCCCGCAGCCCAGGGCCCGCAGCCCAGAGCCCGCAGCCCGCAGCCCAGGGCCCGCAGCCCAGAGCCCGCAGCCCGCAGCCCAGGGCCCGCAGCCCGCAGCCCGCAGCCCGCAGCCCAGGGCCCGCAGCCCAGAGCCCGCAGCCCAGGGCCCGCAGCCCGCAGCCCGCAGCCCAGAGCTCGCAGCCCGGCCGCTTTTCCAGAGGGATGCTGGCGACATCTGGTGGCGCCTGGAGGGACACCCGGGCCGGCAGGAGCGGGCGCGGGATGGCCGGGAAGAAGCGGGATAAGACGAGGAGATGCGGGATGAGACGGGGCAGGAGGTGCCGCCTCACCCCCACTCCAGCCGGCGCTCAGGCCCACAGTGAATCGATGGGGGTGAAAGTAAAGCTCGTGGGCTGAGATAGGAACAGTTTTAGTAATTGAGGATATTATAATAACAAAAATAATAATTGTAATTAAAAGGAGAGAGAGGAATAAAACGCAAGACAGACAAGTGATGCTCAGTACAATTGCTCGCCACCCACTGACTGATCCAGCCCAGCCCTGAGCGGTGATCAGCATCTCTCAAACTGCTCGCTGCTCTGTTTAACACTGAGCATGACATTCTCTGGAATGGGATATCCTTTTGGTCACTTCAGGTCACCCTCTTGGCCATTCTCCGTCACAACTTTTTGTGCACCTGCTTCTTGGCAGAGTGTGAGACCCTGAAAAGTCCCTGACTTAGGGCAAGAACTTCTCAGCAGCAGCCAAAACATCAGTGTGTTGGTTCATCAACGTTACCCTCACACTGAATCCAAAACACAGCACTGTACCAACTCCTGAGGAAAAAAATATTTACAGCATGCCAGCCAAAAAAACATGACAGATGATGAGGCGAAAAAATATCCTTGGCCTAAATAGTACTAGGGAGCTCCAGGCAAGCTCACATCATAGGGAACTCTAAAGGTCAGATAATAAGAACTATCTTACTGTCAGTGTGGTTGGAACTAGACAATCTTTAAGGTAATTCCATTCTGTGGCTCAATAACTACCCTCTTTGCAGTATCTTTGCTGTTCTTGTAATGCAGCCACAGCAAATAAGAGGTCCGAACCTAGATGTGAGTTCCAAACTCTCTAATAGGCTGTGTCTCGTCACGTCAAGATACAAAACACCTTTCAGTGTAGAAAGAACATACCTTAAAAAAATACTCAAGATTTTACTGGAAATGTAAACTGCACACAAACTAGGTGTTTAAGTATATTTCAAACATAGCAAGCTTATAAGAGTTTAAGACTTTCATGGAAATGTCATTCTGTTTCCAAAACAAAGCAAAAGAGTAAACAATTTGTAGGCATCCTGAAGGAACAGCTATTAGTCAATTTCCCAGCTGGAGTTTTCAGCACACCTTTTTATGGTTTAAATACCATGTCTGATTGATTCTCGTGCTGCAAAGGAAACCCCATACAAAATTGATGGGTTTTACCATTTTAACCAGTGAAATTCATAGTATTCTTGTGCCATACTCTAGATTCTATCTAGGTTTCTGGGAGAAGTTGTGGATGCTCCATCCCTGGAAGCGGTTGGATAAGGGTAAAGCCAGGTTGGATAAGGCTCTGAGCAACCTGGTCTAGTGAAAGGTGAAGGTCCCTGTCCATGGCAGGGGGGGTTGGAATAAGATGGTCTTTAAGATCCTTTCAACCCAAACTATTCTATGATTCCATGATATCAGTACATTGACTGCTATGAAATCATAAATACTTTCTCCGCAAAACTGATAGCCATTGGCGGTCACTAAGAACAGCTGTGCACACATCTTTCAAACATGAACTAGGTCTGGTAAATCCTTCCTCATCTGGATTCATAACATAGGCCAGCTGACCTTCCAAGGTCATATTGAGGAAAATGGAACTTTTAAGCAAACAAGTTTCTCAGTTTTGCCTCCTGTTAGAAGCACTGCCAGAATCCCCACACATCAACAGCTAGGAGCCTTTCTAACTTAGAGACCTTAGAGGAACTTTCAGAAGAGCTGTAGTTGCTTAACAATCAGTCATATCCATACATTACTTAGATTTGAACATCATAGATGTCCCACTAAACCTCTAGCCACTTGGATGCTACAACTGAACCTCATGTCCATAGAACAGGTGAAAATCAGAGGCATTTTGAGGTTACCCTTCCTGGTACATTCAGCACCTCCACTTGAAACTGGAACCACCACATGCAAAATATAGAGAAGAGAAAGTACAATTACTATATAAATGGAGATTGAATTTGGCTTGAGAAATGCCCTGAGGAATGGACTATGACATGGTTAAGCTCAAGGACAAATTCTTTGCCTGAATGGTGTAAAAGTCTTCTAACTCGGGGAAAAAAAAAAAAAAAAAAAAAAAAAGATTGGCCCCTTTGCTTCTCTGAACTGTAGGAGAAGGGATTCTTGATTCTTGTTCAGGGCAGTTTAGGACTTACCTGAAATAGGTATTCCCAGAGAATTCTTTTGTTTAAGTTTCCTCCATAGATCAATGAACCAAATGTGTATTGCTTTCTAGGAATCACAGACATTACAAAGACAGGAAAGTACAGTTGGAAACTTGGGAATGACAGCATTTCCACTTTTCAAAGAAGGCAACAATGAGTCAGCCCTAGATAATCACTGAAGCCTTGACTCCAGCATGCTGTGAATAATCCACAGTTAGAAATCAAGGAGTAGGGAATGCTTTTCTCTATAGTGGTAGGTGCGTTGCTAAGAGTGGGGGTGAAGGAGAGAACATGACAAGGACTCTCTTGCATCTCAGTGAGTCTTGACTGTTGGAGTGGCCTATTGACACTGCTGGCAGCTGATACAGATTGAAGTACCTTGTGAGCCACTCCGTCTTGCCTGACTGGGACTTCAGCTCTACTCAGCGCTGCTAAGGCAGCAGCAAGAGTGTGATGTCTAGTTTTGGTCACAGCACTTCAAGAAAGATGGGAGCCAAATGAGGAGAGTCCAGAGAGGTAATAAGAATGAAGAGAAGTGTAGAAAACGTAACCTGAGGTAACAACTTTCCTTAGAAAAGAGAAAACAGAAAATACAGTCCATGAACTGTCATCAAAAATGTAGGCAGTTACTGTAAATAGAGAATATATCCTTTAGGGTAGGAAAAGCAGTACAGATTTAAACTGAATCAAGGGTACACTACATTTTCCTCAGGCTACAGAGCAGTTACACCTTCTGGTTTTAGTTGGACATGAATCATTGCACTGCTTAAATATAATCTCAATATTTTATTCTTAATTATCCTATGTGCATTTTTCTCTACCACCTTGGAAAAGTAAAACATACAGTCAAAATACTGCCAACAAGATCAGTTTACCAGTATCTTATTTTCTGTATACCTCAATTTACAGCATTCCTATCTACTTCATACAGTTGTTGTGAGACCTACTCAAACACCTGCTAAGCTATTTGAAAAGTGCAAGTGCAAATAGCATAGTTTTATTAATATATAATGATATTGTTTCTATTTATTAGTAGCATATCTCAATATATGTTTAATAGTGGTTTTTATATATTATTAACAGAACCAATAAAGAGTGAGAAAAATGGGGCCCCAAACTGTGACCCTGCTTTCATCAGAAATTTTTCAGTCTGGCATCTTTTAGTCATCTATAATTACACAAAGCTGGCAAAAAGGTTGTTGGGATTGTAGTCAAATAATTGAGGAAACAGACAGGGTCAGTAGAGTCATGCAGGCATGTCAACAGACCAACAATAACAACCTACTTTTCCAAAAGAGAAATGTAGTCTGTAAAACATAAAAGACAAGCATTTAAAAATTTAAAAGCTTTTCCAAATACAGAAAGTCCATGTTATGACAGCAACTGGCCACTCCAGGATGCACATTACCAAAGCATGAAAGCACTGCTGAGGTGACTAAAGTCACTCTGCCTTTAGTCTTGTGTCTCACAGCACACCCAAGGCACACATTAATGGTTTAATGTGTTACTGACTAATTAAATGATTAAATGTCTTGCATGTAAAAAACAATCAGTTAAGTGGTAGGTTCTGGCACGCCTCACCCTGAAAACACATTAAAAGCACTTGCCATCTGAAAAGAAAAGAGATGAGGGCACAAACATTTGGGTCTACGCTACACAAAATGCATCCAATAAAAAGTGTCAAAATTTAATCAGTGACAGTGAGTGCACAAAATATGAACTTGCTTTCAAACTGTCAGAAGGGAATGAGGAAACAAAAAAAAAACAAAAAAAAAAAAAAAAAAAAAAAAAAAAAAAAAAAAAAAAAAAAAAGCGCCTGGATTCATATGTAAACCAGGTGGCAAATGCCTTCTAAATCTCTTGCATGCAGTATCTGTGATGTTTTACGGTAATGCATGATAACACAGAGGTAAAATCTAATCTTTGTATCAGGTATTTCAATGTCCATATTTTCACTAATGAAATCATTGCTGTTTGTGGTTTGACTACACCTGCTGCACAAAACATCAAGATACACGACAGCTATACCTTAGTGAAATTGTTTTGCACTTTAAGGGTGGATTAGCATCATCTAGAGATTGCTAAGGCTAAGAAAATGCATTAGTTCCCCTTTTAAGTCCAGAAAACCTAAACTCAGTCCACACAACAGAAGATTACTGACTAAGAGGTATTGCTTAAGACTGGGCTTAATCACAAAGAAAAAGGACTAAATGGCCCAGTTCATCCTGGTTCTCCTAACTTCCACAATTCTTGTATTTCAGTGACAAAACTGAAATGGGTTTTCTTAAAGCTGAGCACAGCCCTAATTCTTGTCAACTGTACAGAAAACCACTCAGTTGCTGTCTTTGCCCCACTAAAAACTTCAAAAAACTACATGCAGTGCTAAATGAGAAGTCAGAGGATCCCTTGAACCTGACCAGAAGTCACAGAAGCAGCAGAAACCCAGCCAGTAGCAAATACTTTTCTTGGAAGCAAAGCTGGAAAGAGACAGTGCCCAAGGTAACAGCACATGTGCTTAGGTTGGACACTTAAAACATATGCAGACTTTATTTTAGATTTTTTTTTTCTTGAGACAAGAGCTTGAGGATGACATTGACTTTCAGCAGAAAATGCTGTAACAACCACCTGAGGTCCCTGGTCTCCATACAGTTGGCCATGTACAGTTGTAGATGCCCCAGAAGCCAGGAGGCTGAGCAGCAAGATGCCAGGCAGCAGCACCACAAAGAAAAGTGCATTTCTGCCAGCAGGAAGCTGAGCTTCACAGCCAAAAGATGCCTTCTGGTCTACTCTGCTTTTAAAGACAAGACTACAAGGCATTTCTGCCTACCTGGATGTAGCAAACTCCCAGTCTGGCTGTAAGAAGCAGGATGCCTCAGTTCAGTTCCTCAGGCAGAGGGAGCTCAGTGTGTCACACCTCAAGGGAAGCTCCTGACTGGAGATAGGCCTGGAACAGGAGACCCTTCTCTCCGTCAAAGCCCACTTCACTAACAAAGCTAACATTGTTGTTGCTTTGCATTCTTTTTTTATTTTGTAGAATAATGTGCTACAGAAGATGCTTAGTGAGCAGAGGAGCATTACAATTCCTAACCTGAAATGCAGCCACTGCTGCTCAGGCACACACATCCCAGCACCCCATAATGTCATTGAAAACCTTGGGTTGGAGGGGATCTTAGAAGTCATTGATTTCCAACCCCTCTACCTTCCACTAGGCCAGGTTACTCAAAGCCACATCCAGCCTGACCCTGAACACCTCCAGGGATGGGGCATCTCAGTAACTCTGGTTTTGGGTGTTTGCTGTGAAGAAACACTTATATTAAGGATTCTGTAGCTGTAGATTGTTCTTTAAAGCTCTGACCTGTAACAGCTATTTTGAACAGTTTCAATTATGGCTGCTATGAACTATAGCCTAAAGTTTCACCCAGAGTAGTGAGGGCCAGGAGTATGTGCTGTGTTACACTCCTGAAAGGCATGTTACCATCTGAGCATGACAGGGATGCCCTAACATGACTTACCTTCACTGATTATGATCATCACTGAAAGCTGCTAACTTTGGCAAGTGTGAGTCATTTTGAAGGCTATATATATGTAAAGAATTGATTGTCAGTCTTTGTATTCTCCTTGAGATTAAAATATTGAAACAATGGTCTGCTCCCTCAATGAGCTGCTGAGTTTACAGGGAAGGTAAAATATATGTGCTTACCTGAGGTCATGTTTTCATGATAGAAAATAAGAATGGGAGAAATTTAAAGGAAGTGGAGGGTTTTTTTCCCATTTCCCTGATCCCTTTCTTTAAATCAGGTATTCCCAAAGCATTCATGATAGATTTTTATCTGGTCTGTTTTCAGAACCCTAGACTGCATTACCTTCTCCCAGAACAGTCACATGTGCTTATATTTATTATAAGAAAATATTGCAGTTTGTCTGCCCTGAAGTTTGATGCAATTTAAAATCACAATTTTTTATCCTGTCAGTACAGCATGTAAAAAATAGTTCTCTGGCTTTGGAACTTTTTCATCTATTTGAAGACTGGTTCCCCTTTCCATTTGTTGTAGATTAAATAATTCCAAATTCTTCAATATTTAGTCATAAAAGTTTATTCTGTCATTACTAGGCTCATGGTTTTTCAATGAACTCCTTCAATTTTGATGTCTCCATAGCAGTTTATCAAGCGTTTCAGCAGAGCCTTCCTCACACCAAGTAGAGCAAACTTCACAGTATGCAAATAATTCCCATCACTTTCTCTTTCCACTAGATCTCTGTGCTGTGGTCCAGCAGAATTAGCATTATCTTCTAGTCCTTTTTTACCATGCTTCTCCTCCTTACTTAGCCTGTTATTTCCAAATGTGGGGGTTTACCACTTTCTATCCCTGCCTTCCTCTGATATCCTGTATTTTGTCACACCAAAGTTCATCCTGTTCATGATTCCTTTGCTTTTTTTTTTTTCGAGCACTTTTCCAATTCATTAAAATAAATTTGAATTGACACTGTCCTTCCTTTTTCTGAGCATCTTTCCAGCTTAACACTTCCATCAGTATTAAAAATCCTGAGTGGTACCAGCCCAGGAGGCATCGTGAACACAAAGGTTGCCAGCAAGTCAGTAGATGGAGAATGAAAATGTCTCTATGCTTTCCCATAGACATTAAGAAATGGAGGGCCTTTTGCTTTGGTCATCCAAGGTCACAATCATGATTTGTCAACCCACAAGGTTCAATTCAACAATGTTCCTATTTGCAATTTGATATTTGTTCAGCATATCAAATTTCAGTTATTCTTGTAAGGACTGCAGAACTGGTCCTTACGCTGGATAGATTGGCTCCTTTTTCACTGATTCACCCAAACAGTAGACTATTTTTCAGTATTATTAAAAATATAATCTCCTTAACTGACCTCCAGCAGAAAACAAAAACAGAGGTCTGTTTCCATAAAAGCAGCTCTAAGACAGATACTGCATCATACTCAGGCCCCTCATTGGTTTAGTACCACTTAGCTTTGTTCCTTGCATAATATTTAAACTAGATGACTGGGCAACAGGCCCTTTGGAACTGCAAGTCAACCCTAATAAACTTAGACTAGTGATACAAAACAAATTGAGTCTGACTCTTGTAATGCATGCTGTTGGCATAATTTCATTTGGGGAAATCAGAAGTCTAGTGGATTGGTCAAGGTCATTGCTATGATGATGCTCCCTTCCTTCAGGCCCCTGTTGTTTAAGCAATGAGTGCTTAGATAATGAATCAGATTAAGTATCTTGATGACACCTTTGATTATGCTCATTCCTCAGAAAGGTCATCACATTTTGGCTGGTGGTTGGCAATCAGCTGTGGAAAGGCAGTAAATTTCAGAGACACAAATCGTCCCTTTTTGGTAATGCAGTGACCTAACAACAGCAACATACACCCGTGGGGCCAGAAGGCTTGATTATTGCAATTCTGTCCTAGCAGGACCTTCCGAGTGCCTGCAGCTTGCAGGGGGTTCAGAAATGTGTACGTGCACTGGAGTAAGCATCACAACCTTACTCAGAACTGTAATTTCCTACTGCAATACTTTCACCTCAGTCAGTGGAGCAGCTCCAAGTTACTTCCCAGTAGCAGAGTTTGGGAAGCAAAATCCTACACTAGAAAGCTGTCCCTGTACACACATATTCCTCTGTTACTTCTCCAGGACCTGACACCCGTACAGGGACCCAGGATGTGAGTATACATGGGGCTGGGCTATGTGGCAGGAGTACAGCCACTTGGTTCAGGAGGGTCGGGGTGAAAAGATGCTGCCTCCCGTTCATGCAGCTCCTCTGAGCCACTGCCAGCTGAAGCAGCACAGCTCCACAGCCTCTCCAGCCTCGGCGTCCACGGTGTCCCAGTGAGCTCTGTGCCCTGTGGTACAGGTAATGCATGTGACACAGGGCACACAACGAAAAAACCCACCGCTTCAGGGTGACGCCGGTGTGAGGAGTGGGTGCAGCCGGTGTGATGAGTGAGCGCAGCCGTAGCTGCAAGGGAAGCCTCGTGTTTGGGTACTGTTTCACTCTCAGCAACATCTTCAACATCTCATCACTAGATGGCGGCGACCTTCACAGATTTCTAATCAATGAGCGCTTTATTCTCAAAAGTGCTTGCCAAATCCCTGCTTTCTCTCTTTCAAAACCACTAGAACTGCTTTCTCCTCTACATCACAGTTTTCTGCAGAATGCCTTTGGAAACAATGAAGTAGGTCCAGTTTTCTGTATAGGTATTCTGAAAAAATATGTTTCACTAAAACTGCATTATGCCTTTGAAATAAACGCTATCTGGCTGAACAGAGAACAAACATCCTGTTCTGAGCTTACATCCGATTTCTGGTTTTGTACTCAAGTCTGTATGGAGAGAATGCTTGTAGTCTTCATATACATCAATCACTTATGCAGTTCACCAATGTTATTTTCATGGGACTATCCCATCAGAGAAAATTCTGCGGAGTCATCCCTTTTCATTCAAGTTACCATTAATTTTTCTAGCTGTTTACAAAAGTAATTTCACTCAATGTATAGGAAAAAAGCACAAATTATAAAGAAAGCCTTTGTAACAGGTCTTCCACATCTCAGAAAGTCCTTTGGCCCAGTCTAACACATCTGCCAAGTACCACATTTGTGATATTCACTCCCTTGGCCCAGTTTCACATTCCCTCCTGCCCTCTCTTGCAAGTCAAGAGAGTTTTGTGATTTATGTCCTGTACCAAAAGCCTGCATTGCCACTGGCATTTCACTGATGTATCAGTCAGAGGTATGTCACACATGGGAACCTGGGGCTGAGAAGCAGCTCTAGTACTGCAGAAGCTCAGAATTTGATGCCCCGCAGCACGCATGGTCTGAGGTACCTATCTGGAAGATGCATGCATCCCAGTAGCAGGCTTGTACCACAAGTCCTCCATCCCATCATCTGACCTAGCATAGAAAAGGCACATCCACTTCATGAGCCTCAGGAACTGAGTAACAACTGCTGGGAATTTTGTGTTTTTTATTGCTGTGCTAAAGCTGGGGCACAGTGACACAGAACAAATCTCCTCAAGTGACAAAGGGACTGAGCAGACCTCCAGCTTTAACCACACTATTGAGATCACATCAGATCTGGAGCCAATTCAAAGTTTAGCCCTGGATACCAACTTAATGATATCAGCAAGGGTGCAATGGTAGTTTACTCTGGTCCTGAAGCTCAGAGTGGTAAAAGAAAACCTGCTCAGAAGAAACTCCACCTAACTCTGCATGTCAGTTCAGAACAGATCTTACAGTGCTGAGCACAAGGTACACATTGGAAATATATGGTAAGATCTAAACCTAAGACTAATAATTTGAAAGAAACCATGTTTTTTTTTTAAAAAAATCTGTTCTATTGCTGAGATTTTTTAGCATATATAATTATGCAAAATATACATAATAAGACTAAAAGTAATTCCTTTCACTACATACATACAGTCTTGTGATGTCACACCTATTTAATGTTTAATTAAATTATAGGAAAAATGTATCTAATTCAAGCTCACTATTAAGTTGATCCAATAAAACCAGCTTACTATCATATCTGTAGTTTAAGGATAGATTTCTTTCATTGGTGCTTGTGACAAAAGCAAAATTGAAGCTTAAGATTGAGATTTTTGAAACTTTTCCTCAAAGTTTGCCACCTAAGAAGCCTCTTCAACTTCAATGTCTGCATAAGATCAGTTACAAACAATTATATTTTGAGAGAGACCTTTGCAAGTCAGAGGATAGGCTCAGCCATAGATGGCTGATTATGTGGGCACACATGGAGTACAGAGCACAAAAAACAAGGCAAGTATGCAGTGATCCTTCTTCACTAGTGTACATCAGCTGATCTAACACAAAGGTGGCAACTGATGGGCCATGGACACAGCTCACATTCAGTCAGAGGGAAAGATTACCCTTTGTCTTCCTAACATTTCAGTCTCTGGAATTTTACAAGGTAGTGTAATATGATATTTCAAATCTCAATTTGTGAGGCTTTCCTCGCCCTCTCCACTTTGCTGTAAGCATCTAAGAGACTGCCTAATGTGGGAACACAGTCCCCTTGTTTGATAGTGGAATAAATTTCCTTCTGAGAACCCCCGTTTCACCTTTTTAGTGACTGCAGAGACTCTTTATATGGGCATCTCTCTGAGGAGCCTGAATTTGGAAGAACTTGCTTAAGTCCTTTTTAATAGTGCATTTTTCCTTCAATCTCTGTAAATAAGCAGGCAAAATTTATGTATTCTCTTGTACTTTAAAGAAAAACATAATGAATTTCAAGGGAAAATACTTATTTAAACTGAGTAGGGAAAAAATGGGAATGATATCTGCAACCTTCCCGTAAGATATGATGTTGCTCTTCCAGAACTGCAGGAATACTCAAAATATATTTATTAGAAGCAGCCTAAAGTAAATAGATTTGAGTTAATCAGAAGTATTTCAGTTGCACAAGCTATCATTGAATCAGACCAAACCCTATCAGACAAATGGAGGTCCAAGGTTTGGTCCCAATACTTCTGAACTGACCCAAATTGCCAAGAGTCACTTGTCTCAAAACCAAAATGCAACAAATTGTGATAGTCAGATTTTGTGACACACTTATCCTTGCAGCCTGTTCTAACCCATGTAGCACTTCAGACTGAAGAATGATCCCTAACACAAACACTTCTATGATTGAAAAAATCTATTGATTTGTATTTTGAAGTGTGAAGAAAATTTTCCATACTTAAAACCCGATATTGCTCAATTTTGCTCTGTTTAAACAAAAAATTTCAGCATCTAGATTCAAGACTTGAGCCTATATATATAAAGAATATGTTGGAGATGTTCAGGAGAAGGTGAGATGAGAAGCCATCCCTCATGTGACATGATTTTGCCACACAGCTCTTTGACCCAGTAAGGTACAGATCAGATAGGAGTCCTGGTGTACCACCAGCATTCCTTGGAAAATATGAGTCACTAAGGATTGACTTAGAAATCTAGAGTCAACCCAGAAGTGGATCTCTGTGGCCCACTTTCACTTTGTTTGGGACTCAAACACTAGCAAGATCTGCAGCTTTGGAGGGTCAGCATCCTTAGTCATGTAAAGTTCTGCTCCCAAACACAACCAGAAAGAAGCATAGCCATGCTGAATATACATTTCAACACAGCTTATATCCAAGCACAACCTGAGTACTTTTGAAATTAACATTATAATCTTAACCTTATGATATTATCAAGCATATATACTAAAATTGGAGCAACACAGAGAATATTAGCAGAATATTAGAATATTTTCTGCCTGAAAGGAAGTTGTAGCCAGGTAGGGATCAGCCTCTTCTCCTAGGCAACCAGTGACAGGATAAGAGGATAAAGTTTCAAACTGGGCTAGGGGTGTTTCAGGTTGGACATCAGGAAAATTTGTTCACAGAAAATGTTGTTAAACATTGGAAGAGACTGTCCAGGGAGGTGATGAATTTGCCCTCCCTGGTGGTGTTTAGGAAACAACTGGAGATGGCACTTAGTGCCATGGTCTAACTGACAAGGTGGTGATTGCACAAGGTGTTGGACTCAAAGATCTTAGGGCTTGTTTACAACCTAGTAATTCTGTAATCCTGTGAAATCATTACACACCCAAAACCTAATCTAAAACTATTATCTTTTTGGATAAAAGTACAGCCTTCAAAGTTTCTCTGACTTCCTCACACACTTAAATTCCTAAAGCTCCACTCTGAAAAAGATACTGACATAACCCAGTCAAAAGCACTGTTTAAAATCCACAGGTTTATCAAGGTCTGATTTTTTAGCATATAAAAAATATGCTCAGCCTCAGCCAAGGATGACAATGTCCCAATTCCTAGTGCTGTTTCATAAATTATAAATGGATGCCATCCCCACAATGATAAAACTGATGACTCATGATGACAGATAAAGACTGAGTCAAATACACAGTACCTCTATGGCTTTTAAGAAAAGGAAACTCTCCAGTCAGATCAGAACCAAATGGCCACGTGGGAGATGGAAAATTCTTCTGCAAGAGTTAACTCCCATCAGTTTTCAAACCAACTGTCAAGTGACCTTCTGGTGAAACAGACCTAACCAGTTCAAATCCTTCCTCTCTTTACACATGCAATGTCCCACAACCTTCCCTGGAAAAAAATGAAGCACACCAAATGTTTGGTTTTCAAGTAGGAGTGTAAAACACAAAACCTTTCGTAATTTTTTTGTAAAAGCTTCTTCCTTGAGTTTCTCTCACAGAACTTTATTCCTTGGGTTAGTCTCAAAATCTCAGATTCCAAATACTTTAATATACTTAAAACTCAACTTTTCTGGGTTTAAGTTACAGTGTCACCAATATATTTCTCGGTTCTATTTTACAGGAAATTTGCATTTGCTTTCAGCAATATAGTTTCACAAGAGAGAATCAGTACTTTCAAGAGTGAAGACTAGGAAGACTGTTGATAAAACTTCTACCTAAACTAAGGTAATTAGGAAAGCAAAACATCGAGAAAAGAAAAGCTTGATTAAATTAATTTCCTTTCCACATTTTTTGTAGAAAACTGAAATATTAATCTTTGTATGGATTATTCACTGTCTAGTGAAAGTACCTGTGTGGTTTTAGCCTCCCATCTGTAACTGCAACTTAATGTACTTTACAATCTGTCATGATTTATAGCTCTGATCTTGAGAAAGAAACTCCATGATGTATCAGAATATTATCTCTTAACTGGGAACTCAGCCTATGGGAAATAATGACACCAGGAAATACTGGAGGGCATACTGAAGCTACTGTGAGGAGCTGTGTGGCATAATATGGGATTTTTCAACACGAATTTTTCAGCATTGAGTTCTAAGTCCTCTCATGGAAGATGTCCTCTTGCTACCCTCACTGCTGCTGTAAGAGACTTAAGGATCACAATCGCCTCAAACACTGCCAAGGCCACAGAAGGAACTTGCCTTCTAAGCGATGCCATCACAGCCAGAACTTGAGATAAGAAATAACTGGGACATAAACTTGAGAAAAATTACTGAGACATGAATTCTTATTTGCTTTGACTAAACTGTTTTGGTGCCACTGCAAATTCAAGATGTTTATTTTCATCTGTTGTCGTCATAACACTTGAAGTCACCAAGAATACCCAATTTGCATGATAAAGTTAAAATAAAACCAGATAATCTGTTCTTACCATATCAAATCCCAGTGTGAAAGCTTCAAATCCCTTTGTATAGTTACTTCTTTTGCCTAAAATGTTGCTGATATCCCATACCTTGTAATTGACAATAACTTACTCAAAAATTTTACCAGGTGCATGATGTGAATGAAAAAAATCCTGTTGCTTTAACAGCAAGTGGAACCTGTGCTGAAAAGCTGCTTTGGGCAGTAATATGAAATTTTAATTCATTTCTTTGGCAAAATAAAATGCAAAACAAAGAGAGGGGGGAAGGGGGAATTGGGAAGAATCCATTGGTAAACCCACAGTTTAAAAAAAAAATAAGAGGAAGTCTCCAGAACTTTCAATTTTGATTTGTATGAAAACTCTTGAAATCTTTTTTAAATATATGCAGAGAGAAAGCTTCTAGAAACATAGTAGCAAATGTGACACTATAATCCCCATTTCCCCCTCCAGTTACTCATTTAATACTCAACTTTAAAATAAAGACAGGAAAGTTCAAAGGCCTTAGAGTAAATTCCATCTATTCTTTTTTTTTCCTGTTTTGTTTGTTTGTTTTGGTTTTGTCTTTTTAAGTTTTACCTATGCTTTAACTGCATACCTTTTTCTTGGTTTTAAAATGTCATGCTGTTCAAATGCACCAGAAATTAAAACCACATGAAATTGCCTCAGACGTAATTTGAATTCTATCATGCTGGAACAGTCAAAACCTTGCAAGTATCAAATTATAAGACATAAATGCCATGTGTTTTCATGTCACTCCATGAATGCCTACACTGGCATACCAAGACATACCTATCCTCTAGAAATACACATATTGAAGTATTAGAAAAGCAAATGCAAGTTAAGTAATCAAGGATATGCATGATGCAGGGAACTGAGTTCCTTCAGATTGTTAGGTCATGGAGGAAAACAGAAGGTGAGTCAGAAAAACTTTCCACAGTGCATCTGTCATGTTTTTTCAGGAACATATCCAAAACTCCTTAAATATATTTAAGTCACACCAAAGCATTTCTAGAGAACACAAATAGTTTAACAGAAAGGCAGTTTAACAGAAAGGTTTTAGTTTTGTATGTTTGAAGGCACATTTTTAACCTATCTCCAATATTTACTATTTCTTCAGTACTGGACTGCATCACTTTCATCCACATGCCCTTGACTGGGAGCTGGTTATCCCCATTTTGCAAACCTCTAGCACAAAAGCCATGGATATCTTCTTCCCCATTCCAACAAAACTGAAGCCCAGGGGACTTTGCCTAAACAGCATCTGGGAATCTGGCATTAAGTATTCTAACAAGATCGCATTGGATGCTGGGGAAGAACAGGTCTGACCATGGGATCTCCCTTCTGTGAGTGCTACAGTACAAGGCCTGAATTTGAGTCTGCTCCAGCATAAAGCTGGATAACTGCTCTTGCATCAGCAGTTGTCCAGTATGAAGTTCCTGGGAAGGGTAAAGAAGATCTTATTCCCTCTCTCAACACCAGGCAGGATAGCTTCACAAGAACAGTTGTAGCTACTCTAAATGCATTGTTATATCATAAAAAATTATTCTGCACATCCATAACATAAACAATCCATACAAGAGTTCAAAATAAAAGCAAATCTGTTCATTAAAGACACACATAAGATATTTTTCAGCCTAACCAATCCTTCTTGTTGCACCATTCTCTTAGACATTTTGAAAAGCAGACAGGCAATACAGTCTAGGATTCCTTTGAGTAGGATTCCTTACAGTAGGATTCCTTTCAATCCTAGAACAGCATGAAATGAGAAACACTTTTATATGTGATTCTAGAATAATACCATTGCAATATTTACTACTCAGACTGTAAACTCCAAGGAGTGATCTCTAGCATGTCCTTGGTCCACACCGAGAGAAAAAAAAAACCCAACCAACATAAATAATTTAAAGTCCTGGATTTGGAACACATATTTTCCCATACAGAATAGCCTCTGGTACTCCAAGCACTGCTAGAACCAGTCTGTGAGCATCATGACTGACTGTTTAGTTTCCATTCCTGCAAATTTCAGGCACAGAAACACTTTTTGAGTGAAAGCAAACAGCTATATTCTCATCCCCTCAACTACTTTGTCCATCCAAATGCTCATGGAGGCACCGGTCTACCTCTGACAATTATGTGACATCTACTCATTGTCTGCCAATTCCAGATCTAAAAACCTAGCCACCATCCATTTTCTGAGCATTTATGGATGACCTCCTTTCACTAACAAGGATCAGCTAATCTCTCATTCCCATCATACCGACCTACTGAGAGCCATGAGGGAAGCCAGGAGCTTGCTCTTCTTGGAGTCATTCTCAGCACCTGCTGCAGCCCAAGCACACTGTCCCTTCCTGTTCCTCACCTTAGGCAGTACTAAGCAAGAAATAATCTGTCATTTGTAAAACGGATTAGAGAAAAATATGTGTTGATGTAAATTCCAGGGAAAAGTCTGCAGAACTAACTGTTTGAAGTGATTGGGAACACTAATGGAATTAGATTGCTGTTGTGATTTTATTTCTGTTCTGCAACAGGGAAAACCTTGAGTACCTAGGCTTAGTACAATATTTTGCATATCAAATAGGTACCAAATTGTAGCAATATAACATTCTGCAGTCCAGCCAAGCAGACATCTTTCCATGAAATATGAAATAAGAAACCAACATAACCTGAGCAAAACAAAGGTTTCTTCTTCAGTTTTCTGAAGTCCTTCTTAATATAAAATATTGACAAATTTAGGGCATGAAATTTCCTCTAAAAATTTCACTCTGTGTGAATACCATGATGTCAATTTTCTACAGTACTAAAAACTTAATACATCATTCAGATTTTCATGAGACCAGGAAATGTCACCATTGTGCTTGCAATTTCAAGCTGTATGTAGTCAGACTAAGAGCTCTGGGTTCCCATTGTTTGGTTTGGTCTGATCAGAGTTGACACTTTCAGTAGGGATAAACAAAACAGCTCTCTAACTGTTCTCATACTTTGTTGATCGATTGTTTTCTCTTGCAGCTTTGCAGCAGACCAGTTATTCTCTTGGTTTCTGTTGCTCCCAGTACATTTTGGATGTCTCTAGCTAGTTATATCTCATTTTGTTCCTTTGGCATTTCTGATGTTATCTTCACTTGCTTATGCCATTCTTTTATAACCTCCTTTAAAATGAAACTCAGCCTGAATTGTGTGTTCCCTTCTGTACGTCAGGGCAGAGTTTTCATTATCTGAGTTTTTCAATGAATCTCCTTATTTTTTGTCTCTTCATCTCTGCCCGCCACAACCTTTTTTTTAGTCCTTTTGTGTATAGCTATTCTGTTTTATTTGTGGGGTTTTTTTAGAAATCCTGACTGTCGCCATGTTCAAAGTGCTCCCCTTTTAATCCAGCTTCCTCTGTAACACTTTTCCTTTATCTTACTTGTTTTGCACTGATATACTCAAAAAAATTTGGAGTTAACTTGTTCTTTTCTTTGAGCTAATCTTTTAATCATCTAAATGTACTGAGCTTTATAGGAGGGTTATTTTTTTTCTTTCCCTTTACTGACCTCATGACAAAACCTGGACTGTTCATTTGCTTTACCAGTAGGAAATATTTTTCCCCCCAGCTTGCATCTCAGTTCAGACTAATGGGACAAACTGTGCTTCAAAAGCCATTTTTCCAGCCATAGGTACTTAGCTATTTCTAAATGCTGAGTGTATTACTTATCATTGCTGGACAAAATACCATGCAGACTCTCAGTCCTTTAAGGGCCTACCTTGTTTCTTGATGTTTGTTGTGGAAGGGCTATAAATGTGCACCCTGGTGGAGTGGTAAGGTCAGCGGGTCCACATATGGTATTTTTTATGAATCAGGCAAGTCACACAACCTTCTGCCTTCTGTTTGGAGGAAGTGCTCTCAGAGGAGCCCATGTCTGCTGCACAGTATTGAGAATAGACAGAGAGAGACTAATGTGGTCCAACAAAGACCTACTCTGTACCATACCTTGAGCAGCTAAGTGCAAAGAGATGTTTATGGATTGTCATTACCTGGAAAGGATGTGCCACTCAGGGAACTCAGACATTCAAAGGTTTCCTCAAACATTGACCAGATATAGCACTGGGTGGATCATTGCTGGATTCATTCATCTGCTTATCCTTGCCTTGGAGTGGACATGCAGCCTCAGTTGTGAACTTCCCATGTCAAGCAGCGCTTCTGCATCTGCCTGTCCAACTCTGTCATTGCTTAGCAACCAGCTTGCCCTCAAGAACAGCAGGAGCTGGGAGGACAGAGACAATGCCACTGCTGGTAGACCTTATTTTTGCCCATAAAGTCTCTTCTTGTCTCCTAACTGATCCTCTACCAAGTATTCATATTGCCACTATTATCTGCTCCGGCACAGAAACACACACTTTAGTCCCAAGTTCTTTGTCTTGCAGACTGCTGAAGCTGATTCAAATGCTGCCAATGGCATAAATAGCACACTAGTCCAGGTCAAAGATACCTATAATGTTGGAGCTTCTTTTGCAGTCAAGAAGTCCTAGATGGTTTTGATTCTGAAAGCATCTTCCTTCAGTGTATCATAATAATAACAATAACAACAACAATAATAATAATAACAACAACAATAATAATAATTACATAACCCCCCTACATACAGAGACAAGATATCTTGCTTTTCCTAACAAATTTACTGTTTTATGACACTTATACATCATGTCATGTCTGCTGCTTGAGATATATTCCTCAGAGCCATCATAATCAGCTTTCCCTGTACAAAAAATTCCAGTGTCATTATGGGGCAAAGTCACAGAAATTGAAGGATGTTATGGCATGGTACTGGGAACAGTTAAATGGGAATTTCCTCCTTTGGGAGGCCACACTTTTACACAAAACCAGTAGAAGTACTCTTTACAGAAACTGCAGAAAATTAAAGACGAAATAAAACCATATGGACCAAGCTTCAAAGAGTAATCTTGAAATGGATGGGTTTTCAGAGAGGAAATTAAGGTACATGATATTTGGAAATCAAATGTTTCAATTATTAGCTACAGTCACAAAATCTCAGTCAGTAGTTTCATACTTTCAAGATTTTCCAGTTGTTTATTTGAATGTTTTTGTTTTTTGATTGTGTTGTGTGGGGGTTTTTGTTTGTTTGTTTTTTCTCAGTTCATTTTAATACATGCTACAAAAAATCCTCTATGAGTCAGGAAATATAATTTTAATGAAAGTCTAAAACAATCATTAAAAAAATCCCACAGAGTAGAGAGAGCAAGGATTTTGAAACACTAATGCACCTATCTCCACATCCATCTCCCTTTCCAGGAAATCTGGCAAAGTATAAGGCTCTTAAATGCAAAATTATATTTTTCCCTATCGCTTTTTATTTGCAGATTAGATAAACATCTGCAATTCTTGATGGAGTTATGAATGAAAGTGCCCAACCTAAATCTCCTCAGTTGTTAAAATGGGTCATTGATTTTCACCTGGACAATTTGTTGTAAAGAAACAAATACACTTCAGATGTAGCACAGCAAATGCTCTACCCAGCTCTCTGTAAGAATATTGTCTTGAAGCTTTTCTAGCAGAATATTAAACAGTAGTTTTGCATTTTGAGCAAAAGCAAAAATTCATGCAAGTTATTGTTGTAAAACAGTGAAGAATTTTTGCAAATCTCACAAGTTTCAAAGGAGAAAAAAAAATTTCACCTTAGCAAGATATGTACATGCTAGATAGCCTGCCTGAAGTAGTCCAAGTCAGTGTAATTGTAATATGAAAAAAAAAAACAAACCAGAAAATGAACACCATGAAAAAATAGTGATGTGTCCCAGAAATAGAGATGGGAGCAGAAACAGGCATCCTGGGCTTTTTCTCACAATGCAGTCCATGGGGAAAAGCAGACAGCAACTTCACTAAATCTTAAATACTTCAAGACCGTGAATAAAAGCACCACAACATCTATGAGGCTTTGATTATAGAGTGACTTAAGAATCTTCGGAAATGTTATATGTGGCCCAAGATATTTTTTTCAGGTTAACTCTGAGGCATATTCCACTGACTGGTGAAATAACCACAGTGCACAATAATGTTTGAGAGCATTCATAGCATGCAGTACTAATTAAACTTTGCTGCATTCTTATTCCTTAATGATTAACCTGTAACATTTTACAGCTATGGGAGAGATTTAACACTCCTGTCATTCAAGATACAAAGATTTCCATGTTTCCTGTGGGTTTTAATGAGCAGCCAAACATAATTCTGAAAACAAAGCTAATGACCACTTAAAACTTCTCCCCAAAATTCA